>OX104122.1:36953690-37616204 GCA_944474755.1 Limnoperna fortunei
CCCATGCGGCAACAATGGAAAATGGGAGAAGTAAGAGAATTTTTTAATTTTAATGACAAGAGAAATTTAGATTTATAAGCAGACTGATTTCCAATTCCATTTCCACATGTTTCCCCAACAACCTTACAAAACTGTAACTATAGCACCAAATGGAGTTTCTACATGTACCTTTTATATTGCTCAGACATGAAGGAAAAAACTGGAACATTTTTATTAGTAAACTATTAGTTCTTACATTGAAAACCAAATATTGTATTTACATTTTACAATAACTTAATCAAGTAAGACAAAATAGTATATTATGAACTTGTATTAATTGATGTCTACTAATTAAATGGCCTGTGGTTCATGGGTATTCTTGTTAATATCCCAAACATATAACAAACATTATGATTTATTAATAGTTTGTTCATGCATATGTTCATTAAGCAGCATTCATCTAAGTTCAGAACTAGAACAAGCTAACACAATCAAATTTTGGAAATCATATTCTGTATCTGTATCTGTTGTGGTTCGTCAAAGATTCTAACGGGGCTACTGTGTGACTGGATTGACCAAAAATATATGGACATTGTGAATGCCACTAAAACATTTGGAGGGTGGGGTAGTAACTGGTAATTTTCCCATTTCAAGCGGCTTCAATGTGCTTCCTATGTTTGAAAACTTCAAAAAGGGTTTATCATTCAAGATTCAAGAAGCATATGATTATACAAAGACTTTACCCACAACTGTCCATCACTATGCATCCTTATTTAAACCTGACAACCTTCCCAATAAGTGGGTATCTCTTATCTGCTAACCCAAGGTTAAAGCAGTGGGAACTGTCCAGTATGTAGGCATACATTATGCATTTTTAATTTTGCTGTCAAAACATGAGGGAGATGTAAGTTTTATTTGATTTATAAATCAACAAGCGTTCTGAAAGTATTGCTATGGCCATGCCAATACCCCTACCCGCAAATTAAAAACCTACAACACTTTGCAATGACAAAAACTTTTATTTTTATTTTATAGATATTTTCTAAGGACCATAATTTCATGGAAAATAATCAGACAGGAATAAAATTCAAACTTAATCTGCAACTCATGATTTTTAAATTCTTATACCAAATATCAGCTCAATATCTCCACGTTTTTAAAAAAAAAATCAGAAAAAATGTGTGGCGGACGGATTTGCAAACCTATAGTCCCCTTTAGCAATGCTGGTAGGGGGCTACTAGGTAACCATTAATTTTATGTGGACATTAACAATCCACTCTGCTTGTTCTATTAAAATACATATTATTTCATTATACAGCAGTAAATTTCTACAAGTCCTGGCTGAAATCAAAAGATAGACAGCCACGCAGTTGTAAACACATGTTTGTTACTTGAAAATTTCAACATACTAGTCTCACATTTATTATTTTTCTGTCAACAAGAAAATCCATTAATCTGTTTGACCTTACAGTTGCTAAATAGTGCACTCTTTAGCTACAAATGTGGCACCCCTTCCCCAGCAATTGTCTAATGATTTCTCAGAAAATACATATATAAAAAATGACTATTTCAGTTGAGGTATAATTAACCAGACATAGACGTGTTATTTCTTAAAATCATTGCTTTTTATAACTGAAAATAAAATTGTTTAAAAAAATCACTGGATATTAATAATGCTCAAATATAAGGTATAACTGATCATACTTTAATATAGTTACTGTGTAAACAAGACTTATGGGAAAGACTTCCATTTGAACCCCCACTAAAAATGCATTATTTCGAATGTAAATAAAAGAAGTTGGCACTGGGTGGCAGCCACTGGTGAACCCCACAGTGGACACAGTCATGCATTGCCAATTGGGCAAGTGTGAGCCATGTGAACTTCATGTATCTTGTGATAGTCTAATGCATTGCGTTTTTTATTGGAGGTTCAATTGGAAGTCTTACCGACTTGTGTCACAAAATCTTTGTTTTTTTTTCAACAAAACAGAAGATCCCCCCCCCCCAAAAAAAAAGGAAATTTGAATATTTACATCCTGCTAGAGCTTACAAGAGCAGGCCTACAATAGCAACATGTTTGCATTCAGCCTACAAACAAATGTGCAAATCTCTTTTTGTTTAATTAACTTGAATAGAATAAACATGAAATTATGACACAGTGAAAGGCAGATGGACGAGCCCTTTGCTATATCCAGCCTCACTGCTATGCTAATAGATAATGTAAGAGTATAAATTAATTCTTAAAATCATATTTACATAAAGTTTTTACCCAGTCATTAACTTAAATGAATTTTTGGCGTTTTTACACACAAAATTGTAATAATTTTAATTTTTTTCATTATTTTTGAGATTTTCACAAAAAACTGTTACCATGGAAACACATATTTTTTTTATATTTTATGCATGAGTAGAGAGGATTTGTTTCAACCTATTATCCTTGTTATTTTTATAAATGTAGCATTTATCATTACAGTTTTTCAGCATTTACAAGATATCTTTATTTTTTAATTAATTTTTGCTAAAAATCCCATGCAAATCAAACATTAAATTACTTATTGTCCATGGAGGAAAGGGTTAAGTGCAACTCCTCCTAAACCGCTGGATGAAATTTAATGAAACTAAGCATAAAGGAAGTACATTATATGTAGATATCATTAAGGGGAGATAATTGGACTTGAAAGCGAAGTGTGAGGTATCCCTTAGTGAGCATGCTCACAGTCTACACTTGTTTAGTATTGAATTTATTTTCTATATTTTTTAGGAACATACAGAATTAAGCTGGAAAATATTGTTGATGCTCCAGATAGAATAAGGTTTAGAGATATTGATGAATGGTTTGTAAAGATCAGGTACTTTTAATTTTTTTCAATTACTGGGACGGTTCCCAATGCTCGACTCACAGAGCAGCCCAGCTCGTCACCTGGTTACGGATAGAGGAGACCCTTTTGTTGGGGGTTGTCAGGTTATAATACGGAAAGCCTTGCCACAGACCATAGTGGGTAACATGTTTGGAAAGTGCTAAGCTCCTTGCACGATAAAGATCCCTTTTGTAGATTTGGAAAAAGAGTAGGCTCATTGTAGCGGCTACAGAAGGCTAAATTCTCCGTCCCTACCCAAAACTGTATACTATTCCAGTGGCAGTCAAAATTTTGTTCCCTGTGTTTCATCCCACCCCTTTTTCAATTGATGTATTGTTTGTTAACTTGTTAAAGTCCTGAATATAGCTGAGACACTGCTCACTGGACATAAAGCAAACATCCGATCAATCAATCATAACATACATAACTATATTTAAATTAATATATTTAAAACGTTTAATTCCTGATGACATAAGGAATATATGGCATTTTGTTTTTAAGATTGCTTTTATCATCACACATATTTTGGAAGCATGACAGGTTAAGCTATGCTAAAATGTTTTTTACTTCTTTTATCCACAATTAATGATTTTTCTATAATAAACTTCTTATTTCATTACATTTTCATATTTTGAACAAGTCAAATGTTTTCTCCGGGTACTTCGGCTTCTTTCCCCAATTAAAACTGAACACCATAATATAGCTGAAAAATTGCTGAAAGTGGCATTACACCAATCAAACGAACAATCATATTTTGAAGAATTTATTTCAGCCAAGTCTGTGAAGCGGCAATTTTATGAAAGATTGTTTCATTATTTTCATTCATGAACTTTGGTGAGCGATGTGCACGCATAGCAAAGTCACGTACATCATTCACACTGACCTGTAATTTTTTGTATCATGGCAAGTTTGACTATGTGGTATTGTTAAACCAATCAAAATAAAGAAGATTTCTAAGATTAATAATATAATACAAATGAGATTCATGTCAATTTGTGTATGTGATCCATCAGAATTGAGAATTGCATGTATCTTACATTTCTGTTTACAGAGAATGAATTTGCTGAAGTCCAGATGTTGTTTATTGCGCAGTGTGGTACAAGAACTGTCACTACCTTGCCGGGACAAGCGGCTAAACAACTTTTTAACATAACAAATAATGACTATTCTGAAATTTTTCAGATGTTCTGTAATCCTTATACAGATGTATTAGTTATGGATACAAAGAACACAAATGTAATTCAATCACTCCGCAAAGTTGAATGTTCATTGTTTGCAATGGTAAGAAATAACCAAGAAAAAAGGAACTTAAAGAGAAAGTTTGACTCTATTGAAAAAGAGTAATTTAAACTTGTAGCTCACCTTACCAGAAGTGTCATGTTATATATTAGGGTCTGCATCCATAAAGTTTTTTCATACATTAAACTCTCTAACATTTTGTCTTATAAAGTGAACCCTTACAGATTGAGGAAATAGTTTGCTTGAATAATTTTTTAGCTGATAGGGGTTGGGGGGGGGGTCTACAAAAAAGTCCTTTGGGTAGAATTGTCAGTCAAAAGTTGAAAATTGTGTTTTTGTTATATTTGCATCATTACCTTACTCGAACATTTAATTCTTTGATACTATAGGTCCTATAAAAACCAAACTTAGTATACATTGTATTTTATAAGGGTGCTTTCTACAAAAAAAACTGTCAATGCAAAAGAAAAGAAAATAGAGTAAAATCAATTGAATGGCTCAATATAACTCAAAAACTATAGTAGGTGGAAGTTGTCAGTTGACCACTTTTAGGTGTAAATGTCTTTAAACGTTTAAAATTTCCTTTTTTGGTCTTTCTACTATGAAATTTGTCAGTTGTTCTGTAACTCTTTTACAGATGTAAAAGTTATGGATACAAAGAACACAAATGTAATTCAATCATTCCGCAAAGTTGAATGTTCATTGTTTGCAATGGTAAGAAATAACCAAGAAAAAAGGAACTTAAAGAGAAAGTTTGACTCTATTGAAAAAGAGTAATTTAAACTTGTAGCTCACCTTACCAGAAGTGTCATGTTATATATTAGGGTCTGCATCCATAAAGTTTTTTCATACATTAAACTCTCTAACATTTTGTCTTCTAAAGTGAACCCTTACAGATTGAGGAAATAGTTTGCTTGAATAATTTTTTAGCTGATAGGGGTTGGGGGGGGGGGGGGTTGGGTCTACAAAAGTGAACCCTTACAGATTGAGGAAATAGTTTGCTTGAATAATTTTTTAGCTGATAGGGGTTGGGGGTTTGGGTTGGGTCTACAAAAAAGTCCTTTGGGTAGAATTGTCAGTCAAAAGTTGAAAATTGTGTTTTTGTTATTTTTGCATCATTACCTTACTCGAACATTTAATTCTTTGATACTATAGGTCCTATAAAAACCAAACTTAGTATACATTGTATTTTATAAGGGTGCTTTCTACGAAAAAAAAACTGTCAATGCTAAAGAAAAGAAAATAGAGTAAAATCAATTGAATGGCTCAATACTTAAAGAGAAAGTTTGACTCTATTGAAGAAGAGTATTTTAAACTTTTAGCTCAAATTACCCCAAGTGTTATGATTAGATTAAATAACCAACAATCAGAGAGATTCACAGAGAGTTATGGAAGGCTAGCTATAATCTTGATTGCTAGGAATAGTTCACAATTTCCATTTTTGGAGTTTCCCTGAAATGGATACATATAAATGAAAACCGTTGCCAATAGAGAAAAGCTTTTGCTTATTGAGCTATTTATTGAGTTTATTGAGCTCTACAAAAACATCATAAAGTCCAAGGTGCCAGACAACCCCTTATTGGAGTTATTGCCCTTAAAACACTGAAAATTGTATTTTTTTGTCATACTTAATGAACAAATTGCAGGTAAATAAAAGTTTTTGCTTGTATAAATGTTAAGCTGATTGAGCTCTACAAAAAACTGTATGACTTCATGCCTTTTAGTTTTTACCTTTTGTAAAGTCATGAGACTGATACAGGCTCTTCTGAGCCTCTAATATATGTTTGAACAAATTTGAACAAATTGAACAAAAATCCCCGTTTGAAATTTTGACATTTAAAATGTATTTCATTTTTGTTGATTGACATCTCATTCAGCAATATATGTTAAAACTTTGATTATTTTTTACGGAAAAAAATAATCACATGCTGCTGAGGAGCTATTCTTTTCTGTAATGTAACACTGAATTGCATTAATGAGGAGACAAAGTCATAGTTTGTGTAATAAATTCTAAACATTTCAACCATATGCATATCTTTTATCTTTTTTTATCATAAAGAAGTGTATCAGGGGAATTTATATTGTGATTTTGAAATTTTTTAAGGAATACTTCAAATTTCTTTAATAAAAGGTTATATGATATAATATGGTTTGGGTCTGTTTACGCCTAATGAATAATGTAAACAGACCAAAACCATATTATATCATATAACCTGTTCAGAAATATGAAATATTCCTTATAATTTAATTTTAACTATAAATCTAACAATTTGTATGATAAAAACATCAATGACGTCGTGGAACTATTTGAATTTTAACTGCGTAAGAATAGGTCATAGGTCACGCAGGTTATATCTTATAATATGGTTGCTCGATTTGAATTGATCAATCAGATTTCAGCTTACAAAGCAAATTAAATTATATGCCATTAAGTTGAATTTGAAATTTATTGATGTTCTTTTATTTGTGTGCAGGTGTTCATAGGGGTATTAGTCAAGGTTTTGCACTTTCTTGATTTTTTTTTAATTTTAACTCGAGCCTTTCTATCCTTTTTTTATTTTTATGAGTTTATGTCATTAAATCTTGTAAATTTTTTGCTCTTTCATACTTTACATTGTGACTTTCAATAGGGTTTTTGTCAAATGGTTTTATTGATTAATTGTCCTTTCAACGATTCAATTACAAATAGGCTTGCAGACATTAAAAGGTGTATTAATGTTTTAATGATAAATTCAACATTGTTGTGAAACTATTATAATTTATATATTTTCATTATATTTATCATTCCACCATCACTATTTATGTATTTAAATAATATGTGATTATATTAAAGATATATCTTAGCTAATTAATATGCTTCTGTCATTTGTTATATATAAATTGCCAGCATTTCATTTAGTGCAAACAACTTTTAAAAAGGACACACACCAAAAATGGCTATCAAACATCAGAAACAAAAGACTCATTATAGATGTGACAGACTAGTTTCATTTTACAACTTGTGGTTTTCAACAATTGCATTAACAGGAAATGTGGACTAGGCAAAATGGTAAACAAATATAGGTAACAATAAAATTACAAAAACAAATGAAGAATCTGAAATGAACCAAATACGAATTAATAAAAATATAGGATTTTCATAGATTGTAGCATGCTTTATTGTTGTATTGCAATTCTTATTCTGTATAAAATACTTATAATTATGGCGTCGGGCTCAAAATATTGGGATGTCAGAATCCAGTTACATTTGGATGCATCCAAAAAACTTTGGGATGCCAGCATCCAAACACTTTGGGATGGCAGCATCCAAACACTTTGGGATGCCAGCATCCAAACACATTGAAATGCCTTTATCCAAACACTTTGGGATGCCAGCATCCAAACACATTGGAATGACAGCATCCAAACACTTTGGGATGCCAGCATCCAAACACTTTGGGATGCCAGCATCAAAACACATTGGAATGACAGCATTTAAACACTTTGGAATGCCAGCATCTGAACATATTGGGATGCCAGCATCCACTCAGATAAGGATGCCAACAGGTTGTTTTATTGTTATTTTAGCATCTTAATTTCATAGGGATGCTAGAAGCAAAAAAAAAAACTGATATTCAACCCAAAAACACTAAAGATGCCGCTTTGGAGAAAATACACATAAAAAAGTCATCTAACACTTTTGTTTGCCATTATAATACATTTTAAGTGACTTTTGGTGGAAAAGCAAACTCAAATATTCTTTTTTAAGAAATTTTTAAAAATAAGCATTCTTATAAAATTAAAAATTGTTGAACAGCTGTACAAGCATCTTCATAAAAAAAGATTATATTAAATTATGATAGACACTTCAGTAACGCATCCACCCAGAACATAAAAATGCCACATGTATTAATAAAAAAAAGGAATAGGAAACTTTTTTCTTAGATATGCAGATTTAACATGAGATTATCCAAATTTATCTAAAAAAATGCTAACAACAATGAAATGTGCAAAATAGCATATGAGAATTTTTAATTTTAATTGAGAACCCGTTCAAGACGAAACATTCAGTAATATTATTAAATTAAATGTAATTATATATTACTTATCAATTTCTAATAAAAGAATTTGAAATTACCAAAGAAATCTTCGAGTTTAAGTAAAATTACCAAGAGCGTTAAAAATGCGCCTGCACTGGACAAAATCCAAGTTCAAAAGCAACTCCGAACGTTACC
Organism: Limnoperna fortunei; assembly: GCA_944474755.1. Classification (NCBI taxonomy): domain Eukaryota; kingdom Metazoa; phylum Mollusca; class Bivalvia; order Mytilida; family Modiolidae; genus Limnoperna; species Limnoperna fortunei. Next base: position 36,961,981 of record OX104122.1, read on the forward strand.
AAAACAAGAATGTCGTCACGTAACGTGTTAATTAGCGCCAAAACATAGAAATTCGCGTAGTTTCCAATGATGAGATTCACTGACATTCCGTAAAGCATTTACATTTACAAAATACAACGATCTATAAATACTATTGATGAGCGCACGTGTAAATAAATAACTTCCGTGTTCAAAATAACTTTCATAAACAAAGAAGGATAACTCTAATAGAAAAACGTACTCATTTAACTTACAGAATCAAGTAATCATTTAAGATTTTATATCAATTACAGCATAAAGGAACCTTTTAAAAGAACTTAAGAAACAATTATTCATCAGAAGAAAGTCTAAGATAAGAATTCTTTCTAAGAACAGCAAAGTTTCATTTTTACAACACTGCTCCCCTACAAGAATAAATTTCGTCCTCGAAATTTCGTAAAAATGAAAATCAAAATTGCACTCATCAACAAAAAATTCAATCTCATAGGATTAGGATGCTCAAATCTTCAATATTATACTAATGTTACTGTGTGCTGGAAAATTCATCCCTACAAAGCAGCACAGCATACACAAATTTTATAAATAATATAAATTTTAAAAAAACTCTTGAGCACCACTATAATAAACATTTCAATCAATTCAAAATACATGTACAATAATAGTAATAATAATATCATAAATAACAATAGCATGAAGAACAACATAATCAGATAACAGTTCTCAAATTTCAAGTGTTCATATTAGTTCTAAAACAATTTCCGTACTACGCTTTTCATCTTCTTTCTTGGCCTTTCCTCGTCCTCCTCAGTGCACCTCCTCCACATCTCTTCGAATCCCTCCACCATTGGTTCTTTACTCCTTATTTCTTCCCTCAGTGTACTAATTAACTCATCCCTAATTTTAATCTTCTTCTCTAATCTCATAACGTAATCCCCAAACTTCTGCTGATCTTCTCTCCTCTTTCTTCGTTCCTCCTCCAACTCCTCCTTAATTTGCTTCAAGTTATCCTCCGTCTGTACCTCTTTCTCTGCCACTTCAACTACGATTTCTTCTATTACCTCTTCGACGGACAACGCTAAATAATTTATCTCTTCTGCAAGGATACAAAGATCTGTAAAGTCATTTGGATCTGAGCTCCATGTTACATTATATGGGGTCTTTGACACGATCAAGTACTTTTCTGGGGTTTCCTTAGGGTCATGGATTTTCTTATGCTTCCCATATGTCCTGACATGCCTCTTCAAAGAGTTCATACATTGGGCTTTATAATGGCATTTGGTGCAATAGAATGGAATTAATTTTGGATCATTTATGTGCTCTAGGATAACATGGAATATTCCCTCCTTTCTAGGGCCTTCGAACAGACAGTTTTCCCAGTTGCATCGAACAAGGTCAGACATGGTTATCTGGCTACAAAAAATTTATAAATATTTCTCTTAAAAAAAAATGTCAGTCTGAGTCATGGCAGCTGACTGCAGGCTTTTGACTGTGAATTTTAACTTATAAGGATTTTAAAAAAGTTTTTACCCAAGCAGGTAAATCATCTGATTTATATGGTTTCAAACGGTCATGGTGGACTATTTCATCTTTAAACCGGTTTCTGATTTTGTACAAAACTGGACTTAACTTTTCCATCACTATGAAAGGACCCGACCATCTCTGACTTAATTTCTTAAAGAAATTATTATATTTATAAACTAATGAACCCCTTTCAAAACAATATTCATTTAACTTTACATCATAATCTTTTTTCTGCTTAACAGCAGATTGTCTAAGATTTTCCCTAACAGTATTATAAATTTCCTCTAACTTAAACTTCAACTCTGATGCATAAGTATCAACATCTGTAGAAATTGGTTTTGGCAATGGGAATAAGATTTGAGTTGGTAATATAACCTCCCTTCCCAACATTAACATATTAGGGGTGAATCCAGTTGCAGGGTGAGGTGTACTGCGGTAAGCAGCTAACAGTATGCTTATGTATTTATCCCAATTATTGGAATTTTTATTTACAAAACTCTGAATCATTGACTCTAGGGTAGCATTAAACTTTTCTATAATGCCATTTGAACTAGGGTGGTAAGCTGTAGACCGTGTTTTTCGAATTTCTAACAGTTTACAAACTTCAGCAACAAGCTTACTCTCAAAATTTCGACCCTGGTCCGAATGTAATTCTAAAGGTATTCCAAAACGAGCAATAAACTCATTAACTAATTTTTCTGCTATAATTTCAGATTGTTAATGAGGGATTGGATACGCCTCCATCCATCGGGTAAAATGGTCTCCTATTACTAAAATATATTTATTATTTTGCTTCGTTTTAGGTAAAGGCCCAATTACATCAACAGCAATCCTGTCCATTGGATGACCAACTGTGTACTTTTGTAAAGCAGCTCTGGGCTTTTTATTACCCCCTTTGAATTTGTTACAAGTAGTACAAGATTTAACATGGTTTTTAATATCTTCCGTCATCTGGTACCAATGAAAATTAAATTTAATTTTCTCATTAGTTTTGTTTATTCCAAAATGAGCAGAATAAACAGTATTATGACATTCAAAGATAACCTCTTTCCGTAACACTTTAGGAACAAGCAACTGATAACTTTTTTCAGTATTGGACAACCTGGTTTGGTACAGTACACCACTTTCTCTTACAATGAGATCAAAGTTTAACCAGTATTTTCTACAAGCAGGGCTATAGGAAGCAATAGTATCTTCATTTGGCTTAGAACCTTCATCAAGCCATCTATGGATATGACCAAGATCACTGTCCTCTCTTTGAAAAGTTTCAATATCTTTTGTGGAGTAACCTTGTAACCATTTTAAATCAATAAGTTTCTTATTTTGACTTCTTGTAACAACTCTAAAAGTATTATATGTACATGTATTTGAGATTTCTCCACTTAAGTCAATGACATCATCAACGGAATTCTGAAAATCGGACCACTGGTCTTTCAACTTAATGCAATCATTACAATTGGGGTCAAATTTAGATTCATTGGCATGACTACATAAGGGATCATCAGAATCTTGTCTAGACAATGAATCCGCATTTTGATGTTTGACACCAGGGCGATGTTGGATGTCAAAATTGTATTGGGAGAGCGTCTCTAGCCAACGAGCCAGTTGGCCTTGGGGATCTTTAAATTGAAATAGCCATTTCAATGAACCATGGTCTGTTCGTACCAGAAATTTTTTACCGGCTAAATAGTGCCGATATTGATTGATAAAGGTAACTAGAGCAAGTAGTTCTCTTCTGGTCACACTGTACCGTTGTTGTTGTTTACTCAGTTTCTTTGAACCATATGCTAATACTTTTTCTTTACCATTTTGTATTTGTGATAATACACCGCCAATACCAATGTTCGAGGCATCGGTGTCAAGAACGAATTGACCTTGAGGTAAAGGGTAAGATAGAATAGGTGCCTCACAAAGAGATTTTCTGAGATTTTCGAATGACTGTTGGCACTCAGAACTCCACACAAACTGAACATCTTTTCTTGTAAGTCTACTCAAAGGAGCTGCAACTTCACTAAAGTGAAGCACATATTGGCGATAATAATTACAAAGTCCAAGAAATTGTTGAATTTCTTTTACTGAATTTGGAACCTTCCAATTACTAACTGAATCAATTATTTTAGGGTTTGGACTTATGCCGTCTTTACTAACAACATGACCTAAATATAGAACCTTGTCCTTCATAAATTCACATTTAGATGGTTTAAGTTTGAGACCAGCATCGCTCAATTTTCCAAGTACATCATCTAATTGATCAAGATGAGTGTCAAGATCTGGGCTATAGATAATCAAATCATCTAGGTAAATCAAAAGAGTTTTCCACTGGAGACCCCTAAATATAAGTTCCATGCACCTTTGGAATGTAGACGGTGCGTTACAAAGACCAAAAGGCATTTTAGTGTACTCAAATAGACCATATTTTGTTATAAAAGCTGTTTTGTACCGATCTTCAGGGGCAACTTCTAACTGCCAGTAACCACTTTGCAAGTCCATTACAGAAAATATGTTAGCATTGGCAAGACAATCTAAACACATTGAAATTTTTGGAAGTGGGTATGCATCCTTAACAGTACATTCATTAAGTCTACGATAATCAATACACCAGCGGACTGAATTGTCCTTTTTGCGAACAAGGCAAACCGGAGAAGCCCAAGCAGGCCCCGATTTCTCGAAAAATACTTAAGTCAAAACTTAAGTTTTATCTCAAATTCTCCAAACTTACTTAGCTGAGATTTATCTTAAGTTCGATTTCTTGAAGCAAACTCAGATAAAACTCAGCTGAGTTTGAGATTTTCTATTTTTTTTACTGCCGTAAGCGGCCCATTTGGAAAATCCCCTACTTCCGTTGTCAATGTAAATAGTCGTCTGCTCACGTTTACAATGACGGAAAAGAGTCAACGAAGGCCGAATTGGACAGAGAAAGAACGCCTTTTACTAGTTGAAGAAGTCCAAAAGCGTGAAGATCGTATATTTTCTAAATTCAAGGGGTGTGGAGCAGTGAAAGGAGGAAAATTGAAGGAAGCGGCATGGACAGAGATCGCAACTATTCTGAATTCGTAAGAATTTTGTTTTAATTTAAAATTTTAGTATTTAAAATCTCAGTGCTCTTAACTTGGCTTGTTGTAGGGTTTTATTTATCATTTAGAATATTTTGTGCAACAGGAGGTAATTGCAATGTAATAAGAAGACATTGCAATTTAGTAAACTGCAGGCGAATTTTACAATTGATAGGGAAAATAACGTTACGTAAAGTGAAAGTGGACATGTTTACCGGACTGGCGGAATTACCGGACTCGGGTGTTAATAAAATAAGTTTTTTTGTCTGCAAGTCTTATCAGATGTGCTTGAAAATGCTTTTCAACTTAAAAATGTGCCCGTTTGTATAAAAAAATGGCTGGGGAGGCAAAAACACGTTCAAAACAAAATGAAGAAATCAGAAAAATTTATTATGAAATTCATATTAGAAGTAACCTGACTATAGTCCTATTCATACTTGCTTACTTATAGTACTATAATCTATTTAAAAAAATGCTTGCTGGACGTTAAACAACAATCAATCAATCTATTTAAAAATTAAACCCATTGCAGGCTTTCAAGAGGCCCTAAATATTCCTAATTTTCCTTATTTTTTATCATCATCCCTAAATTTCCTTATTTTTTTCTGAAAAGCCCTAAAAAGCCCTTATAAATCATGAAAAATCCTACATTTTGAAATTAATAAATTAAAAAATTTTTAAGCTATGATTTATTGTAAAAGGTCAAGTATTTACATGTTTTAGAATGCAGTTAACTCACTTTCTAGTGTTAGCATACTTCCAGGAACTTGTGTTATTACCAGATGCCAGCTCAACAGACATGAACAGATCTACATTTATCAGATATCCAAAAAAACAGATTGCAGGATTAAATTGGATCATCTGTTGCTGAATGTGTCTGTTGATGGCTGATGAGTTGGTGTTGTTGGTAAGAAGTTCATTTTGTATGTGTTTAGTCCCTGTAGGTGAGTATATATATCAACCTATAGTGCATTTGTGATAATTTAATTGAACTAACATCCCTTATTTTCAACTAAATGCCCTAAACAATCCTTAAATTTACCCTTATTTTGGGGGAAAAGTGCCCTAAATTTATCCCTTATTTTTTGTCAAAAGGTGCTTGAAACCCTGCCCTTGTAGTACTTTAACACTCAATTCTTAGCTCACACATAACCTGTGTCATATTTTCACTGCTTCTAAACTATATTTTTCATGAAATAAAGTGTCAACTAGCCATAGAATATATTTTTTTTTCTTATGTTTATTAAATGAAAAATGTGTTATAGTTCATTTTTATTATTCTCTTTTTCTCTGTGATAAATGTTTGCATTCTGTTCGAAGTCGCATAATTGCATGATTTTAAAAGTCATGAGTTAAAGAAATAACTTACATTTTTAATGTGCTATTTCAAACTTTTTAGCAAATCAGACACTGTACAGAGATCAGTGGATGAAGTTAAGAAACAGTATGCTAACATCAAGCAGAGAGGTAAATTTAGGATACTTAGTACTTTTCTACTTTTTTATCACATGTCTGTTACATCTGTACATGTATTTGTTTGTTTTCAATTTTTGATTTCTGCAGAACCACTTGTTCAAATATGAAAAACCAAAAAAAAAAAAGCAGAAAAAGAACCAATATATCGCCCTCCCCCCCTCTTATCCCTTAAGCAGTTTTACTGTTACAATAGAACCAAGAATCGTACCCTTGCCCCTTTATGGGTGGGTTAATCCAACAAATCACAAAACTATTATCAAATTATTACGGCAGCAAAAATCTGCCTCCTGTTACAAAAAAAATAGAAAAAATTCTATGTTGTATTACAGCCAAGGAGAAATCAGATGCCATGAGGAGACCCCCAACAGGAGGAGGTCCCAAACCCCAATCTCCAACAGTACCAGAACAGGAAGTTCTGAAGCAGTTGGAGGACAGGCCATCACTGTGTGGTCTTGCCTCTGGACATGACACAGAAGAAGGTATATAGCATTATAGGCAGGCAGTTATGCTCTTATCAACATTTCATCCATTTAATGTGTTTGTCATGTACAATTACTATTAATTTCAAAGCAAGTCCTTTTATTATAAGGTTCTAGGCATTGCACTATCTTACCTGATTGGAGCCAGGATTTTTTTTGGCAAAAATAATTTGTTTCTAGTCTGAAAAAAATTCTACTACTTCAAAAGTGTATCAATTTTCCTGTAATATCTTTATTATTTTGATGAACAAAATTATTTTTATCTTTTGGAAGAAAACCAAACGATAAGAACAAGAAAGCCCAAAACACTCCATTTTAAGAAAATAGTTAGTCCCTAATTAACATGGGTTGTTATATGCAAGTCAATAGACAGAAAGAAATACATGTCATACACATTATATATGAGCCGTCTCATGAGAAAAGGTACAAAAACTCATTTTTTACCGAAATTCAGATTTTAACATTTTATTATAGCTTAAGTCCTGCTGATTTATATACGTTTTTCCGTTTGTTGGTATCTTTATTAATAAGGAAAATATTCACGTTTGAAATTGGGCAGATAAATTCAAAAAACGTCAAAAAATAGAGTTTGACGTCGGAAAGTTTTCGCGAATACATACCTCGTCCACAAACTCTGAAACACAAAGTTGGTCTTTGAAGGTCTTTTTATACAACATATTACAAACAAGTTTTTAATTGACACGGAAATAGTATTGTTTTGATTTGATCGTTCTGAATTGTCGATTCGATCGTTCTAAATTAAATTAATTTGCAATTATTATTGTTTGGCAATAAAACAATTTAAATTGGTTACCTTTTCTTGTTTTCGCAACACAAGCTGATGTTCTGAATTCAAAGAGTAAAATGCAAGCCGGATCACATAGATCAATAGAACGAATAATCGTACCCTCGCGTTCTTTTTTTTTGGCGGGGGTACGAATTTAGTCCCATTACTCGTAATGTAGCAGAGTGGGAGTGAATCTCTCCCGTCCGTCACTTTGATGTCAAAAAGAAGTTGCATATATAATTCGCCGTGGTCAATCTTGATATATTTCAACAGTGCCATCATTTTTTTCTATCGGTTTCGTGTTTAAGATCGATCATTATTGATACGTGATGATAGTTATTGAAGTTTTTTATAACCCGCTATGCGCTATGTATTAATTGACATTCGTGTCTACACGAAAAACATTCGGAAACCCGAAACTGAATGGTGTGTTGCATCTTGGGAAAAGTATATGTAAATGACTGGATTCTTACTACGGATTGGTTGTTACAGTATGCAAATTAGCATGATTTTTCTAAACTAAGGTCACATTATCCATATACGGAAAAATTATCAACATAGCATTTTCCACGTGCATCTTCAAAGACGAAAAAGGACATTTCTTCAATAAATATCGTTTCCCGTTATATTCGCAATGTCTGAAGCTTTTATAACGTAAAGAAGATGAATATTATGTTCGAATTTTGCATAAATAGACCTAAGGTAGAATTTTTTATTTGCTACATTACGAGCAATAGGACTGAATTCTGCCGTTAATCCGACAAATCACAAAATTAACTTCGGATTATAACGGCAGTGAAATTCGACCTAATAGATCAAGAAATCAATTATAATGAAAAATCGTCAAAACAACACAAATACAATAAAATCATTAATAACATAGTTTAATTTTTAAAATGCAGATCGAAAATCGCATTCAAAGAATTTGTTAATGGTGTATTCGAATAAAAATAAGATTCGTGCTTTTTAGGATATACATACGAAATATTGAAAATTTAGTTTTTGATGCAGGCTTTATCACGGCAAGTATCAAATAAGCGCACAGGACGTTATGCTATTACAATGTCTGTTTAAAATACAAAATCTCTCTATATATTCGTTACATAAGCTTTTGACAGATTAATCCCAATTAGTTGTTACTGAGTGTATTGGTAATTTATGACCAAATAAATTCGCTGATACGGTGGCCGAGTGGTTAAGGTAGTTTTTCTACTATTGATCACGTAGTCTGTCAACACTGAGATTGCGGGTTTGATTCTCACTGCATTCAGGATGCACTCGACTCCAATCTTAATTGACAAGGATTGCCAGTTTTCCTATCGCAGGTCGGGGGTTCTCTCCGGCTTCCTCCCCCAATAAAAACTGGTCGCCACGATATAGTTGAAAAATTGCTGAAAGTGGCGTTAAAACACCATTCAAACAAACAAACAAACAATCTTACTAACTTTATCAGCGGTGACATTGTACGTATTAGGATTACTGTTAAATTACTACGGTACCTGATTTTAAGCGGGTTCCGATGTTTAGCAACAGAGACATATGTAATTATATGTCTCTGTTAGCAATTAGCAGTTCCAAATTTTTACCTGCGCAATTATCTGCATGCATGCACGTGATGCATGCTTCATTCCTTCGCACCGTAACCAAAAGTAAAGAGTGCATGATCTAACATTGATATAACATGTACATTTGACCCATCTTTTCTTAACCTAAATATGTCAAACAACAATTAAATAGTGGCCACATATAACGTGGTAACATGTTAAAATGAGACTCAGTATGGATGTAAATACATACATGTATAGTTGCTACATGTATGTGTATGCGATCATCACCACCCTGGATCTTCCCTGAACCCAAGCCCTCAAGTGTATAATAAAAAGAATACTATACAGTATTGTAGCTCCTATTTTGGATACATACTATTAATACACTACGCACGTGAATGTATTCACGTTTATAATTATACCCTACATACTGTAAATACCTGCGTTTTTGATTTGATGATTGACGTCACGTGGTGACCCCATATGTTCTGTACATAGTAGGCAAGAGTCAGCTACATAGTAACACATACAAATTAAAGGATTTTGCTTGAACTTCGATGTTTTAAAAGAGTCGGTAGGATACACAATCAGTTGCTTATAACTTATAACAAACATTAGATTTGTCTGATCATATCCTCGAATAAAGGGAAGAAAGAAAGGGATTTATAAGTGGGTTCCTCGGGAACTCGGTATGTGTAACTACTGTTGCCAATTAAAATTGACGATGAAGCTCATTTTTGTTTACACTTTGAATAAAAATAAAAATTATAGAGACCCTTTATTAACACATTTCAATGTCTTAGCCCAAAATCCCGACCTTGAATGTTTAAAAAAAAAGTAAACCCCACAACTTTTTGGCAAATTCATAGTCTTTCCTCCTTCATAAAACAGTCATTGGAAATGAGTACGGGAGTCTCATATGCTTGTTATTTTGTCAAATTTTTGTTTTATTTGTGTATTATCTGTTTGCTGTCACAAATCATTTAAATGTTGACTGTTTTAATTTTTTTACACTTTTCACTTACATCATCTTTTGGTGCATGTATTTTGATTTGTGGACAACATTTTTTTTCAAATATCTCTAAAAGAGGATACACCTAAAACTCTATGTAAAATTTAATTTAAAATAGTTTCGGACGAAGAAAGAAATATCGGAGGGTCTTCATCGCGTCCTCGTGGAGCCGCAGGTTGGGGTAGTCCGAATTCATTTGCATAGTCTATTAAAAAATTTGTTTTGTTGTAACACTGACATTTCCATGTTCACGAGGAACAGCACCATTTTCATCCATATGCATTTTTAAATTTCGGAAATACTTTTCAACAATGTCAAAACAAAGTTTAAAACATTTGTTGCATACTGAACGGCTTTTAAAAGTTAATGAGCACTTTTTCCTCTACTCCGAGAATCCTCTGCTGTCGAACGCTTTTTGGAGTAGGTCGGCACAAGATTCTCGGACTACTTCTCCTCTTTCTTTTACTTTCCGTTTTATCAAAATATTTATTATTTTCGTACGATAAGGATTCCATAAAATACATGTCTCGTTCGAATTTGGTCATTTCCAGAACTAGAAAAATCTTGTATTTTCTTTCAATCAATTGATTCAAGCATTCATGGGGCTTACTTGAACAACAACCCTTAACCCTTCTACATCATTTAAGTCATTGTCAAAACATCACCATTACTTTAAATAGACCTATTATCAGATTCAGTATTTTATTCAGTTGAAAGCAGACGTAGTTTTTCCGTAGTGTGAATTGTTTACTCAGAACCCCTGACTTGGGAGGATGTAAAGTTTTATATTGATTGATTGATTGATTGATGTTTAACGTCCAGCAAGCAATATTTCAGCTATATTCAGGACGTTAAAGTTTTATAAACAGCGTAAATTAGTAAACAATTTCACTGTTGCAACTCATTGAAATGATGTACTCCAAATAATTTGACTTAATTTCATAATCAATGTTTATGACTTCTTACTTTATTTTATTTTATCATTTTTACTGATTTCATTAATTGATTTTTGGGGGGCGGTGGGGGATGTAAAACAAATTTTGGCTTACAGGGCAAACAAAAAAGAACATTTAAAAATCAGATAGTTTATGTGTTGTCGATAAATGCCCAAGTCAATTTTAATAAGTATTGTGTGTGTGTGTGTGTTCACGGGAAGTAACGAAAGTGTTTCCGTCCTAGAACAAGTTTCGTTGTTGCAAAAATATGAATCGCCCGAAATAATATGGGTTCAAATTCCTGTGTGTGTGTGACAAAAATAATTTTTCAAAAGATTGTTAACGCGTTTAAAGACTTTTTTCCCATTATTCTATTATTGTTTTGTTAAAATAAAGGTTTATAAACTGCAAATAGCAAAATCCGATCATAATAAAAGAAACAATTCGATCTTTTATAGATTCGAGATATTTTTAGAAATGTTGTACATGAAGGGTGGTGATTCCGTAAATAGTACTTTCACTTTCACTTGAGCCCGGGATACGACTACATAGTACAAGGATGATTCACTCTGTACATATTCGTCAAATAAATGACAAACTTCTGACAATACCAGGCTTGCATCTGGAAATTCTTCAATTCTTCAAAGGCGGGTTTCCAGTGACTGACGTACTGATTATTGACCTGTGGTAAACTCTTTTGTAGAATTAAAAATATCGTAAGTTTTTTTTTAAATATTACACAGTAATAAATCCATATTTAAATAATCTTTTTCCGAAATTTTGAAAAGTTTTGACAACCCATTGTCAAGTTTTTCACGAATAGACCGTCATGTGCAAAAACAACTCGCAACTGAACAACGCTAAAATCATAACGTTTATTCGGAGGACGTTTTCTCGATAACAACGTCACGAAGTTTTTGTACCTTTTCACATGAGACGGCTCATATATATATATATATATATAGATGTATGGTAGCCAGATGACAATATTTATAAATGCTTAATCAATATCAAACATCTACAATAGGTTAATTATAATAAATATACTGTTTATTATTAATGTTGTATATTGTAGGAGCAAGCAATATAGTTGGCCAAGATGGATTTGATTTAGATTTGGAATGTGCCACTAACAGTAAGTTGTACATCTTCATTTCTTAGTAGTGAGGTGTAAACATTTTTTTCAGAACTACATGTGCATAGTAATTATTTTAAAATTTTGATTGATTGGATGTTTTTTTTTACCTTCTGGGGGCAGTTTTTCAGCTATATTCAGGGCAAGAACAAGTTAACAAATTGACTTTAAAAAGGGTTTTATCTGTTTTTTAATATAACATTGATATTTATATTCTATTCTTATTTTAATATTCTATTTTTATTAATGTCTTGTTCTTGTGTTTGAAGCTTTCAGTAGAGTAGAGGAACCAGTTGGCTTGTCATTTCCTGAAAAATGTGGAAATATAAATGGTATGTATTAAAGTGACATATTATTATTTCAAACTGTTGACACACTTGAACCAATATATACTAATTTTAACAGTTAGTAAATGTTCCTGCAAATACAATTCTTGAATTGAATTCTCTGCTACCATTTTTTTCCAAAGAAGCAAGGAATTTGATAATTATTCATCTGTGCAAGTTACTGCATCACAGAAGTTAACTTCTGTTCACAACATCATTCAGACTTCAGTTAATAAAATATTTATATGGAATTGTATACCTCATTGATTGGATGCAGGTTTATAAATATACAAATTTATATAGCTCTTGTAGATTGGAACAGGGAAATGTTCTGTGCATATTTAAATTTGCCCAGTGCATAAGCCTTATACATAGATAAGCTATAATTTTCAACAACACACTGATATATTATATAAAAATAATTAAACTCTGTTATATGTTGATATTGTATTTGATTTGCACTCCACTGATATTTTTATTTTGTAGCCACAAGGGTTTATGACATTTGTGTAAACCACATGGCTGTGGGAAATAGTTCCAGCACCATTGATCTCCCCTTCTCAACATGTACTACAAAAACAACAAAACGAAGAAAAACAATGGAGGAGGAGGAAATTTTAACACTTCGTGCAGAGAGAGACAAATATGTGCAAGAAACAATTAAGCTGAAACAAGAAACTGAATTTTATAAAACTAAAACATTGTACCTGGAATTAAAACTTGAAAAACTTAAAAGGGAGCAACAGTTGTTACAAACTGAGAACTGAACAGAAATGGTGTAATTTTTATCTGTAATTATTGCTTTTATTTTATAAATAGAATATCTTTATTTTTAAAATTTGTTTACTACAACATAAAAATAGTTGTTGTATAAATTGTTCATTTTTTACTCAACATGACCAACAGTGTCTGGAGAAAAATGCTTGGCATATATATTGCCTGATATTGGATCCAGTCCAATCATCTCTGACATTAAAGTCCACATCACCAACATTAATATAGTCTTTATCAATATCTAAAATATCATTTCGCTCTATCCCTATATTGTGCAAAACCGCACAACCTAAAGTAATGTCGCATGCTTTCTCTGGTAATGTTCTAAGTCCACTGTGAAGGCATGCAAATCTCCTTTTTAAAATACCAAAGGTCTGTTCGATTATAACCCTGGTTTTTGCATGTGATTTATTATACTTTTCCTCTGCTGGATTAGATGGCAAGGAGAATGGAGTCATCAGGTATGGCTTGCATGGGTAGCCTGAATCTCCCAACAAAAGTCCTTTATGTATTCCTAAAAAAAGCATGATTGGTTTGAAAAATAAACAGCTGTGCCACGAGTGCATGATACGCCCATCTGAATATATAAACAAGAGCTAAACAATTCCTGGATGCATAATTCTATCTGCACTGATTAGACATATCACATCTATGAATATAAACAATGCTACTAAATTTCAAGAAAATTGAAAGCTTTTTTGAACTCGTGTATAAAAACTGAACCCCGCCTCCCCCCCTTTTTTACAAAGCCCCATAACTCTATAAGAAAAAAACTGAAATGTATCAAAAACGAAAGGAACGAAAGGATCTTCCAAAGTAAAAAATTACACAAACTTGAAACAAAACATGAAAGCGTGTTAGAGACTGAAAACAGACCCCACCCACTTTTCTTCTCGAATAAATTCTTAAAACTATGCAAGTATTAATCAGAAATATATGACAAAAGCTATACAGACCACAGGGCTAACATAATAAGCAAATGTGTGCAGTTGCAAGAAAATCTGAAGGCATGCTCAACATTCAGTGCGACATGTGGACGACGGACAGACATGTGTATACCGACATATTAAGTCCGTCATAGACGGGCGCATACAAATTAACAATTAATTGTCAAATAAAAACGAATGTTATGAAAGAATATTTGATTTTCATAATATTTGCTTTCTAATCTTATTATCAGATAAATAGTGAAAAATTTTTATGATAAATACTAGTTGCACAGCAGTGTTTTAGTACATACTTGCAGATGATTGAAATAATTAACAACAACAATACGCTAATGATTGATAAAGACAAATATATTTTGACTTGTTTTAATTGCACTAATAAATACCATTTTCAAATGAAACTGAAATGTGACTGTCACGGAAAATCCTGCTGTCGTGTACACTGCCCGGCCACTTGGCGACACAATTCACAATTCTATATTTTGCATCACATACCATCTGCAATAATAAAATGGTGATTCATACTTTTTTGGACCTGAAAATGAGTAACTTGATGGGTGTCGTAAAGACACTGCTTACTCGTCTTAAGCACCCGTGTGCAGTCATTGTTTGTTTTTTTTTCTTTCTTGTTTGTTTTTTCGGGGGGGGGGGGGGGGGTGGTTATCTTGCAAATTTCCTATAATAAAGCTATCATAATTTTATCAATTATAATACAGGCAGCCTGATAGCAGAGGTTAACTAAAACGTAGATCTTGTGTATGTTTTAAAAATAATAATAATATTTTTATTGGCAAAATGCACCCTTAAAGGTCAAGCAAATACAATTCAAATGACATGTATACAAAACATCAAACCAAGATACACAATATGTATGTATTGAAATTCTGACCAACGAGGATCCTAGCTTCGCAAAATGGCAGATTGCTTTAAAAAGTTTCCATGATGTGTCAAAAGTTCAGGTTTAGGAGTAAGAATAAACCTCAACTTATCACGTGGTTGATCTTGCACAAAAGTTGGTTTAAGATCATTTATATTCAAGAACAATTCCTTTCTAATAGAGTTTTTTTTACAACGTAGGAAAAAATGATACTAAAACATGTGTTCATGCACACTCTATCATTCGTCTAGAAAATGCATTTTTCAAATGAATTCCTAATACATGTAACAAGTACCTGTACATTAAGAGAATGGTAACCTTTTCTGTTCAAAAATTCTGCTTCATTTTCTTTTGGACACTGAATCCTAATGTACGTTCCATCAACGCAGCCAAGTACGTTTGGGAAACCTGTAATTTTAATTGAACAAATGTTGAGAAGTGGGGAGAGGATTGCAATATAACTTTTAAATATCTTTTTTTATATGTAGGTTTTAGTGTTTTATCATTTATTTAAAATTATAAAGATGGGGATTGCTTTTAATTTAGTTATATTATACAGAGGAATAATTTTTCAATTTACAGTTTGCATGTTTTAACAATTTGAGTTCAAAGTTGCACTTCATGTTATATTCCAAAGAACCACCGTTCTGGTCATCATTTAACAGGTTTCCCCTTTTAAAATAAAATTAAGGTATATATCAATAAATTTGCTGTAAAATTTAGAAGTTGCAAATATTATCTACTTTTGATTGGGTTCCACAAGTTGAACAACATTTGGTACCAAATTGAACAAAATTGTATTGAACTGTACAAAATAACAATAACCCTCCTGTCAAGTTTTAAATAATTTAAATCAATATAACTAAATAATTTATATTCAATGTGTATAATATTTTACCCTTCAGAATCATTTTTAATTGCATCAATATGTGGTGTTATTGTAAACTTATGTGGTAAAATATACCAAAAACCTTCGGTTTTTCCACCCTTCCTCTGTTTAGTCACTCCCTTAAAACAAGTTATTTCCCTTACAATTATCGTTTCCGTTTTTGATTTTGTAAACAAAGTGTACCTGCTATTAAATAAAACTGTGTTTTCATAGACTCGGCAGCATCTCCCGTTGGCATCTTCACAAATCGTCGTGATATTTGACATAGTTGTCTACAAACATCCTTTACAGCTCTGCAGACAGACACGGTCGAAATAAATGAGAAAGTATCAGAAACTAAGGAATAAAAACCTCCCGTTGCCAAAAATCTCAGGGTTACAAGAACTTGAAGAAGTGGAGTTAAGGCATTGCTTCTACAAGTTGAACGAGTCAAATATGGATTCAGCAAGTTAATAATGTACATTATTGTATCTGGACGGAACCGAAACCGTTTGAAAATCTCCGACTCGGGCATTGT
Source organism: Limnoperna fortunei (assembly GCA_944474755.1). Taxonomy (NCBI): domain Eukaryota; kingdom Metazoa; phylum Mollusca; class Bivalvia; order Mytilida; family Modiolidae; genus Limnoperna; species Limnoperna fortunei. Next base: position 36,978,235 of record OX104122.1, read on the forward strand.
TTCTAATGGATTTTCTCGATCCAGCAATCTGTTTTGAGCTATTCTTTGACGATGTCTACGCCGGCGACGCTGTCTTCTGTTATTGATCGCCATCTTTATTGACAGAATTTCAGACTTAAGTCTAGTGGGGTGGTAACTTAAGTTTTTGGGGAATTTGAGACGAAGCTTAAACTGAGTTTTTTTCCAGAAATGCTCATTTCTGAGATTTCTCAAACTTAAGTTAATGTAACGAGGCGGGGAAACGGTCCTCGTCATTCCAATATAAAAGTGACAGAATTTGACTCTTTACCACTTTATTTGCATCCAACACGTGTAGCAGAAAAAAAACGAGAGAGAGTCTCAATATATAAAAGACGAAATAAAAAAAACGGAAAACGCAGTTTCCGGATTGCGAAATAAAAGAAACGTAAATTAATGAAAGTATAACTAATTAATCGCAGAGCTTTGTACATAATTATCTAAATATCCTGACCATGCCAATCAAGGATATAACATCCCCCGCCAAAGTAAAACGAACACTGTTTGTTTAAGATGGTCAGGAAATTTAGAATATTAAGAAAAACACACAAAAATATTACAAATTTTTTTTTTTTAAAATGATTATCATAAGGCAAGTTCAAATTACTTTAAACAAAACAAGCTATTACTTCAAATAAAATGTTCAAGATAACCTATCAAGTTTGATGCCACCAGCAGAGACCATGACTCTTTAGTTGACTTACATGCATAAAAAGGTTGACCATTATGAAGAATGGTTTCTATTTTTATATTAACCTTACATGAAGTAACAAATTAATTGGTTATTTCTGGTACAGCACATCAATTTTGCACACAAATAAATGCTACTATCAGGTCATTCAGGAGCTTAAAAAAAACATTTGACAGTAAAAAAAACTTTAGCCGCGTAATAAGTACAGGCATAATTACGACATGTTTGCCCTGTCAAAATTCTTATATTAAAAAAGGTCAAAATTACAAAACAATATCGTGAAACAGTTCATACATATCAACTTTGTGCATCCAACATACTGTAAACATTGCAAAAACACAAATCTAGATATAAAAATCAAAATAAAAAGTTAATTTCAATTCGATAAATCAATATGAAATATGACACACAATAGAAATTATTATCAATGTCTATATGCAGAAAATCTCATCTTAACTTTCACAAAAGCAATAATATGAACACAAAAAGATTTAATTAGATACAAAAGATAACATATCAATCGACGCTCGGTGGTGGTTTTCGGCGGACAAGTTTTTGTGTGAAGTCATTAAGTTGTGAAAATGGAACCCAAACAGCATTTTGGGCTGGCTCACCCTTGAACTGGAGGAGAAATTCCTCACTTTCACCTCTTTTCCTTTGAGCCAACACTCGTTTAACCTTGTAAAATTCTTCGTCCGTGTCAGTTTTCGAGTTATATACGGAGGATTCTTGAAATCGTTTAGGCGCCGCCCTTTTACGTATTGATCTGCGCAACTTTTGTTGCTTGATTGGCTGATTGTCTTCAGAACTTAACTTATCTACTTGTATTGGTAGCTGTTTTTCGAGTTCGGTCTCTTCGGGACTGTTCGATTGGTTAACTGTGGAATTTTCGGCTGGAATATTTTCTTGCGTTTGAACGTGAGGGCAAAAATAATCGGCCGGTTGTGGTGCACGGACATATGCCACCTTTAATCTGTCTAAATGAGTTGGATTTTTAAATATTTTTCCTGTTGATGGGTCTCTTAATTTTACAGTATGTGGAGATACAATAGCATTTACAACGAAAGGTCCGCTATATTTAGGTTGCAACTTGCGACCTACTCCTACTGGATCTTTTAGCATGTAAACGAAGTCACCAACTGCTAATTTCAAAGGGTTTGACTTCTTGTTCACTCTTTCAGTCATAGCATTTCCTGCGGCGACGGCATTGTTTTTAATTTCATTTCGAATTTCATTAATTTTCTGACCTTGTCTCTGTATAAAATCATGAAAATCTGATGGAAGAGTATTGAAATCGGTCTGGTGCTGGAAACTTAATGGAAATTTTGGTCGAATACCGTAAAGTACTTCGAAAGGAGAGTACATGGTGCTTGAATGAACGGATGCGTTTATGGCAAATGTTACAGCTGGTAATACAGTATCCCATTGGTTTCCCTTTTGTACGTACGGGGTGAGGCGTTCTGCAAGGGTTCGGTGAGTTCTCTCGCAAGCACCGAGACAATGGTGTATAAAACTAGGTGTAAAGTTTTGTTGTATATCTAGAAGTTTACAGAGTTCCTTTGTACAGCCGCTTATAAACTCACTACCACGATCACTTATAATGGTGTCACATACACCGTAATTACATATCATATCAAATAGAGCTAGGGCAACAGTCATGGTATCGCAGTTCGGAATCGGAACATTAAACACAAACTTGCTTAGCATATCTACAGCGGTGAAAATGTATTTATTTGAGCGTTGTGTTGTCGGAAGTGGTCCAAATAGGTCTATCTGCCAAACCTGAAAAGGTTCTGTTGGGGTTTTGTACGATATTATTCCGGACTTTGTGTGGGCTTTAGTCATTTTACGACCTTGACACCCATGACAAGACTGTACATACTCCGATACAGTTGACGGCAAATTGTCAAAGTAAAAATACTCGCTTATTATGTCCGTGGTACTATTTATACCGCCATGTCCACCCATTGGCGAGTCATGATAAATTTCGAGAACTGGTTTTATTAATATTTTTGGTAAAACAAGCTGATATTTGCACTTTATATCTACTGTTCTCTTTGATTTTGCATTTCTTATATGATAAAGTACAGAATCTTTCATGCAATAATCTGCAGCTTTCAAAATCAAACGACGTGCATCTCGTTGCAGCTTTGGTAGAGAGTCGTTCTCGAGGTATTTAATAATCGGAATCAATGAGCTGTCCCTGCGCTGTAGTTGTTTAACACATTCAGGGGAGAAATCGTTGTTAGTAAATAATTTTATACTCTCCTCTATAAGTTTAGCCTCTTGATTTTGATCGATTTTTGTTTGTGTGTCTTCTACATTAACAGAATACGTATACAAATTAGAATGGCAATCCATTCTGTTTTCGTTATGATTCTTTGTCGTTTCTAAATCACTATCGTTAGCGTTACTGGAGTTGGGATAGCTAGCTTTTTCACTTTTCGGAACATTACTTTTATCAATATGCACAGTAGTGCAATCTCTTAAATTTGCAAATTCTGGCAAATTGTTTGTTACAAAAGGATCAAATTCCTTTAAAGCACTAACAACTGAAGACATGAAGCTGGAATTGCAATCAATTCCGGCAATTAAATTTTTGTCGTCATTCGAAAACACCTTTCTAAATTCTGGATCACTCAAAATTGAATTTGGTGTGCTCGACTCGTTGACTGAATTGTCAGTACAGTATACTGAATCAAAACGGATAAGATCTGCATCAAGGAAACGGCAATCCGTTCCAAAAATCGGAATAGGGTCACTTTTGTTGTCATCGATACAAACTAGATCGTTCACAAAATGATCGCTTTTTTGTTCTGGTTTCAAAATCTCTGAGTATCTATTTACCGGCAAATCGGAATCGGAAGATTCTAGATATTCGGTCAAATTCGCGAATTTTGCTGAAAAAAGGCAATCCTTTCCAGCGCTTTCACTTGAATCATCCTCCGAATCGGCATCGTAACATTCATCCTCACTACATACAACGACATGATTCAACATGTTCGATATATTACTATAAGCGGGCGGATCGACAATTTTTATGTTACCGGTGTTCTCAGTCACGTAGGGAAAATATGGATCATTTTCATCCGGACTCGAAATGCCATCAGAAGCGTCCGATTTCATACATCGCGAAAGGGCGTCTGGAACTTGCATTTGAGCTGCGGCCTTGTACCGTATATCAAAATTGTATTGCTGCAAAATAGCCAACCAGCGATCATATATAGCCCCTTTCAATTGTTTCTGTACAAGACAGCGAAGAGCTTGGTGGTCACATTCGACAATGAACTGGTTCCCTCGCAAGTAACTTGAGCAATCGGTAATGCTCGTCACAACTCCTAGTAGTTCGAGCTTTGTCGGACCGTAAGATTTCTGCCAGTGGTTTAAAGACTTAGAACCAAATCGGACAACGCGAATATTTTCGGAATTCTCACTTTTTCCAGGATGCTTTTGATAAAGTAAATAGCCAATGCCTTTCGCAGATGTGTCGACGGCAAGATAAAAAGGTAGGTCAAAACGAGGAAAGGCTAAAACTTCTGAATTTAAAAGACGATACTTCAATTCGATCAACGCGTCCTCTTGTTCCTTTCCCCAAGAGAAGCATGCACCTTTCTTGAGTAATTTTGTCATCGATTGTATTATAGCGCTGTAGTTGGGTATAAATTTCTTAAACCAGTTAAATAAACCTAACAGGCGACGTAGCTGTTTAATACTTTTTGGGGACGGATATTCTTGAAGAGCTTTGACGCGTTCGGGAGGGGGTCGTATTCCCTCGCTTGAAATATGATGACCTAAAAATATACAAGAACGCTGCGCAAAAGCACATTTCTTTGGGTTCAACTTCAATCCAGCGGATCGAAACCGTTGAAATACTTCGCTAATGTCTTTTACGTGTTGGTTAAACGTTTCAGAACAGATAAGAACGTCGTCTAAGTAGCAAAGGCATGATTTAAATGTTAATCCATGAAGAACTTTGTCCATGAGAAGTTGAAAGGAATTCGGAGATGAGCTAAGACCCATTGGTAAACGTTGAAATTTGAATGTCCCATAGCATGTATTAAACGCGGTGAATTTGGAGCTATTTGGTTCAATTTTCATTTGGAAAAATCCGGAACTGAGATCAATAGACGTTATAAAGTTAGGAGTAAATTCAGTAAAAGATTCCGTCAGTTCTTGCAAGTCGGGAATAGCGTAACTAAATGTTTGTGTTTGTGAATTCAAATATCTAAAATCACAACAAAAACGGAATTGTGATAAACTTGCCTCCTGGTCGTATGGTGGCTTTTTCGCCGATGGCGATCGTTTAGTTACCAGCACGATCGGACTTGTAATTGGAACGTCCTCATTTGGGTCAACTGAACAAATTATACCTTGTCGGAGTAGTTCGTCAAGGTGATAACGAAGTACTTGCCTTTTATCGGGAGCAAGTCTGTATGGTCGTTGGTACTTAGGTTTTGCATCCGGTTTCAATATAATTTTATGCTGTACTAAATCAGTATATCCGAGATCCGGATTGTCTTTCGTGACAAAAATGTCTTTGTTGTCTTGCAACAACTTTTCGATCTCGGACTGTTCTTCATCGTTCAGTTCAGAGTTTTTGAAATTAAAATTTGAGATGAAACAATCTGATTTAGTAAAGTCACATTTCTTATCTGATTTTGAACTGTCAGTATCGATCTTTGACACGCATGCAGACTGAACGTTAAGGTCAGAAAAGTTCGCATTCTGTATTTTACTATCGGATGATAGAAGCGTGAATTCGGCCAATGTCCTTCGTTTGTGAATGGTAATAGCGATATTCGACGGATTTAAAATTTTTATCGGAACTGTTCTATTCTTAGAAACAGTAACTAACGCTTTCGAAACGAACAGACCCTTAGTAATAATGTATTTGCTGTTTTCACAGATGCCTTGTTGTCCGTATATATTAGAAGAGGGTAATTTACCCCAAAGTACCATTTCTGAATTAGCCGGAATTGTGAAGCGTTTCGTTGAGGACACCGGTGATTGTTTCGGAGAAACTGTCATATTACCGAAATCCAACACGACTTTATTTTGTTTCAAGTATTCAAGACCCAGAATTATAGGATACGACGTCTTTTTCAAAATATAACAAAAAATGGTATAATCTGAACCAAAAATTGTCATAGTTACCACGGCCGTTCCAACAAAATTAATTTTCATGTCATTGGCCAGAGTAACACTGCCCTGAAAGTTCCTATCGATTATTGTCTTTTTACGATACGGTACTGAATTATACAGGTCTTCGGAAATAATATTGTGCGAAGCCCCAGAATCTAACAGCGCAGACACCTTTAAAGTATTAAATCGAACATTTAAACACAGAAACTTGGAATCGTGAAAAGATATAGGTTCAGTGTCACTATCACTTGAAAAAAAATTATCAGAATATGTAGACGAGCTACATGTCTGCACGTCTTTGTCTAATTTCATACTATTTACATATTTATCAACAACTTTACGGGAAGGCGAACGACTACGACTTCTTTTGGCACCTATCGGTTCCCTCCTGGGGGACCGTGCCTGGTGTCCCCCAGGTGACTGGCATTTCCCTGAAGTTTAGGGCAACAAGAAGCAATATGTCCACTTTCGGAACAAATCTGACACACGATGGCGGTTGGCAAAGGTTGAGATTTGTATACAACACACTGAAGCGCGGTATGACCAGACTGTTCACACAATTGACATTTATTGTCAACCGAAACCGTTCCTGTACCGTTCCACTTACAATGCTTACGAACGTGACCATGACCTTTACACACATAACATGTAACTGTTTGTCGTTGACCCTGTATCGGGCGGTTTCTACTTGTAGGAGCACGAACACTTTTGTCATCAGCCAAGTTTTTGACAATTGTACTTAACTCACCCATTTGAGTTTTCAAGTTCGAAATTTCATCGTTTTCAGATCTTAGTATATTTCTTGCGGCGGCTAACTGCGGCTGGTGGATCCTGTATTTGTAGGCTTCACCTGCTTTTGCGATTGAAAGGGCTTCGGATATGTCAGTGGGTTTACTTGTTCGAACGTAGAACGCGAGTTTTTCTGGTAGACCGTTTATGAATTTGAACATTATCTCGTGTTCCGGTTTCGAAAGCAATTGTCCCTTTTCCAACAATTGGCAGTAAAAGTCTTCTATATCTTGAGACGGACCTAAAGTCATGTTTTGAAACGTTTCGCTTTCTACAACTACTGATGGATGCTGCCAACCGATTTTTACGTATTTAGCTACGAACAGATCTCGAATTTGGGACCATGTAAGCGTTGGGCTAAGCCCATTAAACCATGTTAAAGCCGGCCCTAGTAAATGTAAATGGAATGCGGCTATTTTCCGACTTTCGTCCTCTGCATCTAAATCATTTAAAAGTGCAAATGATTCAAATTCTCGTAGAAAACGCGTCCCGTTATCTCGAGGATAACCGGAAAATTTATGGGTACCAAGTTTATCCATTGCAAAGTGATGTCTTAAATTTCGCGATGGCTTTCTGTCAGGCGGTAAAGGTTTTTGAAAACGGATTGAATCGTGTTCAGGGCTTTTAGAGACAACTGTAAAACGTTTGTCAACCGTTTTATTCTTTCGATCCAATAAATCAATATTAGTAACAGGCGTTAAGGGTGTTATTGGCACAGGAACGAGGTATTTTTCGACAAAACTGTCTTCACAGTAGGGATGAACGCCTACACTATTCTCGGGCGACGGAGCTTTTGATACCAAAAATTGGTTATGTTCTAAAAATGAATCGTCTAGGATACTCGATGAAATTGAAGTGTCAGATTCTTCATCATATATTGACAAGTTATCCTCGGCGGACGGATTCATCTAAACTTAACACGGCCCAATGAGTTCAAACTATATATAACAAAAATCAGAAAAATTGTGTGAAAGGCAATCCTTTCCACATGTGATCTATTCCTATTTGAAAGGGAAAAATACAAGAAATCGACATATGGAAGAAAGAAAAAAAAATGTGAAACACGTTTGCTGTGGAATTCTGGCAACAAATTTCTTTGTGGCGTGAAAGGCAATCCTTTCCACTTTTACTGCTAACAATATTACAACTGGAAAATCAACTTTCAAGGAAATAACTTAAGTGTTTTATAATATTTATTTTAATAACAATGTAGTTTCACAAGTTTCGTAATTCGAACAAGCCAAAGCTTAGCCAAAATATTAACCGGATGTATTCCATCTCTGTATAGAGAAAAGTCATATTTATGCTTAGTATGTGAAAATGGAGATCGGCGCTTTGACTTCAGCAAGTCTTCGCTAAACTTGGGTGAAATGGCATGAAATAGCCTGTTCGACTCCTCAATGTAAAGATTTACTTCATCAATCTGCTGTTTAAGAATTATGTCGTCTTCTACAAATTTAGTAAGGTCACCCTCGTACTCGTTGTAAATATTGTATGTAAGTATGGAATATAGGGGTAACACTAAAAATATAATTTTAACTTGGTCACCAAATTGTCTGGTGTATTGGTATATATCTTTTAGACCTTGTTTAAGATCGTCCACTGATGTACTATCTTTAGACGACAAATATATATAATCACCGACCTTTGTTGTCAAATTACAGGTGCCCACCCAAACAAACAAAGTTATGGACTTCAGTGTTTCTAGCTCTCTCTTTAGATTGTCTTTCAGGTATTGAAGTCTATTTTGCACAGAAGCTCCGGCTTCACACCAGAATCTAATAAAGCTCTCCGGATTAACTCGAACCTGATTTTGCAAATTAAACCCCTTACTGTCACCGAGCAAAACTGGTATCCTCCGTGGAGTTATTAACGGCGGCACCCTTAATTTGTCAATTTGCTTCTCAATTTTCCTTGTTAAACACGACATACAAGTATATATACACTGTGAATGCTGGGGAATGATTACACTAGATATAATTAGTTATATATTATATTTTTAAAATTCTCATCAAATTACTCTATGGTCAAACGTGGTAGCCATATTTAAATTTCAGTTTTCACACACATTTTCAAATTAAAATTTCAGGTTCAAAGCGATGTAAAACTTATGGAAAATGTCAATGTCACTTGCCAAATTTAGGTTCTCCACCATGTAACGAGGCGGGGAAACGGTCCTCGTCATTCCAATATAAAAGTGACAGAATTTGACTCTTTACCACTTTATTTGCATCCAACACGTGTAGCAGAAAAAAAACGAGAGAGTCTCAATATATAAAAGACGAAATAAAAAAAACGGAAAACGCAGTTTCCGGATTGCGAAATAAAAGAAACGTAAATTAATGAAAGTATAACTAATTAATCGCAGAGCTTTGTACATAATTATCTAAATATCCTGACCATGCCAATCAAGGATATAACATTAAAATTCAGACTTAAGTCTTAGTTTTGACTTAAGTATTTTTCGAGAAATCGGGGCCTGATTTTGATGGTTGAATAACTCCTCTGTCAACCTGATCTTTAAAATATGCTTCCTCCTCCCTTTCGAAACTTTGAGGAGTGCGCCTTAGTGGCTGCCTAACAGGTGCTGCACCTGCAGTGTCGATTTTGTGCTGAACAAGTGAGCATGAACCTAAGTCTAGCTTGTTTTGTGCAAAACTATTTTTGTTTTTCAATAAAACCTCAGCAAGTTTTCGTTTTTGTTCTGGTTTTTCAAGTTTGTCACAACTCTTTTGGTACAACTCTAAAAGATACTCTGGTAACTCTGGAAATACGGCCTCATTTCCAGAATCAGCAGCCTTATCCTTAGACACTCTATTAATATTCCAACTCTCTGGAATTAACGGGGTGTCTAATTCATCTCCCTGACGGACACCAAAAGATAAATCTTTGACACCTTTACAACACTCTGATCTAATAGATGGCATGGTATCGTGTTTTTCATCACAAAAAGCTTCAAAATGTTGAACAGCATGTATTTCACCTAACAAGTAGTTTCTTCGTAAACGAATAGGAAATGTTTCAAGATTCACTATACGAACAGGTATAGTATCATTGTAAGGATCGACAAGACATCTAGCAACAATAAGTTTTCTATCATCTTCAAATACAGGTTCAATACTACCATAGCGTGTATCAAGAATTTCAGAATTGACACTTTTACCAGCCAAAATAATTTCAGAATTTGGTGGCACTGTGACAGATTCTTTCAAAAGGACTCTTGTTATTCGATCCGACCTACGTGTGACGTTACATTCTATCCATTTGCCACACACTTCTATACCTCTTCTGGAATTGACTGAGATATCTTTATCATCCATTATATCAAAGCCTAAAAGGAAATCATCACCAATTGGTGCAATAAAAACAGGCCAATCAAACTCGAGTGAACCTATCTGCAAAGAAACATCAGCAATACCAAATGTTGTTATTTTCTTATCTTCCTCAGCACCAGATAAATTACCATAAACTGGATGGACCTTTGGACGCTTCTCCACTGGAATCTGATCAAACAAATGACGACTCATGACTGTAACTTCTGCTCCCGAATCAACCACAGCAAGAATATCTTCACCCTCAACCTTCATGGGTGCTCTCATAGAAACTGCCTTAACTCTATTAATAATAGCATTCAACTTTGCTATATCTACATTAGTCTTAACAGGTTCAACAGGACAACCAATGTCCAAATCAACTGCGAATTCACTAGAAGTCTTATCAGAAGCTGTTGAAAGCTTTGACCCTTCATTAACACCGTCATGAGTCACGTCAGTAGAACAATCAACTTCTGCATCTAAAAACTGATCGCAAACAATAGGAAGCTTAAACCGGTCACCATCATTTTCATGAAATTTATTAATGTTACTATGTTTAATAACAGAGACTATATTAAAGGTAGGCTTACATGTATAACTTTCACTGGAAGAAACAACATTTGTATCAACAGTTTCAACTGTACACCTATTAGTATCTAAATCATTTGTGTTTTGGGCTAAGTCTTGGCCGACAGGCTCAGCCCTTTCTAGTTTAACTTCTGATCTGCAACTTTTTGTTTACCTCCCTTGGATGCACTACTGGCAACTTGATTTGAGGTACCTTGAACTTGACCACTAGCTTTTTTGTTGGTACAATATTTACTTATGTGTCCTTTTTCTTGACATGTGTAGCAAGTGACTTCACTGAATTTTTTCTTTGTATTAAATTGATTAGAATTCTGAGTTTTGTTTAGTGCTGAAGCAAGCTTATTTATGTCAGCTCTAATGTTTCCTTCAATTTCTGAAAATTCCGTTTTCAACTCCTTGGAAAGTACATTTAACCTCTTTTCTAACCTTTCCTCAGTAACAAAACGAGGACCACTACCATTAACTTTTCTTATGTCTAAATTGTCAACCTCCTGACAAACATAAGCATCAGCATCAAATTCTATCTGCCTAATTTCAGGGCGTTTTTTGAAAATGTTACCCTTGCAACACTCATGCCAATTAAACAGCTCCAATGCTTCATCTATGTTTTCAGGTTTTCTAATCTTAACCTCATAAGCTAAACTCTGATCTGGTAAACCCTTAAGAAAGCTCTCAACTTTTAATGTATTCAACATAGCCTCTTGTCTTAGGTAAGGATAACCTTTACTGACCAAATTTTCGACCCTAGATGCGTACTCAACTAAGGTTTCTTTATGGTGCTTCCTGATACTAGAAAGATCTTCCCTATACTGTTCTGGCAATTTGTTAACACCATACCGCCTTTTGAGGGCGTCCCTAAATTTGAAAATGTCATTCTGAACCTCAACTGAAAGTGTTGCAGCAAAATCAAGTGCATCGTCCTTCAAAGAACACCATATATTTTCAATCTGGGTAGCTTCATCCCATTGATATTTACGTACTCCAAGCTCAAAAACTGACCAGAACCCTTCAAATTTATTTTTACCATTAAAATATGGTAGTCTAAATCGAGACTCATCAGTGTGAGTGTGATTACTAAATTGAGTTCTACTATTTACAGATTGGGTCCCGGGGAAATGGGAATGTCTAGGATAGGTTGGTTCATACATTTCTTCTCTAGACCTCATATCATACCCTATATGTGACTGGTTTATGTTTCCATGACAATGGTCATATACTTTTGGTGCAGGGTAAGTAGCCTCCCTTACCTGCTGCCTCTCGTTTTGAGTCGTAACCTGAGCTAACTTTTGCCTGGTAAATTGTAACTCACTTTCTGTTTGTTCAAGTCTTACTTGAAAGTTTTGCTTCAATTGAGCAATTTCTCCATGTAACTCATTATACACGTCACGTTGTTTTTGTATTGTCTCTCGTTGGGCTTCGTTTCTTACCATACTTTCTGCTAGTTGTTGTCTTGTGAAAGCTAATTCTTCATGTACCTTGTCGTTGATTTGTTCTCCATGTGTATTATTAGACTTACTAGTACTAGGATTTAAGTGCACATCTGCATTAATGATTTCTACTGTTTCATGCGAGTCTTCTGTAATTTCATCATTGTGTAACTCACCTAATGTTTCATTAAAATCCTCAAATTGATCTGAATCTCTGAGTGTTTGATCTTCATGCACATTATTCATTTCAAGATATACTTCACCACTACTTACCATGCCTTGAGAATCAGGTGTGGCAATTACATGTATACCTCTACCAACACCTCTCCCCCTCCCAAAAACAAAGGGTGGATTTCTTGGCCTGGGGCGAAAGTTATATACCCTCCCCGTATCTTCCATGTCAAATATTGAGCGATTCTACTGCCCAAAGTTTTTCTCTTCAAAACAAAAATAAATAACAAAAATCTAGTCAAGTAAAATAACAACCTGTTGAATTCACAACTACAAAGGCTGTTAAAATGAACTGTCCGTTGAAATCTCAACTACAAGGACAGTAAAGTTTACCCGTTGAATTTTCAACTACAAGGGTAAAAAAAAAAATTATTTGTCCGTTGAATTCTCAACTACAAGGACAGTAAAGTACCCGTTGACTTCTCAACTACAAGGGTATAAAAAATTATTTGTCCGATGAATTCTCAACTACAAGGACAAAATTGAAAAGATGAAAATGCCCGTTGAATTCTCAACTACAAGGGCAAACTTTGTATAAATTTAAATAAAAAGAAAAATTTTAGATTCTCAAGAATTTTTCACAATTTAAAAATTAAACTTTAAACTTTCTTTAATAAATTAAAAAAAAAAAAATTAAAAACGTGAAGTAAGCACCGCTGCCACCAGTGTTGCGGTAATTGTGTTTATCCGAGCGGAATGGTTTGGCTTGAACTATGCAAATAAATGAATTTCGTGTAAAGTAATCTTTATTATGCGGGACAAATTAAAATTTCAAAAGAGCAAAAATATTCAAATTCAACAAATATCACAGTCAAAATCTTGAATGTCAGTGAAACAATAATCGACAATTTATAAATTATATTTCAAATCCCAAAATAGGAAATGAAGCTAAAAATAACTTGGTGTTTTCCTAAATACTGAAGAACCCGTCACAGCATTCGCCGTTCCAAGACGAAATATTCAGTAATATTATTAAATTAAATGTAATTATATATTACTTATCAATTTCTAATAAAAGAATTTGAAATTACCAAAGAAATCTTCGAGTTTAAGTAAAATTACCAAGAGCGTTAAAAATGCGCCTGCACTGGACAAAATCCAAGTTCAAAAGCAACTCCGAACGTTACCAAAACAAGAATGTCGTCACGTAACGTGTTAATTAGCGCCAAAACATAGAAATTCGCGTAGTTTCCAATGATGAGATTCACTGACATTCCGTAAAGCATTTACATTTACAAAATACAACGATCTATAAATACTATTGATGAGCGCACGTGTAAATAAATAACTTCCGTGTTCAAAATAACTTTCATAAACAAAGAAGGATAACTCTAATAGAAAAACGTACTCATTTAACTTACAGAATCAAGTAATCATTTAAGATTTTATATCAATTACAGCATAAAGGAACCTTTTAAAAGAACTTAAGAAACAATTATTCATCAGAAGAAAGTCTAAGATAAGAATTCTTTCTAAGAACAGCAAAGTTTCATTTTTACAACAATATAATAAATGCATAGGAATATTTTTCGGGGGGGGGGGGGGGGTTCTCTCCTGGTACTCCGGCTTCCTCCCCCAATAAAAACTGGACGCCATGTTATAGCTGAACAATTGCTGAAAGTGGCGCTAAAAATATTCAAACAAACAAAAATAAAATATTCGTGGCCGAGTGGTTAAGGTAGTTAATCTACTATTGATCACGTGGTCTGTCAGTGCATGTTTGTGAGAATGTATTATTTGATAATGGGAATGGGAGTAGGAGTAACTAACATATTGTTTCATGCCAATGAATAAGACATTTTATGTTTTCGAAAACACCCTAAATTCCATTTGAAGTCATCATTAGAATATTTTTAGACAATGTTCCAGAAATTAGGAAATTCAAAAGTTTGTTGAACTTTTATTTCAAAAAGTCTTTCCATTTGCTTATAACATTATATCTATAAATAAAACTAGCCATTTAAGAGAAATTACGAATACATCGTCACAAAAAGGGGTGGATCCAGAAAATCGGGCTAGGGGGACGAAATTCCGGCAAGGGCTGACAAAGGAATAACTGATTGGATATTTCCTGCCTTAAAAAAACATTCTTATAACGTACATCTGCACCGAGTGTATACTCATTAGCATTACACTTTGTATAAACAAACAGGCATGTGTGTGTGTTTTTTTTTCATTCTTTAATTTGCCATAACATTCACGTTCTTGTTAAAGTGACCTCTTAATAAAAAAGATAACTGTTATAATACAACTTTTTTTTTCTTTTAAATACAAATTGTTGTCGTAAATCCATTTTTCGCACATTTACTACATGTCATGGAATAACGACTTTCGCAACTTATTTAAAAAGTTATAATTGAAAATTATATGACAACAAAGTGACAGAAAATATGCATTAAATTATTAATTGCTTTTTACAAAATTTTAAAAAGTTACAAAAGTTTTTTCTTTCTCACAATATATTGAAATACATTGTAGTATAATGTTAAATGCATACCTATCATTATAGTAATCATAAATATAGCAGATATTATTTTATACTTTATCACAGTATTTATAACACCACAGGTATACCTCATTCAGGTTTATAAACGTCCAAGGATGAAGATGTTGGTTTTTACAAAAAAAACCCCAAACTTTCAAATTTAAGTTGCCCCACATCCCCCATTTTATGGATCATTATTTATCGAATTATTGTTATTCATAACAGATGGAAGTGTACCCAAATTATTACAGAAATAATTAATTGTTTTGAATCGGAAGAATAAATGCGTGTATTTGTACAGGCCTACAATTTAGAGACGAACCCTACGTTCAACAAAGGTTAAGGGAATAAAAACGACCTTCTTTAAAATGCCACTGGTGTGTATAAATTATGAAAAACATGAGTTAGCCCCCGACAACAGTTTGGCACAAGTGATAATCGAGCATAGAGGCTTAACGGCTCCGATCGTCATTCCGTTACAGCAATTAAATCATACAGTAATTGACGAAATTGCCAAAGTCTTACACAGTAACGAAGAGTTGCCCGTTGACCACAGCTGTACAATTACAATATGTCGAATAGATGTTCCTTCGGGAGAGGCTCGATTACGCATCACAAAATTAACGTGGGAAAACAACAGTTTGCTACGGAATTGTTCAATCGATAGTATGCCGAGTAAATTTCTATGCATGCCCATGTCCATAGCCATCTGTTTCTTTATAAACGTGTGCTATTGTATCACCCATGGAATGGAAGGAGCTAAGCAAAGATGGTATCACCCATGAAATGGAAGGAGCTAAGCAAAGATGGTATCACCGATGGAATGGAAGAAGCTAAGCAAAGATGGTATCACCCATGGAATGGAAGGAGATAAGCAAAGATGGTATCACCCATGGAATGGAAGGAGCTAAGCAAAGACATTTCTAGTTCAATGGTGGATACTAAAAGTACTAAAACACAAATCAGTCCCAAAATGGTGCTACACACACGTTATTGACCAATCTCCACGCAAAGGATTCTGGGTATCCTACGTCAACCACAATCACCTCTGCCATACCATTGGTTGACATTGTGAGAGATATCTCTCACAGAGGATAAGCTTTGCGTATAAACGCAGTAATTGCAATGTAAAACTGTATCAAAAGTGTATAAATAGACTATATAAAAATAAAAAAGAGCTCGTGTATTATTTTACATACATCATTCTTTGATTACAAACGTTACAAGCAGACGACAAATATAGTTCCGCAGTAAATGGGGAATGACGTGTGGCAGAGGTTATATTTGGAAACCAGTTATGTTCTCTGCGCTGGAGAGTGCAGAAAAGAATGTACGGCGTGAGTTCCGAAAAACCTTGTAACATCGACGAAATCAAATATTTCAAAACAATATTAAACCTACAAATTTTAGTGATTCGACCAAATTAGGTTATAAGTTCATTCGTATCGGAGAAAGCCATACCGAAAAAAAAGGCTTTTCTTCACTTGGTAGTACAAGAAGAAGAAGAATGTGATAATTTTGCAGCCATTGTCAACATTACTGTTTTTTTTCTAGGATCTACTTTTGTCAAACCTGTTTAAAACCCTACAGTGATAAAAAACAAACATTCCTGCGAAATCAACTGTACTGCATGTTGTACCTCGAATTGTATGCTGACAGCTACCCCCACGTCTTGTCGATCGTACAATATGATATGTAGGTCCCTGGACTGCTTTCAAAGGCATACCGAGAAGAAGCAGGGGAAAAGGGGGATAGCTTTCTCGGAATGCGACAAACGGTACCAGTGCACCGTATGTAAAAATGTATTAAATAGAGGCGAACGCCCACCAGACGTACATCAGTGTGGAGAGTGGAAATGTCCATGTTGCCAAGAATTTCATAAAGACGATCAGCTCTGTTACATGTACCAGCGAAAGATTTCAAGTGAAGTGACCGATCCGCAACTCCTATTTTTTGACTGTGAGACGACACAAAATACACTGTAAAGATGGTTTCAAAGCAGTACAGCTAGAGTAGATGAAAGAAATGTATAGGGAAAGAAGATACATATGAAACATGTAAACTCTGCCAGAACTGCAACAAATCCTGTTGCGGATCCAAGGAGCACAAAGTAATTTCATATGTCTGCAGACGACACAAATTTACAGGACGATCATAAATTTTTGTTTTGTGGTATTCGGTGCTCAATGTGCTCTAAACCAGATAAAAATGTATTTAAAAAAGAGCCTTGTCCCAATACTTGTGGTTTTAGGAAGAAAATATTTAAATGTACAACGGCCACAGAAGAATTTTGCAAGATAGCTTTTTTCATGAACAATACCGAAATAGAATAATTTTGTCGCACAATGGTTCTGGGTACGACAATTATTTCATTCTCGACTGACTGATTTCTAATTCCATACGACCCGATCAAGAGCCCCTTAGCACACATTCCATCAGATTGATATACCAAGAGATATAATCACAGTAAAATATCTATTGCCGGATTAGAATGGACTATGCAAGAGAACAACATCCATATTCAGCATGCATTACATGGTGGCGAGTTTAACATTCAAGGGACGTAATATTATGTGGATGGCTACTGCAAGGAGACAAACAACGTGTACGAGTTTTTAGGGTAAGTCTTTTATGTTGAAAAAGGGGGACGCACCCGCCGCCGCCCGTTCAAGATAACGCGGTTTTCACATATTACCAAACAAACGCGTTTTTATAATAACACCCTATGATGGAAACTCGGTTTCATAATATATTACTCGTTTCTTGTTCGATACCAATACTTTTGTTCTATAATATGGATTTTTTTTATTTACAGCTGCTGTTATCATGGATGTAAAACGTGTTTTCCAAACGAGAGATCAACGACAAAAAATCCATTGACACAACAGTCCATGGATGAGCTTTTTACCATCACTAAAAAGAGGGGGTCGACCATACGCTCGGATATAAATCTCAGAGATCTGTGAACACGTTTTCACAAAACACATAGAGACCAGTGTAACACATAAATCTTTTATTGATGATTTGGATATGGTTGATCGTCTTGACCCCAAGTATGTAGACTTTATTTGGTTGTATTCATGGACTAATGTCGCAGTGTATTTTTCGTGTTTATGACTGCTTATATAAAGGCAACGTCCATAAATATTAATATTTATTAATCTGAAATTATAGTTATCAACATTTTACACAATATTCAGGAAACATACAATGCCTGAAATATAAACATAATATAATGACAAAGTTTATATATTCTTTGAATAAAAATCCCCAAAATAGGTGCCTTTAAACAGAGACATGTATATGTCTCTGCTTTAAATAAACTGATATAGTTATCAATTGAAATATTCAATGATTAAAATTATCTTTGCCGACTTCAAAATGTAAAATGGATACCTTAAACTTTTATTTAAACTTTAATTTCTTTAAACAATCTATGAATTTATAAAATAAAACCAAATTATATAAAACATTTAAAATGACTTGGCTTTAACTTTACTTTTATAACCTTTTGCAAAAATAGTAATAAAGAATTTGTCATACCTGAAATACTCGGCGACTTACGTCGGCCGATGTTCTTATATGGAGTGGCAGTAAATATTGTACACATTCTTTATTTATATTGTGTAGTAGAAAACGATATGCATGCAGTGCCCGTGCAGTTAGCGCGCGAAAGCTATTGTATAACCCAGTCCTGTCGTCCATATTGTAATACGTCACTAGTCAATGAGTAAATGACGAAATGATAAAAATACGTAATGACTGTATGATACAATGAAATAGATGAACTATGAAAACAAATTTCAATTGTACAATCTTAATAATTAAATTTAACTAATAACATATATATTGCCGGTGACATACACCCCCTCCCGGTATTCAAAAGGGTTCGTCCCCGAATCCACTACAATATCAAGTCAACTAAAAAAAAAAACAAAAAACAAAAAAACATAGTATGGAAATTGACCATTCTTATTTTGTATGTGGCAAACGCCTCTATACTTGTAATCATGATCAAATTTCATAAAAATTTAGACAATTTCAAAAATATTTGAGTATATATTTTTACCACTCATACAATAAAATATAATGTATAAATGATATATTAAAATATACTTTTCAAATATGTGATTCATTCTGTTTAATTGCTTTGTTCACACGAAATGTCCATTCATCTAGTAGACTTTCATTCGGATGTAGACCATCAACCAATTTAGAATACATTATTCTATATTTCCCCTTTGCACATTTGTGAACTGGAGAATGTAGAAACGGAGTCATAAATCCATTCTCATAATTAAATTTTGTAATATAATTGTTCACTTTATGCAAGATTGTATTCAGCTTTTGCTGCATCAAACTATATAGATGTTGATACTTTAACACTTGCGTTTTTCCTTGTCGAAATCTTAACGAATTCCACATATCAAAACTCATAGTTACAGTAGCCAACACAATTTTACAATTTATCTCTTTTAGCTTACTACTAGCCTTGCTAATTTCGGATTTGAAGGATTCAAAATGGTCGATTTCTTTGCCATCTACATCAACTAATTCCAAAATAGATTCCTGATATTTCGGATTATCTGACCGTTTAATGGAACAGATATCAGGAATACCTGCTATAAAATATACAATTTTCTCTCCAGGAACATATTTAAGCTGAGAAATCACCTTTTCACATAATTTTTGCAATTTCCCTCCTGGAAGTATATATTTAGTATTCGGCAGTTAATTCTTCCTTCAAATCGTCTTCCCCTACTAGTTGCATAGACATATGTGTGTGAACCCATATTATTCTAAAATAAATAAAATCGGAAATCAAATTATATGTAGCCGCTTCTACATATTTAATACTTATGATCACTATTTATCTACTTGTACGTAACGTAGTCTCGAAAACGAATCGGAGGACGCACCTGTCTATTCGATCTACGCGTAGGTACTACTACTTCCGGGCTCGAACTGTCTAATCTCGACTCTCGTATTTCCGTTCCTGAGCTCGACTCGCCGCTGGACCTTCGCAATTCTGTTCTTCTATTGCTCGTATCGCGAGTATCTGACATGTGACTAGAGTATTCTGATTGTCTAGAACTATTTGGACTTGAATTAGAACTACTAGTATTGTGCCGTCTATACATATGATCAGGCTCAAATTCGGCGGCTAAAGGATTTAATGATCTAGGTTGCAAATTTTGACCTCTAGATCTCATAAATATAAAATCCTCGTCCGAATCTGAACTAGGTTCATCATACATGCTTGTTTGGCTTTCAGTGTTAGCTGAAAATTCATCTGATACTGTATTTGTAACGTCTTCTGACACACTATCAGACTTTGTGACATCTTTTCTGAACTTACCAGTATCAATATTTGTGACGCCTGTTGCAATATTTTTCATTGGTTTATTTTTAGAACGTTGACAGTCAGATTTATCATTTTCGCCATTCAAAAACAAACCAGAAGTAATTGGCAGTAACATGTTTCTATGAACTGTCTTCCTAATTCGTCCATGTTCTTGACGTATGACATAAACAGGTATATCAGGGTTGGGTTTGGACATTACAACGTAAGGTACCTTACCCCACTTGTTCTCCAGTTTATGTCGACCCTTAAAAGCAACGTTTTTCAGTAATACTCTGTCACCTGGCTCTAAAACAGACTCTCTTACCTTTAGATCATATCTAGTTTTATGACGTTTACTAGCTTTTTCGGCGGTCTTCGCGGCTATCTTGTACGCAAACTGTAATCTTTTCTTCAAATTTAATACATATGTGCTATGGTTACTCGTGGAATTTGGGTTGACGTCATTTCCCAAAAACGCATCAATAGCTAATCTTGGATGCCAGCCAAACATAAGAAAGTGGGGACTGTACCCTGTACTTTCATGCTTTGTGGCGTTGTAAGCATGGACTAATGGTGCCACGTAACTTTTCCAGTTAGCTTTCTTATCCTCCTCAAGAGTACCAAGCATATTCAATAAGGTCTGGTTAAATCTTTCACATTGACCATTCCCTTGTGGGTGATACGGGGTAGTGCGAGATTTCTTTATCCCAGCCAAAATACACAGCTCTTTAATAACCTTGGACTCAAAATTCCTACCTTGGTCGCTGTGAATGCGAGAAGGAAAAGAATAGTGTTGCACAAAGTTTTCCCATAAGCACCTTGCAGTAGTATGTGCCGATTGATTTCTCGTAGGAATAGCTTGCGCGTACCTAGTGAAATGATCTGTAATGACTAATATATGTTCATAACCACCAATAGATTTATCAACCGTAAGATAGTCAATGCATACGATTTCTAAAGGTTGAGATGAAGATATATTTACTAATTCAGCCGATTTGCCAGATTTTGACTTCCGGAGAATGCAGTTTGTACAAGACGAAACCTTCTTTTCTACGTCACGATCCATACCTGGCCAATAATATCTAGCTTTTACCAAAGACAGAGTCCTATCCCTACCCTGATGACCTACATCATCGTGTAAACCTACAAGAGCAGTCTCACGATAAACATAGGGCAACACAAGTTGGAACACCGACTCATTGTTGATACAACATCTTCTATATAACACTGCCTCTCTTATAACTAATTTATCCCATTCCTTTAGCAATTTTCTGACGTCATAGGTTTCTGACTGGATTTGGCGTTTTGACGGTTTCTGACCAGCTTCCAAGAAGTCGACAACTTTGTTTATTGTGACGTCATTCTTTTGCTCTAATGACCAATTAATACCAGCCAAATTTGGTATTGTTTCAGTTTCTATATTATCATCCACATTGTCAATTATTTGCGCTTCTGGGGCTAATAACAAACTTTCGACAATCGGATGTTCAGACTGTGAAACTGTAACTGAACTGCAAATAGCTTTTATGACGTCATTATATATGTATTTCGACTCTTGTTGTCTGGAAAGAATATCGGCGTCTATGTTCAACTTACCCTGTCGGTAGTAAATACTGAAGTCATAATTTGACAATGCTGCTACCCACCTATGTCCTGTCGCATCAAGCTTTGCTTTCTCCAAGACATAAGTAAGCGGATTGTTATCGGTTTTGACCTCAAATTTACTACCAAAAAGGTAATCATGAAATTTATCGGTAATCGCCCACTTTAACGCCAAAAACTCTCTCTTATGTGCAGGATATAATCTCTCAGGACCTCTCAGACTTCGGCTTGCATATGCAATGACCCTATCCTTACCATTTTGTTTTTGGTACAATATGGCACCTAAACCGGAACCACTGGCATCAACATGAACAAGAAATGGTAGTGAAAAGTCTGCAAATGCTAGCACCGGAGGGTTAACTAATCTTTCAATAATTTCATCCCTAGCTTTTTGTTCTTCGTTACCCCATTTCCAAGGATTTGTTTTTTTTCTTTTTAGATTTAGCCCCTTTCTTATTTGTAGAATGCCCGACTAACAAATCATTGAGAGGTTTGACAATCTTAGCATAGTCTTTTATAAACTTCCGGTAGTATGATGTAAAGCCTAAAAATTTTCTCAAATCTTTGATGCCAGATATTTTCGGCCAGTTCTTTACGGCTGAAACCTTATCGGGATCGGTCTTTATACCATCTGCGGACACGATTACACCTAAATACTTAATTTCCTTCTTGAAAAATTCGCACTTGTCAGCACGAAGCTTTAAACCATTTTCTTTAACACGCTTCAGAACAGATTCTAAACGTTCAAAATGCTGTTGAATCGTACTCGAGAAAATCACGATGTCGTCAAGGAAGACTAAACACTGTTTTAGATGAGCTTCTCCCATACACCTTTCCATTAGTCTTTGAAAAGTTGCACCGGAGTTGGTCAATCCAAAAGGGAGGCGATTCCATTCATAAAAACCTAACGGACCTAAATTAAAGGCTGTCATAAACTTATCACTTTCTTTAATACCGCAATTCCAATATGCTGAACGTAGATCGAGTCTGGAAAAATATTTCGCTCCGGAAAGACAATCTATCGTCTCGTCGATTCTCGGCAACGCATACGCATCTTTTACTGTACGTTTATTCAACTTCCGAAAATCGCAACAGAAACGTAAACTTCCGTCTCGTTTTCGGACTAGAACAACGTTACTTGAGAATGGGCTGTTTGACTCTCTAATACAATCGGCCTCTAACATTTCTCTCAAATGTTCCCTTACCTCGTCGAACAGGGCTGGCGGAATGCGCCTATACGGTTCTTTGAACGGTTTATCGTCAGTTAATTTAATCTCATGTTCTAACAAACGCGTATATCCGATATCGGTAGGACCTTTTGAAAACACCGACTTCCATTTATCAAGAAGACCCTTCAACCTAATCTTGATATCTTCATCTAACTCCTCACTGATCTTGACACCCAATTCATCAATAGATAGTTTATTATCTTGATCTTTAACTTCTTTTACATCAGTATCCAAATGACGTATGACCTTGACCTCGTTCAAACTACACAAAAGACTTTTAGGTTTAATTTCCAGTACTTTAGCAGTCATATTGAAAACTCTAACTGGAATTCTACAACTTTGGCCTTTTAAATTTACAATTCTAGGACATATACCTAACTCATCTGAATATCTACCCTCACAATTTTCAGTGACCACGGTCGTTATTTCAGAGACTTTTGATCTAGCTAAACCGGATATGGTGACAACTGACATGGGATTTATCTTCATAACTTTCCGATTGGTAGACCTGACTTGGCCAACCGTTTGATCCATCATAGCAGTAAAAGCTAGGTCCCATTCTTTCGGAATATTTCTTGAATTATCTTGCGTAATAGACTTGCTGAACAAATTAATAATATTTGTTCCAACTATTACGGGTACGCCACTATTGTACTCCGTAGGAGAAACAACTAATAAAGGTACAAATACCTCTAATTCTGACATAAAATTAACCTTAACTTTCACCTCAACATATCCTAAATACGGCAAAGTACTTCCGCCAGCAACATTTATCTCTAAATGAAACTCTGTTAAACTCTTAACCTTTGGTATGGGTTTTAACTTATTTATATGTGCACTTGAAATAGACGACACCATTGAACCACTGTCAATCAGAGCCTTAGTCTTAAGGTTATTTATGAAAATAAATGTCTCATTAGCATGACCTACCATTCTATCATATAAACTATTCTCAACCACTTGTTTACTTATTTTAACTTTGGGACTGGGTTTGTCATTGACACCCTTCTGTTTCAAATCTCTAGTTAGTCCCTCAACAGAGATTTCTACTCGTTTAAATTCTCTGTTTGACCTTTTTTTTGATTATCCTGACCTTGACTTTGGTTTTGACCGTTATTTTGACCTTTGTTTTGATAACCACCTCTACCTCTGCCAAAATTTCCTCTACCTCTATAATTACCTCTATACCCTTGACCATTTGACTTAATGTCATTCTTAACCTTCTTCAACTCCCCTTCAACTGATTCCATCCTTTTGTTTAAACTTTGCAGTGTTTTCAAAAGTTCGTCCAACTTATCGGATTGAGCAACGTTCGCTTGTTGAATAACCTTCGATTCGGTACTTGATTTCGAATAATTAGACAGGTCTAATTCTATAGATCGAATTTCTTTACGCAACTGGTCAAAATCTTTAATAGTGTCATATTTATAACGGCTCGCGTTTTTTAAAAGCGGATCTCTTAAACCAGACCAAAATTTTGATCTCAACATCTCGTTTTTGGCTTGCGCGTTAATCTGACCCTTCTCAACAGCTAATTGAATAATACTTTCAAGTTTCATGCCATATTCAGCAACAGACTGATTTGGTTGCTGATTCTCACTATAAAACTGTTGCAATAATGCTTCACTACTGAAAACGTTACCATAAACCCCCTCTAACTTATCAATAATCTGTGTGGGCGTAGCATTATCAGAAATCGATAATAGTAAACTTCTTGCTTTACCCTTTAATGAACCTCTAATACTTTGAACCAATATGGTATCAGTATAGTTTTTCTCTCTAATAATACATTTGACCTCATATTTCCAGACATCAAATGATACTTCACTTTTCTCCTCACCTGAGAATATAGGAATTCTAGGTTTGGCATATGACTGATCATTTATACCGGTCTGATTATCAACTACTGGATGAAGGCCAGCTAATGTAGTATGGGGCTGTGGATTTGCAAGATGTTGCTTACTCCTAACTGCAGGAGTACTAGTTCTAAAATCAACTGATTGATTCAACTGATTATATTCATCAGTAGTCACTACTTTATACTCAGTATGTTGATTGATTATATCAATCATCAAAGCAATTTTCTCAGGACTAATAGACTCTAAAATCTCTTTCTTAGTAGTTTCTTTACCACCCGTCGCCATCTTAAGTTACAACAAATATCAATGAAAATAAAGATGATAATGAGATGAAAATGAAATGAAAATGATAACTCACCAATGATCAGTCAAATGTCAGTCGCATAGCGCTGTAATCTGTGAAAATCTGTTAATTGTGCCTGTGCTGAGTGATTATGATGTGATAATTCCTGTAAAATATCAATATAAAATTAATACAAGTAATATAAATAAAATACATATAATGAACAAATACAACACAATTTAAAGTTCTTTAAAGTATAAATATTTATAAACTTTACACAGTTTATTACGTAATTATTGTTCGCCGTTGCTGGACAATAGACGTCTCATCTTGGGTTTAATGAAGTGTGACTTGCACGGACAGACTTATATCGGCAATACACAAAATACGGTTACGATCCTTTACAGGTATCGGATAAACTTCATCCTTTAAAGCAATATAAGCTGCATATTTGTTATTTTTTTTATTTTGTTTTTTAAATGCATATTTTGATAATAAATTACAATATTTAAGCAAGTAATAATAAATATTTCCCGTTTTACAAGTTAATTTTATCGAAATTCAAAGAAATTGATCTCCGAAAAATTACTTGCTGGGAAGCAAATAATTTTGTCGAAAATTTCCGTATGCATGTGACCTCGTTGCGAAGTTTACCGACGCACGCGCAAAAGGCACGTTCTTGACAAGACATCCTCACAAGTCAGGGTTTCTGTGTCCACATGTGTCCACGAACCCCTGACAAACTTAGATAGGAAATTCCCGGGCTAGAAGTCACTATTTTGATTGGCTACATCACACCTTGATGTAGCCAATCAAAAGCTCGCTTTCATACACGACTTGATTAGGGGATATCCCAATGTCGATTTGTAAATAAACAAAATGGATGTGTTGCATCGACAGTGTATTTTGTACAATAGTGTTAATAGTTTGTTATTGTTGTGTTATTTATTAGTTGCGTTAGGTTTGTTACGTTTTCTTCCCACTCAAGAATGAGTAAGAATGACATTTGCAGACTTTGTTTGGAACGTTTACCCATAAACAGAAGACCATTTTATTTTGCTAAGACCTTTCAACTGGCACCGCAAATAATTGAAGTTACGGGAATTATTCCAAACAGGGACAGTCTATACTAGTATAGACTGTCCCTGTTCCAAAGGAAAATGACAGTTTGTCTTCATACACTTGCTACGGATGTTTTGCTAAACTAAACAAATTGAATAAAATTGATTTTGACTTGGAAAAACAAAGTGAACAGTTTAAGAGAAGAAAACAATATCGTATCCGAATTTCACAAAAAAGTGAATTCTATTTGTGTTTCGGCCACCACAGTCCAACTTGAAACTACTTCACCAAGACAGCAGATTAAAACGGTTAGTCAAGATGTGCATTCAATAGCATCAACTCCACAAAAATCTCTCAAAAGACTGATTGCCCACACTCCTACTCCAAGAAAGGTAAAAAGTAAACGAACTACACCCCTGTCACCAGCTAAGTTATTTCCAACTTCCAGGAAAAGATTAAGTGAACATCAGCTGTCACCAGATAAAGTAAAGGTAATTTGTTAATACAAATGACATTTTTGAAAACAAGATTCTTAAATTCTGTAACCTACATGTAACTCACTTTTCTATAAACTGTACAGTGTAATAAATAAAAAAAAAAAAGGGGGGGGCAGTTGTTGTGTGTGTGTTTACATGCTTCATATCAAGTTGTGTTAATTAGTGAAATGCAAAGTGGACACAATGAAGAGTAAAAAGTGCAGTCAGTGGTTTATAACAAAACAAAACTGGTTATCCCATACAACAATCAGATTTTGATTCATATAGACGTTTTAAATGCTCAAAATTGCTACTTCTGCAACTATAAAATCAAAAACATGTAATGAATTTATTTCAGATCACACATGACATTTGTGCAAGACTGTCTTGATGCTTTTATTCTTGGGGCATGCATGGATTTGCTTGGTATAGACAACCTTGATGCACGACCAAGTCGCACAAAACTGCCTGAATTTATTAACTTGAGACCTCAGCAGGATTAATATGAATGGATTCATGATTTAAGTCAGCAACTACTGGATGTATATGTTAAAGTCAGAAATGGTACTAGTAATTTCTTGTTCCACTTATTTGTTACTGCTGGAACAGTTGTTCACATACATTATAGTTTATCAGTATTACAATGTATTCCAAGAGTAATAGAAATGTGCTTATACAACTTCATAGGACACATAGCAATGCTTTAAATTGTTTTCATTTGCTTGAATCGGGTTTCATGTCATGTTCAGCAATTTTTCTATAGCCGCTTCAAGTGTATTGTTGTAGGGGGAAGGCAGAGAAGAAGCCAGAGTACCCTGTAAAAAAAAGGTACATTAGGAAAAATTATTGCAGGAAAGCAAGGTTTAAACTTTCAACCTAAATGTTCACATGAATTTGAGCTAATTGCTTGCTTATTAAAATGTGAAATTGCAAGGAAACCTTTATATTTTCAGATAAGTTTTCTAACATCACAGCAGCAACAGAAGAAATGGACACAAAAGAAAAACTCATGACAGAAATGTTTGACAACACCAGCCATCAGTACATCTGTACTTGTCAGAAGAAATACAAAACAAAAGGCCACTTTAAAAGACATTTGCAAAAAGAACACAACTGGCTTTTTGTGGTACCAGTAGATTCCTCAGATGCATCATCCTCTTCTAAATATGATCATATTGCAACATACAGAGCTAGTTTTATGATAATGGCCCTACTTTTAAGAGATACTGAGGATGCATTCAGAATGGGTGATGGAAATAGAATATTTAGAAATGCAAAATTTGAAATGTTGTGTGCAGATGTAGGACATCACACAAAGTATAAATTGTGGCTTTGGAGATTACAGGCATATGAAAATTCATTATTAACTCCATGTCAAGCTTTTGAATACAAATGGAACTGTATGTCAAACATTAATGGTGGTAGAGGAAACAACATTCCAAATGACAATCTAGTTGAGATATGCGTTCATAAAATTAACAGAGTGGTCAAGGTAGTTCGTCTACTATTGATCACGTGGTCTGTCAACACTGAGATTACGGGTTCGATTCTCACTGCAGGCAGGGTGTACTCAACTCCAATCTTAATTGACAAGGATTGCCAGTTTTCCTACCGCAGGTCGGGGGTTTTCTCCGGGTACTCCGGCTTCCTCCCCCAATAAAAACTGGACGCCATGATATAGCTGAAAAATTGCTGAAAGTGGCGTTAACCACCATCAAACAAACAACAACAAACAAACAACATAAAATTAAAGAGAAACTCCGAGAGCAAGGTTCTAATATAACATATGAGAGTGCCAAAAAAATAGCACTTTGCCTCCAGATGCAAGAAGACATTCGTGACAATTTTAAAGTGCAGCTGATTGAGCGAAAAGGAAAAAAACGACCAACATTTGAGAAAAAAAAATGACCTTGATGTAATTATTAAAGAACTTAAAGCAGTTGAAATTTTTAAATATATACCAGGAAGAGAATTTAATACGTTTAAACAATTTGAAGACATATTCCAAAGAATAAAAGTTGTGGATTTGCACAAGTGGATAACAACTCAAAAACAGAGAACAAGTTATGAAGTATTTTAAATTTTGTATATATTCCGTTTAAATTTTAGATGAACTAGAATCTTTGATTGCATAAATTTGAACTTTATATGAAAAGAAAATTGAACATATGTTACACAATTGTATTTTTATCACCCCTTCTCAGTAAATATACTTTGGTCTGGTATTGTCTCGTGACCCTACCTCAGTTCATGGTCTACTCATAATGTTTTTTCAGTAATTTGACATCTTGGACTATAGATGTTGATTATATGAGATTGCAATACCTAGTTTGTATTGTTCATGTGTAATTATTCTTCAAAACTGTTCAAAGTACATGTTAAAATACCTATTATTACATGTACGGATTAACTAACAAAGTTATCAATGTGTCTACTTCATGTATTGAATACAACACAGCTTGTATAAACAGTAGTTTTATTCATTAAATTTATTTTAGTCATCAAATTCATTATCATCATCTGCCATCTCCATATCTTCTACACAATCATACATTTCGTTTTCACCAAATATTTCATTCAAAATTCTCACAATTTGTAATGCAAGTTGATGAGATGTTATTGTTGTCAAATCAAAAATATCATCCACAGTAAACAGATACTGGAGCTGGGAAAGTATTTCATCCAAAGAAAATCCATGTGTCACTTCATACTGTACAAACAAAGATTCATGGTTTGATGCTTCATGCAAGTTATCAAGTTTATGTTTAACTAGTGTCCTTTCTTCGTCTGACACTTCCATTTCCATCCTACTTGCAACTTCTTCATTAAGTGGTTCTTTCTGTTTCATTGCATGCATCAAAGGACACAAATTTTCACTACATGTGCATGCCAGTTCACAAATATCGCAACATAAATGCTTTGGAAGGTTGACACAATGTAATTTGTTCATATAAGCATTACTTATAATTTGCCTCCGACATGTTTCTTTTGTTTTTATTAATTTTATAATATCATCATCCACACGAGACAAATGGGATGATTTGTAAATTAATAGTTCTTGTGAAAAGGTGTTGTCCCTTCCAGCATGACCCATTTGCTGTATAAATTTATCCAATTCCTTTGGTGGACCATAATGTATGACATTGTTGATGTCTTTGAAATTAACACCCATTCCTGCAGCATTGGTACATATAAGAATTCTGATTTTGCCTTCAGTTTGGCCCATGTCCAACCGAATTTTTTCTTTGGTCGCTTCAGTTGTTTTACTGTGATACATGTCAAAAAAATTCGAATTTCCAAAGTGTTTAACAAAAGTGGTGTAAATAGATGAACAGTCTTTAATCGAGTTGCAAAAAATCAAATGCTTTGGAAAATTTGAAGAATTTTTTCTCAAACCTGACATAAGCCAATCAAATGTTTTATCAATAGCAGCATTACTCTTTATGTTTTGTACATTAATCTTTATGTTTGGTCTATCAGGATTATCAACAATAACAGCTGCAGTAGGACGAAAACATAAACTTTTCATTATTTGTCGTTTATGCGTTGGACTGGCGGTAGCTGTCAGTGCTAAAACTGGAACACCAATACAAAGAGATCTCAGCTCCCCGATACAGCCAAACCATTTTCTAAATGCTGTCTCATTCTCATGCTCCTGGCCCCTGCAAAGAAAAAATATAAGTTGAATTACAATCTTTTTATAAGATGAATAAGCATAGATTTTTTTGGATCTTTATGTTGTTTTTTCATTTTAACATTTACACTAAGGGGTAGTTTCAGCATCTTAATAAAAAATATTTTGGAAGAAAACCTTGTATTGTTAGAAGAAAAATATAGCTGATCAGTTAACACATTGCTC
Source organism: Limnoperna fortunei (assembly GCA_944474755.1). Classification (NCBI taxonomy): domain Eukaryota; kingdom Metazoa; phylum Mollusca; class Bivalvia; order Mytilida; family Modiolidae; genus Limnoperna; species Limnoperna fortunei. The sequence continues at coordinate 37,008,634 of OX104122.1, forward strand.
ATCTTTGTTCAAACGTAATCTGGTACTGACAAGTTGTGTTTGTTTGTTGTTGTTTGTTTTGTTTGATGGTGTTTAACGCCACTTTCAGCAATTTTTCAGCTATATCATGGCGTCCAGTTTTTATTGGGGGAGGAAGCCGGAGTACCAGGAGAAAACCCCCGACCTGCGGTAGGAAAACTGGCAATCCTTGTCAATTAAGATTGGAGTTGAGTACACCCTGCCTGCAGTGAGAATCGAACCCGCAATCTCAGTGTTGACAGACCACGTGATCAATAGTAGACGAACTACCTTGACCACTCGGCCACCGAGGCCCCCTGACAAGTTGTGAGGTAAATTTGAACAAAAGTCTGCATGTCTCTTTGTCCCAACTATCCTAACTCTTTTTTTGACCTAATGCCCTTGGTTGAGTAAACATTCCTTTTCCACTGAATACCTCTTACGATTTAATTAATTAACAACTTATATTTTGTTTATTTAATTATTAAACTAATTTTAATAGCCTTATCAATTTCGATATAAAAACAATTAAAATTAAATTAAATATAGTATTATACTTAAAATTATTTACTGGGGTTGGATCGACCAAGAAATAGGGGACGAATTGCCTTGGGCCAGTAGGGGGCGGAATGACCTGCTACCAATTTTTGTTTCTGAATAAAAAAAAATGCTGATTATGAAAAGGGGGATAGTCTCTATATTGATTATTGTTACGACGTATAAGTAAATATTTCACGAACTTACCATTGAATGACTGTATGGGCTTCGTCAACGACTATTAGCTGGTGTCTGGCAGCGAACAACGGGTTCTTTAAAACGTCTCTCCACCTTCCTTCTCCAACTAATGTTTCAGGACTGCCAAATAAAAATTGATAAAACCCATTCATCACAGAATCCATGTCTGTTTCTTTACTTAGAATAGTGGCTCTAAAACCAAGTTTATTCAGTCTATTTACTTGTTCCGTCATTATGCTAACCAGCGGAGCAAGAACCCAGTTGACACCACTTTCTTTTAGAGTAACTGGCGCTGATTCGTATATTAGGGATTTTCAACTTCCAGTCTTAGTGCCTACGAAGACATCTTTTCCTTCTATTAAAGCCATTATTCCTGCGCGCTGATGGTCAGTCAACGATTCCAGTTGGAATTTGTCACAAATTAATTTATCGATCGATCTATCTGCCGCCATGTTGTTTATTCTACTGCCAAACACTTGCTTCTTTCAACTAATTTCATTGGCTGATATTTTGAAGGTGTGACGTCATATGAAAATCTTCTAGCCCGGGAATTTCCTATCTAAGTTTGTCAGGGGTTCGTGGACACATGTGGACACAGAAACCCTGACTTGTGAGGATGTTTACGCACATGAATGTTAGTTTTGTTTGCAATATAGGTATACGTAATTGCATATCTTTTGAAACAATTTTCAATACTGTAAAAAAATGGAAAATGGAATTTGTCGGCATATTTTCTTTGATCTTCTGACGATGCTAGAGGGAAACCCACGACTACTGTCCACCCCCCTTTCAGGGGCGTAGCTGCCTATACGCGAGTACGCGGCTGAATCCACATTATTTTAAAAACAAAATTGTAATCTATCCCTGTAATCAATAAACTGTCCATTTCAGTTCTAAATAAACCACTTTAGAATTCTCCAAATTGCACCATTGTTTTCAAAAATATTCCGGGGTGCATACCCGGACCCCACTAGTTCTATGTGAATCCACATTGTAACTAGTCTAGCTACGCCCCTGCCTTTTAATAATAAGAGTGTAATTATCTATTTTCGGAAGGTTGCACCCATCTGAAAGTTGTCAAATATTCACTTCGTTATTAATATAAATCAGGAAACTTGCTTTATTTATCTATTTTTATTTTCAACCAGCTGCTTGCGTACTCTTCTGGCCTTTCGCATTTATTTTGCTGACTACTCTTTGGCTGCACCAAGCAGGGGAGTCTATAATTATTTACTGGTGTTATTCATTCACGTCAATTTTATTTTTGATCTTCTTAGTAGAAGCGTTTTTAACAAGAAAGACCCTGTCTCAAAATAAAAGTTCATACTAAATTTGATTTCCATCGTTTTCCTGTGATGTGTATGTTATGTCCGTATAGCGTTTTATTTTACAGTGTAATAATTTACGTTATTTACTGTTCCGTGCACATAGCCCGGACCACTAATTACTACATTAATGAATCCTAGCTAGTTGCATAACTACAAACTAGCATTTGATAAATACTTCACATATATGTAGCATAAAATATTTTAAACCTATATTTAATCTATCTAGATGTAATATTTAAAATTATTATGTATTTCAGACCAAAACAGGAATGCCGACTTTATTCATCATTTAAATGATTATTTTAATTTGAAGCCATCACTTTTAACAATTACAATAATAATATAAAAGTTAAAACAATAAACAATAACAGTAACGTAATAAACAGGGAAATATAATTATAACATAAATGTTAATAAAACATGAAACAATGTTAAAAATTCAAAACAAATAAAACATGTAATTTTATCAAATAAACCAAATATAAATAACACCAACTTACCTAAAAAAAACCTGCAAAGAAAACCAAAACGATTAAAATCAGAACATATACAAATGTATCCGTCCTTTATTCAATCTATTTTTGTAATAGGTAAACAAAAAGTATGGCGGATGTGTATTGAACGGTCCCGATCGTAATTATTCTTTTCACTTATATAATTACCTGCTACTTTTTTAAAGGACAAAAAATATGCCACTGTATATTATTACATTCATGATTATTTACAATTAACGTTTTTATAAATTAACTTGCAACAACCGCATTTTTCATTAAGTTGACAGAAAATGCATTCACGTTCGTTCACGTTCATTATTTATTTTTCGCACATTATATATATAAATTGACAATATAATTACTGCTACATATGAGATTTAGAGAAATCTATATATATAAAATGACATTATAGACGTACATATAGTCATAATCTTTATCAACAACAATGCCCGAGGGCTTATCATCGACCCAGGAGTCCAATAAACAAAAAACCTTAATCTCCGAGTAAAAACCTTAATCTCCGCGTCAAAACCTTAATTTCCCCGTCACACCCTTAATTTCAAAAAACAACACTTAATTTTACAGTCAATCCTTAAAAAATTAAGGTTTTTACTGGGAAATTAAGGATTTGGCTAGGAAATTAAGGATTTGGTGTTTGTAGTGGTAGGCATCATTTGGAATATGCCGTTTTAATGTAAAGTCTGTGAATCTAGTATGCTTTGGGGTACTTTGAACCAATCAGTCTAGTCAATTGCTATCTTTTCTACTTTTTTCAGTGACTTGGCATGTAAAAGGGACTGAAAAGATGCCAATGAGTCTTTTTGTATTAAAATTATATGTCAGTTTTCTTAAAACTGGTCATATTTCTACTTTGTGCATAGTTTAATTAAAGTTTAAGCTACAGAAAAGAGACCTCTGCTTCTCAACCTGAATTCCATTGTGGTGTATTTCTACTTAATAAGTTCATTTATATATGTTGTGTATTTGCTTAAAAGTTCACTGGGTTCTATAGAGTAGTATACATCAACAGAGATAAATAAATAACGACTGTGTTCAACAGTTAACAACTACTACATTTACTGAACTGAAACTTTCTCATGATATTTTACAATGCATGCTAAAGAAAGAAGATAGAAAGCAGATGTGCAGTTTCCCAGGATAAAAGATGTGAATCGTATTTGTTTTCACAATATGATAGTCTAACACGTGCGGTCAGAGGGCACTCCAGGTTATCATGTCACTGTAATATAATAAATGTCTTTCCATGATTTACCGGAAGCAGATAATTAATGTCAATAAACTATATTTCCTCCCTGCTAATTCCAGATGTGCACATCAACGAAAAACAGTAATGTGAATTAAACAATAAAACCTTAATAAAGAAGACAGATAGAAATATTGAACATGCAATTTTACATAATATTTTCTCATTCCATGCAAGAGGATTATTATGCCCCATATTGTGTAAGCCATCATGTCCTATTCACGCAACACATTTCTGTAATTAACCTTTTCGGTGGTTTATGTTCCGTCTGGGATTACGACCCGGTGTTATCTCTTTTCTCATTTCGCTGGGGTTTTCTTTGTTATCCGTGTTTGTAATAGGTAGTTTGAGTCATCCCGAGAAAGAGGAACAGCTAAATCATCTACGTGTATATTTTCTTTATTCAATTGTTCTAATTTAGTTGGTTTTAATTGTTCAACATGTCGTCTCCAGATTTTTCCCATGTCTGTTGCAACTTTATACATAAGCGGTCCTTCCCTTTCTTGTATAATTCCAACAATCCATGAATCTTTCCCTCTGTAATCTTTAGCTATAACTCTTTCTCCAACGTCGAACTCTCTTTCTTTCTTTCCTTCTCTCATTTTACAAGCTTTTTCTTGATTTGATTTAACTACGCTTTTTGTGTTTGGTTTCAACAAATGAAGTCTTGGTCTTAGTTCTCTTCCTATAAATAATTTCGATGGTGTTTCATGAGTTACTGAATGTGGTGTTTGTCTGTAATTGGCAAGTTTCTTGTTTAGATCTCCACTTTCATGTTTCATAGCCTTCATAGATTGTTTAAAGGTTTGAATAAATCTTTCAACACGTCCGTTTGCCGCTGGATGATACGGAGCAGATTTTGTATGTTTTATACCATTACTTTTCATAAATGTTTCGAATTCCTCAGATATAAATGTTGGTCGGTTGTCGCTTACAATCTGTGTTGGTACTCCATTTCTAGCAAAAATTTGCCGCATGACGTTAATCGTGTATGTAGCGGTTATTGTTTTCAATTCGAAAACTTCAGGCCATTTGCTGTGCGCATCGACCATAACTAAGAACATTCTGTTCATAAATGGTCCCGCAAAATCGATATGGACTCGGTGTAATGGAGTCTCGGGCCACTCCCATGGATGTAGTGGTGTCACATTTGGCGTATGCTGTGTTGTCTTACAACCTGTACATTTTTTTACTATATTTTCTATGTCATTATCGATCCCTGGCCACCAAACGTGACTTCTGGCTAATGATTTCATCCTGACCATTACAGGTCGACTGCTGTGCAGGAGTTCCAAAATTCGAGAGCGAAATTTTTCGGGTATTATGACTCTAATTCCGAATAACAGACAACCATGACTAACTGTGATCTCATTTCTGCGGTTAAAGAAGGGTTTTAATTTGTCATTATTATTACTTTTCCATCCATTCATTTAGAAATTTAACACTGCTGACAATGTTTTATCTTTCAGAGTTTCTCGTATTATTTCAGTACTGGTTACAGGTAATCCTTCAATCTGTGAAAGTTGGAACAAGTCATCTCCATCTTCACAGTTGATTTCAGCTGAATCGTGTAGAGGTAATCTTGATAATCCGTCTGCGTTGTTATGTAATTTTATACTTTTGTATTCAATATCATAGGTAAATCCTGACAGAAATATTGCATAACGTTGCAATCTAGCAGCTGTAGTAACTGGTATCGATTTCTCCGGATTAAAAATTGTGGTTAACGGTTGATGATCGGTTAAAAGAGTAAATTTCTTACCGTACAAATATGTATGAAATTTCTTCACTCCCCAAACGATTGCAAGAGCTTCCTTTTGAATTTGAGCATAGTTCCTTTCCGATTTGGTGAGACTTCTAGACGAAAATGTTATAGGCCGCTCGGATCCATCTGGCATAATATGACTAAGAACACACCCCAGATCATAGGGTGAGGCATCGCAAGCCAAACGTACAGGTAAATCTGGGTTGTAATGTATTAATACCTGATCCGATGTAATCAGTGCTTTAGCGTCTTCGAACGCTCTGTCACACTTTTCTGCCCAATTCCATTTTCTGTCCTTTTCAAGCAGTTCATTCAATGTTTTAAGTACACTCGCCGAATTCCGTAGAAATCTGTGATAATAATTGATGATTCCCAAACATGCTCGCAATTCCTTTACATTTTTCGGAGTTGGAGTTTCTATAATAGCTTTTACTTTGTCAGGCATTTTCCTTAATCCTTCGGAACTGATTTCATGTCCGCAGTATATTACTTTGTCCTTCAGAAAAGAGCACTTTTGCAAATTTGCCCTTAATCCAAAATTCTGAAGTTTTTGCAGTACCTGTCGTAAATTGTTCAAGTGTGTTTCATCATCAGATCCCGTAATTATCATGTCGTCCAACATACATTGAACTCCGTTTAGTTCACTTAGTACTTGGTCCATCGTCCTCTGCCATATCGCTGGTGATGATGCAATACCGAAAGTAAGCCTGTTGTAACGATACAATCCTTTGTGTGTGTTGATTGTTGTCGACGGCTTTGAATCTTCATCTAAGTCTAATTTTAAATATGCTTGGCGGAGGCTTAATTTGGTAAATTTCTTTCCTCCCGCCAAATATTTCATCATTCCGCGGAAGTAGGTATTGATCTACTAAGTAATATGTAGCATTGGATTCACGGTTGTTTTAAAGTCTCCACATATACGCACAGAACCATTTGGATTCATCACTGGGACAATCGGTGAAGCCCATTCATTTGTGTCAACCTTTGATAATATTCCTTCCTTTTCCAGTTTGACAAGTTCTCGCTCTACCTGCGGTTTAATTGAAAATGGTACGGGCCTTGCTTTAACGAATTTAGGAATTGCATTAATGACGGCCACGCATCCAATGCCTTCTTGGAATACATTTGAATACTCTTTCAGCATCAATTCCAATTTTTCACTAGTATTTTCAGGTGCAGATATTTTGTTTATCCACTTGAGATTTTTCCAATCAAGATTTATTTTCTTGAGCCATTCTCGCCCAAATAGTGCAGGGCCACCTTTTTGTACCACGTACAACTTCAGATTTACACACTGACCATTATATTTTTACTTGCACATTAATATATCCTTCGGAATCAATTTCACCTGAATATGTTTTCAGTGTAATCTGTGCTTTCTCAAGCTTAACATTTGCAAAATACATTTTATAATCAAATAAAGAAATTGCTGACACGGTTGAACCAGTATCCAGCTCCATTTTAATTTCTTTTCCATTCACATTTGGCGTAATCCAAATTGAAACAGTGAACTTTTACTTTTCACACAATTAATTCCCAAATATTTATCCTCATCGCTAAATTCATTTTGACCGTCTAGCAAATGAATTTTCTTTTGTTTCTGTCTATAGCTTACTGTTGATATCGCCGACTTGCATGCTTTACGAATGTGTCCTTTCTTGTTGTAGTTATGACATACAGCCTCTTTGAATTTGCAGTTATCCGTTGTATGATTATTCCCATTACACCGGTAACACGAAAAATGATCTTGTTTGGCCTGTCGTTGCCTGTGGCTGTCTCTGTTGTTTCTGTACCCTATGGACAGAACTTTCTGGATCAGATTTTCCTCTTAATTCAATTGCATCTTTGTTTGCCGTTTCAACAGCTATAGCGATCTCTATAGCTTTTACAAATGTCAGGTCCCCAACAGCCAATAACTTCTTTTGTACATGTTCATCTTTAAATCCAACCACAAACTGGTCTCTCAAAGATTCATTCAGATTTCCGAATTCGCAATGTTCGGCTAATCGTCTAAGTTCAGCTACATAATTATTTACTGTTTCTCCCTGTAACTGATGGCGTTTATAAAACCGAAATCTTTCTGCAACAATTAACGGCTTCGGACTTGAGTGGTCCTTAAAAATATTAACTATTGCAGCATATGTCTTTGTCGATGGCTTGTCGGATAACGTTAGGTTTCTTAACAATCAATACGATTTCCCTCCTAACAATGTTAATAAAGCAGGAACCTTCTTGTCATCTTCTATCTCATTCACTGCAAAATATTGCTACGGCCTTTCTACATAAGAGCTCCATGACTCGACATTGTCATCAAATGGTTCTATTCTGCCAATATATCCTGTAGCCATTGTTGAATTAACCAAGGAATTTTCACAGAAAATGATTCGGAAAAGTCCTCTGAATTAATAATAACAATTAACGGGCCATCCTCGTCGCCAAAATATGTTGTGTATTTGCTTAAAAGTTCATTGGGTTCTATAAAGTGGTATACATCAACAGAGATAAATAAATAACGACTGTGTTCAACTACTACATTTACTGAACTGAAACTTTCTAACGATATTTTACAATGCACCCTAAAGAAAGAAGATAGAAAGCAGATGTGGAGTTTCCCAGGATAAAAGATGTGAATCGTATTTGTTTTCACAATATGATAAGTCTAACACTTGCGGTCAGAGGGCACACCAGGTTACCATGTCACTGTAATATAATTAATGTCTTTCCATGATTTATCGGAAGCAGATAATTAATGTCAATACACTATAATATACTCATTACAGCTAAGAAAAGCTTTTTAAGTTAGTTTGTTTTCTTTTCTAAGGAAAAATGTTAATTTTTATATCATATCGTCATAGCAACAGAATCGACTGTTTTCAACCCCCCTATATTCAAATGAACTCTCACTTGATAAAAAGTTGCTTTTATCAGGTGTGTTTCTGCTTATTTGGTAACTATTATACCTGTACTTTCATAAAAAGGTGATATTATTTTAACTGTTGTAACAAAATTGTTGAACAGAAGAAAAAAATTATACTTTAGCTGTCCTTATCAGTTAAAAATGGCTAAAACAAGGATTCACCACATCTTTGGAAACTGTCATTATTTTTATTTGTGTAGCAATATATTCAAACTGCATGCTTATTTTATTTACAAAATCATTAAATAACATAAAAAAAAATTTGGTGGAAATCCGGAACTATTGGCTTTGCTTAAAGGGGTCATTATCTTATTCATGGAATGAATTTACGGTGCATGTCAAAACATGGCAGGATGAAAAAATAGTCCAAATTTTCTCTTTTGTTTCTGCTTTTGCTTATAATTGCTATTGCTTAAGAGTTGGATATTTTGAAAGGTATGGCATTACTGTAGAACAAGAATATATTTTTTTCCAGTCAATGTCTTTACAGTGGAAGCACTTCCTAAAGTGTGTAATGTGGTACAATGTGACCACAACATTGAAATGAAAGTAGAAAAACCATTATTAAACTTTAAGGTAAACTTCCCGCAAAAAGTCCGTGGACACGTATACTTTTTTTCTCCATTTTTATGTAATTTAGCATTATATGTGTAATGCCCCATATATGAAAATTTAAGTGAAAGAAAGATTTTTAAATAAAAAATGTTGATCTCTCGCACGTTCGGTTACTTTTGCGCAGGTCATCCAAATGAATAATGACCTCTCTACACCCCCACCCTCACCCCATAGAACTATACGTGATTTCGAATAAGGTCAACAGGGTTCGGGTTGGTCTAAAACACAGAAGTGGAAAAGCCGGAAGTATAAAAACACATATAGTTTTGTTCATAACTTTTTAACGGGTTGACATAGAATAAAAATTTAAAATGCCTCTGGAAGATATTTAAAGGATCTTTATTAAGATTTAATTTTAATGCAAATAAATATTAATAAAGTACCTAAAAGTTGACCGGAAGTGAAATTTGTGCGAGTGTCACTACATCAAATTTTCACATTGGAACCATGATTTCTCCAAAATGCTTCATTCCGGTCAAAAAACTGTTAGTGTTTGATCCAGGTCATTCATTGAGCTTCAAAATGTTGTATAGTTTATAAGAAATAATTGAAAGGAAAGTATAGAAAAGTTCCCCGGAAGCAAGTCTGGTCGGAAAAGCAAAAGTTCGAATTTTTAAATTTTGAACTATAATTTCTCCAAGACCTCATAACCCGGTCAACATTTGAATAGGGCCTCATGTTCGCCTTAGCATTAGCTAAAAAATGATATTTAACTTTTAAATTTTGAACAATGACAAAGTATATAAAAGTTGACCGGAAGCGTTCCTTGTCGAACAAAAACTTAACAAACTTAACAGATTTCTCCTAATTAAAGTGTTTACACAAGTAAAATTGATTGGTATCGTATAATTAAATTACTATCTGGGTTATAATTAACGTTATATATGAAATGGATTTTGTGCAGTGCCTTTAGCCTACCATAATGTATATGGCGTTTCCCAACTCGAACCAACTGGGAGGTAGCACTGCGTGCTATGTGATATATATATATTTTTTAATTTATATATATATATTTTTTTTTATAATAAATAGTTTAGTTTTTATTTTTTACACACAAAATTATTTTTAAATGTAGGAACTGTTAACTTTTCTATTTGAAATACTTAGCGATTGGGTCTATGTTTTTGATTCAGATTTAGCACAACTTTTATGCTTCCAGACATCACAGATTTTCCCCTTAGCATTTTTCCCTTCACAACCTATCATATTTTCTATTGTATCCGGTAGCCCACATTTACACGACTAACGATCGTGTGTGTATTAGCAAAAATTCTTTTAGGAGCAAAACCAACTATATTTTTCGGAAATTGATTAAAATGCCCCTTTCCAAACAACAAATTAAATGTTCCCTCATGTACTTTTGATCAAATTTTATATGTGTAACCCCCCCCCCCCCCCCCCTTAAATCCATTCCACTGCGTTGGCAATTGCAAATAAACCGCAATCAAGGTTGTTTTCCTGCCTCTGTACGTCTGGAATTCTAATGTTTAATTTCTTTTTATCTGTTCCATAAATTTGAGCCAACTGGTATTCCAAAGATGTATTAATTCCTAGTGCAAGACTATCTAAAAGATTAAAATTTCCCCATTTACTGAAAGAATTGATATAACCCAATGATCGTTTTCGTTATGATGGATTTGCACACAAATTGAATATTTTCCTTTTCTGTTATATTTTTTTCTTCAATTTTACGTTTTTTAACAGGAAGCGATTTTTCATCAGGGAGTTTAGTGGGTTTACTTTCGTTAAAATCTTCTATATAATTTCATTTTCTTCCATTATATCACTTAAATCTATTTTTCTTTTAGACTTGGGAGTTTTTCTTTGTTTGGAGTATTTAAAGCTGTTAAAGAATCTGGGGCCGGCTCAATTTCAATGTCATAATCATTAACACGTGGTTGTTTTCTACCTGACTTTTTATCAATTTTTTTCTTATTATTTTTTTATATTTCTCTTAAACTAATAATTTTATTCCTTTGAATTGGTTGTAAACCTATGCTTAATTTTGCTGCTAAAATATGAAAACAGATAGATGTTGCCTCGCACTGGCAAGTTTCTTTTAACACTGTTTTCAATGTATTTGTTATATCGACAAGACCAACTCACTCACAAACATACCATAAAGTACTTTTGACTTTTATATGGTTCTGGATGGGTTGGTCTTGTTGATATACCGATAAATCCATTGAAAATGGTGTTCAATCCTATAGTAGCTTTGTGATATCAGATGCTAATAGACACATATAAGAGAAATTTTCAATTCTGGAATTTAATTAGTTAAGTCTTATTGTTTTTTTTTCCAGCCTGTTGATGAAAACTTGCTTAAACCAGACAACAAAAAAAAAGGTAAAAATGACATGATTTACTTTATATCTGGTTATTCAAGGGGAGCTTATTTTGGCAGTCAAGTAAAACCTATTAAAATATATGATTCTTCTGTAAATTACCAATTTCAGGTTCAGATGAGTTCACTCAAATTGATCACTTACACAATGGAACATCCAATCAGAATGCCTGAAACAAGAACGTTGCTTTGGTAACATGCATTTTGATTGGATGTTGGATATTAAACAATGGAGAGTCTATATAATATTATCATGATGTGAAAGTTGTTGGTTTATGGGAGAAATAGGTACTTTCATTAGTTTTTTAGGAAAGCCCATGTAATCTTCCACTAATGATAGAAATGTTGGGGTCTTTTCGCTTGTTCTGCTGCACTCTTCTGGCAAAAAGCCAAAATTTCTATTACTCTTGGAAGATCACCCCTTCTTTCCGAAACTTATGTAAGAACTTATTATTCTACCATTAGTTAAGCAGATAACTTATGCTGAACGATGTTACTGGCTGAAATTCAAAGAACTTTGCCCAAATTACTCTGGAATGAATCAGTATGAATCTTACTAATTCCAAAATAATATTTTCCTGTTTGCAAAACAAAACACCACTAAAATTATTAATATAATTAATTATAATTATTAAATTAATAATTTATAAATATAAATTAATAATAATTTGTTTAAAATTATTATATATGATGTCTGTTTGCTGATATTTGTTGTGTCCTATTGTCTATGATTGTTTGTTTTCTAGAAAAATGAGATACCTAAAAAGAGCAATAAGCCAATAAGAAAGACAGCAGATGAAGATGAAACTTCTGTTTATAACATGGATAAGTATGTTAGAACTTCTGCATTTTGAAATGGAAAATTATTTAAGGATTGTTTACAATTGTTGGTTAGATTATTGGATATAAACGACTTTGGGTCGATTACGCTGAATAAACCGCAAAGCAGCTTATGTTGCAGCGTAAATCGATCCAAAGTCGTTTATATCCAATAATCTAACCAACAATTAAAAACAAACCTTATATTTTAAATTCTATAGTAAAAATGAAGTAACAAGAACAATATTTTACAAGTAATCAAATAATATTTGCAATTCACAATTTTAGTGTCGTCACATGTTGTTTGCGGAAGAATTCATGTATAGTCAACGTCATCAATACATCTTATTATAACATAACAATCAGTCACGTGGTGAAAAACCAAGTTAGGTTATACGAAATAACGAACTTTGCTAATGTATTGAGTATTTAAACGAAATTAAAATATTCTGCTAGAACAGTAGTAATCGGGATATAACATAATTTTAACATCTATATATTAGACCCAGTGATAAGAAGTTGACTCAAATTTATCGCTGACATTATGATGTTTAACCAAAGGTTTTTTTTTTGTAACATTGTGTCATCTTGTTGGTTACTTAACAATGTTTTCAGAAACTGATCACATTTAAACATATCATGCTAGTAGAGTGATATGGGATTTTCTAAAGGTGCATGATAGAAAAAAAAAATTGAAAAAATATTAATAAATATAAGTTCATTGGTTCTACAGAACAAATGAGAGGCTTTCCACTTATTGCAAAAATGACCTTGACCTTGACTTTGGTTATATGGAAATTGAATCTTCTTTTCAAAATAAACAAACGAAAGAAAAACCATTCGTGTATCTTTCGAAATAAAAAATGTCATAAAATAGGACGTTATTTGTGATAAATGACCTTGACTGCAAAGTGTTTCATATTTGCATATTTAATGCTTTAAAACAATCATTTATTAGTATTAACCATTTTATATACACGAAAAAGTGGAATTTAAAAAAAATAGGATTTGACCTTGACTTCTTACAATGTGACCTTGACCTTGCTAGAGGGTAAAAAAAGGACCAACAGTGAAGATCCAATGTCAATATGTCTTAAAGTTATGAAGATATGACTATTTAGCATAAATACCAAAATTTATAAGATGACCTTTGACCTTGTATATGTTTCAAGGTCAAGGGTCATAATGGTCTTTGGTGAAGACCTCATGCCTCTACTATCAATAGTTAATAAGTTATCAATGAAAAACTAAATATCAATGGTTGTAATGGGAGATAACTCCTATAAGATGAAGTCAAATCCTTTTCCTCCAAATTGAAAAAAGTTGCGCCTTTATGAGACCAACATTTTATCCATTATAACTTATTGCCTATCTTTTACCGTTTCAAAGGAATAGCGATGACAAGACAATGTCAAAATTTCAAACGTGACCTTGACCTTTGACCTTGGGTCCATTTTCAAGGTCAAGGTCAATGATGACCAATGATATAAGGTTTCATATAAATATCTGTTATAGTAACTGAGATATAGTGATATAATGCAATTCACTAAATATTTTATTGGTCTATGGGAGATAACTCTTTCAATAGTCGAATCATTTATAGTGACCTTTCAAGACCTTAATATGATACACATGTTGGTACAAAATTTATTTCTCTAGCTCTTATGGTTCAGAAGGAGAATCGCACACACCACAATGTCAAAATTTAGAATGTGACCTTGACCTTTGACCTTGTGTCCCTTTTCAAGGTCAAGGTCAATGATGACCAATGATATCAGGTTTCATATATATATCTGTTATAGTTACTGAGATTTAGGGATATAATGATATTCACAACACATTTTAATGGTCTAGGGGAGATAACCCTTTCAAAAGTCAAATCATTTATAGTGACCTTTCAAGACCTTAATATGGTCTACATTTTGGTAAAAGATTTATTTCTGTAGCTCTTATGGTTCAGGAGGAGAATCGCGCACACCACAATGTCAAAATTTAGAATGTGACCTTGACCTGTGACCTTGTGACCTTTTTCAAGGTCAAGGTCAATGATGACCAACTGTGAAATTCCAAGTTTCTATCACCTCTGGTTCATGAGTTACAATGTTACAAAATGTACTTCCAATAAATAAGGGGAAATAACTCTGAAAAGGAGTCGTCAAAATCCTTTGCGCAATATGTAACAAATTGTCGCAATCAATAGCTGACCATTTTGCAACAACATTTATTGCGACATCTTTTACGGTTTCAAAGTTTATCTGCACACAAGATTTTTATGACAGGGGAAATAACTCCGTAAAGAAAAAGTGTTCGGTGTGCCAGGGTTAACTGCGAAAGCGTAATGTCTCATACATCCATACTACAAAATGTCTTTACGACATGTCGCGAAACAAAATTTATAATGGGATAACAAAACTTGGCGGAAAAAAATAAGAATAAAGATAGGGCTAATTGTTCAAGAACAATTAGAAAGGTCTTTCCCGGAATCTTCCTCTGTTGCTTTGAACTTGAGAACAAAGGTTGCTGGCCAATTTTTAGTCTTAATAGACTATTTATGTGGTCCTGAGTAAAACAATATATTATGGTTGTCAAGGACTTTTTTGGCCGTTGCTAGGGACAAAATGTCACTTCCGGTTGCAAAATCACATATTTCAGTAATATACATTATCCTCATTTTAAAAATATATTATTGCTAAGGACTATTTATATGGTTACCTTGTTGCTATGGTATGACCTTGACCTGTGACATTTGAAATTGGGCTCAAATTAAAGGCCAAATGGGCTCAAATTAAAGGGCTTGACTTTGTGATTATATTAAACCTATATGTTTACTATATTATCTCTAACCATTTTCAAGTTATAAGAAAAAAAAAACGATTAACCAAAACCAGTCAAGGGCCTTAACTCGAAAATGGTTCATCACACAGTTTCACACCAAATGTAACAAATAAAGGTCTTGATAAGAGAAGTATTTTTGCCATTTATTGTCTTATTCTATCTTTTATTGTTTTTAAGTTGTAATGATAACAAGATTGGAGGCCTAAGGTCGAGATCACTTCTGAACTTTGATTTAAAATTTTCTTTAAGAACATGTCACAGGACGGCAAATGGTGAAGAACTTAGGTGATTTCAACTTACGGTTTGTGAGTTTTTGTGATAAGCGGAGTCCATTGAAACATTCAAGGGATACTGCTTGCCTTCGCTAGTCAGAAATTTTTAGCCAAATTATGTCATAAAGTTGTCTCGAAAGTTCCTCAACATTTCTATCTTTTCAGTTTTCTTCTATCTTTTATAGTTCCAGAGGATATGCAATAACAAGATTTTCGGTGTTTGGGCAGATAACTCGGTAAAGAAAAATATTTCGATTTCACAGGGTGAATCCCAAATAGACTTTTAGTGCCCAAAACTTGTCGCGAAAGACCAAAATGTAATGTTTCAAAACCGGTAATTTATCTCTTTTGACAGGAAATGAATTCAAAACATATGGCTGCACTGGGATTTTTGTCAACTGGAAGTGACATTTTAAAAAACCGCAAGTTACTAACCAAACCGCTAGTTAATACCATTTTCAAAGCGTTTAGTCGTCAGATGACCATAGGTGTTTCCGAATGACACATTTTATGAGTTTTGTTATTAGTAAACGGAATTGTCAAATATTCCAAGAGCAGTTACTCGTATACGTTAACCCTATTGTTTTATATGCAATAAAGTTTTCTCATAAAGCCCATTTACATTTACCAACCATCAGTTTTCTTCTATCTTTAATAGTTCCAGAGATTATGCTATTACAAGGTTTTCGGTGTTTGGGGAGATAACACTGTTAAGAAAAATGTTTCGGTTTCACAGGAAAAATTTTAAATATAATTTCAGTGGCTAAGTGTAGTGTAGTTATTTTCGTCAGTTATGCATTTTGAATTAAAAGTATCTTGTTTCCAACCATTTCTTTGAAATCAGTCTAAAAATTAATGAAAACATGGCTGCTAAATGGGGGTATTTATACATGTATATAAATGACTTTCTGTGTACACCTTAATGTTGACCAGAAACCAGTTGTCTTGTTTCTGTCGATAATTTTAGTATTTGTTGGTATTTTTACATTTTGAGGACAACTGAATATTGGAAATGGATTATGTAATTAAACCGTCATGTATGATTAGCAATGTTTGCTCTGTCGTCACCAACATATAATATCAGGGACTAAAGTCCTTCTTTTATGCACACCTTTAAATGATGTAGAAGTCATATTTTAGGACGTTCCTGGCCATGGTTGTAATTAAGTAAGTTGCAGACGACTCCATTTCATTGAATTTGTTTGAATTTCTAGATTCATTTGACCTTTAAATAGATATGGAACACTAAGAATAGCATACATAGTAACGATATGCATGTACATTTGATAGAATATTTTAGAAAATATCAAGCATCAGACGAAACCTTTGGACCACATTTTCTTGATATTATCATTATGCTACTATGATTCTGAAATACCTGTGTACTTATTTTTGATGGGGAAAAAACAAAAATGAGTCTCAACAGCATTAAATATGTCAAATTTAATAATTACACAATAAGGAAAAGTGGGATACTTTTTAAAAAAATCTCTTTTTTTTTCAAGTAAGGCTACTATGTTATGTATGTCACAGTGTTACATATTTTTCATGAAAATCTTAGTTTAGTGTAAAATTTTTTAAGAACTTGCATTTCAATTGCTAATTATTAATTATTTCTGTATAAATGTGTAAGTTGGAGAGGAAATATCAATCTGAAACCATTTACAGCGTTACGAAAAAGTTAAAAGAGGTAGGTTATCATGTTTGAAAAATGATTCTGATTACGATTTCTTTCACTGACCGGCTTGGCGTGCATGTCAGTTATTCCGTTTATGGGGCTACTGATATTGATAAATCAATCCATATTGATTCCGTACCCCATAAATATGTAATGAAAATTTCTGCCCGTGTAACACCAAGTAATTAGTTGCCTATAGTATAAAGGGCTAAAGCCTATCAACTATGTCTACGGTCACATACTAGATGTTTCGGCAATCTTCCTTCATTTAGCGATCAACACGAAGTGTACTGTTAAAATATCCTGCATTTTGTTCTCTATTAATGATAAACATGTGTTTCAACCAAATTAAACGCTGTTAAAGCGATACACTGTCAAGACCCGTTTATCGCCGAAATTCGAGTGTACTGCCATACAAAAAAAAGCAAGTTAAAACGGGGGGTATTGAATGTACATTGATCGTTATTCTTATTTCAGGAGACGAATAAGATACTCTCTAGATACTGATTGTGTGTTGTGTATTATATTTTGTAACACTTCTTAGTGTCTGGACAGGTCTGATTAATTGCAGCATAGATGTATTGTTTCTTTCATGATGTTTGTTTTCCTTAATATTTATGAGCTTTGGTCAGTGATGCGCGATTCGTCAAAAAGTAAGGCAGATTCTTCCGCAATGTGTTCGCGCAAGACAAATGACCAACAGCTGATAATTTCTAGTATCACTGGTCTTTGTTCTACTGAGCGATGATACTAATTTTATTGGTAGTAAAGATCAAAGGAAATTGTAACAAATTACCGATAAAGCAAATTATACATTTATGTAACAAAGTGCATGTTGTCTTTATTCGACAATAATTGCACTCTCTAAATGTTCATTATTTTATTAGTTTTTGTCAAAAGTTAGTTGTTTATGGTACAAACAATTTGAATATAGATTATTACCTATTCTTAATCATCCATCATTGAAAAATTTTAAATCTCAAATGCATACCCCAATCTAAGACAAAAAGTACTAATATCTTGATACAGGGATATAAATCTGCCATTAGGTAAGCATTTTATTTATAAATACATAAGAATTTTCATTCTTGTGCCTCAATATACTTGATTTAATACTCGATATAGAACAGATTGATAAAAATCAAATCTATGGTTCCGTGTATTAAACCAAGGCTCAAAACACTGATTCCATTTAATATGCATGTCTATTACAGTATCTGTAATGGTTTACAAGTTACGAGTCAAGAACCACATTCTGTAATGATTCAAGGGCAATAACTGAAAATCGACTAATGGTACCTACTGCTTTTCCTTTCAAATATTTGTATATTTTTGAAAAGTCCAACATTTTTCCTATTTATTGTCTACTTCAAACTTGTATAGTTTTTATATTATTTTATAAAAACAGTAAATGATAGAGAACATTTTGAAAATGCCAACCCATAATGATATGACTTTGGTCTTGAATTGAATGTCTTGACTTGTTTATCACAGTCATCCTATATGTTTACTATAATATCTCTAACCGTTTTCGAGTTAAAAGCCAAAAACTGAATAACCAAAGCACATCAAGGCCAATAACTCGAAAACGGTTCATAAAACAGTTCTGGACCTAATGATACTAAATGAAGGTCTTGATGAGAGGATCACTTTATGTATACTTGTTTACTATATTATCTCTAACCGTTTTTGAGTTAAAAGCCAAAAACTGAATAACCGAAACACATCCAGGCCAATAACTCGAAAACGGTTCATAGAACAGTCCTGGACCTAATTATACTAAATGAAGGTCTTGATGAGAGGATCACTTTATGTATATTTGTTTACTATATTATCTCTAACCGTTTTCAAGTTAAAAGCCAAAAACCGATTAACTGAAACGCATCAAGGCCAATTACTCGAAAACGGTTCATAGAACAGTCTCAGACTCTTATACTAAATGAAGGTCTTAATGAGAGGATCACTTTATGTATATTTGTTTACTATATTATCTCTAACCGTTTTCGAGTTAGAAGCCAAAAACCGAATAACCGAAACGCATCAAGGCCAATAACTCGAAAACGGTTCATAGAACAGTCTTGGACACAATTATACTAAATGAAGGTCTTGATGAGAGGATCACTTTATGTATATTTGTTTACTATATTATCTCTAACCGTTTTCGAGTTAAAAGCCAAAAACTGAATAACCAAAACACATCAAGGCCAATAACTCGAAAACGGTTCATAAAACAGTTCTGGACCTAATGATACTAAATGAAGGTCTTGATGAGAGGATCACTTTATTTATACTTGTTTACTATATTATCTCTAAACGTTTTCGAGTTAAAAGCCAAAAATCAAATAACCGAAACACATCAAGGCCAATAACTCGAAAACGTTTCATGGAACAGTCTCAGACTCTTATACTAAATGAAGGTCTTAATGAGAGGATCACTTTATGTATACTTGTTTACTATATTATCTCTAACCGTTTTCGAGTTAAAAGCCAAAAACCGAATAACCGAAACACATCAAGGCCAATAACTCGAAAACGGTTCATAGAACAGTCTTGGACCCAAGTATACTAAATAAAGGTCTTGATGAGAGGATCACTTTATGTATACTTGTTTACTATATTATCTCTAACCGTTTTCGAGTTTAAAGCTAAAAACCGAATAACCGAAACACATCAAGGCCAATAACTCGAAAACGGTTCATAGAACAGTCTTGGACCCATATACTAAATGAAGGTCTCGATGAGAGGATCACTTTTTATATTATTTGTTTACTATATTATCTCTAACCGTTTTCGAGTTAAAAGCCAAAAACCGAATAACCGAAACACATCAAGGCCAATAACTCGAAAACGGTTCATAGAACAGTCTTGGACCCAAGTATACTAAATAAAGGTCTTGATGAGAGGATCACTTTATGTATACTTGTTTACTATATTATCTCTAACCGTTTTCGAGTTTAAAGCTAAAAACCGAATAACCGAAACACATCAAGGCCAATAACTCGAAAACGGTTTATAGAACAGTCTTGGACCCAATTATACTAAATGAAGGTCTTGATGAGAGGATCACTTTATGTTACTTGTTTACTATATTATCTCTAAACGTTTTCGAGTTAAAAGCAAAAAACCGAATAACCGAAACACATCAAGGCCAATAACTCGAAAACGGTTCATAGAACAGTCTTGGACCCAATTATACTAAATGAAGGTCTTGATAAGAGGATCACTTTATGTATACTTGTTTACTATATTATCTCTAACTGTTTTCAAGTTTTAAGCAAAAAACTGATTTACCGAAATGAGTCAAGGGCTCGAACTCGAAAACGGTTCATAGAACAGTTTCGGAGCAAATGTAACAAATGAAGGCCTTGATGAGAGGAGTATTTTTGCCATTTATTGTCTTCTTCTATCTTTTACAGTTTTTGAGTTGTAATGATAACAAGATTGGAGGCCTAAGTTCGAGGTCACTTGTGAACTTTGACTTTGAGATTTTCTTTAATGACGTGTCCCAGGAAGACAAATGGTGAAGACCATTCCTGATTTCGACTTACGGTTTGTAAGTTTTTGTGATAAGCGGAGTCATTGAAACATTCAAGGGATACCGCTCGCCTTCGCTAGTCAGAAATTTTTAGCCAAAATATGTCATAAAGTTGTCTCAAAAGTTCCATAACAATTATCACTTTTCAGTTTTCTTGTATCTGTTATAGTTCCAGAGATTACGCGATAACAAGGTTTTCAGTGTTTGGGCAGATAACTCCGTAAAGAAAAATGTTTCGATTTCACAGGGTGAATTCCGAATAGACTTTCAGTGCCCAAAACTTGTCGCGAAAGACCAAAAAGATGTGTCGCGTACTTTTTAAACTGTTTGGTTTTGAAAGTTGGCGGAAAAAAAAAAAAAATAATCAAAGCAAAAGCAAGAAGGTCTTCCCACTGGAAGTGGGAAAGACCTTAATAAGAAACAGACTAATAACAGTAAGTCTTTCCACTCGGAAAGTGGAAAGCCTTAATAAATTAATATACAAGAAATATTTAATGTATAGATCTATTTTATGCAATTTATTATTGTAATGTTTAAAAATTCTACCCATAACTGTAATTATATCAAGTTCCTAATACTTTTTTACAGTTTCTATTAAAATTAGTAACTGTGTTGAATATATGCAAAAATCTACAATTGCAATATACTACATTAGAATCTCCTTTTTTCAGTATATGTATATTCTGTGGAGAAAGAAATGAAAGTTTCACAGAGGAAGGTCTAGATTTACATTACTGGAAACATTGTCCAATGTTAAAGCGGTGCACAAACTGTAAACAGGTTGTTGAGATAGCAACATATACTGATCATTTGCTGAACGAGTGTGAAGCCAAGAATAACTATTCAAAGTGCAACCGTTGTACAGAGGCTATACCAAAGTCAGAATATGACCCCCACGTATCAGAAAAAAGCTGTAATGGTAAATAGAAATGACTTTATTTTTTAAGGAAAATAAATATATTGTTTAAAGGAAGGCATAGATTTTAAATAATGTAACCATTGAGAAATTATGTTTTATAATAAGTTTCAGTATAATAAAATTTAATTTGAAATTACCTTAAATAAGAACAATACATTAATGTAGAACAATACCAAAACAATAAATGTAGATTACCTAAGTGCAGTAATTATAAAATTACCCAGAAATATATATTTTGGAGTTCAATTTAGAATTCCACTTCATGGATAAAAATGTATAACTACCCAAGAAAATTAATTTAGAATAACCAAAGAACTGTAAATTTAAAGCTCCCAATGGCAATACACTTTAATCAAACTGTATTTGTATACCCCCTGCAAACTTTTTTGGGGGGTATATAGGAATCACCCTGTCTGTCTGTCTGTCTGTCTGTGTGCCCACATCCCTTGTAAGTGCAACTCCTCCTAAACCTCTTGATGAAATTTAATGAAACTTAGCATAAAGGAAGTACATTATATGTAGATGTGCATGAAGGATTTTTATTGACCTCGGATATCATTAATGGGAGATAATTTGACTTAAAAGCGAAGCGGGGTGGGGAGGGGGGGTATCCCTTTGTGAGTGAGCTCACAGTCCAGACTTGCCTACCCTTACGATTTTGGCGTAAGGCTCCCGATTTTTAAGGCTATATTACGCCATTACAATTTTTACTATATTCCTTACGATTTTTCAAAATTCCAGATTTTTTTCATTTCTGTTCCGTTATTTTTTGTTTGACTCTGTGTATTATCTGTACATTGCCATTTCCGCTTCCTGTTTAAAATATACAGCCTTAAATCCAGAAGACAACACATGGAATTTGATGTGTACATTTGGTTAGTATTTGTTTAAAATTAAAGACAACAAACATATGGAGTTTGTACAATATGTATTACAAGCTTTTTAACACTTAATATAAGCATTACTATTTTTTACCTCAAATTACTATTTTTTGGGGAGTGCCTTACTATTTTTGCCTGAAAGGGGTAGGCAAGTCTGCACAGTCCACACTTGTTAGTTCTGCCACTGGCCAATGCATATAAAATTACCCAAGGGAAATAAATTTAGAACTGGGAATCACAAATAAGTTTATAAAAATTTACTTAATCTAATATACTAGAAATTTAGAATTTCTCTGGGACAATAAATTTAGAATACTTAGGGACAAGTAATTTAGAACAAGCCAATGAAAATTAACTTATACCCCAAAAGAAAAAATTCATTGCTCCAGTTTTAAAAGTTGTGAGAAACTGACACAAGACTATTTAGAAATGGTTTTTTCACTGAATGAATGACAAGAATTTATTTTACTATCTATATAACATTTTATGTTATTGTAAAACTGTTTTATGCAGCTGCCAAAGGTTCATTAAACCACTGTCCACTGTGTCACCAGAACATCCCAGCTGGGGAAGATGGTTGGAAAAATCATCTGATGGGAAAAGAAGGCTGCAAACAAAATCCTAGACGTCTTCTCTCACTGAACAAAACTCCAGCAACTGGTAAGTCAAATCAATCTTGAAATTCATAAGAAACATATTTTATTGTTGCTGAGTAAAACTAATTGCTGAAAATACTAAAAAGCACATTTCAAATAAAATAAACACATTGACGTTTTGAGAGATATTCATGTTAATGTAAATCAGGCAATTTGCATTTGCATGTGATATTGAAATGAATTGAGATATGTGAGTTATTTGATGATTATAGCAAAATCTTACTTTTTTATATACTAAAAAATTCATGAATTTGGCATTAAAACAAAATGTAATTAAAATGTCATATAAAATTTAATTGAAATTTATTTTATTTTAGCTGTTTTAGAGGAATTCTTTGCTCTATGATCAAGACCAAATCACAAACTTTGGGTTTTATGTCAAGTTTGTGAGTGAGTTGGCAAATTCATACATAAATTAATTCCATAAGAACAGCTTTTATTCCTTATTATTCCACCCATTTAATTATAGTTTTCTTTTCTAAGCCTTTTTAATTTTATTTAAATCATTGCACTATTTTATTGCAACATGTATTCATACACTAGATCCATTCATTGAAACATGAATAATATATAGCAGACCACATGAAACCTTTTCTGAGTATAAGCTGGTGTTAGTCAAGGTATTTAAACTTTTGGAAGATAAACTGTCCCATTGTTTGAATACAATACCTATTGTTCTCTCTGCAGTTTATTCAGTGGGTGCTTTAAATCTGACAAGGAGGAGTCAATCATTGATTGATTAATTTTCATATGGAAAAAACTAAACACTCTTATGAAAATATGTATGTCTACACTTACTTGTATTATTATTAATGGTGACCAAATAATTATTGTAACAATTTGATGTCAATGAATTCTGAAGAAAACCATATTTTATTTGAACAGTATATGCAGTATATGCATTCTTTTTTCACTAATAAATCTTGCTGCCAGTCAAATTCACCATTTTCTTCATTTAAAAAAAATAAATAAATGGAGTTTTCATTAAAAACAAGCATTTACAAATGAATGGGGGTTTCCAGACATAATACAGAAAGCCTAATCACAGACCATAGTGGATAGCCAGAACACCAGCTATAATTTAGATGCATGCCAAAGAAACCTACCTAATGTGTAGATGTTAGAAGTGTGGACTATAAGTAAATAATATTTTTATGTGGTAGTTCTATTTAGTAAGTCACACATTATGGAAGTAATGTGGTAACTTTTTACCAATGTATACATAGGGTAATGATATTTACTTTTGTTTGCTGATAGGGCCTTTCTAACCTAACTTGACGGTGTTGGAGTACTGTTATTTAAGATCATATATAGACCTCGTGTTTTTGATACAGTTTTGCTGAATTGTCTCATATATGCTTGACAAATGCTGCCATTTTCATTTTAAAATGTAAAAAAAGTCTAGCAAAGCAAAAACATTTATTAACTATTTCAAGTTATATATATACAAAATTTTAAGAAAGCCTCTCACTATGTCATACTTCTTACTTTACTCCTTGTTTCTCGTGAAATAAAATTGTCAACAGAATAGTCATAATTGAAGCTACATAAGGTCTTATATACTTTCAACTCATACTTCAGACATTTTATGCAGTAGATATTTAAATAAATCTATCCACAGAGTGCAAATCATCCAATAATCTGTATACTGTAATTTAGGTTACTAGTATATCATCTAATCCAACACTGGTCAGTTCAAGCTAACAACACTTATAATGAGTATTTACTATTTCAAACATTAATATATCTGATGCTCATATCTAATCCTATCAGACTAGTTTAAAATAAAAGCAACAAAGACAAAATTTATTAATGATGCATGAGTTATCTCCACTTTAGAGTCATTAAAAGCCTTTCTCATCAAACTTCTGTTGAAAAAAAGGTCAAACTTATACACAAGTTACTTAGGTGGTGATCCTTTTGGTAGTGGCGGATTTGTTGGAGGTGGTGTAGTTGGCAGTGGAGGCTGTTGAGGAATTTGATTGTAATAGTAAGGACTGTAGTAGAACATTGGTGGATATCCATACGGCGAAAATGGGTACATGTAATTTGGTTGATGGATCAACTGTCGAGACATTGCTTGATCAGATGAAATTGGACTGGTCATGGTGCAAGTTGTAACTGGAGGTGTTGCTGCAGTTTTTTTCATTGGACTTGCACAATTAATTTTAGCATTGGATTCCATAGAGTCTTTACTATTATCATTAAAAATATTCAATGTTGACCTTCTTTTGAGAATACTTATACTTTCTAGAGCTTTAGGGAGTTCCACATTATCTTGGATCTGATCATGGTTTGGAATTTTACATTTATAAAATTCTTTGAGGGTTATCAAATCCCTCATTAGCAGGTTAGAACACAATGAATATTTTGTAGGATTAATTGCTTTCAGTCTTGGTTTCATCAAGTGCATAAAGGATGATTGAGACCTCTCTGCAAATGTATCAATCTTTTCCTTTTCGCTCTTAACCTCTGCTATATCTCGATTCAAATCTCTGATTTCCTTCTCTATTTCCTTTTTTTTTCTGCTTATCTCTGGTTTGTGTTTGTCCTTCCTTCCACAATATTCCCATGAATTACATGGCTCTTTATCACAATGTGATCGGTCTTTATTTCCATCGGATCTATGACCTCTTATGTGGCAGATTGAACAAGTTTGGTTCTTATATGGTCCTTCTGGTTCTGGCAAAGGAACAAACTTGTCAAAGTGTTTTTGAGCAGCAAGAGCATTAACCAGCTTGTCATTCAGTTGCTTAAGATTTTCTGAATGTTTTTCTTGAAGTTTCGTTAAACTTCCCTTTTCATTGTCTCCCCTGAGTGATTCTGCAGTACATGTACTGCTGTCAATACATGTTTCAATGGTTTTTGAGCCTATTGCAGCTTTCAAATTCTGTATTGCAGCTGCAATTTTTCTTCTATGACCAAGAGGCAAACTTTCACCTGGAAACATAGTGAGCAGGTCTTCGTTTGTCTCCATAGTGCATATTGTTTCAACATCTGTAAATCCATGTTCGTTGAATGTTGCAGAGTATTTCTTATAATCAGGTCCCAGTTGCAAAAAAAAGTCTTCTGAAGTCATTTCAAAACTCATTTTTGCTCATAGGCTGTAAATTGTCATGTTATAACTGAGCTAACTAAATAATGGCAAGTTTTTTTTGGACTGGAAATAAGGTGGAAGGATCAAATATAAGATAGGGGTGTTGTTATAATACATATATGTACAAATTGTTATAAAGGTAAATCTTTTCATTTATATTCACCTGTAAAATGGAACAAACAATAGGTCAGGCTGTTGGTACTTGCATGATTTTTTAAAATGAATCCTGAGGAAAAACAAAAGAGGCCATACATAGGAAAAAAACTACCAGAGTTTCAAATAAAAAGAGTTAAACGACTGCTTCAGTCTGGATTAAATTTTTCTGCTATTTCCAAGCAGACTGGTATTAGCCAAAAAACTGTTAGCAAATATATTTCTAGTGATGTAAATATAAAAACAGTACAGCAGCCTAGAAGGGACATAATGACGGAAGAAGTGTTAAAATGTGTGGAATTTTTTTAATATACAAAACCGTCTTTGACTTATTCAGAAATAAGAAACAAACTACTTGGAAATGGGGTGTGTGATCATCAGAATGTTCCATCCATGAAATATCTTTCATATTCTTGTGTACATGAACTTGGATATTCATACAAAAAATTGGTCACTATACCTGTAGAAACTCAAAAAGATGATATCCAGCTGCAATTTGATGAATTTGTAGAATTTATAAGCACTAAAAACCCAAGTTCCTTACATTTTTTTGATGAAAGTGGTGTTATAAAGACTACTGGGAATAGGGATTATGGCAGTTCTGTCAAAGGTTCTAGAGCATTTGAATTACAAAGATATGCTTCAAATGCTAATTATACACTTAATCTGTTACATTCAAGATTTGGTGTGGACTATTTTAATGTTATTGATGGTCCATCTAATAGTTTGGAGCTTTTAAATTTTTTTCCTGAGGCTATTGATATCCACAATGATAGAATAGCACTTGGACAGCAACCTCTGTTTGTACCTGGTGACACAATTATTATGGATAACTGTGCCTTCCATCACTCACATATAATAAACATTAACTTACATTATTTGCTAAGACCAGCAGGAGTTACCCTGATATATCAACCACCATACCACCCACAACTTAATACATGTGAATACTGCTTTCATATAATGAAACAAATATTGAGATCAAACAGCGATTTCACTTTTGATCACACAAGAACTGCAATTTGTGATGCTGTGTTGGATGGAATAACTCATGAAAAATCCGAGAACATTTTTAAACACTGTGGATATATTCATTAAAATTGTCTCCCTTGTTGAGTGTCAATTTTCAGTTATTGTTACTAATTTTACAATTTAAAATTTAATGTCTTAAAAAAAGAATTAAAAAAAGTTTATTGTCATTTTGAGATTTTTCCACAAATCTACGGGGGTGGGGGGTGGTGGGTGGCAGTTCCTCACATAATGACACATAAAATTAATTACATCAAACACAGAATTAAAAAAAGAAACATAACATGTAACCCTACTATTGGGTCTCCGTAGGACAAACAAAACTTTATTTAGAGACATAAATTCTGGGGTGAAACCAGGTGCGCAAAAATTGAGAGCATTACAGGCACTACCAACAACCCTCATGTTTTATTTTTGTATGTATACTGAGTGATAAGTCTATTTTGGTACAAGGAAAGACAATATTATTGAAATATGATACATATAGATATAAACTGTGTAATACTTATTAATCAACAAGCCCATGATCTACCCAAATATAAACATGGTCATTATTAAGTACATGTACTAGTTGGTCAAACCAAATGTTACAGTAAATCCAAATTTCAATAACATAATTGGTTTGAATAAAAAATATGTCTATTTAAAATAGAAATAAATTGGAATTGGACAACAAAAATTCTTTTTTGGACATTAAAACATGTTGCTAGTATTTGAAAACATAGCAAAATAGATTGCAAAATTTTGAAAAAGTTCAGCAATAGACATGTTTGTCGTAAATGATAAATATGGCATACAATATAGTTCAGCATTGCACAACAATTCCCCCCTACAATCAGTGAAGTTTTATGTATTTTCACCATTGGGAAGTTTACTTTTTGGCATAGGAAAATTAATCAATGAGTGATTGACTTTTTCTTGTCAGATTTAAAGTACCCACTGAATAAACTGCAGAGAGAACAATAGGTATTGTATTCAAACAATGGGACAGTTCATCTTCCAAAAGTTTAAATACCTTGACCAACACCAGCTTATACTCAGGAAAGGTTTCATGTGGTCTGCTATAACAGCTAACCAATCAAAAATGGCATAACAATGAATATTGGAATTATTAGCATAAATCTAGGTTAAATTGATTTGAAATATTTTACGTGAAATTTACACATTATTAACTGGAGAGAAAAAATTGCCTGTGTACCAGTATTCAGTTCCATACTTAAATCACCTTGTTTTGACATAAAAATCAGAAATCTAAAGAAAGGTTTTGCTTGATAAAAGGTCGAGAACAACGTTTGGTTTCAGAGTTATACCCCATAATTAACCTTACATAAGTAACCTAAGTTCTGTATATTAAGCAGTTTTTAGCTCACCTGATCCGAAGGGTCATGTGAGCTATTGCCATCACTTGGCGTCCGTCGTCGTCGTCGTTAACTTTTCTTCAAAAATCTTCTCCTCCAAAACCACTGAAGGGATTGCTTTGAAACTTTGCATACATCATCAGTAAAATGCCCTCTACCAAGTTTGCCCAAATCATGGCCTCAGACCGACCAACATGGCCACCATGGCTAAAAATAGAACAGAGGGGTCAAAATACAGTTTTTTGCTTATAGTTCAAAAAGTATAACAGATAAAGGAAAACCGAAGAGACCTTCCTTTTCAGCATCTAAAGCTCTACAAAACACTCCATTGGGTCAAAGTTGTATGATGACTCCTTGTAGGAGTTATTGCCCTTTAATTGTCAAAATTGATGATTTTTGCCATTTTTGCCTCAAAATCTTGAAAATTATTAGAACTAGAGAAAAGTTAGCATTGCTTAATTGTTCTGCTCTATGAGGGTTACAAAAATGACTTAAGGGTCAAGATTGTCTGATTAACCGTTTAAGAGTTATTCCCCTTGAACTGTTTTTTTTAATCGGTTTTAATTGATTTTTTAAATCTTCTCCTCTGAAACAACTGAAAGTACTGCTTTGAAACTTTGTACACATCATCTGTCAAATGTCCTCAACCAAGTTTGCACCAACCATGGCTGCAGATTAACCAACATGGCCACCATGGCTAAAAATAGGATGGGGGGGGGGGGTAAAATACAGTTTTTGGCTTATATTTAAAAAAGTGTAACAGATACAGGAAAACCGAAGAGACATGCCTTCATCTGCATCAAAAGCTCTAAGAAACACTCCATTGGGTTGAAGTTGTATAATGACTCCTTATAGGAGTTATTGCCCTTTAATTGTCAAAATTGATGATTTTTGCCATTTTTGCCTCAAAATCTAGAAAATTATTAGAACTAGAGAAAAAGTTAGCATTGCTTAATTGTTCTGCTCTATGAGGGCTACAAAAATGACTTAAGGGTCAAGATTGTCTGATTAACCGTTTAAGAGTTATTCCCCTTGAACTGTTTTTTTTAATCGGTTTTAATTGATTTTTTTAAATCTTCTCCTCTGAAACAACTGAAAGTACTGCTTTGAAACTTTGTACACATCATCTGTCAAATGTCCTCAACCAAGTTTGCACCAACCATGACTGCAGATTAACCAACATGGCCACCATGGCTAAAAATAGGATGGGGGGGACGGTAAAATACAGTTTTTGGCTTATATTTAAAAAAGTGTAACAGATACAGGAAAACCGAAGAGACATGCCTTCATCTGCATCAAAAGCTCTAAGAAATACTCCATTGGGTTGAAGTTGTATGATGACTCCTTATAGGAGTTATTGCCCTTTAATTGTCAAAATTGATGATTTTTGCCATTTTTGCCTCAAAATCTTGAAAATTATTAGAACTAGAGAAAAAGTTAGCATTGCTTAATTGTTCTGCTCTATGAGGGCTACAAAAATGACTTAAGGGTCAAGATTGTCTGATGGACCGTTTAGGAATTATTCTCCTTGAACATTTTTTTAATCAATTTTACTTGATTTTAAAAAATCTTCTCTTCTTAAACCAATGAAAGGACTGCTTTGAAAAATTGCACACATCATCTTTAGGATGTCCTCTACCAAAATTGTGCAAATCATGACACCTGACTACCTACATAGCTACGTTGGATTAAAATAGAAAAAATGA
Source organism: Limnoperna fortunei (assembly GCA_944474755.1). Lineage (NCBI taxonomy): Eukaryota > Metazoa > Mollusca > Bivalvia > Mytilida > Modiolidae > Limnoperna > Limnoperna fortunei. The sequence continues at coordinate 37,039,031 of OX104122.1, forward strand.
AAAAAGGGGGGGGGGGGGGGTCGAGAGTGTTTTCGACTGATAGTTAAAAAAGTATAACAGGTACAGCAAATTTGAAGTGAACCTCCCTTCTCCCTCGAACCATCAAAAGATCCTCCTTATAGGAGTTATTTCCCTTAAAAGGTCAAAATTAATGATTTTTGCAGAAGTGTTGGGCAATTCCTTATAGCAAAGAAAAGCTGGATAAAAAAGGGTTGTTTGGTTTCAGGTTCAGGTGAGCGATACACTACAAGCTCCTGGGAGCCTCTAGTTCTAAATATTTATCATGACAACACAGCCATTTAAAAAAAACAAATTTATACATTTATATATTTTTAGGTGGGAAAGCCAACAATAAACCCAAAACTACTGGAAAAGTTAAGAAGACACCTCGATAGATTTCTGTAGGAAATAACAGTAGCTTTTATAGTATACATGTATATTTTAATACATCATGTGACAAAGAGACATATACTTTATATAGAATAAAAGACAATAGTACTCTTAGATAGATAGATACATGTACTATATTCTACAACTGTGATTCAGAGTGCCTTATAACTTCTGTCTGGAAACATCTATCTTAGTGAAGATATGAAAATGTCAGTGATACAAATATCAAGACACAGATAAGAGACAGGATGAAAAGTTTTATGTGAAAATGTAAAAACAAAAGAAATCTGATTTATGTTACCTTATTCACTATATTGTAATCTCAGATATAGCAGTAGTACCAATTTTTACACAGTTAACAATCTTTGATAATTTTTTTTTGAAGTCAGTTTCTTTTATGCTTTAGCCTTGTTATCTACCCCTAACTCCAAGAACTATAGTCTCATACACAACATTACTTCCGATTTCTCTAATATGTATTGAATAAGACATTGTCTTTGTGTTATTAGCCAGGTCAGGATCTGTACATCCTAACGTTGTGGTTATTCAAATGCCTCAAAGGAATTTCCCCACGTTTTGGTTTGTAATATTCTATGCTGTCAACCACAGTGAGGCCAAGGCATGATTTTGTATCGTTGTCATAAGAGAAACTTGTATATGTCAGATTATGTAATCCGCCTTTACTGGGGCAAAAATTTTAATTATTCCAAAGTAAACATCATGTAACTGCTGTGTGAATGTGGTTCCATATAGACAGGTCAATGTTTCATATAATCAGGTTGCTAGCATTTAATGGCTGTCACAGAATAGAGTTGGTACTTAATAAAAACTTGGCAGTAAGATTAATCAAGTTAAAAAAAAAAGATAAAGTTATGAATTTATCTTACCAAGAAATGTCAGCCATCCAATGCTTTTTTTTATCTGTTTGGAGCCACTCTTAAAAAGTATTTGATGGCTAAGCATTCTCGGACTATCCTGACTACAGAGAGTTACAAATGTTGTGAATTAAGGAATTTCACTTTGGGTACAACATTATTTCCCTTGTTTTCTCAACAAATAAAATGCTGTGCAGTGAACAAGAATTTTGTGATAAAAGTTAAACTGGTCACAATATCTAGAAAAATCCTTAATTGAGTTGTTTGTTTAAATCTGATTAAAACTTGAGAATGTTTATGTTTTTGTGGTAGGGAGAAAAAATATTAACCTTGGATTTTACTTCAGTTTTTTTTAAAGAAATTAAGACAGGAGTCCACAAGTGTTTTTTCATTGTTGGATAAAATAACTGTTATTACATAAATTTAATGGCTGTCATAAAATGTTTGCTTAAGAGTGAACAGTTTAAACATCATTTTTCATTTGTTTTCCTAATTTAAAATTATTCAAATGTGTCCTTGGCATTAATGCTGTTGCACCCAAATATTTATAAATTCCATTGAATTTATTTTGAACTGTTATCAGTTTTAAAGTCACAACACGTTTTCTATTGCTTTATTTTGATTGGCAGAAGGTGTTCATTATAATTTATTGTGTATAAATTTCCGTGTTTGTAATGTTAGTGCTATTTCAGTTTGTGTCATGTTTGAACACAATAACACAATGTCTAGGACAGCTCTCAGGTACTTTGCTGAACTCAAAACGGATTAATAATATAATTCTTTAAAAAATTTCAGGATGTTCCTGGAAATTCAAACTTTTTTATTTTAGGTATTTTTCAAATTTCTGAACAGGTTGTACTCTATAACCTGTTCAGAAATAGTATTATTTATAACTTAATTGTAATGGTAATTCCTTGAAAAACAGCTATGATGGCATAGGCATAGGAACAAGTCATGTGACCAACTAGAGTTATTATGGCTTGCTCCATTGAAATTGGCCAATCAGATTTTAGTTACATATAATACTCTTTATTCTCACACAGCCAACATTACATAGGTATATAGAAAAACAGTTAATAAACAAATTAAAGTGTTCAAAAACTGTGAAAATTATTGTTAAAAAACGTATATATTGAACTAGAACAACCGGAAAAAGACGTGACAGATTTAGTTTTTTATTTAAACTGATGTACGATATGTACAAATTTTGCTAAAATTATATACATATTGTTAAAGAAGAACAAAAAGAATAATAACTGTGATACAGACTTAGTTTTTGTAAATTCAGATAAAGATTGTTGTCATTTAATGTATATTAAACTAGAACAACCTGAAAAAGTGTAATACAGATTTAGTTTCTCAACATTCTGATAAAAATATGAAAAAAAATTGTCAGAAATTAAAAAGACGTAGTTTTAATACAGAGTAGCTAAGTGATATAAATAATATTTGAAATCACAGTCATTTCTCAGACTAACATTTCTACTTACTGTATGAAATCTTTTGCATGTTCATTTCAAAGTTTGAGAAAAATGATTGGCTGTGATATGTACATGTACTTCCTTACTACTATTGACTATAGTTTTATAGTTTTTTCATTGAATGCAAGATTAAAATAGCTCAACAAATGTCACTCAAACAGTGAATCTTACTAATTGCAGGCATCATGTTTTTATTACTTGTTGATTTCTCCATAGAAACAGGGATTTTTTCTCTCAGCTTTGTAAATCCAGATATACTGTACATGGCAGGCAACATGTATATATAATTTACATTTTCACTTACCTGTATTCCAGTAGTAAAATATCACATCCAAATCACTTTCTTAATAAATAAGAACAATATTAATATTATTTTATTAGAGAGATATGACACTGAAAGGTATGGTAAAACGTATTAACATTATGTTTGGTTCAATGTTGGTTGAAATCACACATCCTCTACACCATATGATATTTATGCTATGAAGAATCTAGAGCATTGATATGATATTAAAAAAGCGAAATGATTTTCTCGTGTCTTTTAATAATTATTCATTTGTTTAAAATTTCTTTTGCCAAATACAAAACATCAAATACAGAACAAATTGTAATGGCCATTCCATTACAAAGTTTAAGATACACAGAAAAAAAGACGAAATTGTGTATGTTTTTGCTAATAATGCACGAGATTTTGATCTGATGACACATAACCTGTTCCAAAATAAAGAGTTTTCAGTAGAATTACTGTGTTCTGGTATTAAAAATAATAATAATATTCCTTCCAATGATAGATTTTTAATGGAATGAACCTTGCGGTGTACTGTTGTTACCGATGTGAGTAGTTTAACCCATGTTGTTAAGCTTGCCTACATAAACGAAAAATTCCTTTCGTGCCAATATGGAGTACAACCAAGCTGTTAAGACTTTTTTGTTTATTTGTAATGTTTATGAGTCTGTATTTATTATGTATTTATGTATATTTTATCATATTGATATGTCTGAAGACATTAGAATAAAAGAATCTCTACTATAGCTGCTGGTGTTACTGTTAATGTAGTCCCTCTTTCATAAGGCCGCTTATTCTGTAGGTGGCCTCGAAGGCAGCATGATTACGGCAGTAAGTCATCTACAATAGATAGGTGCCTGTGAACACTGACATTAGGCATTAGTCTCTCAATGCGGGCAGGGTTGGATAGACTCCAGTCTTGAATAACAATGATTGCTAGTTTTTGTACCAAGGGTCAGTGATTTTCTCTGAATACTCTGGGTTCCTCCCCCTTACACCTCTCTCCCCAAAATAAAAACTGGACGCTATGATATTTGCATTTGGTGAAAGACTCATTGAACATAATTGAAACAAAAAACAACAAAGCTACACTCTAAATGTGGCCTCCTGTAAATAATGCTGTGTGATGGCGCCAATAGGAGGGGTAACATTGACTTCCCTAAGAACATACTATTATAGACAATAAACCCTATTACAAACCCCACAATTTAAATTAAGCACTCGAAGGCAGGATATATAATCCCCAAAATGTCACTAAAAACAAACAACAGAAAAGGAGAGCATAAACTATTGTTTTAGAACACTAAAAATATTTTGGTGGCAGGTTTTTTTCCAACTATTTTAGTAAAAATCGCTGAACATGATGTAAAACCCAAGTGAATTTATTTTTGGCTACTGTACATGTAATTGAATGAATGTAATGTGGGATTGTGCTTTCTTTAATTACATCAATTTAACAGTTTTCTCTCGAGAGATCATTGACAAATAATTATGGACTGAATTTTTATCTAGATACAATGTACTAGTTTTCTCTGGAAATATTTATTTTAAATATGTTGCACTAGTGTCTTGTTAGCTACAATAATGTAGCTCTTTTTTTTTTTTTTTTTTATGGACGGAGCTACAAAGAGGTCCCATTACTCATAATGGAGCAAAGACACTTTTGGGATTTACACATATTTTCCGCTATTTAACCTCCATCTTCATTTAATAAATATGTTTTCTTTCCTTCGCCGTTCATCTGATATGTCTACAATGTCTAATTAAATAATTTTAACACGTTTTCGTAATCGTGGCATTGTTGACATAATTAAAGTTGTGGAGGGTAGAATTTCGGAATCGTATCGGTAAAATTTGTGATAAGGGGACATAATCATAATGCAAATGAATACAGCTGAAACAATCCGGAATTAAATTTTTTACCAAATCGATTCCGTTATTATCAAAATTATGCACTTCCGGAATTCATATTTTGTCAACAATGCCATGATTACGAATAAAGTGATAAAACTAACGAATACGGTGTTGTGGAAATGTCAGTTAAACTGCAAATACATAAAAAAGTATGTAGCAAACCAGGGAAACGGTGTAATTGCTTATAATATGCATAAAACCCCCGGGTGTGAATCACTCCCGGGCTGCTCCATTACGAGTAATGGGACCGCTTTGTAGCTCCGTCCATAAAAAAAAAAAAAAAAGGAGCTACATTATTGTAGCTAGTGTCTTGTGGTCTTTCAATATTGTAATACAATAGCATTGTGATACGTACTAGTAGATTTCTTCATGACAATATTAATCAAATATAACAAACAATAATTTATGTCAATAATATTCCGGTTTAGGGTATTCTGCTGTATAATTATATTGATTGTTTGGTGTTTAATGCCACTTACAGCAATTTTTCAGCTATTTCATGGCGGAGGGGAGGAAGCTGGAGTACCCGGAGAAAACCCCCGACCTTCAGTAGGACAACTTGCAATCCTTGTCAATTATATAGGATTGTATAATTATAAGAATATATTCTTGACTGATATCCAGGTCACATGTACATTGTATAATATTTCCTTGGTCCATGTGAATTATTACTAACATTATTATATGGGTCATGTAATAAAGTTATCAGACCATATCACTATATACTTGTTATTAGAAATTACTTTTCTTTAATGCTTATTCAATATCAGTAAATTGGGCAGATCATGGGCTTTAGAACCCCCTCCTCCCCCTATTTTCTTACAAGTATTAAAATTGCTATGGAAAATTCAACAAGGAATGGAAGTTCTATGATGATACCCAGATATGAACCTAAACAATTTTTTTAATATTTTTAACAACAATTGTCTAAAATATCATTTATTTTATTTAGATAAATACTTATTCTTCAAAATTTCTAAAATATCTAAAAAATCTCTTCTATGAAAATCATTAATTTTACTTTTTATTTGGTAAAAACGGGTTTGTAAGTAATTGGGAGACGGACTGACATCTTTAAAATCCTTGTACAACTCGTTCCAGTCAATGTCCACATGATCCTCATAATTGTTTTCACTTATTTTTTTCACTAACTGACATGAATGTTTCTGCTTCCATTGGGGTTTACTGCAACCTTCCACCAATTTCCATTTTTTTATATTCAAAAAGTGTTGTCTGCATTGAAAATCATTACGAGAAGGAATAAGTTTTGAAACTTTTCTCCATTTAATTTCCATGATTCTTAATTTCATGAAATTGTCACTTCTGGTTACTTTTTTTATTGCCCTAAGAAGCAAATTATCCTCTTCCTCTGACCATTTCCCATGAGAAACATCTTTACAGATCATACTTGATTTAATCTTTACAGAATGTCCACTTCTTCCCATTTTCCTTGCTATAAGTTGATACTTTGGTCCATATTGTTTTAAATACTTTCTTAATTTCCTATCTTCTTTATCAGAAAACTTACCAGTTTTCATAATTTTTCTATTCACCATCCTTTGAAGTCTAGTGAAACATGCCAGTACAGAACGATTAAGAGTCTTTGAAATACTGAGGTAAAAATTTGTTGCATTAATAATACGCTGAGTTTTTTTTGAATTTTCATGTTCCAATAATTTTAACGGTTCCTCAATTGAAGGGTTTTCATTTAAAAACGTCTGCCAATTTTCTATCAGTCTGTCCGATTCTTTTTTTGGCCCATAAACCATATCTGTAAAAAATTCCCTTACTTTCCCAATACTTTCTACATCTTCCATACATCAGACTGTTCATAGGGCGAATTCTTATACAAGTCTCTTCATCTACAAACAGATCTCTTCCATGTGCTACATTTTTCTTCTCCATTTTGCAAAAACTGTGTGTCATCAATTAGTTTGGGCAACCTGAAATATGCATACGAAAAGATAAAAATGGTTTTTTTTAACAGTACATTATGTAAGCATTGCGTTGAAATTACTAGTTTAGTCATTTTCATTGGTCAAATTTGGTCACATGTAATAACAAGTGATCTTTCAATTCTCAATGAAATATCAAAACCAGTGTACCAAGCTAGCAACTTCGATGACATTAGACAGGAACGTAAATAACTTTTTTAGCAGGAGAAATGGAAAAGTAACAGGATCTGAATATAAGACAACTCTGACGAAATATAAGAAGACAACTCAAACCATACAATAAGCCAACTCGGACCATATATTTTTGTTATATTTTATTAAGCCTTTCAAAATAAGTGCTGGTGCCTAACTAGCAACGAGTTATAAAAGTTAAAGCCTGTGATTCCCAGAAAGATCAAAGGAAGCTATATACGACTTTTAAAGTACAACTTTAAAGTTATGAACGGTATAACAATTTCAATATCCTATGTTTTGCCACTATCTAAACAAAAAATCACTGCAACTCATGTAATTTACTTTGGAATTTTTATTATTGATGTTATATATTTTTATATGCTGTGTAAGTACTTTAATTATTTTTAAAACATTTCTGTTTTTTCGTTTTGCATTGTTTTTTGTTTTCTAATAAGAGTTGCATACATTTATTCAACAGACAGTCCGAGTTGTCCGAGTAGTTAGCCGCGTTGTCTTTGGGCCAAGATGTCTTGCACCTCAGGTTCCCTCCTCCAATTTAAATCCATTGAAATTGATGCAGGAATAAGTAAGAAATGATGCTGAACAGGCATATGTCTGATAAATATATTCAAGAAATAACCTACCCTAGTAAGCTGGGTGCACAGCAGTTAGATTAATCAAGTTTTTATGTATACCTGTAGTGTACCCAGATAATTTCTGTATTGTAATAATGTAAAGATTTCAATTACATAACCCTAAATTTGTGCCAGATTGCAGGAAATTGGTTCTCAGTCAAGACATGTATTTTTTTCCCTGAAATTGAAACGTTATTTTAATTTGTAGTTTGATTTGCCAATTAAAATAAATTAGTCTACACTTAAATACAATGGAAAATCTACTTTCTGAAGCATTGTTTATGAACTTGACTCATTTTTATAGTTTTCGGAAAATGCATGGAGGTACTGGAATATGAAATATGTACTTGTAAAATTATGGAAATTAACTAAGATTTCCATAACCCCCCCAACCATATTTTTTTTTTCAGAGAAGCAAAATCCTGCATTCCGAGTGTTGTTTGGACAATCTTAACCAGGGTGAAAAAGACTAGAAATCTGTTAGAAAGATTGAATTTGCATGTTTTTCTGTTTATATGCAGCATATGCAGTCTGTGTCTAGATTTGACAAGAAACACCATCATTTGTATCGTTCAATAATCTTCTAGACTTGTGTGTGTATATATATATATATATACCCAAGGACGGGGGGTTCTCTCCGGGTACTCCGGCTTCCTCTCCAATACCAGAGGCTCTTAAGAGCCTGTATCGCTCACCTGATTTTATAGGCAATGAAGATGGCATTTCCCTGATGTTAAAGTAAGTCCTGTAATTTTCAATAAACTTTAAATAGGACCATCCAAACAATATTACTAGAAAGCTTTGTTTCATTGGTTAACCAGTTGTATAGAGAAGATTTTTTTTATTTGCCCATAGGGTCCTATGTTAAACTAAGTCCTGCGGGGGAGGTGGCCATTTTGAATTTCCAATTGCCATAAAAACATTAACTTTATAAAGGACCATCCAAACAATATTGCTAGTAAGTTTTTGTTTCCATTGATTAACCGGTTTCAGAGAAGAAGCCTTTAAAAACTTTTTCCCATAGGGTCGTATGTTAAACTAAGTCCTGCGGTAGCGGCCATTTTGAATTTCCAATTGCCATAAAAAACATAAACTTTATAGAGGACCATCCAAACAATATTGCTAGTAAGTTTTTGTTTCCATTGATTAACCGGTTTCAGAGAAGAAGCCATTAAAAACTTTTTCCCATAGGGTCCTATGTTAAACTAAGTCCTGCGGTAGCGGCCATTTTGAATTCCAGTTGGCATAAAAATCATAAACTTTATAAAGGACCATCCAAACAATATTGCTAGTAAGTTTTGTTTTGATTGGTTAACCGGTTTTAGAGAAAAAGCCCTTTTTAACCTTTTTCCCAAAGGGTCCAATGTTAAACTAAGTCCTGCGGTGGCGGCCATTTTGAATATCAGATTGGGATAAAAAACATTAACTTTATAGAGGGCCATCCAAACAATATTGCTAGTAAGTTTTGTTTCCATTAGTTGGCCGGTTTCAGAAAAGAAGCCTTTCAAACTTTTTCCCATAGGGTCCTATGTTAAATTAAGTCCTGCGGTGGCAGCCATTTTGAATTTCCAATTGCCATAAAAAACACAAACTTTATAGAGGACCATCCAAACAATATTGCTAGTAAGTTTTTGTTTCCATTGATTAACCGGTTTCAGAGAAGAAGCCTTTTAAAACTTTTTCCCATAGGGTTCTATGTTAAACTAAGTCCTGCAGTGGCGGCCATTTTGAATTTCCAATTGCCATAAAAAACACAAACTTTATAGAGGACCATCCAAACAATATTGCTAGTAAGTTTTTATTTCCATTGATTAACCGGTTTCAGAGAAGAAGCCTTTTAAAACTTTTTCCCATAGGGTTCTATGTTAAACTAAGTCCTGCAGTGGCGGCCATTTTGAATTTCCAATTCCCATCTAAAACACAAACTTTATAGAGGACCATCTAAACAATATTGCTAGTAAGTTTTGTTTTGATTGGTTAAACGGTTTCAGAGAAGAAGCCCTTTTTAACTTTTTTCCCATAGGGTCCTATGTTAAACTAAGTCTTGAGGTGGCGGCCATATTGGTTTACCAATCAAAATAAAAAACACAAACTTTGTAAAGGTCCATCCAATGAACATTAAGGCCAAGTTTGGTTTCAATTGGCCAAGTGGTTTCAGAGAAGAAGATTAAAATGTAAAAAGTTTACAGACGACGACGACGACGCCGACGGACGCAAAGTGATAACAATAGCTCACATGACCCTTTGGGTCAGGTGAGCTAAAAAACTGGACGCCATGATATAGCTGAAAAATCATCATTCCAACAACAACAACAATATATATATATATATATATATATATATATTCTACTATCATAAAGATACTTTTCTGCATCAATATATTAAAACAAGTACCAATAAATATTAAGAAAAGCAGCATGAAAAGATGGACTTGGGAGACATGCAGACATACTAACCATGAGTGTGAGATTTATGGTGTTGAGTGTGAGGGCGTGATTTCTGGCTTAAAATCGTGATCCCCACACTCAAAGCGTGAGACTTGACAGGTATGTAGTAGTCTGCGATATTTGCTGACTGCCTGCTTCTTATGAAATCCCTGCAATACACAAGAGAAAGACGTCACGTTCACTTTATTCAATATTCTAATATGGTGTCCTTATATGCTTGGAGAACAAATTAGGGGTCTAATAAGCATACAGCCTGCTGTGACGTCACAATTAGAATTCCAATGTCATTTAAACTGAACTGAAAATTTCAAACTGGAACAATGCAATTTTGTAAAGATTTCTATATATTTTTTGCTTAAAAGGTAAGCATTTTCAATAAAATGACGAGCATATATTTTTATGTCAATTATATTTGCTTTATCATGCTGTTTTGGGATATATCTTTTTAGTTTCAAAAACCAATATTACCATTGAACGTTCCTACTTAAATACGCCTGTTGAAATAAATGTAGGCCTGCAGTAAAAATGTGTATGCCTGCCACTATTTGTGACTTATATTTCACCAAAAAATAACTTTAAATAGTAAAACAAATCAGTTTGAATGTAAAAAAGTATTTTATTTATTTTATTTAGCCTTTTTCACCTAATGTTAAGTCATGTCCGTATGGATGCGCGTATATACCACGTATATACACTGAACAAAATATGTTATCAAATAAGTTTATGCAGTCCCACATTTTGACGATTTATTAAGGCTTTCCACTTTCCAAGTGGAAAGACTTATTGTTATTAGTCTGTTTCTTATTCTTTTTTTTTTTCCCGCCAAGTTTTCTTTTACCATTATAAATTTTGTTTCGCGACATGTCGTAAATACATTTTGTACCATGTATGTAAGAGACATTACGCTTTTGCAGTAAACCCTGTCACGCCAAACAATTTTTATTGACAGAGTTATTTCCCTTGTCACAGAAAAGCTTGTGTGCAGATAAACTGAAACCATAAAAGATGTCACAATGAAAGTTGTTCCAAAATGTTCTGTGATGGATTGCGAAATTCTGTAATATATTGCATGACAGAATTTTTCACCTACTTATAAGAGTTATTTCTCCTTCTTTAATATTGGAAGTTGATGGTTTCTTTGAAACTCATGAACAAGATGTTTAAAAAAAACTGATGTAGGTTGTGCACTGCACTGCACTCCTACTCCTTACGATCCACTGGATGTTGGCTTTACATCCAGCAGTATTTCAGCTATATTCAGGACGAGAACAATGTAACAAACAATAAATCGATGGAAAAAGAGGACGGATGTTGCATAGGACAAAATTTTGACTACCACTGGATGAGTATGGATTATTTAGCCTTTTGTAGTGGCTACAATGAGCCTACACTTTTTCTAAATCTACAAAAGGGGTCTTTATAGTGCAAGGAGTGAGGCACTCTCCTAACCTTAACTTAAGGAGGCACAAACATTTTTTTTTAAAGAATTTTCGCTGTGTAGATTTTAGGTTATTGCGGTCATTAAATGAGGTTCTAAAGGTAAACACCAATGGAAGGGTTAAGAAAAATATGTCCGCTTTCGATTTATATAAGTTGATCAATAAAGAACTCAGTGATTTTATTGGGAGACCAATGAATAAGAGAGCACCTATAGTAAACTTTACCGTGTCGGTCCGACAGGTTTTGCCTTACAAAATGGAATACTGCTTACCGCGTTTAGTCTAGTTTATGGTCCTTTTGTCTCATATTACAGTTTTTGAAATCAACAATTATTTTCCACAGTTAAACGTCGTCTTGAAATGCGGCTGAATTTTCATTTTGATAAAGCAATTTTCCATAGGAAGTCAGCCATTTTTGTTTGTAAAGGGGTCTAATCGGGGAGGGTCTAAAACGCGGAAGTGGAAGGGTAGCACTAATGTCCTGAAATTTCCGGTAATGTCCTGAAAAATGTCCTGAAAACGGAGATAAATGATCATAACTTTTTTATTTCTTGATGGATTTAAACCAAATTTGGGTCAGTTTGAGATATAAACTTATATTATAGGAATATGAAAAAAAAATTCAAAAAAATTTTTTTTTGTGGGAGATAAGTTGACCTGAAGGACTACCTGTCGTGTCCTGAAAACGTGACAGGGATAAAAATAAATATCTGTAACTTTTTTATTTCTGAATAAATTTTGCTCAAATTTTGGTCAGTGCGAGATATTCATCTATATTATATTAAAAGTTAAACAGAAAGTTAGAAAAATTTATAACAGCAGAGAAAACTTGACCTGAAAGATGATCTCCTGATATGACGCACGATGTCCTGAAACTACACATAAGATAAATGTGTTACCTCGGTGATAAAGAATAATATATCCTCACAAAAAATGATAAAATCCATAGATGACAGTTATAGATGCATAAAGTATTGAAGACTAAGCAACTATGAATTTGCTAAACTGAACTAGAATTGAACTGGAATTAATTAAACAAAGTGAGTAATGTTTAATTAGCGTTAATCATTAATTGCATTTAATTTAATTACAATCTATTATATTCTATTACTTGTTTGGTTATAATTTAATTAAATTTAATTACATTTAATTGATAGTGACAGTTTTTAACAGTGAGAAGTCATCACCAATATGTATATATAACATGAATTTCAAATTTCTTTCCATTCAAAGTTTACCAAGTCATTTGACTGCTATACTTGAATAGTGCTACTTTCATTTTTATTTTGATTTAATTCTTATATAATCTATAGTGCTCAATTTTCTTATTTTTCTGTACAAAGTTTCTTTATAGTGCTGTTTTATTTTCTAAGTGTAAAAACGTTCTGGTGTATTGTTTGTTGGTTATGATTGTGGTGTGTATGCGATTGCTAATTTGTTTGAATTTTGTCACAGAGGTACATTTAACCTAAAGAAAAGAACCAGTTTCGTCGAAAAGTACATGCGGGAACATTTAATTGCATGTCTAGAAAAGGGCTACTTCACTCCGTTTCCCCAAAACAATACCAATACAGAGACAAACATGAAAATACACACAAGAAAAATAGAAGCAAGCTGTACCTGCGGAAAGCCAGATGTGTTCCAAAATATGATAGGATGTGAAGGGAAAAGAGGAAGAGTCGCTTGCAACAAGTGGTCTCATTTGAGTTGTTCAGGAGTGTCTTCAGATTGGTTTTGTGATGATCATAGACATCCTCAGTAATAGGTTTTCATTCTATATTTGTTTATGCAAGTTTTATTGCGATTTTTTTTGTATTTTATAAATAAAGTAATAAACTTGTCTGCCCAACGCCTGTCCCAATTAAGTATGTAATTACCTTGAAGTGTCAATAATGTTAATTACTACCTGATGTATAATTAATCCAACTAAATACTCTAATTAATGTTTTTAATGCAATTAAGTGTAAACAGCTGACATTTGTACAACTATTAATGGCTTAAAGCCGGAAGTATAAAAACACATATATTTTTGTTCATAACTTTTTAACGGCTTGACATAAAATAAAAATTAAAAGTGCCTCTGGGAGATATTTAAAAGATCTTTATGATGATATATAGTTTATTGTAAATAACTTTACATAAAGTACCTAAAAGTTGACCGGAAGTGAAATTTGTGCGAGTGTCACTACATCAAATTTTCACATTGGAACCAAGATTTCTCCTAAATGCTTCACCCCGGTCAAAAAACTATTAGTGTTTGGCCCAGGTTTTTCATTTAGCTTTAAAATAATGTATAGTTTATAAGAAATAAATGAAAGAAAAATATAGAAAAGACCGCCGGAAGTAAGTACGGTAGCAAAAGCAAAAGTTCGAATTTTCAAATTTGAACTATAATATCTCAAAGACCTCATAACCCGGTCACAATTTGAATAGGGCCTCGTGTTCCCCTTAGCTTTAGATATAAAATGATATATAACTTTTAAATTTTGGTCAACGATAAAGTATGTAAAAGTTGACCGGAAGTGGACCTTGTCGAGGAAAAATTCATCAAACTTAAAAGATTTCTCCTAATTAAAGTGTGTACACAGGTAAAATTGATTGGTATCGTATAATTTAATTACCATTTGGGTTATAATTAACATTACATATGAAATGGATTATGTGCAGTGCCTGTAGCCTACCATAATATATATGGCGTTTCCCACTCGATTTATTTATTTTTTATTTTTTAAAATAAATATTTTTATTTTTACACACAAAATTATTGTTATTTTTAAATATAGGAACTGTTAACTTTTCTATTTTACTTAAAATACTAAGCCATTAGGTTTATGTTTTTCACATAGCCAAATTTTGCCTACCATTTCAGATTTAGCACAACTTTTTTGTTTCCAGACATCACAGATTTTCCCCTAAGCATTTTTCCCTTCACAACCTATCATATTTCTATGGTATCGGGGAGTCCACATTTACAAGACATACTTATCGTGTGTGTATTAGCCAAAATTCTTTTTGGAGCAAAGCCAACTAAATTTTTCGGAAATTGATTAAAATGTCCCTTTTCTAAACAACAAATTAAATGTTCCCTCATGTACTTTTGATCAAATTTTATATGTGTCCCCCCCCCTTAAATCCATTTAAACAGAATTCCACTGTGTTAGCAATTGCAAATCAACCACAATCAATGTTGTTTTCCTGCCTCTGTACGTCTGGCATTCTAATGTGTATTTTCTTTTTACCTTTGCCATAAATTTGAGCCAACTGGTATTCTAAAGATGTGTTTTTTTTCTTATTATTTGTTGATATTGCTCTTAAACTAATAATTTTATTGCTTTGAATTGGTTGTAAACCTATACCTCATTTTGCTGCTAAAATATGAAAACATAATAAATTTAAAATAATTTAAATTATCTTGATTTAAATTATTTAAAACTTGACCGGAAGGGTTTTTTCTCTACTGAAATTGATTACGATTTTTCTACTTTGGACTCAATTTGTAAAAACATGCAAAACTCCGGTCAAAATTGGTCAATATATTCCTCTAGTAAATTTTATAGCAAATCTATTGATATATAACTCACTTTTATTCATGAAAGGAAAAGTTGTCAAAAGTTGACCGGAAGGGTGGTCCGTTGGAGTATTGCGTACAGTGAAATTTCAACTTTGGACTCAATTTGTAAAAACATGCAATACTCCGGTCAAAATTGATTAATATATTCCTCTAGTAAATTTTATAGCAAATTCATTGATATATAACTTTATTTCATTCATGAAAGGGAAATTTGTCAAAAGTTGACCGGAAGGGTGGTCCGTTGGAGTATGGCGAGCAGTGAAATTTCAACTTTGGACTTAATTTGTAAAAACATGCAATACTCCGGTCAAAATTGGTTAATATATTCCTCTAGTAAATTTTATAGCAAATTCATTGATATATAAGTCAGTTGTATTTATAAAAGAGAAAGTTTCAAAAGTTGACCGGAAGGGTGGTCCGTTGGAGTATTGCGTAGAGTGAAATTTCAAATTTGGACTTAATTTGTAAAAACATGCAATACTCCGGTCAAAATTGGTTAATATATTCCTCTAGTAAACTTTATAGCAAATCCATTGATATATAAGTTAGTTGTATTTATAAAAGAGAAATTTTCAAAAGTTGACCGGAAGGGTGGTCCGTTGGAGTATTGCGTAGAGTGAAATTTCAAATTTGGACTTAATTTGTAAAAACATGCAATAATCCGGTCAAAATTGCGTAAAATATTCCTCTAGTAAATTTTATAACAAATCCATTGATATATAACTTAATTTTATTCATGAAAGGGAAAGTTGTCAAAAGTTGACCGGAACGGTGGTCCGTTGGAGTATTGCGTAGGCGATTGTTGTTTCTCCCGTTGTTTTATTTGAGCAATCTCTTTTAATACCTTTTTTAAATCATGAGAGAAAACATGCTAAATTGCACGAGAGTTTGTTTAATTTTTCCGACGCAGTCGGTATTATATTCACTTTTTACCCTTTGACCTCATGACACTTCACCTCTCGAAAAGCAAGTCACGTGATCGCAATTCAGTTTCTTGATTAGTCAAAAACAAATAGGACGGGGGTTCGGAACAGGGTGGTAAATTGGACAGGGGTTCGGAACAGGTTTGTAAATTGGCAATTCACCTTTCAAATTGTGTACAATTATTATCAGATTTTACCGTCTGTTTGTTTATAAAATTATTTCATAGTGCAATTTAAGTATTAAGAACGATATAGATGAGCTGCAGTTTGTAAAATTTTATATCAAAAAGCTTATAAAAAAATGTTAAATATTTTTTATTTGAAGTATTGCGCAAATTAAAACACATATTAACACGCTGGATTTTTGCGGGCTTTTATGGATTGTAAAAACGACGAAGAGAAGAAATTTTAATTAATTTCATTAAAAAATACAAATTTACAATCATTTTATATACATGTTGATATTAAATCAAATGTATTATTATTGTTCTTGGGCGTCCGTCGTAGTACACACATAGATAGAGAGAGAGTTGTGGCTCTAATTGTAAAGTATACTTTGCCTATTCAGTAGATTTTAAACTACATGTATAAACATTTTATTAAAAAATTTCTAATATTCAATTTGTTTACATTATTGTGTATCTGCTTTGGTGCTCGCATAAAAACTTAATTTCTATATCTTAGGCAGTGTGTTTCAATACATAATAGCAATAAACGTTGTGGAATACATGTACATGTACAACAAAGTACATTAAGTTGTATGTAAATTATCAATTTTAGGTTAACTTTATGCTTGGTAAATCTATTAATATCGGAAACAAGTAAATAAAATAATCTGTTGAAATATAAAAACACATATGAAGGCGGGGGGGGGGGCACACATGTATAAATTAACAATTTCAAACTCGTTTCACATGGGACTAGTGTTAATTTATAGGTTCAAGATTTCTTTCACGTAGTAATAATTGTCCTTCAGTACTTCCCCAAAAACATTTCCATCAAACATTTCTGGTCTAATGAAACGGGGAATTTGTTTGACAATAATGGCGATTCGTAGTTCAATGCTTAACTCAGTTTATATCTTTACAGCGTCGGTTATCTTTTTTAAAGATAGTACTTGTCTTAAATTAAAAATACTTAGGCTTGACAAAAAGAAAATTCCTTTCGTTCTTGTTTCCCAAATTGTCCAATTATGTTTTGTTGGAATCATTTAAAAGAAGACTTCAAATTTTGACTGAAAAAGGGCGAGTGGTGTCCGACAACATAAAAGTGTTCATTGACCATTTAGATAAAATGCTGCACTCCGAGAGCGAAGATAAGTTTTCTTATTTAAAGATTAAATATAATACTTCCAAGTGCCCCCCCCCCCCGAAGTTTTAGAACATTATGAAAAACAAATATCCCAGGCTATAATTAATCACTCAGGTAGATGGCTTTATTGAAAAATATCCGGGCATGTATGATCCTTATTCGGGAATAACTAATAATCTTTCAGAAAGTATGAATGCTGTTTTAAAAAGAGAAAACGATTGGAAAGAACTTCCTGTAGATCTTTTAGCCTTAGGACTTTATTACATACAAAACCTTTAAAATTTTGAAATATTAAGAGGCCGGTCTGGAGGTGGTAACTATCAACAGAGCTTTTATCGAACTATCTGATTGTATTTTCCCTAAAAGAATAGTTTCGGACGAAATCATTGAATATATCAAAAGTGAGAAGCCTGTGCCATCAAAAGGAGAACTATTAATTAATTATGACGAAATTAACGAAATAACAGTAAGCCAAAAGGTAATTAACAAACTGCCTGATGACACGGTATTTGACGAGGCTAATCAACACTCTAATCAACCTGTAATTCAATTTCCTTCCTTTGATGTGAATTGAAGTAGTTCGTTTTATTATTGACAATAATTAAATAACTTTAGTTCCTCAACAAGGGGCATTTCTTGTCCACGGTAGAAAGGGAAAATATTGTGTTAAACTATTTCTGAAAGTAGCATGTCGGTGCGAATCCACTACTACATATGTTACCACATTTTGGCGGCAAAGATGAGCAGAGGATTAGAACCAGTAGAAAAAAGCATAGTTATTAATTTAAGGGCATTGTGCCACCATACATTGGCTAAAAAATGTAAAAAGAAAATTGATAACAAATCCGGTAGGAAACATCCAAGATTCAATGATAACGAAATTGAATTCAAACCAGCTCCAGATTCGGCCTTTTCGTTAAACACTCACTCAAAAGTGAGATTAAAATCAAAACACCCTCAACAGTAGAAAGCTCGAAATCTTGAAAAACTCCGCAAAAATCAAAACTCGTTCTCCCCGTAAATCGAACAGGCAAATAAATTTAAGTTTAATACAATAAGAAACAGCATGTAATAATGTAGAGCTCCAAAATATGTTTCAAGAAACAAAGATGCCGTTGAACAAAATAAAAACCTGCCCGTAAAAAACGCAAAAAAGAAGATATTTTGTAGAGAAAACTAACTTTATTAATGAACCTATTTCGGATTTGTCAGATTCTAAACATTAACTTGCGTAGGAATTTGTAAACAACATCATATAAACAATCAATATATTAACTAACGAACCTTTATGATCAGACATAATCATAACTGCTCAAAATATGCTAAAATCCCATTACCCAGAAATAAACGCGTTTCAAAATTCCACATTAGCACCAGTTAAAATTTAGGACAGGTGGGTAAGTAACTGTTTTAAATTTCAAAAATCACCATCATGTCAAATTCACCATAACGGTCGGGTTTTGTCATTGCAAAATTCTAAAAATGAAATTTATATTTTGGACAGTTTATCATTAAAAATTACCGCATGTTTGGAATATCAGTTAGCTCAAATTTACGGCAAAGAGCAGAATCAACTTGCAAAAATGCCTGAAACGAAGAGGGTTCATTCCTCCTATTCCCACTTTTTAAAATTCAGGTAAGAAAAGGTAAAATTTCAAGTGGGAGTAGGTGGAAAACTTGAGTAAACAAAGCATTATACTGAAAAAACATCAGCTCATTAACTTTTAATTAAATGTTGGTTAGGTACAGGTAAATAAAGTTATTTTGTATGAATTTAGATTTTTATGTTTAACTTCTTTATGACAAATATCAGTTAATATTTTATTAATTTTACAGCACTAATATACACAATAAAAGAGCATAAAATAGATGTAGCAGTCAAATTATAAATGTTGCTACACATTAAGAGTATGAAACATAAAATACATATCAGCACATGGAAAAGTATATGAATTTAATCAATGTGTAAAAGGTGGGATGCAGCATCAGTAAACTGTACTGTTGTGATCTCCTGGTTACGGTGTCTAATCTTTAGGTTTTCTAATCTGTTGTTGATCTCAACATACTTTCTCTTTTGGACTGGTCACTTACCACGGACTGCATACTGGATCATGGTCAGGTCATTGATGGCTATTTTCTACAAGCTGTTGAGTGTCATTGTCCCAGTCATCATTTCTTAGTTTTACCTATTCCTCTTTGTAAATAGAAGGAATAGAAGTAAGTTCATCTGTGAATCAAACTTTCATTCTCTTCTCTGATGAAATTATCTGCCTTCAACTGCCGTGGTTGTAGTTTGCTAAAACCTTAGGTTGGTATGTTTTTTAAGGTGTTAATTGTGGCAGGACAGTCTCTGTTTTTTTTGCCTGGAACTTGAAACCATTGTGGAAAAGGTTCTGGTTCCCAAAGTCTGTTTGTAAGAAACTTTACATGTAATAGTGTCTTAGCCGTTGTTGATGGTCTGATTTTAAATGTGTCAGAATTTATACCAAAACTTAGCTTGGAGTTCATAATGCTTGAGGTTTCCTGTTGACCACTATTTATGCCAATTGACTTATTAGCTTGCAAATCATGTTTTTAGCGACCAGTCTGTTTAGAGCAAAGTGAACAGTTTTCACTCATTATTTCAAAGCTTACAATACTCATCTGCACATATCTAAAAAATATTTTTTTTAATCTTATTTAATCTTAATTTATAACAAAATTTTAAAAAATACAGGTAAATCTCAGGTAAAATTTAATTATTCCTAACTGCTATGAAAACAATTTAGTTGTCAAAACATCTATTGTTATTTGCATGTGGGAATAGGAGGAATAGTGATTTATAAAAAGTGGGAGTAGGTGGAAGACACCACGAAGAGGCAGAACGGAAACGTTGATGCGGTCTGTTTGCAATTGCTAGTGCCTTGTTTAACGGGGTTTATAGTTGATAAATAAATAAATAAATGAATAAATGAATGAATGAATGAATTAATTAATTAATAAAAAATAAATAAATAAATAAATAAATAAATAAATAAATAAATAAATAAATAAATAAATAAATAAATAAATAAATAAATAAATAAATAAATAAATAAATAAATAAATAAATAAATAAATAAATAAATAAATAAATAAATAAATAAATAGTTTTTGAATTTGTATTAAAAAACTAGCATAGCGGGGAAATCTGTAGCATTATGCAAGAAATGAAAATAATAATTTGTTGCACAATGATTCCACCGCCTGATGAGATCTTTTGAGGGATCGAAATGATTGTTGTAATGTTAGACATTATTTAAAACATTATTTCAAAGTAGAATACATTTCAACATTTCATATTTTGCAAAATTTCGTTTCATATATAATATATTGAATTATATATCTTTGTAATTCAATATTTTGAAGCTGTAGACAATTAATGGCTAATTAATTAATAGCTGACATATGAATTCAAAACACCGTGAAAAAGAAATTCCAACAAATGTGTCCTGTGGCTGATTTTTTCACAGAACATGCACCCAATCCGGTCAACTTTTTACAACTTTCCCTTTTTATGAATAAAATTATGTTATATACCTATTGGTTTGCTATAGAATTTACTAGAGGGATATATTAACCAATTTTGACCGGAGTATTGCATGTTTTTACAAATTAAGTCCAAATTTGAAATTTCACTCTACGCAATACTCCAACGGACCACCCTTCCGGTCAACTTTTGAAAATTTCTCTTTTATAAATACAACTGACTTATATATCAATGAATTTGCTATGAAATTTACTAGAGGAATATATTAACCAATTTTGACCGGAGTATTGCATGTTTTTACAAATTAAGTCCAAAGTTGAAATTTCTCTGTACACCATACTCCAACGGACCACCATTCCGGTCAACTTTTGACAAATTTCCCTTTCATGAATAAAATTGAGTTATATATCAATGAATTTGCTATAAAATTTACTAGAGGAATATATTAACCAATTTTGACCGGAGTATTGCATGTTTTTAAAAATTGAGTCCAAAGTTGAAATTTCACTGTACGCAATACTCCAACGGACCACCCTTCCGGTCAACTTTTGAAAATTTCTCTTTTATAAATACAACTGACTTATATATCAATGAATTTGCTATAAAATTTACTAGTGGAATATATTAACCAATTTTGACCGGAGTATTGCATGTTTTTACAAATTAAGTCCAAAGTTGAAATTTCTATGTACGCCATACTCCAACGGACCACCCTTCCGGTCAACTTTTGACAAATTTCCCTTTCATGAATAAAATTGAGTTATATATCAATGAATTTGCTATAAAATTTACTAGAGGAATATATTAACCAATTTTGACCGGAGTATTGCATGTTTTTACAAATTGAGTCCAAAGTAGAAAAATCGTAATCAATTTCAGTAGAGAAAAAACCCTTCCGGTCAAGTTTTAAATAATTTAAATCAAGATAATTTAAATTATTTTATATTTATTATGTAGAAATTGTTAATATCTTTCAGAATCCGTTTAAATTACATCGATATGTTTATCCGTTCGAAAGTTATAGGCAAAAATATACAAAAAACCCTTCCGGTTTTTCCACCCTTCCGCAGATTAGGGTCTCCCTTTTCCCGCCTCAACTGCAGACGACATCACCCGAAGGATTTCGAATAGACAACATTGGAATTTTTCTAACGTACACTTCCGTTCAAAACAAGGTCAAAATTTAGATATGGAAAATCGCTTTATCAAAATAAAATTCAGCCGCATTTCAAAACGACGTTGAACTATGGAAAATAATTGTTGATTTCAAAAACTGTAAAATGAGATATGCAAAGGGCCATAAAGTGGACCAAACGGGGTAAGCAGTTTTTTTATTTTGTCAGGCAAAACCCGTCGGACCGACACGGTAAAGTTTACTTTAGATCCAGGGTTCTCACGGATTTTTTTATGGCGAGTCCTGGGACTCATCACTTTTTGAAATGGTGAGTCCCAATCTGCCTTGGTGAGTCCAAAGATTAGCCGAGACTATTAGTATTAGTTAAGTATAACTATACAGGGTTTAGCTATTGTATTTTGAAACCATGGGGCGTTTTTGCAGACAAGTAAAATGACATTATTTTTTTTTATGTTTCTCTATTAACATACGTGTTCCTATTCCTGTTCTCTTGTGCATGTTTATATTTCACCACTGCAGTCTGTGCAATAAGAATTTATGAGTAAAGGCCATTTGGGCCTACAACATGAAGGAACTTACAGGCCCAAAGACAGATTTGAAGGCCCAAAAAAATTATTGTGAAATTTGATAAAAAGCAAATAAAGTTATTATTTATTTATTTATTTTTATTAATATCAGTGTCCATTTGTGTCCCAGTTGAAACTGTTTAACATGCTGAAGACCATGTCCTCACTCATCTCATTATTATCATCTTAAGTGACAGAGTAACACCCTGTTAAGTCATTCTGAAAAGACAAATACAAATGTGAAAAATTAGAAACGTACAAATACTGTATTTACAACGTAATAGAAATTACAAAATACTGTTCGCGCATTTCCGGTGTGTAAACACGATGTTGGGTGAACTATTAATTAAAACTAAACAATATGGTTATCCGAACTTTCTGGATTTCCCCGACTATGAACAGAAAAGTTACCTGAGGATTTCTAATTTACTAAATTAGAAGAAAATAAAATAACAACGATTATCTTCTTACCTAAGTGTGCACATTTTCTTCCACGTGGAGTGTCCTTTGGAACTTCTCGGATGGCTTGAAACGAGGCGATCTAATCAGCAGAGATTTTCCGATATTGCACCAAATGTGCGCGCATCGTAAATCAATTAATAAATAAGGGATTTTCCACTTTTATGCACGAAAATGCACAAATTCATCGATTGAATGGTCAAGTGATCAAAACTTTTTATCGATTGCACAACACAACTCGGGCGTTCTTCATGTTAAAGTTATTAGGTCCGAGTGAGTAATTATAAATAACACGCCACTCGGGCGTTCTTCCTGTTAATGTTTAGAGGCCCGAGTCTGGTTTTGCACGCCTCGGGCGTCGGGCGTGTGGCTTATTTCGCACACTGCCACTGATTCTATTACTAGTAGTATTACCGACTTACTATAAATATTTGAAAAAGATGTATGAATAAAAATGTAGCATAATATATTGTTAACGGCAACTTTTTCTAAATGAGAATCATTCATGCATGAATATTTAACTGCTATCTTGTAAATAAAAATCTTCCCAATACTTGGTGATCCTCCTCCCCCTTTTATTCACATTTATTTAACTATGCAAAGCCCTCCTCATACCTTATTACTGAATGCAAAATCAAAGCTTGGTAAATGGTGATTAAAGTTGAAAAATTTTTCTTTTATTCAAGGTCCCGAATATTTTTCCGTGATTTTGTATATTTTTCTTCTCCACAGTAATGTTGTGGACCGTTGTTTACAGTTCCACACGGAAACGTAATAAGCATCGTGGAACAAACAAATATATTGCAGGAAGGCATTATTGCTCCATTAATTTCTTTATTATGAAATGACAAAATGCCTAATCTATGCAGTAACCAAAAACTTCGTTCTTTTCATCAACATCCATTGACAACTTCTTACGACGGAAGTGACAAAACATTGAACGAGGTTGGAACAGAATCAACATTTATATGATTAATAGCGATCAGTCACTCCTTTAAAAAAAATTAAAATGTAACACTTTTCATTCAAAATGATTTAATACACAATCACTGTGCACCGAATTTATAGTGTGTGTGTATCCATGTCAAAGTAATACACACTAGCGCATGCGTACTGTTCAACCTTTAACCGCACGTGTCCAAAGTTGAAATTTTCTTAGAAATATTGCATGGAAATATTTAATCTACAGTAAAACTTCGGTAGCTCGAACTCGGATGGCTCGAACACCACCGATTTCTCGAACTGTTTTGAAAGTCCCGACATTTATTTCTATATGTGTTTGTACAAAAAACCCCGGTTTTTCGAACACCGATTTCTCGAAAACTCGAACTCATTTATAGGTCCCTTTGATAGTAAACTCGTGTAACTCACCATCAATTAACTAAAATTATAAGCGTCAGTGCGAAGCAATTAACTTCAGGTACAAAGGACGTGGATAACAGAAGCCATAACAATTACAAAATAATAGATATTAATTATGTCATGACAGGTGATTATTTTGAACAGGCAAATAGACATTAATTGTTTTTTTAATTGAAATATGAAATGTACCAAGCGGATTATCAAAACAACGAAAATATTCCAATTAAAAATCATTTACGACTTTTGTTGACAACTGTGGTTAAATGGGGTGTTCCCGGAATGCCAACATTTTTAAAATCACACAATTAAGTTTTGTTGTTTTAGTGGTTACAAAGGGGTGCAACAAGGGGTGTAGGTATAATCATAGGTAAAATAACCTTTTTACTGAAAATGGTGAATTTTAAAATTGTAAAATTACATGTATTTAGAACTTATTTTTATTATGTTATTTAGGTAAAAATGAATAATAAATAAATTAATTAATTAATATTTTAAGCATCAAACTTAATTTTGTTAAAAACGTGAAAATTAACAAATTGATTATAATATTATGTTTTAATTACTATAATTATAAGTATAGTAAGTAAGTATACCAAGCTGCTTAATTCATGAATACTAAACAGTGACTAAGAATGACACTATTACGAGACTAGGACAGCACCAACACATTCACCCTGCAGACCAAGCAAAAATTATAGCCAAAGACATAATGCACTTTATATCGACAAAATGCCAGGAAGAAGTAAGACCAATATACCAGCTATTTACCAAGAAGAGATGTCAAAGCTTAGAGAGGACGAGTGGGACGACGATTCGAGACAAGTTGTTGAGAAGATACCAACATTCATGGCATGGTAAACTGAAAAAGAAAGTCCAGCACAGTCACCCGAATATCTACACCATCATCCAGATTTTCAAAGACATCGACGCAGTCAACGAGATAAACCGTATTCAATTTAAGGCCGGCGGAACCCAAAGACCCAGGCCCAAGAAGTACCGAACCATCGACAACTACATCAGCACATTGAAATACAGACTCGCCAACAACACCATCGACCTCATGGAATATGTAGATGCCGTGTCACAGGTACTTCATCTTGGATAACAACTAAATAGTCTTTACGTGTAACTTTATTTTTATTTTGTTATATTTTGCTACAATGAAAGTATTTATAATGTTAAAATAAAATAATGTCGTATATTGAGTGATACTATTTATAATAATATACAATAATTATTATACAAATACTATCACTAAATATATACCAGTACAATATTACACAATTTTACCTTTACAGTAAATTAATTACACTGTATGGGGGACCCCTTAATCCTCACTAATGAGCGCCTACAATGTTCTTTGATCTTTCAAAATGTTGGCATTCCGGCACACAGCCGGTTAAATTGATATTTTAAAAAACCAAATATTAAAGGTAAAATAATTTAAGAAAAATGTGTCGGCAATAAATATTGTGGAAATCATTTACTTAATTTAACTGCGATGGATATACCGAGTACAAACGGGTTTTTGCGCAGTAACGGAAGTAAATAGTAAGCGATGTAGAAATTTCAAATTTCACAAACTATTACACCTAAAATTACTTTATTTGTGTTAAAATTCATGAAAAAAACATCTAAATACATTCAAAACAAATTTTAGTTCCCAAAAAACAACCATTACGCGTGTAGGAAAATTAACGAGCAACTTATAAACAAAATCGGTCACGGTACGGAACAGATAATTTTCCGCAGGTTGTCCAACTTCGGTGGCTCGAACAACCGATAACTCGAACTATTTTTGGTGACCCCACCGAGTTCGAGTTATCGAAGTTCTACTGTATTACTTTTTAAAAAGGTTGCTTCAATGAACGTTCTACGATATAGATAAAATCTGTGTACTGTCACGTAACTGTTGATAGTCA
The DNA here is from genome assembly GCA_944474755.1 of Limnoperna fortunei. Classification (NCBI taxonomy): domain Eukaryota; kingdom Metazoa; phylum Mollusca; class Bivalvia; order Mytilida; family Modiolidae; genus Limnoperna; species Limnoperna fortunei. Next base: position 37,065,384 of record OX104122.1, read on the forward strand.
TGCATGCATATCCACCCTAATCACATAATTTAACAGCCACAGGTGGCCAAACATTATAGCCTTGGGGTATTTTCATGACAATAAATTAGTCTTTTGATGAATTATCTATTTAAAAAACACTTACAAAATCATTCATTGATGATGAAAATGAGTGGTAAAGTTTACGATTTTTCAGGAGCACATTTTCAGGACTCAAAATGATTTGATGAGGATGCGTCGTCCAGTAAAGGCGCGTCCTACACAACTTTGACGCATATACGGGCCTTAACGAGAACCCTGAGATCGTTGCGCTATTTCTACAGTTTTCGAAGGGGGTTGAATCATAGCTCTATGGTCGCAAAAAAAAAAAATAAATAAAAAAAATACAAGAGCGACCATCAGAGTTACGTTTTCGCAGCTATGTCAGGAATAGTCTTGAAATATTCAACATACCCGAAATAGCCTGACCTCACGAGTTGATTTACGTCCCTTGACATGCGGATGTATTCATATATGTTGTAGATTTTGTTTTCTGTATCCATAGTCCAGATTCACAGATTTATTAAGAACTAATGCTAAAATGAATGTTGCCGTAAGGCCACGGGTTTCGATTTATCCAATGACATGGCTAAGGAACAAGGTCATGGCAGTCTTCACAAAATCTTTCCAAAGAATGGTGGACATTCGGTCCATCAACTTCCCCAGAAATGCTGGACCGAAGCAGCTTTTGCCGGACCAAATTTGTCTGATGTTGCAATTGTTTACATTTAACTAGCTACATTATATGCATGTAGATACAGACATATATATCATTCATAAAAGATATTGTAAACATCACAGGGCTCGCGTTGGAGGGCGACTCGGGCGAAGAAGTCGCCTTATCGTGGTCCCACTTCGCCGTCGATCATCTTCAAAAGCGAAGTGAAGTCGCCCTTTCATTTTGTAGAATCGCCTAATGTCGCCTTTCAAATTTTATTCCCATTTTGGTAAGAAATCTTCATATTTTTGATACCGCGTCGTGTTTATTATGGTTTACGCGCCAAAGTTGAACTGGTACCCTTTTAACTTTTATTTGGCATATAAAGCGTAGGTTTAAATTACGACCGGAAACCAGTTCAGAGCACAAGAACTTGTGAAAATTTCCGGAGCGGATATGAATTTGGTGCCGGAGATTGCAAATATACTACGCTGTTAGTGGTGAAATGAGTTTTGCAATGATAGAAACGTAGTAGAAATAGTATTTTGAAAGTGACTTAAAAACAAATTTAAGTTAAATACGTTTAAATACTTTTAATAGTGCATTATACCATTTTCCATAATATATTATGTGTCACAATGATGTAATTTTCTACTTCTAGTTCTAATAGTACTTCATTAAAAATCAATCAAATTGTGTATCAATAACAAAGAAACATTTATTTTAATGAACAGTTTTGTGACAGTTGATTCTTTTTTTATTGTTATGTTTAATACATGTATTTATGAAAATGTGTGAAATAAGTATACTGAACAGTTAATCAAATCTTTGATACTTTATCCTCTGACAATAAATTAAACTCCTAAAAAAACATAACAATAAAAATGCAAATGCCAACGCTTATTTAAAAAAAAACAAAGTAAACAGGATGCTTTCGCGACATATAATCTCCCTGTTGTCCACCCACTTCTCCCTGTTCTATCCTCACTTCTCCCTGTCAGCCACCCAAAAGAGAAGTGACTTCTCCCTATAATTTTGACCCAGCGTGAGCCCTGCATCATCATGATCATACTATTCATAACTGTTATAAACAAGCTGTGTATATCTGGACAAAAGTGTCTGAAGAATATAAATGAAATAACATTTTAGTATACACAGAAATAATTCACAAAGCTGAAAGCAACTGCTCCATGGGACACCCATCTTCAGAAATTATCATGAGGTCATTGATAACTAGTTATCTTTATTCCTTCAATTTCAGCTTACTAGTACATGTATATATTTTATATATTATCAACGCCAATGATTAAAATAAAATATGTTTTAAACGAACTTTTGAATTTCAACCCCATTTTAAAGTGTTTGTTTATCAAACAGTTACGATTTTTCATTAAAGACCGTTGTAGTGTACATTTTCGCATTTATCCCTGTTGGTAATTAGACGTATCCCGGAAATAAACAAATGGCGCGTTATCCATTTGCCAAACTAAAACGTTTCAAAAATGAGTTAAATACGCAGGATCTTGGCATTTTTTATTGGTTTTACATATTTACTCAAAAGTTGGAAGTCTTTGTGAATCAGTACTACCAGATATATAAGTATTTTCCGTGAACGAACCATCAGGGCAACTTGAAATTCGATAATAACAATGTCGGACTTTCAGACCGCCGAAACACAATTTTTTACCGGTCCAAGCGTTATTATATCGGTTTTGTCCATCGGACGGACGCATTTCGTGAAGACTGTCATGGACATTGTGAGATGCTCAGGCAAGTGACAAGTCACTGTTGCAGTGTTGGGGCATGGCCTGGCTATAAGACTATTGAGAGCGGGCTCCATGCGAATTATAACTTGGATTGCTCAGTATAAAAATTTTGACAAATACATGTATAAGGTCTAACCATTTTCTAATTAGGTTAGAGCCCAATTGCAATAATCTATTTTGATTCTAATATGTCTAACAAATGTTTTAAATTTTCAAAGCTGATCTCCAAGGACGCTTTCTATGGTGGGTAGTACTTAAATACGCCTGCAGTAAAAAAGTGTACGCCTGCCATCATATTTATGAATTATATTAATTTTTGGCTGATTTCACAGAGTGAAAATCCGGGTTATAATATGGTGAATATCGGGCGGGCGGGCGGGGAAAAAATTTTCGTAACAGTTTTCTCAGCAATAACTAATCACATTCTCTTGAAATTTGGTATGCAGCATCAGCATGGCCCCCATAAAGTGGGATTTGATTTCAGGTCTGTCGCTCACCTACTTATTGGTTTAACGAAATCCGGCCATTTCTGTCTTTGAAGGATTTTTTATGGTGTATTATGATGTAAAAATAGTTTTAGAATGAATTATATGTATTTTTTGTAGTCTGTGCCAAAAACAATTTTATCGTGTTTATCGACGGGAATGTTAAACCCAATGGCCGAACGTGTTTTTGCCAGAAATTCACAGTACGTTCGATAAAGACCATCCCAATGTAAAAAGACTGGACCAAGCATTACTGGGGATGCCAACCAAATTTTATACATACAAGAGCAGTCACAAAACACGGTCCAAGGTTGAAAGTCCTGTCTATGCCAATGATACTGTCCTCTGTCATGCACAGGGTTTTAGCTAGGATTTTTGAACCATTAGTCACTTTTGCGTGCAACGATTTTTAAGATCTTACATGTGTGTATATTTATTTATATGTAAAAAATGCATGTAAGATCATTAATAACATCAATAAATATTTAATATTTTCTAGCACAATTTTATAATACATATTGTGTATTCAATGTATTATTGCCATAGAACATATATTTGAGCAGATTTAAATGAAAAACTTTTTAAAAAAGTGATTGCCAAAATATTAATTTTTGTTTATGTTTAAATTTTTACAAGTCATTAAATTCTAGAAGCATCGTATTTTGCAATCTCCGACACCGAGTTCCGAAAACTGTCGGTATTATCTTTGGCTTTGAACTGGTTTTAACCTACGCTATACTAGTATATATAACGTAAAAACACGCTGGAACCATCATAAACAAATGGCGCGTACATGATAAACATGAGGCTATAACAAAAATATGACAATTTCTGACGATAATAGCAATAAAATTAAAAGGAAATTTAAAACGACTTTTTCAAAATGACAGAGCAATGATGAACAAGGCGTTGTGGGGGCCACAAAATGATCGCCCGAGTTGCTATCCAATTCAACAACTGGCGATGCTTGATCGCGTGTGATGATGTGTACACAGTAATTAAGTGATTAATTATCAAATAATATCTGATGGCATGTCTATTACATAATTACTTTGATTGCCTTGGGTCATAAACTTGTACCTTAGGTAAGATGTTTGGGATTTATCTATGCCGAGAATGGCGATTTTGACGATGAAAATTTTTGAAATTTTAAGTGGCGAATTAGTTCAAAATATTTTCGTCATTTCTGAAAAGGATTCGCCAATTGCTTAAGTGGCGAGCGCTAGCTAAATCACTGCATGCAATTTCGCATATCCTCAATTTGTTCGTCAGTATAAGAAATGATGATGGGTGGCTTTTTGTCATTACTGTCAATGATGGATCGAATAAATGAATTATCATAAAGTGACGAAATAACAATTTACACGTCATCTGCCAGATTACTACAACTAGAGCTAGCTGGTTGACTTTGGTCATGCCAATATTTAATTATTAATTAATTAGCATTATGAAGAACATCTAGTTCATGAGTTTCAAAGAAACCATCAACTTCCAATAAAGAGGGGGAAATACCTCTTATAAGTAGGTGAAAAATTCTGTCATGCAATATATTACAGAATTTCGCAATCCATCACAGAACATTTTGGAACAACTTTCATTGTGACATCTTTTACGGTTTCAGTTTATCTGCACACAAGCTTTTCTGTGACAAGGGAAATAACTCTGTCAATAAAAAGTGTTTGGCAAAACAGGGTTAACTGCGAAAGCGTAATGTCTCATACATACATGGTACAAAATGTATTTACGACATGTCGCGAAACAAAATTTATAATGGTAAAAGAAAGCTTGGCGGAAAAAAAATAAGAATAAGAAACAGACTAATAACAATAAGTCTTTCCACTTGGAAAGTGGAAAGCCTTAATAAATCGTCAAAATGTGGGACTGCATAAACTTATTTAATAAGATATTTTGTTCAGTGTATATACATCACAGCAGGCTCTATGCTTATTAGACCCCTAATTTGTTCTCCAAGCATATAAAGGACACCATATTAGAATATTAAATAAAGTGAACGTGACATCTTTCTCTTGTGTATTGCAGGGATTTCATAAGAAGCAGGCAGTCAGCAAATATCGCAGACTACTACATACCTGTCAAGTCTCATGCTTTGAGTGTGAGGATCACGATTTTAAGCCAGAAATCACGCCCTCACAATCAACACCATTAATCTCACCATAAATCTCACACTCATGGTTAATATGTCTGCATGTCTCCCAAGTCCATCTTTTCATGCTGCTTTACTTAATATTTATTGGTACTTATTTTAATATATTGATGCAGAAAAGTATCTTTATGATAGTAGAATATATATAAGCCGGAGTACCCGGAGAGAATCCCCGTCCTTCGGTATATATATATATATATATATATATATATATATATATATATATATATATATAATAATCTTCTAGACTTGGGTTTATATATATACCCAAGTCTAGAAGATTATGCAACGATACAAATTATGGTGTTTCTTGTCAAATCTAGACACAGACTGCATATAAACAGAAAAACATGCAAATTCACTATTTCTAACAGATTTCTAGTCTTTTTCACCCTGGTTAAGATTGTCCAAAATACACTCGGAATGCAGGATTTTGCTTCTCTGAAAAAAAAAAATTATGGTGGGGGGGAGGGTATGGAAATCTTATATATAGTTAATTTCCATAACTTTTACACATTTCATATTCCAGTACCTCCATGCATTTTCCGAAAACTATAAAAATGAGTCAAGTTCATAAACAATGCTTCAGAAAGTAGATTTTCCATTGTATTTAAGTGTAGACTAATTTATTTTAATTGGCAAATCAAACTACAAATTAAAATAACGTTTCAATTTCGGGGAAAAAAATACATGTCTTGACTGAGAACCAATTTCCTGCAATCTGGCACAAATTTAGGGTTATGTAATTGAAATCTTTACATTATTACAATACAGAAATTATCTGGGTACACTACAGGTATACATAAAAACTTAATTAATCTAACTGCTGTGCACCCAGCTTACTTGGGTAGGTTATTTCTTGAATATATTTATCAGACATATGACTGTTCAGCATCATTTCTTACTTATTCCTGCATAAATTTCAATGGATTTAAATTGGAGGAGGGAACCTGAGGTGCAAGACAACTTGGCCTAATGACAACGCGGCCAACTACTCGGACAACTCGGACTGTAGATGGAATAAATGTATGCAACTCGTATTAGAAAACAAACAAGTGTGGACACAGAAAAAAGTCTCGCCTGCATTCCGCATCAGTAACGAAAAAAAGTACTTCATAAGCATTACATTGTTATCACTTAAAATATACAATGCATGGTTACAGAGAAACGGACCTAATCGTAAAACTTTAACTTAGTCACTGGACCATAAAATTGAGGTCATGGTCAGTTGAAACCTACGAGACACTCATGTACTAATCATTAGAAATCTATCTACCATGCATGGTTACAGAGGAAGTGCCCTAATCCAAAAACTTTAACATAGTCGCTAGACTGTGAAATTGAGGTCAAAGGTCAGGTGACACCTACCAGACAGTCATGTACTAGTCATCAGCAACCTATATACTAAATATTGTCATCCTACCATGCGTGGTTACAGAGGAACTGCCGTAACCCAAAAACTTTAACGTAGTCGCTGGACCGTGAAATTGAGGTCAAGGTCAGGTGACACCTACCAGACAGTCATGTACTAGTCATCAGCAACCTATATACCAAAAATCATAAGCTACCTCTGGACCAAATTTGATGGACCTAGAGCTTGAGCTTACAAAGATATGAAGCAAGATGTCCAAGTGTTTACGCCGCTGCCGCCGGATTCCCTTTACATATGTCTCGCCTCCAAAATTGTTATACCGTTCATAACTTTAAAGTTGTACTTTAAAAGTCGTATATAGCTTCCTTTGATCTTTCTGGGAATCACAGGCTTTAACTTTTATAACTCATTGCTAGTTAGGCACCAGCACTTATTTTGAAAGGCTTAATAAAATATAACAAAAATATATGGTCCGAGTTGGCTTATTGTACGGTTTGAGTTGTCTTCTTATATTTCGTCAGAGTTGTCTTATATTCAGATCCTGTTACTTTTCCATTTCTCCTTCTGCTAAAAAAGTTATTTACATTCCTGTCTAATGTCATCGAAGTTGCTAGCTTGGTACACTGGTTTTGATATTTCATTGAGAATTGAAAGATCACTTGTTATGACACGTGACCAAATTTGATTAATGAAAATGACTAAACTAGTAATTTCAACGCAATGCTTACATAATGTACTGTTAAAAAAAACATTTTTATCTTTTTGTATGCATATTTCAGGTTGCCCAACTAATTGATGACACACAGTTTTTGTAAAATGGAGAAGAAAAATGTAGCACATGGAAGAGATCTGTTTGTAGATGAAGAGACTTGTATAAGAATTCACCCTATGAACAGTCTGATGTATGGAAGACATAGAAAGTATTGGGAAAGCAAGGGAATTTTTTACAGATATGGTTTATGGGCCAAAAAAGAATCGGACAGACTGATAGAAAATTGGCAGAAGTTTTTAAATGAAAACCCTTCAATTGAGGAACCGTTAAAATTATTGGAACATGAAAATTCAAAAAAAACTCAGCGTATTATTAATGCAACAAATTTTTACCTCAGTATTTCAAAGACTCTTAATCGTTCTGTACTGGCATGTTTCACTAGACTTCAAAGGATGGTGAATAGAAAAATTATGAAAACTGGTAAGTTTTCTGATAAAGAAGATAGGAAATTAAGAAAGTATTTAAAACAATATGGACCAAAGTATCAACTTATAGCAAGGAAAATGGGAAGAAGTGGACATTCTGTACAGATTAAATCAAGTATGATCTGTAAAGATGTTTCTAATGGGAAATGGTCAGAGGAAGAGGATAATTTGCTTGTTAGGGCAATAAAAAAAGTAACCAGAAGTGACAATTTCATGCAATTAAGAATCATGAAAATTAAATGGAGAAAAGTTTCAAAACTTATTCCTTCTCGTAATGATTTTCAATGCAGACAACACTTTTTGAATATAAAAAAATGGAAATTGGTGGAAGGTTGCAGTAAACCCCAATGGAAGCGGAAACATTCATGTCAGTTAGTGAAAAAAATAAGTGAAAACAATTATGAGGATCATGTGGACATTGACTGGAACGAGTTGTACAAGGATTTTAAAGATGTCAGTCCGTCTCCCAACTACTTACAAACCCGGTTTTACCAAATAAAAAGTAAAATCAGTGATTTTCATAGAAGAGATTTTTTAGATATTGTAGAAATTTTGAAGAATAAGTATTTATCTAAATAAAATAAAAAGATATTTTAGAAAATTGTTGTTAAAAATATTTAAAAAATTGTTTAGGTTCATATCTGGGTATCATCATAGAACTTACATTCCTTGTTGAATTTTCCATAATAATTTTAATACTTTTAAGAAAATAGGGGGAGGAGGGGGTTCTAAAGCCCATGATCTGCCCAATTTACTGATTTTACTGCAGCTGTACGAACATTGAATAAGCATTAAAGAAAAGTAATTTCTAATAACAAGTATATAGTGATATGGTCTGATAACTTTATTACATGACCCATATAATAATGTTAGTAATAATTCACATGGACCAAGGAAATATTATACAATGTAGATGTGACCTGGATATCAGTCAAGAATATATTCTTATAATTATACAATCCTATATAATTGACAAGGATTGCAAGTTTTCCTACCGAAGGTCGGGGGTTTTCTCCAGGTACTCCAGCTTCCTCCCCTCCGCCATGATATAGCTGAAAAATTGCTGTATGTGGCATTAAACACCAAACCGGAATATTATTGACATAAATTATTGTTTGTTATATTTGATTAATATTGTCATGAAGAAATCTACTAGTACATATCACAATGCTGTTGTATTACAATATTGAAAGACCACAAGACACTAGTGCAACATATTTATTTTAAATATTTCCAGAGAAAACTAGTACATTGTATCTTGATAAAAATTCAGTCCATAATTATTTGTCAATGATCTCTCTAGAGAAAAGTGTTAAATTGATGTAATTAAAGAAAGCACAATATCCCACATTACATTCATTCAATTACATGTACAGTAGCCAAAAATTAATTCACTTGGGTTTTACATCATGTTCAGGGATTTTTACTAAAATAGTTTAAAAAAACCTGCCACAAAAATATTTTTAGTGTTCTAAACCAATAGTTTATGCTCTCCTTTTCTGTTTTTTGTTTTTAGTGACATTTTGGGGATTATATATCCTGCCTTTGAATGCTTAATTTAAATCGTGGGGTTTGTAATAGGGTTTATTGTCTATAATAGTATGTTCTTAGGGAAGTCAATGTTACCCCTCCTATTGGCGCCATCGCACAGCATTATTTACAGGAGGCCACATTTAGAGTGTAGCTTTGTTGTTTTTTGTTTCAATTATGTTCAATGAGTCTTTCACCAAATGCAAATATCATAGCGTCCAGTTTTTATTTTGGGGGGAGAGGGTGTAAGGGGGAGGAACCCAGAGTATTCAGAGAAAATCACTGACCCTTGGTACAAAAACTGGCAATCATTGTTATTCAAGACTGGAGTCGATCCAACCCTGCCTGCATTGAGAGACTAATGCCTAATGTCAGTGTTCACAGGCACCTATCTATTGTAGATGACTTACTGCAGTAATCATGCTGCCTCCGAGGCCTCCTACAGAATAAGCGGCCTTATGAAAGAGGGACTACATTAACAGTAACACCAGCAGCTATAGTTGAGATTCTTTTATTCTAATGTCTTCAGACATATCAATATGATAAAATATACATAAACACATAATAAATACAGACTCATAAACATTACAAATAAACAAAAAAAGTCTTAACAGCTTGGTTTTACTCCATATTGGCACGAAAGGAATTTTTCGTTTATGTAGGCAAGCTTAACAACATGGGTTAAACTACTCACATCGGTAACAACAGTACACCGTAAGGTTTATTCCATTAAAAATCTATCATTGGAAGGAATATTATTATTATTTTTAATACCAGAACACAGTAATTCTACTGAAAACTCTTATTTTGGAACAGGTTATGTGTCATCAGATCAAAATCTCGTGCATTATTAGCAAAAACATACACAATTTCGTCTTTTTTTCTGTGTATCTTAAACTTTGTAATGGAATGGCCATTACAATTTGTTCTGTATTTGATGTTTTGTATTTGGCAAAAGAAATTTTAAACAAATGAATAATTATTAAAAGACACGAGAAAATCATTTCGCTTTTTTAATATCATATCAATGCTCTAGATTCTTCATAGCATAAATATCATATGGTGTAGAGGATGTGTGATTTCAACCAACATTGAACCAAACATAATGTTAATACGTTGTACCATACCTTTCAGTGTCATATCTCTCTAATAAAATAATATTAATATTGTTCTTATTTATTAAGAAAGTGATTTGGATGTGATATTTTACTACTGGAATACAGGTAAGTGAAAATGTAAATTATATATACATGTTGCCTGCCATGTACAGTATATCTGGATTTACAAAGCTGAGAGAAAAAATCCCTGTTTCTATGGAGAAATCAACAAGTAATAAAAACATGATGCCTGCAATTAGTAAGATTCACTGTTTGAGTGACATTTGTTGAGCTATTTTAATCTGCATTCAATGAAAAAACTATAAAACTATAGTCAATAGTAGTAAGGAAGTACATGTACATATCACAGCCAATCATTTTTCTCAAACTTTGAAATGAACATGCAAAAGATTTCATACAGTAAGTAGAAATGTTAGTCTGAGAAATGACTGTGATTTCAAATATTATTTATATCACTTAGCTACTCTGTATTAAAACTACGTCTTTTTAACTTCTGACAATTTTTTTTCATATTTTTATCAGAATGTTGAAAAACTAAATTAATTACACTTTTTCAGGTTGTTCTAGTTTAATATACATTAAATGACAACAATCTTTATCTGAATTTACAAAAACTAAGTCTGTATCACAGTTATTATTCTTTTTGTTCTTCTTTAACAATATGTATATAATTTTAGCAAAATTTGTACACATCGTACATCAGTTTCTGTCAGTCTTTTTCCGGTTGTTCTAGTTCAATATATACGTTTTTTAACAATAATTTTCACAGTTTTTGAACACTTTAATTTGTTTATTAACTGTTTTTCTATATACCTATGTAATGTTGGCTGTGTGAGAATAAAGAGTATTATATGTAACTAAAATCTGATTGGCCAATTTCAATGGAGCAAGCCATAATAACTCTAGTTGGTCACATGACTTGTTCCTATGCCTATGCCATCATAGCTGTTTTTCAAGGAATTACCATTACAATTAAGTTATAAATAATACTATTTCTGAACAGGTTATAGAGTACAACCTGTTCAGAAATTTGAAAAATACCTAAAATAAAAAAGTTTGAATTTCCAGGAACATCCTGAAATTTTTTAAAGAATTATATTATTAATCCGTTTTGAGTTCAGCAAAGTACCTGAGAGCTGTCCTAGACATTGTGTTATTGTGTTCAAACATGACACAAACTGAAATAGCACTAACATTACAAACACGGAAATTTATACACAATAAATTATAATGAACACCTTCTGCCAATCAAAATAAAGCAATAGAAAACGTGTTGTGACTTTAAAACTGATAACAGTTCAAAATAAATTCAATGGAATTTATAAATATTTGGGTGCAACAGCATTAATGCCAAGGACACATTTGAATAATTTTAAATTAGGAAAACAAATGAAAAATGATGTTTAAACTGTTCACTCTTAAGCAAACATTTTATGACAGCCATTAAATTTATGTAATAACAGTTATTTTATCCAACAATGAAAAAACACTTGTGGACTCCTGTCTTAATTTCTTTAAAAAAAACTGAAGTAAAATCCAAGGTTAATATTTTTTCTCCCTACCACAAAAACATAAACATTCTCAAGTTTTAATCAGATTTAAACAAACAACTCAATTAAGGATTTTTCTAGATATTGTGACCAGTTTAACTTTTATCACAAAATTCTTGTTCACTGCACAGCATTTTATTTGTTGAGAAAACAAGGGAAATAATGTTGTACCCAAAGTGAAATTCCTTAATTCACAACATTTGTAACTCTCTGTAGTCAGGATAGTCCGAGAATGCTTAGCCATCAAATACTTTTTAAGAGTGGCTCCAAACAGATAAAAAAAAGCATTGGATGGCTGACATTTCTTGGTAAGATAAATTCATAACTTTATCTTTTTTTTTTAACTTGATTAATCTTACTGCCAAGTTTTTTTTAAGTACCAACTCTATTCTGTGACAGCCATTAAATGCTAGCAACCTGATTATATGAAACATTGACCTGTCTATATGGAACCACATTCACACAGCAGTTACATGATGTTTACTTTGGAATAATTAAAATTTTTGCCCCAGTAAAGGCGGATTACATAATCTGACATATACAAGTTTCTCTTATGACAACGATACAAAATCATGCCTTGGCCTCACTGTGGTTGACAGCATAGAACAGGGCGCACCACACTGGGCGAAGTGGGCGACAAAGTCGCCCTACTAGGACCTAAAGTCGCCCTAAGGCGCCTCAAAAGCGAAGTCGAAGTCGCCCTGTCATTTCCCTCAAGTCGCCCGATGGTTCACATAAGATACTTGTCAATCTGGTCCAAATACTTCATCCAGACTACCAATTTATCAGTAAATGTGTAATTCCAATAAAAAGCGGCAAACAAGATGCATATTTAACATATTTCGAAACGATTTACGTCTTTCAAATGTATTACGCGCCATTTGTTTATTTACCAGATGTGACTAATTACCGGAAGTGAACAACGAAGAAAAGTAATGTACAACGGCCCATAATGAAAAATCGTAATTTTTTTTTATAATTAAACACTTTTAATTGGTTTCAAACTTCAATTCTTTCAAAGAGTATTGTACTTTAACAATTTTCATTGATAAGTATATGAGCTCCACTTGAATGAATAAAGATGTTTAGTAATTATTGACATCATGATAAGTTCTGTTGTTGGGTGTCCTATGAAGCAATTTGGATCAGCATAACTTTGTCCAAATGGAAATGTGCTGAACAGAAGAATTATTTCTGGGTTTAACGAATGTTATTCTATCTATCTTCTTTGGAAATTTGCTCAGATAAACATGGCATGTTCATAACAAACTGTTAGGAATATTATGATACAAGAACTCATGAATGAAGTTTATGTCTACACATATACAAATATTTTTGTTGACTATTTTTATTTGTGAATACCCTGTGCGGCTACAAGTACTGAAGAAGATAGAAAAATAGTCCCTATATTTGGTTTTTTTTTTTCATTGATTAATGATAAAGGTTATGTGCTGTTTGATATTGCATACCATGAATAATAATGAAAAAGAAAGAAAATAAAACTGAATCTAAGTGTGTTATGGTTTTAAAACACAAGAGAAATAATCCTGGAAATTGATGTAAATAATGACAAATGTATGTAACTACTGCGAAATTAATTATTTGTACGGTCCCCCTGACTTCTCCCTAGTGTCTCCTGAAGTCTCCCTATCAGGGCCTGACTTCTCCCTGTTTTGCTGCCAGGGAGAAGTCACTTCTCCCTACTTTTTTAGAGTGTGGTGACCCCTGATAGAATATTACAAACCAAAACGTGGGGAAATTCCTTTGAGGCATTTGAATAACCACAACGTTAGGATGTACAGATCCTGACCTGGCTAATAACACAAAGACAATGTCTTATTCAATACATATTAGAGAAATCGGAAGTAATGTTGTGTATGAGACTATAGTTCTTGGAGTTAGGGGTAGATAACAAGGCTAAAGCATAAAAGAAACTGACTTCAAAAAAAAATTATCAAAGATTGTTAACTGTGTAAAAATTGGTACTACTGCTATATCTGAGATTACAATATAGTGAATAAGGTAACATAAATCAGATTTCTTTTGTTTTTACATTTTCACATAAAACTTTTCATCCTGTCTCTTATCTGTGTCTTGATATTTGTATCACTGACATTTTCATATCTTCACTAAGATAGATGTTTCCAGACAGAAGTTATAAGGCACTCTGAATCACAGTTGTAGAATATAGTACATGTATCTATCTATCTAAGAGTACTATTGTCTTTTATTCTATATAAAGTATATGTCTCTTTGTCACATGATGTATTAAAATATACATGTATACTATAAAAGCTACTGTTATTTCCTACAGAAATCTATCGAGGTGTCTTCTTAACTTTTCCAGTAGTTTTGGGTTTATTGTTGGCTTTCCCACCTAAAAATATATAAATGTATAAATTTGTTTTTTTTAAATCGCTGTGTTGTCATGATAAATATTTAGAAAAACTGCTTAATATACAGAACTTAGGTTACTTATGTAAGGTTAATTATGGGGTATAACTCTGAAACCAAACATTGTTCTCTACCTTTTATCAAGCAAAACCTTTCTTTAGATTTCTGATTTTTATGTCAAAACAAGGTGATTTAAGTATGGAACTGAATACTGGTACACAGGCAATTTTTTCTCTCCAGTTAATAATGTGTAAATTTCACGTAAAATATTTCAAATCAATTTAACCTAAATTAATGCTAATAATTCCAATATTCATTGTTATGCCATTTTTGATTGGTTAGCTGTTATTATTCATGTTTCAATGAATGGATCTAGTGTATGAATACATGTTGCAATAAAATAGTGCAATGATTTAAATAAAATTAAACAGGCTTAGAAAAGAAAACTATAATTAAATGGGTGGAATAATAAGGAATAAAAGCTGTTCTTATGGAATTAATTTATGTATGAATTTGCCAACTCACTCACAAACTTGACATAAAACCCAAAGTTTGTGATTTGGTCTTGATCATAGAGCAAAGAATTCCTCTAAAACAGCTAAACATTTTAATTACATTTTGTTTTAATGCCAAATTCATGAATTTTTTAGTATATAAAAAAGTCAGATTTTGCTATAATCATCAAATAACTCACATATCTCAATTCATGTCAATATCACATGCAAATGCAAATTGCCTGATTTACATTAACATGAATATCTCTCAAAACGTCAATGTGTTTATTTTATTTGAAATGTGCTTTTTAGTATTTTCAGCAATTAGTTTTACTCAGCAACAATAAATATGTTTCTTATGAATTTCAAGATTGATTTGACTTACCAGTTGCTGGAGTTTTGTTCAGTGAGAGAAGACGTCTAGGATTTTGTTTGCAGCCTTCTTTTCCCATCAGATGATTTTTCCAACCATCTTCCCCAGCTGGGATGTTCTGGTGACACAGTGGACAGTGGTTTAATGAACCTTTGGCAGCTGCATAAAACAGTTTTACAATAACATAAAATGTTATATAGATAGTAAAATAAATTCCTGTCATTCATTCAGTGAAAAAACCATTTCTAAATAGTCTTGTGTCAATTTCTCACAACTTTTAAAACTGGAGCAATGAATTTTTTCTTTTGGGGTATAAGTTAATTTTCATTGGCTTGTTCTAAATTACTTGTCCCTAAGTATTCTAAATTTATTGTCCCAGAGAAATTCTAAATTTCTAGAATATTAGATTCGGTAATTTTTTATAAACTTATTTGCGATTCCCAGTTCTAAATTTATTTCCCTTGGGTAATTTTATATGCATTGGCCAGTGGCAGAACTAACAAGTGAGGACTGTGAGCTCGCTCACAAAGGGATACCCCCCCTCCCCACCCCGCTTCGCTTTTAAGTCAAATTATCTCCCATTAATGATATCCGAGGTCAATAAAAATCCTTCATGCACATCTACATATAATGTACTTCCTTTATGCTAAGTTTCATTAAATTTCATCAAGAGGTTTAGGAGGAGTTGCACTTACAAGGGATGTGGGCACACAGACAGACAGACAGACAGGGTGATTCCTATATACCCCCCAAAAAAGTTTGCGGGGGGTATACAAATACAGTTTGATTAAAGTGTATTGCCATTGGGAGCTTTAAATTTACAGTTCTTTGGTTATTCTAAATTAATTTTCTTGGGTAGTTATACATTTTTATCCATGAAGTGGAATTCTAAATTGAACTCCAAAATATATATTTCTGGGTAATTTTATAATTACTGCACTTAGGTAATCTACATTTATTGTTTTGGTATTGTTCTACATTAATGTATTGTTCTTATTTAAGGTAATTTCAAATTAAATTTTATTATACTGAAACTTATTATAAAACATAATTTCTCAATGGTTACATTATTTAAAATCTATGCCTTCCTTTAAACAATATATTAATTTTCCTTAAAAAATAAAGTTATTTCTATTTACCATTACAGCTTTTTTCTGATACGTGGGGGTCATATTCTGACTTTGGTATAGCCTCTGTACAACGGTTGCACTTTGAATAGTTATTCTTGGCTTCACACTCGTTCAGCAAATGATCAGTATATGTTGCTATCTCAACAACCTGTTTACAGTTTGTGCACCGTTTTAACATTGGACAATGTTTCCAGTAATGTAAATCTAGACCTTCCTCTGTGAAACTTTCATTTCTTTCTCCACAGAATATACATATACTGAAAAAAGGAGATTCTAATGTAGTATATTGCAATTGTAGATTTTTGCATATATTCAACACAGTTACTAATTTTAATAGAAACTGTAAAAAAGTATTAGGAACTTGATATAATTACAGTTATGGGTAGAATTTTTAAACATTACAATAATAAATTTTAAGTGCATAAAAAAAGATCCATACATTAAATATTTCTTGTATATTAATTTATTATTAATATTTTTTCAATTTTTTTTCTATCATGCACCCTTAAAAAATCCCATATCACTCTACTAGCATGATATGTTTAAATGTGATCAGTTTCTGAAAACATTGTTAAGTAACCAACAAGATGACACAATGTTACAAAAAAACCTCTTTGGTTAAACATCATAATGTCAGCGATAAATTTGTTTGTTTGTTTGTTTGAATGGTGTTTTAACGACACTTTCAGCAATTTTTCAGCTATTTCATGGCGTCCAGTTTTTATTGGGGAAGGAAGCCGGAGTACCCGGAGAGAACCCCCGACCTGCGGTAGGAAAACTGGCAATCCTTGTCAATTAAGATTGGAGTCGAGTACACCCTGCCTGCAGTGAGAATCGAACCTGCAATCTCAGTGTTTACAGACCACGTGATCAATAGTAGACGAACTACCTTGACCACTCGGCCACCGAGGCCCCGCAATAAATTTGAGTCAACTTCTTATCACTCTGGGTCTAATATATAGATGTTAAAATTATGTTATATCCCGATTACTACTGTTCTAGCAGAATATTTTAATTTCGTTTAAATACTCAATACATGAGCAAAGTTGGTTATTTCGTATAACCTAACTTGGATTTTCACCACGTGACTGATTGTGACGTTATAATAAGATGTATTGATGACGTTGACTATACATGAATTCTTCCGCAAACAACATGTGATGACACTAAAATTGTGAATTGCAAATATTATTCGATTACTTGTAAAATATTGTTCTTGTTACTTCATTTTTACTATAGAATTTAAAATATAAGGTTTGTTTTCAATTGTTGGTTAGATTATTGGATATAAACGACTTTGGATCGATTTACGCTGCAACATAAGCAGCTTCGCGGTTTATTCAGCGTAATCAACACAAAGTCGTTTATATCCAATAATCTAACCAACAATTGAAAACAATCCTTAAATAATTTTCCATTTCAAAATGCAGAAGTTCTAACATACTTATCCATGTTATAAACAGAAGTTTCATCTTCATCTGCTGTCTTTCTTATTGGCTTATTGCTCTTTTTAGGTATCTCATTTTTCTAGAAAACAAACAATCATAGACAATAGGACACAACAAATATCAGCAAACAGACATCATATTAAATAATTTTAAAAAAATTATTATTAATTTATATTTATAAATTATTAATTTAATAATTATAATTAATTATATTAATAATTTTAGTGGTGTTTTGTTTTGCAAACAGGAAAATATTATTTTGGAATTAGTAAGATTCATACTGATTCATTCCAGAGTAATTTGGGCAAAGTTCTTTGAATTTCAGCCAGTAACATCGTTCAGCATAAGTTATCTGCTTAACTAATGGTAGAATAATAAGTTCTTACATAAGTTTCGGAAAGAAGGGGTGATCTTCCAAGAGTAATAGAAATTTTGGCTTTTTGCCAGAAGAGTGCAGCAGAACAAGCGAAAAGACCCCAAAATTTCTATCATTAGTGGAAGATTACATGGGCTTTCCTAAAAAACTAATGAAAGTACCTATTTCTCCCATAAACCAACAACTTTCACATCATGATAATATTCTATAGACTCTCCATTGTTTAATATCCAACATCCAATCAAAATGAATGTTATCAAAGCAACGTTCTTGTTTCAGGCATTCTGATTGGATGTCCCATTGAGTAAGTGATGAGTTTGAGTGAACTCATCTCAACCTGAAATTGGTAATTTACAGAAGAATCATATATTTTAATAGGTTTTTTACTTGACTGCCAAAATAAGCTCCCCTTGAATAACCAGCTATAAAGTAAATCATGTCATTTTTACCTTTTTTTTGTTGTCTGGTTTAAGCAAGTTTTCATCAACAGGCTGAAAAAAAACCAATAAGACTTAACTAATTAAATTCCAGAATTGAAAATTTCTCTTATATGTGACTATTACCATCTGATATCACAAACTTAAGCTAATATAGGATTGAACACCGTTTTCAATGGATTTATCGGTATATCAACAAGACCAACTCATTCAGAACCATATAAAAGTCAAAAGTACTTTATGGTATGTTTGTGAGTGAGTTGGTCTTGTCGATATAACAAATACACTGAAAACAGTGTTTAATCTTTACAACAAAATTGCATTAAGAAATTAATTTGCCTAAAGTAATCTCAATTCCACTCTTTCTTGTGTATTTTGGTAGCAGTATTGACCTAAAGTATGAATATTTTGTTGATTTTTTGTACCAAATGTTATTCCATAAACCATCTTTTGATTTTAATAAACATGAGTACACAACTAAGGATTCACTTCAATCTATAACAGTTTTTTCTTCAACGACCACAAGACAAATAATTTACATGCATTCATCAAATAAAAAGTTGTAATTTGATCACGGTAGATATTGAATGCCTTCATCTTTGTTTACACTAAAAGTAGGCCAATGTTATTTATACAAAAATAAATGTAGTCAACTTTATTTATCAAAAAATAAATTCTGTGGAAAATCTTTACATGAAATAATCACGACCAATCAAATAAACATATTTCTTAATATGCAAATCATATAAGAACTATATATAAATAAATATTTGCAAGTTCAAATTACATATTATCAAAATATCCTCACAAGAAAAAAAACCAAATTACTATTATTTTTAACCCCTATCTGAAATAACAAAATGGTTTAACTTATTCCAAAATAACAAAACCAGAGATCAAACTGAATTTATAGTAATTTATCATTCTGGGACTTTTTTTAAGTCTTGAATCATATATGTGTAGTCTGAAAATAAAAATTAAACTCTAATGTGATGGTACAAAGTAATAAAAGCATTGATCACTCCACACACATACAGTTACTAAATAATAATAATACTAATAAGGCTGTTCCAGAAAATTCTATCTCCTACCCCTGGAAGGCACTTTTTCTTAACCTCACACCCATGAAAATAAACTGGTCCATATTATATATGTTAAATATACAAAGTGCATTTGCCATTCATTTATATATTAAAACAGACTACCTGCAACGGGTGGACATGGGGAGGGGAGGGTAGAGGGGATAATATTTTTTGTAACAGCCCTAATAAGAATCTTAACCAATGAATGAATATATATATAAATTATTTATTTTAAATACATATAACAAAACAAATTACAATATCCTTCTCAAAATCAGAAATCGTCAAATTCTTTGCTAATCAGGCCATTTAAACATTTAATATAACTGTTTCGTTTTTTAATTTTATGTAGAAACGGAGTACAACATTTCACTATTTTAAAATTAAACAAGATATGTTAGATATATTTCTCTTTGTTTTAAAAAATGTCCGTACAAAGTATTTTACAAAATCTACCAAATAACAGAATTATACCTGGTTCTTAAAATACAAAGTAACAATACATACAAGTCAACTAATGTCTAATTAGAAGTTTGTTTTGAACCCTAGCAAAGTATGTACACTTCAAACTCTAACCTTGATAATTTCTGGAATTGATCGAGTTGTAGTTTTTGCCGTACTTTTTGGGACTTTCTGCTTAGCAAAATAAGTTCAAGGAAGAAATAAAATATTATACAAAACATAATTTTTTGTTTGTGTAAGTTAAAATATTAGTTTGTATTCTCTGTAGCTAGAGCCTTAAACCATAAGTTTGGTTAAAAACAAATAATAGGCTAGACGTACCAGTGTCATGTCCCACACTTCGTGGGAAATTGAAACCCCTTACATTTACATAACACATTTAATTATTTTTTCTAAATAAATGTGCCATGGTATTATGAAACCGTTCTCAGAGAAATGAACCCCTACCAATATACTAGATTAACCAGCAGGGTAAATTTTTGATGAAGGGGTTCAAAATACCATGGCAGAAATTTGACCTGGAGGAATTCAAAATAATTGACTCCTGGTGCAGAATATCATATGACTCTCATAAATAATTAAATTTTAATAAAAACATGGAAAGAAATTAACTTACATTATATTTTGTTGTTGTAATGTTACAAATACAAAAATTTGTTTAAAAATTGTTAAATTTTTGTATAATTTTGAAATTAAATAATAATTGCCTGCTTTTCACTAAATTCTTTCAGACTTTCTGCTCCAGCATATTTTAGTCAACATAACTTTACTTAAATAACAATATTTAGTATGTATTAGAAATGTAAATTAAATAGAAAGGATGCAATAAAATAATCTTCTTGAGAAGACAATAATTCAAAAAATTGGAAAAAAGTTTAACTTTAATAAAATTTGTTAAATACAAACTTAAAAAAAAAAAGTTTAACAAAAAATAACTACAAAAAAGACTAATGAAATGAGCTATCTTTAGAAAAGAAATACACGAAGAAACAATAAAATATTTAACAAAATTTGTTTATTAGTAATATCTTTCATCATTTTGTATAAACATGTGTACAAATTCTATGATGAACTCATGATGCTGCCATTTTCTGGGTCTGTGTGGAGGTCTAATCGATATATATTTTTTTTTAATAGGAATGCTGCTGCTATTTAAGGTAGAAAGTCTTAACCTATAGTTTGTCAAATATGGTACTCAATTTTAACGTCCACAAAATAAATGGTTAAAAATGATTTTACCTGTTTACCAGAAGCCATGTCTTTCAGTGACTGGAGCTGTTTCTGTAAGGCTTCTATCTCCGCTTGTTTCTTAGCCTCCTCGTCAGCTCTCTGTTTCTGTAAGAAAATAAAAATAAAAATAAAATAAAAAAATTAAAGTTAAAATATAAAAATGTCTCACCTGCATTTTGCATTAGTAATGGAAAAAAAAAATCATGTCATAAGCATCACGAAGATTAAATTGTTATCATTTAAAATATACAATGCATTGTTACAGATAAAATGAAAAATCAAAAAATTTAACGTAGTCACTGGACCAAGAAATTGAGGTCAACGTCATGAGACACCTACCAGACAGTCGTGTACTATTCATTAGGCAACCTATATACCAAATATTGTCATCCTACCATGCATGGTTACAGAGGAACTGCCGTAATCCAAAACCATTAATGTAGTCACTGGACCGTGAAATTGAGGTCAAGGTCAGGTGACTAACTGGCAAGTTCTCATCCTATGCTACCACTGGATCAAATTTGATGGACTTGGGGCTTTAGCTTACAAAGATATAAAGCAAAATGCCAAGTTTTGTCACGGCCACGGGAATTCCCATATATATGTCTCTCCTCCATTGACAATCTTCGCAGGTGAGACAATAAAAACTAAAACATCTCTAAGGTTCTAGTTGAGCTTTATTATCTACAATAGCTATGACAAAGTTAGAAAAGGACAAAAGAGATTGTCTTTGTATTTACCACTGTATGCTAAATCCATTTAAGCCCTAGTAAATATAGTAAAACCTACTTTGACATCTGATTTGCTTGGCTTTCCATCCACTTGATCAAAATATTCATACAGTAGTCTGTACATAGTAATTTTCCTGGTTTTTTCATCATCTGCAGGAAGATGATCTTTGACAGCTTGTTTTTCCTCTTTGTACAGTGCTCTGATGATGCGTTCTGATACATCCCTGACTTCACCAGCGTGATGATTTAAAGCTGCCACACAAAACTGCATCATATTGTCGATATTTAAACCACTGAAAGAAGAGAATAAAACATACTGAAGAAAATACCAGTCTTGATTCATTAGCCAAAGAAATTAAAACATAATCAAAACTACTCCAAGGGGCCTCGTTAGCAAAGTGGTAAAGGTAGTTCGTCTACTACTGATCACATGGTCTATCAACACAAAACTGGTCCAATATTGGTATGTACTGAGAAGATTAGGAAGACAGTTTTTGTTTACCAGGTTTTACCCCATTTCAGCAACATTTTAGCTCTTCATATGGTGTGTAATGCATGTTAAGTTTTTATTGGGCTAAAGCTGGAGTACCTGCTAAACACCACACCCAAACTTCGCCGGAAAAATGGCAACGCTTCTAGGCACTTCGCAGGAAAAATGGCAACGCTTCTAGGCTTCAGTGTAGCTCAAGCCTGTTATAGCATGATTAACCTCTTAAACCACTCTGTCATTGAGGCCAATCTTTAACCACTCTGTCATCGAGGCCAATCTTTAACCACTCTGTCATCGAGGCCAATCTTTCATTGGTAAATCACAATAAATACTATTCTTTCAATGTTTTTACAACCAATCATTTTTGTTGTTACAAACGTGAAACTGCTATTGTTCATGTCTAATATTAGCTGGTTGTTTTTACAATGATTCCTACCTATTTGATTTAATTCCTAAATCTTTGTATAACAGTTCAACTATTTCACATCGACTCTGACCAAGTCTTGGAGCCACAGTAACTTTCATTGGTTTAACTGCTTCATGAGGTACAGAATTTGTTGGCTAAAATAAAAATTATAAAGTTACAATGACTTATACAAAGATATAAAAGATATACAGAAATGATTCTTACATATATAACCAGACTTTGTTTTAGTAAACCAAATAAAATGTCTCACCTCCACTTAGACCCTGCACATTGGGGTCCAATATTAGACACATGCAAAATTAACATAAATTTGACCTTGAGGTTAAACGTCATGGTGACACATCTATATGTATAATATCTATGGCCTAGGTCAAAAGAGGAAAAGGTTACAGGCCACACAAGCTTTCCTTATGAAAATTACATTAATTTGACCTTAAGGTCAAAGGTCAAGGTCATATAGAGGTCATCATGATACCCAACACACCGTCTTATGGTGATACATCCAGGTACAATATCTAAAGCTTGTCAAAAGACAACAAAGTTTCAGGACAGACAACGAGAATGAGAAGAAAAAAAAGACTATAATAACAAGGTAAATCTGTGAACTAATGCTCACTAGTGATACCCCCGCTTTCACAAAAAGTATTCGGTAAACAGGAAGTAGATGACCATGGAGCAATAAATCCATATACACTATATGGTACTATAGGATAAAGCAATTAGCAAATTATCAGGCTTCTGCATCCTATAGTTGCTTAGAAAACTGCGACAAGAAATTTTTGTTGCAGATGGACGATCGCACAGAGAGACAAGGGTTAAACATTATACCCCCTCTTTTTGAAAGCAGGGGTATAAAATGTCTCCCTTCCTTTGAAGGTGAGAAATAACACAGTACACAATTTTTTTTACTTATGGAAAATACACATATTGAACAATATATTGTCTTACGCATTAAAAATGGCAAAAGAATGAAATGGCTGGGTTGCAAAGCAAGTGCCTTAATAAATGGTTTACAATTTGTTGGAGGAAGGTTTTGTGTCTGTGTAAAAAATGTAGGAGGAAATCTGCTACTGTGAATGTTTTGAAAAATTACACTAAGTTCCCAAGTTTAGAAAATTATGAAAAAATTCCTCAAATAATTCAATAAAAGCAGGTGCATAACTTCAATAAATGTGCAATCTTTGTAAAGTTTCAAATATCTGGGTTGATTACACAAAATAGATACCCTACTACCCTTACCTGCCCAACTTCACCATACTATAAACGGGGCTTGCAACCGGCCAATATAAAAACATGAACAAGATTTTTCTGGACATATGACATTTCCTAGTTTCCACCTCGTGTGAAACAACAAAATCAGGCACATTTGTAAGTCATTAGTTTGATGCACCTTTTGAGTTTTGCTATGTGAACAATAATATAAGTTTTGGGAAAGACCTGGTGATCTTCCACAGGTTGCAGGAATTGTATGTCTTTAAAAACATTAAGAAATTTCTATCATGAGATCCCACTGGTTTTCCCAAAAGCGCATGCAAGTATCTATTTCTTTTGCAAACCAATAACTCCCATCACAATAGTCTAAGACATTTAATCAGAACAAGTGAAGCAAGAACATGTTACCATGCAAGGAGTACAGATGAGTGCACATCGTCATTTAGTCATTTACAGAAGAAAACATTACTTACTGTTATGAAAATAGTTAATATCATCTAACAAGGCTTGTGTTACACAAACAAATAAAATTGACATATTAACAGCAAAATAAATTAAGGGAGATAACTAACAAAAAATAGATAGGTAGAGTAATGGTTTTTATGCATTATACTTCTACTCATCACCAGGAACCTATATACCTATATAAGCTTGCAATGAATTCATCCAGTAGTTTTTGAGTTATTTTACTAACTTAAAACATAAACTAAGGGAGATAAAAAAAACTAATGTAGGTTGTGCACTGCACTGCACTCCTACTCCTTACGATCCATTGGATGTTTGCTTTACATCCAGCAGTATTTCAGCTATATTCAGGACAAGAACAATGTAACAAACAATAAATCTATGGAAAAAGAGGACGGATATGGCATAGGACAAAATTTTGACTACCACTGGATGAGTATGGATTATTTAGCCTTTTGTAGTGGCTACAATGAGCCTACACTTTTTCTAAATCTACAAAAGGGGTCTTTACAGTGCAAGGAGTGAGGCACTCTCCTAACCTTAACTTAAGGAGGCACAAACATTTTTTTTTAAAGAATTTTCACTGTGCATATACTGTGAACTTTCATTCTACCAGCCCATACTGTAAAATGGAATATCTCTAACTCTATACATAAAACACAGAACTAGTTTTAGTTTTTAGAGTTTATACTGCTTAGAATTTTACAGGATTATCAAACATACATATTAATCCATTAAGAAAACTCCAGTAACACTTTTGTTTTACTACCATACCTTTACTTCAGGGTATCTGGCCATTTCCAAGATAAAATTTTTTGCATCATCTCTGTTTCTTACAGCCTAAAAAATAAGATTTCTTTAATAATGAAATACTGTCTCATAAAGTGGTTTCATTGGTGAGTGTTTGTATGAATGGTGTTTAACACCAGTTTTAGCTTAAATAGTGAAGTGTTCTTTACCCATAAAAATTAAGGCATATTTTGCACAAAGAATGCAGGTTTTATTTAACCAAATGTTTCTCAAAATAAAGAACCTTAGTGAGCAAGCTCTTGATATCCCACACGTTCCCATTACATACATGAAAGTGCTATCCAGGCAACAACATTGAATATACACGAAAGTTGACTAAGTCCCCCCCCCCCCCCCCCCCCCCCCGAAAAAATAGGGTCCCTGGAAATCAATACAATCCAAGCACCTACTATAAATAACTATTTCCCAAAGTTTCATGAAAATCCATGAAGAAATGAAAGTGCTATCCAGGTGACAACATTGAACATGGACCAGCATTAAGTCGTGCTAAGTATACCCCCACTCGACAATTTTTTCGGCTCGGAAAACAGGAAGCAGATAACTGACTGACCTGAAAGGGGAGGCATGGTACAACTGATCATGCTAAAGCTGTGCACCAAATTTGAAATTAATCCTTTTAGTAGAAGCTGAGACATCTATTCCGAAAAATTTTCCTACAAGGCCTTGAAACAGTCTAAGCCGGCTCGGAAAACAGGAAGAAGATTACTGACTGACCTGGAAAGGGGAGGCACAGTACAACTCACTCTCAAAAGCTGTGCACTAAATTTGAAATCGATCCTTTTAGTAGAAGCCGAGAAATCTGTTACAAAAGTTTGCAAAGGATGAACAGACAGACAGACGTACGTACGGACAGACGGACAAG
The DNA here is from genome assembly GCA_944474755.1 of Limnoperna fortunei. Lineage (NCBI taxonomy): Eukaryota > Metazoa > Mollusca > Bivalvia > Mytilida > Modiolidae > Limnoperna > Limnoperna fortunei. The sequence goes on from OX104122.1 coordinate 37,091,665, forward strand.
GTGATTGCAACATAGCCCACTCTCTTACGAGTGGGGGTATAATATACATGTACAGGAAAGTTAACTAAGTCCCCCACCCAAAAATATGGTCCCCATTGACGAAATTACCTGAAAATCAATCCCATCCAAGCAACAACTGTAAGTAACAATTTCTTAAGGTTCATGAATATCCATGAAGAAATGAAAGGCGACAACATTGAATATGCATTTGCATGAAAGTTGACTAAGTCCCCCGCCCAAAAATATGGTCCCCATTGACAGAATTTCCTGAAAATATATCCCATCCAATCAACTTCTACAAGTAACAATTTCTTAAAGTTTCATGAAAATCCATGAAGAAATGAAAGCACTATCCAGGCGACAATATTGAATATACATATATACATGTACAGGAAAGTTAACAAAGTCCCTCCCCTTCCCAAAAATATGGTCCACCCTTGAAGAAATTCCCTGAAAATCAATCCCATCCAAGCAACTACTATGTTAACAATTTCCCAAAGTTTAATTAAAATCTATTAAGAAATGAGAGTGCTATCTAGACGACAACAGCATAACACATGACGGACGGGTCAAAAACGTTATACATCCCCGCAACTTTGTTACGTGGGGTATAATTACCTATTTACAAAATAGGAAAAACCAGTAGATAACAAAATATGGTGCAATTTTTTTATTCAATAAATGGCTACTTTCCATACTTAGTAGATTTTTTTTTCGATAGTAATTATACATACTTCTTGTATTTAAATGTATTTGAGAAAACCAAAAAATGAGCTGCCAATGCTATTTTTAAATGTGTTGAAAGAGAGATAAATCTGTACTTACAGTATCACCAGATTTATGAAGAAGATTTTGCATAGATCTTTCCACAGCCCATACTGTATCTTGTTTCTGTATTCTATTAAATTAATATACATGTAAGTATTTATTACAATTACACCTATCTATTACAACTGGTACTGCTTATGTATGTATGTATGTATGTCAATTTTAATGGAGAATCATGGTTTGTCCAAATACCACAGAACATCATGAAAGCCAACGAACTTTTGTAAACAGTTCAAGGTCCCTTGGAAACAAACATGGCTGACTTACAAGTGGAAGCGGGAGGTTTGGCATGCCATAAAACAGGTTTTAACCCCCTCCCCCCATTTCTTTTGAAATGTCTGTACCCAGTCAGGACCATTGATGTAGTTACCATATTTTTTCTTGAGAATTCTAGAGTTTGCTGGTTTCTCTGACATTTATATGTAGTGTCTTTTTTGACAGTTTCCTCTGTGTTTGGTATTTTGTTTTTGGCTTCATTTATAATGTAAATTCCCAAAGTCAAGTATGATTTTTGACATGTACACAACAGAGGCATACCATTAAATATGGACACGTAATTGTGGATAATTTTTCCTCCTGGATTTTCATTATAAAAAGGTACAATATTGAACAAACAAAAAAATGCTAATAAAAAACATGCTGCATGGGGGTGTGAAATAAAGTATATAATTTACTCAACCATCAAGGCAAATTTCCGACATAAGATATACAGATAAATACTTACTTGTGTTTTGGCACAAATTCTGTCATAATCATTTTAAGTAAATGAAGACCAGCTTTGAACACCTAAAAATATAATTAAAATACAACTATGTCAAATATAATCAACAATGATTATTGGATATATTTAAAAAAAAATTAAATCTTTTGCCTTTGGGGGACTTTGTTAAATTCTGTAAAATTTTGTTTATAAATAAATTTAACTTTCTTTAAATTGTGCAAAGAAGATTTAATCTGGTATATTTGTTACAATATACATAGAAACAGTTTCTGGTAACACTTTTAAAACACAATAAAAACAATATATTACGTTTTATGAGCAAAGAAAAATGCTAACAACAAAATATAAATATATATTTAACTTTATTTATATCCTCAACTAGGCATTTTACTTGACACATATATATATATATACTAAATATATAAAGAAAATAGGCCTCGCAAACTCTCACTATCTTGTCATGCATAAAAACAAGTTTTGACAGGTTTTAGAAATTTTGTTGACACCGTTTGCTGAGCATAATCCAAATCTGTTAGGGCAGATATCATGATTTCAGAAAGTCTAATATGAATAATGACATGTTCTGATCCGTTTGTGATAAAGTTCAAATAAGAAAATACAGGCATGTAATCACTTTCTGGTTAAAGGTTAACTATCTGCTTGCCTATGTTATTCTTGTCAGGATTCTTGTATGACTAAAGAAAGTACATATTTCCTTTTATTTATGTCATACATGTAATAAACTTTTCCAGTATTATCACAGGGTCTAATCTGAGTTTCTTGTTTGTTTGTTTGTTTTTTTTTTGAATGGCGCTTAATGTCACTATTAGCAATTTTCAGCTATATCGTGGCATCCAGATTTTATTGGGGTAGGAATGCAGAGAACCCAGAGAAAACCCCCACTGGCAATCTTTTTCAATTAAGATTGGAATGAATAGGGCACTGTGAGACTGGAAAAGTCGACCTCAGTGCTGACAGGCTCAAGATCAACTGTAGATGACCAACTACCTTAACCACATAGCCACCAAGGCCTCCTCAGGGTTGACAGGCTCATGATCAATTGTAGATGACCAACTACCTTAACCACTTAGCCGCCGAGGACACACTAATTTGAGTAATATTTTTTATAAGTATAAGATAAATATGTTTCACAACACTGTTTAACTTACAGCATAAACTTTATCATCAATTGCCTTTTTAACCAAGAATATTGCTGCCCTCATCATGGTTTTAGCCTCATCTTTTGGTGATGAAGCTGAAAGGTCCTGCATCTGTTTATACACAGCCAATAATGCATCTTCTCTGTAGGACCAAGTCTTGCTGTAAGCTTTGGAAACCTAAAAACAAAGTTTATTGATTAAAACTTAAGGTATCCGACCCATAATTGAAGTCACCGTTTAATTTTATTTTTAGACCAAGAAATGCAGCTTTATTTAATCAATATATTACTAATTAATGATACCAATTAAATATATTGTTGTACTTTGAGTTAAAGTTAACAGTTTTGAGGACAAAAAGTTAGTTGCTCATATAGTAGTTCCGATGTTTGCCGAACATTTTTGGTCTGCTCCATTGACAAACAATTGACATTCCGGACACCAAATATGATCACGTGGTCCATTACGGGTTGGATACCTTAACCCATTAATGTATTTTCTGTATTATTACATTTTACTACTGTCTCCTTTGTGTATAATACTTATTTCTTAAAAAAAAATTAGATCACCATAAATCAGTATTATACACAAGAAGTCCAATAAGTTTAAGTTGAAGTAATTGAATCCCTTGTAAGAACATAAGATTGGGTAGATTTAATACAAGTACATCTATCTGTATTATTAATAGTCACTTATGGAATGTCTATATCACCCTGCAATAATAACGAGAGTCACTTAAGCCAAAGACAATTAATTTGAAATAAAAACTTATTGATAATTTGTTTGTTTGTTTGTTAAAACGTATTTAACACCAATTTCAGTAATTTTTTAGGCTATATCATGACATCCAGTTTTTATTGGGGGAGGAAGCCTGAGTACCTGGAGAAACCCCCCCACCCCCACCTGCGGTCAGAAAACTGACAATCCTTGTCAATTAAGATCGGAGTTGAGTACACTCTGCCCTCAGTGAAAATCAAACTGGCGCAATCTCCATGTTTACAGACAACATGATCAATAGTAGACAAATGACCATAACCTCTCGGCCACTAAGGCCTGCTTCCGGAATGCGTACTTTAAATGTCTGTTATCTAATTTTTACTGTTTTCTCCAAAATGTAAACAATTTGATATTTTTCATCTCTTATTTTACAATTTGAGTTTCAAACAAAACAGAACTTACCAATGGTTCACCAAATACGTCAATAGCATTAGAGGCTTCTCTCAGATCTTTTTCAGTTAAAGGTTCTGGGTCACCAGTTATTCCCCCTTAAATTAAAAAATAAGACTATTTACGATATTATTTATTACATTATATTTCTGGAACTCCAGTAATTTAATTCAGGTTAATGGTAATCTGTTACCAAATGCAATTGCTATGTATTATGGGATTTGATTGTTAACATTCTGTGTAAATTCACATTCTACTAATCAATCGTCTCCAAGCTAGATTTCATACTGGCTGAGAATCAGTTACTGCCAGTTTAAAAAAGGTTTTAAAAAATCGAAGAATGTGTCCAAGGGACACAGATGCCCCCGCTTAATGAAGTCCCAAACAGGAAGTAGTTGTTCAACAGATCTAAAAGTCGCTTAGGATGTACAACTTGTGATACTGAAACACCTTGCCAAATATCAAATTGTTCTCATATACAGTTTCTGAGAAAAGCTTGTCAAAACTTTTCATATTCGTGTTCACACATTTTCATATCGGCCCAGTACCAAACAGGAAGTAGTTGTCAGACAGGTCTGAAAGTTGCTCAGGACGTACAACTTGTGATACTGAACCACCCTGCGAAATTTCAAATTGTTCTCATGTACTGTCTCTGAGAAAAGCTTGACGGAACTTTTCATACTCCTGTTCACACATTTTCATATCGGCCCAGTCCCAAACAGGAAGTAGTTGTCTGACAGGTCTGAAAGTCGCTTAGGATGTACAACTTGTGATACTGTACCACCCTGCATAATTTCAAATTGTTATGTAAGGTTTCTGAGAAAAGCTTGATGGAAATCCGTACAGACATACGTACGTATGTACAGACATGAGTAAAACTTAATGCCCCCCCGACATGTTGTCTCCGGGGCATAAAAAAATATTTTCTTTATGTGCACATTTATACTCAGAAGTGCCCCGTAACATCTATGATTAACCCAAGATGTAAGTAAACAATTCTAGAATTCCAGTGTGTGTGTGTGTGCTTGTTGAAATACTACTGCTGTCATGGCTGTGACATGCTGATTTTTGCAGGGTTTTTTAAATTTTGATGTGTGCTAATTATCACCACTAAGTTTTATTGAGTATTTTGTTCACACAACTATTGCTGTGCAGAAGAGATAGATTGTGAAGCTTATAAGTCATTATCAAACCGTTTTTACTCAGTTTTCATTGCTGAATAATGTCCTCCATAATATCCAAGTCAACATTATTTTTTTCTACCAATATATCAAGAGTAATAAATTGCATATAAAATTGAGTGTACTTAAAACAACAGAAGTCCTAATTTCTGACCTGAAGTTTCAACTGGTTCTGGATCTTCATCAAGAATAGCAGCAGGAGGTCTGAAAATAAATGTTTGTAATTTACCCAACAGGGCTCACCCAATTGGATGACTTGGATGAATCTTGATGTCACCCTGATGACCCTGTTCTGAATTTGTTATAATGTTAGTTCTACTAATAATTTTCAGTTAATACATACATTACGTCAAGCTTCACCGGGTATTTATAGTGTTTTCAGTAAGGCAGGTAGTATACAGTTATCAGTAAATTCAGTAATTTTTGTGATTTGAAATCGTAAGTTCTGGTGTTCCAAACCTTTAATAATTGTTTTTTAATGGAATATTTCTAAAGATTGCATAAAAATTAACTTGCATTTCTGTCCAAGACTTAACATTCACAAAAATAAATTCATGCACTAATTTCAAGTTTAAGTGGTATGGAGACAAGATCTTACATAGATAAATGTATATTTAAGGAATATTTCAAATTTCTGAACAGGTTATAGAGAATAACCTGTTCAGAAATTTGAAATATATTCCTTATAATTTAATTTTTATTAGCAATCTTGGCAAATTTAATGGTAAAAACAAAATGTCACTGGACTATTTGAATTTTAATAGTGTAAGAATAGGTCATGTGACGATTTGGTCCTTCTTTATAGACCATAAAAGATAGGAAAAATAAATTGCACATCAGCAAAAGCTCCTAAAATGAGGATAGATATAAAGTGGCAAAAATCCTTATCAAAAATCGAAATTTTCTACATCAAAATTCCCCCTAAGACCCCATATATTGCAAAAGTTAAATGTCAATCGATTGATTGAATGGTTGCTTAATATCCAATGAACAGTATTCAGCTAGAGTAAGGATGAGATGTTACACAGTAAATAAATGCTGGAAATGGAATGGACCAAAAGGTAGAAAAATCTGACTGCCACTGGAAAAGTATTAAGTGCTATGTAGGGACTAAAAATTTGGCCCTGTTTTAGCAGCCACAATGCACACACTCTTCTTTTTTTAAATCTACAAAGGGGGTCTTCATCATGTGAATACCATGAGATTTCCCAAGCATGTTACCCAATATGGTCAGCATTTAGGCTTTCCATATTACAACCTGACAACCCCCAAACAAGATGGCCTCCCCTATCTGCTAATAATGTGTAGGGATTGTCTGGACAGCTCTGTAGGTTGAGCACTGGGTTCCTCCCAGTATAGTCCCAGCTTTAGAAATATGTGATATATTTATGTTATAAAAAGAAGAGTGATAAGTTAATACCACTTTTTTATTTTTGTCATCCATTTATACATGCATTCATAAAATAAAACCAATAAATTGTCTACATGCAGTAAATATATTCTATCTTAAAATTTGGTATCCAAAAATAAATTTACGATGCTAAAATAATAATACCTGACAATCAGTACAGCTAGTATTTTTTCACATTTCATCTAGCAACTGTATCTATAAATAACTTACTTTACAGGAAGTGGTCGTTCATCATAGACAGGTCTAGGCGGAGGAGTCGACTGCGAATCTCTGTGGGTGTCTTTACTACAGAAATATAACAACTATCTACCATGAATGTTAGAATGCTTGGTGTCATACAATGAAGCAAGGAGGAGTATTCTGTTCTAAATATTACAATATAATGGGCTGCCGATAACTGCAGGCGTGATACTATGTCATAAACTGAACAAGAAGTATAATTGCATCAATATTGAAAATAAAATATGGTGAAGTTAAATTCTAAATATTACAATATAATGGGCTGCCAATAACTGCAGGCGTGACACTATGTCATAAACTGAACAAAAAGTATAATTGCATCAATATTGAAAATAAAATATGGTGAAGTTAAATATAAAAGTGGTATAAAGTATCATTTGTTGTGAAAAAAAAACCACTTAAACTATTAAAACCATCGAAATCACTAATAGTAGAACACTTTTATCTATAAGTGTCTGAAATATCTAGGTAATCTTATATTATCAGAAAGGACAATTCAAAACCTTAGACAAAAGGTTTAAACAATGTTACTACAGAACTGTGCACAGATTTTTATTTATAAAGAAAGTGTTTTCTAAAAAAGAAAAAAAAAAAATCAAATTTAGATATTTAGATTAGTTTGTCAAATTGAAAAATAAAGAGATCTGTTTAAACAGTTTATAATTGGTTAAGAAGATCAGAGTAAATTATGTGTTGTATATTATTGATGATTGCTGGTTATGTTTTTGGACAATTTGGTCAGACTTTTGAATGCCTCTGGATTTATACATATCAAAGCATTAATATCCCCCAATAAAATGCTTCATTTTCTTTTTAAAATTCAATTACATTTATCTTAACATTTATTAAACATTAATTAAACAATTTATTAAACATTATTACAAATTAATTACATTTATTAAAAGCAACTACAAAATTATTTCAAATTACTTTATACTTCTTTATGGCTTTTGGGCAAACTATATCACTATATTTTACATATTTTGTTTCTGTATTTAAGTCCTTAAAAACTATTACAGCCATTTTAAAACATTGTTATTTGAATATTTGCCAGTCGACATCCTTAACAAAACACACCCCTTATCTGGATTAGAATGAAAACAAGAAAATGGTTAATATTTAAAAAAATTCAACAATTATTAGGAAGTATCTCTTTAAAATAATCAGAGTTGCTAATTGTAGTTTTTCATTAAAAAGATTTATGAATTTATAGTTTTAAACTGATAATCAGTTTCTGCCAATTAACTACTATTTGACTTAAATGCATTTTGTCAATAACACATTATTTTGTCATATTTGTGCAAAGAAGAGACAAGAACAATAATCAATGTATTACACAGTATTAACGAACTTTATGCTAATGACTTCTAATTTCTGTGTACCTGGAAGTTTTCCAATATCAATGCAATAAGAAAATTTTCATGATTGTTGGTTTTACTGCTTTATTTTTGTCATGGTTACCATTGAGAGAGAAAATTAAGAAAATATTCATATGAATTAATTTTCAATTTTTAATAATAAATTCAAATAAAAGGGAAATTAAACCATTGCCAATGCTAGCTAGTTACAGAACTAAAGCTAGAAGATTTGATGAGCCTGTAGTCACACAACTATGTTAGAATTGAGTGCAATTTAATAAAACAGTTGTGGGGGAAATTGTTTAAAGACTGACTATAATTATTTTTGAGTTTGATGAAGAAATAAACCCAGAGATGTTGAACAATGCAAAAGTGCATACAACATCACTAAGCTTTATTAAATCAAATAAACAAACAATTACAATCAGTCTTTATAATTTGTAAAACATTTTTTTTTATAACATTTTTTTTTGTGGAAAGAAATTAGTAGAATTATTAATTTTCCTGTTTATCACATCTCCCAAGGTACAACCATGACAACTAACTTTTGTTCATTGGAGTATACTCAAAATTTTTTAAGGCAAGTTTCCTAATTTAAATAATTAAATACCTTTTTCAGGAGAGAAATATATAAAGCAAGATTTTTTTAGTCATAAATTAGGGGCTTGTCTGACCATTTAAAGTATCTAATTTCTCAGCTGAAGTACCTTCTATTTACAAAAACAGCAAATACAATTTAAAATTATGGTAAGTTTCAAAAGGAATTTAAAAAATATTTTATTTTCAAAATTTACATAATTTATATAGGAAAGTAGAAAATTTCAGATAAATACAGCATACAAGTCATACTAAGATATGCTTTGAGAGTACTTGGTGCTATATTACTACAAGCTATTCTACAGTACTAATTAGAAATGCCATTAAGGTATCCGAACCACAATTGACCATGTGATCACATTTGGTGTCCCGGATGTCCATTGTTTTTCAATGGAGCAGACCTCGGTAATGTTCAGCACACATTGGAAAAACTATTTGAGTAACTAACTTTTTTTGCTAAAAACTGTTAACATTGACTTATAGTAAGACAACATATTTCATTTGTATTAATTAGCAATATACTGATTTGATAAAGTTGTATTTATTGGTTGAAAAATAAAATTAAACTGTGTCTTCAATTATGGATCGGATACCTTAAGCAACTGTCTAAAGAAAATATTTTTAAATTATGCAGTTGTAACATAGTAGATAACTGTCCTCCAAAAACTGATGATGGAATGAATCCCATCCACTACTTCTTTATATGGTGGATGTATATGGTTATATGGTGATATCAATATCTACAGAACCGCGATTCCTTTGGTACTATGTTTTGCATATCCCTACGCTTTCCGGCCTAGGTACGTTTTGAGGTCTAGATGGGTTTCTGCAACTGTTTTTGCTGTTTTAAAAATCGCAAAATTATAAGGATTAAACATTGTGTTTTAGGAAATTATCGATGTGTAAACTCCGGCGACTCCCTCACAAACTTGACATAAAGTCCGAACTTTATTAAGTTTGTGAGTAGCCGGAGTTTACACATTGATAATTTCCTAAAACCCAGTGTTTAATGATCCTATAATAAATAGCACCCACTACATGGAATAATGTCCTATATTTTTCCCTGAACACTGTATATAGTTAACATTTGTGGACATCAATTGCACATTGTGGATACCCATTTTACAGAAATAATTTCCTGTAATTGTACATTCCACCATGTAGAGTGGACATCAGAAATCCACTATATTACTTATACCTTACAAAGTAATGCTACTTGTTATTCATGTCTATATAAAACTTCAAAGAAAAGTTTATTCTAGGATTGGAAAAAAATGTGTGTTAAGAGTGTTTAGCTTCAGTGGTTCTGAAAAGTTAAATTGTTTACATGACATTCTGTCTGGTAACTTGAGGAATTTTAAAACGCCAAATCATCTTTTACCCCACAAAAGAAAAAAAAATTTCCTAAAGGAAATGGGAAGTTCAAAACATGTTCTTAGAGTCGCTGGAACCAGATGAAAGTTTGGCCGGAAATACATGTACACTGAATTTTAATAGACAGGGAGTAAAATACCAGACATTGCAGACATGTAAGTCAATCTAACATTTCATTCTCACTGTAGCTATTTACTATAACATTAAATATATAGCACTACTACTACATGATATACCTTTTAAGTGCTGGAAGTGGTCTTTCATCGTATGGTGTTCTGGGTGGTGGTGTCCTAGGAGGGGATCGTTGTATTGGAGATCTAGGGGTAATCTCTAGTAAGCGTGGGGGAGTGGCCTGTCTCGATGGTTCAAAGTCTATAGCTTGAGGATGACGTGACTAAAACAAACAGGGAATTCACAATTTATGATATAACAATTCAGCAAATGGACACATAACTTTTCATATTTGCCTCATCTACAGATTCTTATTGTATTTTATTATTTACAAAACTGCTACAAGTGTTTATCAAACTTTTTAAATACAAATTGTCTGTGTGTGTGATGATTCACAGTCAGCTGAAGAAAAATCACAATAGCTATTACAAAACATTTGGGGTTTTGTTATGCAGCTATCAAGCCAATTTTTGAAGGCAAGTACAATAAAAATATAAAAATATATTGGCATTTTTCTGGACAAGATTAAAAATCACCCATCATCCCTCAAGATCCCCAAAATGTTTGCAATTTATGAATAAATTCTTCTCACATTAAAAGCAGAAAATTCTCCAGTGATAAAACCAAATGTGAATGAAAAGGATGTCATACTTTATTTATGAGACCTTTGAAACTGGCAACAATTTATTGATTATGTATGGAAGCAAGATATCAATTGTTACTATGGTTTGATTTCGAATAAAACTAACCTAAATAGAATTATGTAATTATAGAAGCTAAGTACGGAAACAATTATAACTACTAGAACAAACACCAGAATAAATCTATTACAGTTGGTTCAATTTTTTTCTCAAGTCTGATATACAACACTTCAATAATTATAGGTCTATAACATTTATCTTGAACAAAAACAGTTTGTTCAACAATTTTTCACACGAAAGTTACCCCAGAAGATTCCAACAGATCTGACAGATTGAGGTCTCTATAAACTTGTAATCTATATTCATCCATTTGAACTTTCTTCAGTTTAGCCTTGTCATAGTCTTCATTTTCAACAGCTTGGCGTTTTTCTACTTCATACTTTCCTAACTTTTCACCAACTTTCTGTAACTCTGTGATGGCTGATTTTAACTTCTTAGCATAATCAAATCTTTCCTCTAAAAGAAAATAAAAACAACTTATAATATATAATTAATAAAAAAATAGAAAATTACAGCATAAAATAATTTTGTGTTACTAAAGTATGTATTTTATCTGTGAATCAAGATAAAAAAGGATAAGATTTTGTTTCTAATTCAATGTCATTTAGCATAATGAAAAAGTTTTTTTTTATTTAAGGGGATGCAGGACACCACCAGACATATTTTGTAAAAATTTCAAAATAGATAGAACATTTATGGTAAATTTAATAAAAATTTCTTTCATTATTAACTCTCAATTTCCATAAAATATAAAAAAAAAATAATCAAAGTCTTATACCTATGTAATTACTTCAATTTATTAATGGTTGAAATATAAAGTTTTCGCATAAATGAAATTTAAAATTTCAGTGCTCAACCCCTCGAAAATAAGCTCTGAAACCCTTATTTTTTTATTTTGAATTATGATAACTTGTATAAAAAACTAACTACAATTTACATGATGTATATGGTGAATTTAAAGGAAATTCATTTTCAGTGAAAGTGTCCTGCATCCCCTCATGATAAATAAAAAATTATTAAAAAGATATATGTCTCAATTAGAGAACAAAATATAAATAACCTACTACAACAAATCAAAGCAAGACAAGAGAAACGATTTTGTATTTTACATACGTAATACAGCTTCCTGTTTCTTTTTTTCTAATTTACGGATAATTCCTGCTATTTCTGGGTCTTGATACATATCAAAAGCTAAATCATCCAATGGTGAGATATAATCTGGTCTAAAAAAAATATAATGTGTGGTTATTTTCTGAACTTCCAACTGAACATCCATTCAAATAACAAAATTCTACAACTGATTTCAGACACATGTATAATTTTGAATCACAGAAGTTCTAGACACAAATTTTTATATGTTAAATCAGTTGAAATAAACCAATAATTTTACATGTATATGACTCAAAACAAGGAAGAAATAAGAAACCCGAGGCTCGATCTAACACAATCATTATTTGTTTTGACTGTACTTTTGACTTCAAGTGTTAGACAAAGACTTTGTTTTACTTACTTGCTGAGAGATTCTAACCCCAAATCGCCATCTAATTTTCTGTCAGAATCAAGATAATACTCCTGCAAAAAATCAAATGTAAATTTACTAAACAAACTTTTCTCGACAACATTTAAAATATCTCAACTATATTTTAATAGATCCCTAATTTTCTAAAATGAGCACTGAAAAAAACACATCAGTTCACCCAAAAATTTTGCATAAAAACGGTCATTTAATTTACATAAAAATTGCATGACAAACTCGAATGAAAGAGGGACACATTTTGGGGTTTATTAATTTCAAATTTTATTATAGGAATAAAAGCTGTTTTGGAGGAATTCATTTGTGTATGAATGGGACCAACTCACTCACAAACTTAGGGTTTAATGTAAAGTTTATATCTGAGTTAACGAATTCATACACCAAAAGAATTCCTTAAAACAGATCATATTCATAGTAGTTCCACCCATTCAAGAATACTTTACGTTATCAAAACTTTTATTTTATTTAAACAAACACACTATTTTATTGCAACGTGTGTTCATACACTAGATCCGTTCGTCAAAAAATGAACAAAAACAGTCAACCAATCAAAATGAGGTATATTAGAATTATAATGAGGTAATAGTTTGATTTTCCCAATATTCCAGTGACTTAATTGATGCTAATTGCATGTCATTAGGATACTTGAAATTGTATATGTTTGCATTTTAATAAACAATCACTGGCACTGGAATGTACATAGCTAATTATTTCCCATGGTCATCATTCAGACTACCTATGGACAAAATTTCAGGTAGTTGTAACTGAAGTTCACTCATTCAAAATAAATTTGCAGTTTTAAAGATTTAATTAAAATTTAGAAGAAAACATGTGTATCAATTTAAAAACCAGAAATCGGAAGTGTTGAAATTGAAGGAAAAGTACTGGACTTAACAATACGTATTTAAACTGCGCTGTGTAGGAGCTTTCGTGTATTACATTTACAATTACGACACACACACAAAGATATTGTCACAAAACCTGTGTTCACCCAAGAGATGTATGGGATACAACTTTTGGTCATTTAAGGTCAACCTAGGTCTGTATTTAGGACTGAAAGACTGGGAGTTCTGAACACTGCATTTTTGTGGCACTTTGCACTTTGATATTATTAATTGTTATGCTATTTTAACAAGGTTACATAGGTACATATATATTTAGATTTAATAAGTATATACAAACTAGTAATTAGACAGTTCAATGTAATTATTAGAAAGTATCAGTTATGATATATGGATATATTTAATATTCTTCAATATAAATTAAAATACAGATTACATGCTTTAGTCTATTTGTGCCATGTAAATCACTTTTAAAACAAACTTACTGGATCAGTGTAATCAGATGGCCCCTTTAATGACTCTCCTATCACATTTACTGCTATAATGCCAACCTGAAGAAATCAAAGAAATTTAATGACATAATAAACTTGTTGTAAATTTTACAATAATGAGGCTGTTTCTAGACAACAAAAAAGATGTTTATTTGAATGGGGTTTTACACAACACTCTTCCAATGTTTTAGCCATATAATTAGTGGATTGAAGTTTTTATTGAGGATGGAGGCTGGTGTACCTAGTGAAAACACCCAACCTTTGTATCAAGGTTGAAGTTAAGCACACTCTCCAGCCCCAGAAAGTGAGGCTAAAATTCACATCCTTAGTAAGACACCACTTTCATCAATTTTTTTAGCTATGTCATAGTGTCTAAGGGGTACCAAGAGAAAACCCTTGACCTTTGGTGAAAAAACTGGCAATCCTTGTTAATAAAGATTGAAGTTGATTACACTCTGCCCGTATGAGACTCAAACCTGCAGTCTCAGTGTTGACATACCATGTGATCAATAGTAGACGAACTACCTTAAACACTCTGCCGACAAGGCCCTACTTATTAGGGTAGGAAGCCCGAATACAGGGTGAAAACCCTGAGCTTCAGTAGGAAATCTGGAAAACCTTGTAAATTAAGATAGGAGTCTAGTACACCCTGCCCACAATGACACTAACCTGCAGTGTTTACAGGCACATGATTAATAGTAGATGACTAACTACCAAATCCACTCAGCCATGGAGGCCCCCAAGTCCATTGGAACAATAAACATGTTAAAAGTATCATGGGTTTTGGTTTATTTTTAAAAATCCTTGCTACCCTCACGTATAATGAAAAAGCCATTCTAAAAGCATTACATGTACATCAATAAATAAATGGACCAATGAAATGATAATGAACAAAACGTCAAACCACACAATCCTTGTTTAGAACCCTACCTGGTTATAAATGTTATATTTATTGATGTGATTTTTATGAATGTTGAGTTTTAGGTACAGGCCCACTGCATCTACATGCACTGATTTGAGTTCTCTTGCCTTGAAACCTGTTTTCTCATTGTCAGACAAGGACACATATCTGTAAATACATAACAAATAATGAAAAACTGAAAAATGAGCAATGATCACTAATTGATACCCCTCCCTTTTCCTTACGTCACAGAAGTCCATGTTTTGCGATGAGAAACCCCAAATGTCGATTTCCAATCAAAATTTAAAATATCAGCTGCACAATAGCACTATTTGAGACAGATTCTGTAAAAGTTTCTTCAAATTCCATTAAATTGTGTAGGACAGTAGGCGGAGTTGTTGATATGAGATGGATTTTGTTTGTTTGTTTGAATGATGTTAATGCCACTTTCAGCTACCATTATATCATGGCATCCAGGTTGTACAGTGTTCAATCTAGAATTTGGCCTAAACGGGTCATGATGGCCCTAATAACTTACCATAGGGGGCCAGAATTTATAGCTAGGGGTCAATAAAACCAATATAGAAACATGACATCTGGACAAAAAGTGACAACTCATGGCTGAAACCATTGCTGACTTCTTATTGTCAATAGACGTTTCAATTTGTCTACGAAAATTTACTTGCTCAACACTGTCAACCATTGCATTAACACGGTCAGTTGTGACATGTGCCTCGTGGACGTTCTAAAATTACAGTAACCGGTAGTGAAGGGATTTCTTTTATTAGTTTTAAGCAGATAGAACACGTCAAAATTAAGCCAATCTTTATATTTAATATCAGATAACCATCCATCCTGAAATTTTTGTTTGACACTGACAGGATTCAATGTTGATTGAGAACTTGATGCAGTCTGGGGAGCTGATTGTTCTGTTTCAGCTTCTTTGTTCACATTCTCTGTCGGCGGGGTACCCGCATAATTTTGATTTTCATCCGTTTTTGCACGTTTATCTCCAATGGGACTTAAATGTGAAGAAATACACTTCATCTTGAAGCATGAACAAAATCAATAATGTGTTGTCTGCGTGATTTGCTTGCTAAATTGTAATTTTACATGATAAAAAGCGTACTTAGGACCGAGAATACAGTTAAATTTCCGGTATATTTTAAAGGGACGTTCTCAAAGCTGTTGACTATGGGGTAATTTCTCAAAGCAATGAAAAATAATGTTGCGCCAGTAAATGACCCATGAGGTTTTTTAAGAACGTCAATTCAACAAAAAATGCGGGAATGGCGCAATGGTGCGCTCTAGATTGAACACTGGTTGTATTGAGGGAGAAAGACAGAGTACCCTGAGAGAACCCTGACTTTCAGTAGGAAAACTGGCAATCCTTGTCAATTAAGACTGGAGTTGAGTACACCTAGTTGCCTGCAGTGAGACTTGAACCCGCAACCTCAGTGTTGACAAACCATGTGATCAATAGTAGACGAACTACCTTAACCACTCTGCCAACGAGGCACCCTAATATGAGATCAATACCAGCAAGTATAACTTTGAGTCGAATTCTGCATTAGTTAACAAAATAATTTGCATTTCTTTTTTAAAAAAAGCAACATCATTTAATTTCAAATTTTATTTCTAAAAATTATATAAAAACATTTTCATTCAATTTTCATTTTGTCTTTAAAGATAATTTTAATGAAAACATAAGAGTAAGTAAGAGCTCAATTGTCCACATAAATTAAAGCTTTGAAACGGATAAAACGTAAGAATTTCCAAAATTAAACTATATGAAAACATGACTGGTGTGCAAAGTTGTGAAACACACTTGAATTCTTCTTATGTTCTTACTGTTCTTCCATATAATTTTACTAAAGAAAAATTCCCATTTTCTAATTAAAATTTAATCTCTAACTGCTCCTGTTTTACTGATGTCACATCATTTAAGATTGATCTTTTGATACATGTATATAAACAGTCAACCCTCTTTACAACGACCATGTTAGTTTCCGGCAATTATTGATGTTAAACTGAATTTGCTGTTATAATGAATTTGTACTTTGATTATCTCCCTTTTTTATTTGCGTCTATTGAAAATTGTTCAAGTCTGCTCAATATCCAAGCTTAATAACACAAAAATAATAAAATGCTTGTTTTCTTGCCGATATTTAATTAAATACCCTTTTTTTCTTTTTTTTTAAACAAAATTGTAAGTTATGATTATTTACATTAGACCGATTTTCGGTAATTATCCTATTTCTGATGTGCCGCTTCAATCTTAACACACTTTTAATTATGCCAATAGTTTTCTGAAATATTTGAAGATTTTAATATTAAATAGCCTTTGACACCTTCTTAATGAAGCCATATCCCTATCATCGATTAATTTTGTAACGGAAATGTCACGCAAGGTTAATTACACAATAGCAACAGGTGTTCACCTGTGCAATTAACCGTTAGAAAAATAAATTCTCTGGACAAAGATAACCTTTCACAGGTAAATCTTGATAATTTGTCATTGTAACGAATTATTTTATGCTAACTTTGGTATATTGGTTACCGACAGATGAAGTCGGAGACCGAATATGTCGTTGTATCGAGCATAAACAACACGTGGACACGTTTGTTCCCACTGAAATCCTGTCGGATGTCCAATATTCCGTTAAATCGAATGTCGTTGTAACAAGGGTTCACTGTATTATCAAATGAAAAATCTGAGAATCCTGAAACAAGAAAGCTTTAGACCAGATACAGAAAATCCCTACTGTTTAAGAAATTCAGAGGCCTGATCCACAAAGCTTCATGTACACTTTGATAAATCCCATTATAATCTAGCTAGAGAAAAAATGTGCCTTTAAAGCAAAATTACTATAAAATCAGGCAATAATAATTACCCCAGTCTGGTATATCTGGCATTCTCTAAATTGGGTGACATGTCCTCAGGTACATCACCAACAAAAAATTCTATTTTTGTAGCTGAAATTTAAAGTAAGAAAACTGTATAAAGGCAGCTATGCATAGGCATATTATACAGTACACATACTGCTAGAGGAATTCCTTTGACAACATTCCGATTTGTTTTAAATGTTATATTTCTCATCTATTGAACATGGTTAAAAGACATAATGTGGTATGAATTTTTAATACAATGAATGCACATATAAGAATGTTTATGGTTATTTATGGTTATTTTCTTTTATATATAAATTCTGTCAACTTAGATTTTATTGGAGCTATAAGTATGTTCATACATGTACAGTAAAACCCTAATCTTTGTCATTTTCACGTTTGAACCATGAGTGATAAGTTGCGATTCACTGGGTTTATCGACTAATCCTAAAGGAGATAGGTGGTATTCCTTGTAATGGAGTATCATATTAATGCAAAAATGGTGGCCCCATCAGCGAAGGCACATAATGATTTTTTTTTGTAATAACAAGGACTTTCAGGACAACATAGAAATGATTCAT
The DNA here is from genome assembly GCA_944474755.1 of Limnoperna fortunei. Lineage (NCBI taxonomy): Eukaryota > Metazoa > Mollusca > Bivalvia > Mytilida > Modiolidae > Limnoperna > Limnoperna fortunei. The sequence continues at coordinate 37,109,809 of OX104122.1, forward strand.
GCTACCTCAGATTTCTGATTTTTAATATTAAAACTATTATATGTTTTGTATCTCATGCCTTTGCTGTAATTAAAAAGTACCAGGAGCTACAACAGTAATAAGCCTGGATAACATTTTTTGCATTCTGACCAAGATTCTGGTTTTAGCACTTTTTCATTTCTGTAGACAAACTTTAAAACTTAGCATTTTTGTTAAATAAAATTTATCTGATAAAGGTAGAACACCATGTACCTAGCGCAAGACATTTTCATCGCCTAAATTTGAGTGTACTACCATAAATAATATTAACTCAATTATGATATGAGGTTTAAATTTAAGTAAAAAAAGTGAGTCTGGAAATCAACTTAAAAAAACAAACCAAGTGGAGAACAAGAAAAGAGACAACAAAAAAATTTCAATTGTTCAAAACCCCACAATCTTGTGCAATTATGTTTATTTTGACAGTCTTTATGTCAATTAGGTAGTTTCTGTTGTTTTGTATAATAGCTTTGAAAATTAACCCTCTTTTTACAAATTTCACTCACATTGAACATTTGAGGGAAATTCACCCCTTGTATCAAAAAGCTAGGTAGAACACTGTAGGAGCAATTGATACAGTTGTTTATTTCAGACACAGTATCATGATTTTACCAGTGGATAATTACAGTTTTCACTGTTCTATTTCCAGCTATTCAAAACAAAACACAAATAAACTAGAGGCTCCCAGGAGCTGTATCACTCAACTGAAACTGACAATTCTTCCTTTTTTATCTAGCTTTTCTTTCCTTTAAGGAATTGTCCAACACTTCTTCAAAAAGCTTTAATTTTGACATTTTAAGGGGAATAACTCCTATAAAGAGTTGTCCAACACATATGCACCAGTGATAATTTTTGCAGATTTTGATGAGATGAATAATTTTTAATGAAAAAAGACTTTCTCTAGCTCTAACAGTTTTCAAGATATTGTGACAAAAACTGACAATTTTGACAAATTAGGGGAAATAACTCCTCGAAAGCATCATAACACATCTTCACCTCATTTCAGAATCTTGTAAAGTATTTGATGCTGAGGAAGGAGGCACACTTCACATTTCTTGTATCTGCTATACTTTTTGAACTCTAAGCCAAAAACAATCTTGACACCCCCCCCCCTCCCTTTACATCGGTGGTCAGCTGTTATGATTTGCACCATTTTGGTCATCCTAAAGATGATGTGTCCAAATTTTCAAAACAGTCCTTTTAATGGTTTAAGAGGAGAAAATTATAAAAAAAATCAATTTAAATTGATTAAAACAAAGTTCAAGGCAAATAACTCCTAAACGACCTTGAAGTCATTTTTGTAGCTCTCACAGAGCTTAACAATTAAGCAGTGCTACCTTTTTCTCTAGTTCTAATAATTTTCAACATTTTTGAGAAAAAAGGAAACAAATAATAAATTTTGCCCATTAAAGGGCAACAACTACTACAATGGGTCGTCTTACAACTTCAACTCAATGAAGAGTTTTGTACAGCTTTTGATGCTGAAGAAGGAATGTCTCTACTATTTTCCTGTATCTGATATGTTTTTAACTAAAAACGAAAAACTGTATTTGGACCCCCTGTTCTATTTTTAGCCAAGGTGGCCATGCTGGTTAATCTGCGGCCATGGTTTGTGCAAACTTTATAGAGGACATTAGACTGATGATGTGTGCACAGTTGCAAAGCAGTCCTTTCAGTGGTTTCCGAGGAGAAGATTTTTAAAAATCAATTAAAACTGCTTAAAAAACAGTTCAAGGGGAATAACTCCTAAATGGTTCATCAGACAATCTTAGAGCTGAACAAGCTGAACAAATTAGCACTGCTAACTTTTTCTATAGTTCTAATAATTTTCAAAATTTTAAGGCAAAATGGAACAAAAAATAATCAATTTTGACAATTAAAGGGAAATACCTTCTATAACGAGTTGTCATACAACTTCGACTCAATAGAGAGTTTTGTAGAGCTGTTGATGCTGCAGAAGGAAGGGCTCTTAGGTTTTCCTGTATCCATTATACTTTTGGAACTGTAAGGCAAAAACTATATTTTGATCCCCTATTACATATTAAGCTAAGGTGGCCATGTTGGTTGGTCTGCAGCCATGATTTGTGCAAACTTGGTAGAGAACATTTATTGATGATATATGCAAAGTTTCAAAGCAATCCCTTCAGTGGTTTTGGAGGAGAAGATTTTGAAAGAAATCTTAACGACGATGATGACAACAGATGCCCAAAGGGTCAAGTGAGCTAAAAAATTGTATCGGACACTTCACCACATGATATGTTGTCTTACTTCACATGATCAAAGTATGACATGTGGCAATAAGGTCTTAAAAAATTAATCATGTTTACCTATTAAATATTGATGAGACAAAATCTGTATTTTTCGTAATCGACATCTCTGGTCTAACTGTAATACAATGTCTTGTGGGTATAAACAATATCTGAAATATATATGTGGAAGAATTTGATATTGAGACATATGGGGTGCTGAGTAATAAAACTAAGTTTTCTTTCAAGTTTTTAGACTAAAACTTCCAAATGAGAACAAAACATAAAGCACAATGGTTATTTTAATGAAAAAAAAAAAAACAAAATGGAAAGATAAGTATTATGGATTTAAAAAAAATAATAATAACACAATTCACACTTTATCAAAAAAGAAAATGTGACATGGAGTACATGGTATGTCAGGAATTGTTGGTGTGAGCCCATGTTTAGTCTCTACTGATCAAATTTAAGTTTTAATTGATAAATATATAATTTTACTTTCATTTTCAATCATGTTTGTATATTTTTGATGCTTAGAAATATTTTTATTGAGTCATAAAAATGTGTGTTACGTATGTAACTTTTAGTGTCCACATGAAGGGCTAAACCAAAATTAACATTATGAATACTCCTAAGAAGTACAGTCTTAGAAAGTCATTTCCTAGCAGGTATTGAAAGGTTTTAAGCATGAAACATTATTAGTTTTATTATCTGAAGTCAAGTGCAGGTATAATTATAATTTTCTATCAAAGCTGAATTTTGTCGTCAGAAAGTTATGAACGTAACTTTACCTGTTAATTGGTAATGATACCACACTATAGCGTGAATAGGTTTTTGATTCTATTAATAGACAAGGTGGTTTATGCAATTTCGTATTTGTCTCAACTTGTGCACAATAAAGTGTGACGTAATTCACACTTTTCCTGTCGTGTCCGCATGATGGAGATGGGTGACGAACGTAACAATGTACGAAATTTCAACAATTTTTACAGTTAACTTATGAAGCAGATATAATTTAAGAATACTGTACTGTACAGGCCCCGCGAATTTTAATTTCTCCACCCATCGCGGTGGAGGTGGAGGAGAGTGGAGAGACAGTTTCCTCCACTGTTACTCAACTATCCTCGGTGGAGTCGCGGTGGAGTGCTGATCGCGTAGTCGCGGTGGATAGCCAGCCAAAAAGATCGTAAAATCACATCAGAACAATGGGTATGCATGTTAAGTTTCTTTTTCCTTTCTCCAGAAAATGTTCTACTTCTTATATTTTCTTCAGTGTTGACAAACATCACAGAACAACATCGTCTACAGTGCCGTTTTCGTCAATATAGGAAAGTGGAATTGTGGTCATATGCTTGAATTGAGTGAACTATACCTTGTGTTATAAAATTAATTATCTCTTTAAATTAATTGCGTAATACATAATAAATGACAATTCCTGACCATATTTGATTACACAATTAAGGGTACTCAGGTAATGCTGTCATAAAACCAATTAGCGTTAATTATGTCTTTAATTACCTTTGATCATTTGACAGTGTGAACTACAGTTCAAAAACGAACTCACAAGCTGAATTATATTTGAATAGTGTCAAAGCTGTGTTTTAAATAAATAACAGTGTCTTCTTGGATTTTTATAAAAATTGTAGAATCTTGGTATCAGAATGTCTACGGAGAAACATACGTTCACAACTCCAAAAGAAAAAGAAAATCTTATGCCAGAATGTCTACGGAGAAACATACGTTCACAACTCCAAAAGAAAAAGAAAATCTTATGCCAATAATGAAGCTGCTCGGTAATCCATCTGTCTTTATCCACGTTCTTTTTGAAAGCATTTTAAAATATCCAGTATCAATCAAATAAATTAAAATAATTGTTGAATTCTATTAACAGCTTGTTTGTTTACGTCACCAAAACCGGAGGTATAATTATAAAATAATTAATAGATCAAATAGTGGTGGAATAAATAAAGATATACTGCCTGTTATTTCATTTTCATTGTTTTTTTAAAATAATTATAACCACTTCACAGGTATATCTTTGTACACTACTTGCACGTGCTATTTTACGAGCGGTAAATTAATTGATTCAAGAAGCAGACGATACCTCAATTATCGTGTTCTACTGTCATATATTTTCTTCAAATTTGACAAACATCAACAAAACAAGATCGTCTATAGTGCCGTTTACGTCTATAAATGTAAGTGAAATTGTTGTCATATGCTCGAGTGTGTATACAACAAACTTTATTTTTTTGTTGTAAAATTAATCCTCCCTTCAAATTAATTGGACAATCCCTTGTAAATTGAGCACAATGACACTTTCAGACCATTTTTCATTACATAATTAGTGGTACACAGGTAATGCTGTCAGATGATAACCAATTAGCGTTAATTAGGCTACCTGTAATCATTTGACATCCTGAACTACAGTTAAAAAACGAAATCACAAGCGTCTTTTTGGTTTTTTATAAACCTTGTAGAATCTCGGAATCATAATGTCTACGGAGGAAATATATTCACAACTCCAAAAGAAAACCCCATACCACTAATATGCTTCTCGGTAATCCATCTTTCTTTGCAGATTTTTTTTTAAGCATTTTAAAATATCCGGTTACAATAATGTAAAAAAACACTACTTGCATGTGCTATTGTGAAAGCGGTAAATACTTTGATTGACAAGCAGACGATATCCTCAATTATCGGCACGTGCTTTTTTACCAAATATTTTAGAAATATAAAGAAACTGCGGAATTTTTAGTTATACATAATTTAATATATTCATGTAGTATATTGTTGATTTGCAAACAGTATAGTCTAAACTGTGTTCTGTGTAAGGTAATATCTGTCTTCGGCACGGATTAAACTAGCATGTAACACGAAGGTAAGTACTTATCAAGCATTATTTGCTATACAGAAATGATTGCCTTATTCTTAATTAGTACGCTGACACTTCCTGGCCATTTTCAATTAATTGTAACAAAGGTAATACTGTCTGATCGAATTAGCGATAATTAGGTCGTTATTTAACTTTGAACTCACAAACTGACCTACAGTTTACAAACAAGCTAATTATATTTGAACAGTGTCAAAGCTCTCAGTTTTAAATAAGTGGATGCGAGTTATTTGACGATTCATATTGTCGAACAGGTGTCCATTGATTTTTTTTATTGCAACCTGCTGTTAAACGGAATACTTAACACAAATAAACCAAGTTGTCACTTCGTCATTGCAGAGAATGTGAACAACTGTTAACTTTATTAATGGATAAATATATTGGGAAGAAATATATGGAAGTTGGTAAGCTTTTTACCGCATATTCGTCACCTTTAAGCCTAAGTTGACCTCTACATAAGAAAGAATAACAAATGCATAAATAAGATAATTAGCTTTTTAGCTACATGAATTGATAATATAGATAAGTAATAAATCTTCACAGACAACCTGAAATATAAATAAAACGATGAAAGATTAATAAATTAATACAAACATACATACAATAAATAATCTTAACACAACTTTGCTAACTATTGTTAGAAATAGTATTCTAGACGATCTTTCTGTTCTATGTTTTTGCAGGATAACACATGAAACTGATCTGAAACAGGTTCACAAAAGTGTCATATTTTAAAAGGTGAATTATACTTAACATAATTTCACGTCATTTATACGATAATATGCAGAGTTACCGAATATGCCAATATATCCCCAAATGTTTGCAGAGTGGATACACTGCGAATACACGGTAGAGTCGTCAGCTCTCCACCCGATACCGGCTCTCCACCGGCAACTTGCGATCGCGAGTCGCGGTGGAGATGACCGCGGAGAGGTCGCGGAGACCCGAATTTCCTCCACCGGGATGTGCGGAGAAATTAAAATTCGCGAGGCCTGTACAGTAGCATTCAATATTGCTTTTGTCAAGTTTAAATGGATTTTACGACATTTTTATGCATTAATCTTTGTTTATTAGGATCATTTGCATTGCTTTCTTCGGTAATGATGTGTATAGTCCGATGTTACGAACATAACGCATTGTCGTTTAAAACAGCTGCTGAACCAAAAATAGTAGTCTTGAGACATTGAAACTATTGTAAAGTGTGTTGTTGTTATGATTTTGAACGGTGACCTAATCACAATTAATATTAAAACTAAATAGTTGCCTTCATTACGACGACGAAAGAAAATTTGTGTCTAATGTTACGAACGTTGTTTGAACTCATGAATAAAGACTTAAGACAATAGTTATACACAGTAATGTATGAGTAATGGTTAAATCTAACGATAGCCATGTTGTATTAATTAAGAACGAATTAGCCGAAATCAGAGCTGCACACAGAAAAGGATATTGTTGTTTATTACATACGACCCCATATTTGACCCCAATGAAAAAAATATAGTTGGTGTCCATGTTCTAAACAAACATTCACTATTTTCTTTCAATTCCCATAAAATCTTGTGAAGAAAATAACAGAAAGTGTTTTTCTTAGCTTTGAGCCAGATAATAAATTCTTCCTCTTGTTGATTTCACAAGAACACTTTTCAGAAATCTAAAATGAAAATGTACAATCACTTGAGCGTTTGTAAGTAACGGTGTCCTAAATTTGTATGGACTTAATTAAATCCCAGGATTTGAGTTTTCTCAAATTAAGACAGGAGTTCAGTTGTGTTTTAGTTCAAAATATTATTAAACACAAGGAAACAGCAATATGATTACATATATGAATAAAGTGAGTGGTACTTGGACACCATGTAACCAACAGAACGGACAAATGGTGGTATGCACTATTCAACTTCACAATAGATTCAGACCTTGACAGTATTTTTTTCATTATATGTATCTATTTAAGCAAGTGGCATAAGAATTTATCTCTCCAAGATTCTGCAAAATTAAATGAAAACAGTTTTAAAAGTACCTATTTTTAGCCAGTTGAGATAGCCGTGTCTCAACATGTGGGTTAGATAAGAATTTCACCTCTTTTCCGAAAAAATGTATTGTGACGACAACTGTTGGTTCAGCAATAAAAATCATAATATATTTTTTGTTGTTGTGTTTGCTTACTCTGGCTCTTCAAATATTAAAATAAAAAAAACAACATATCTGAGCTTCCACGACCTAATTTATGCTACAATATGATAGCAATTCACATCAAAACAAACAGATAGAGGCACACATTGTACACTGGAGGTAAAAGATAAAATATAAAGGATATAACACAGGCAGGAGTGCAAGACAAGAAAATCTCAGACACCCAAGTGAAAGATTTCTTTTGGTTGATGGAGTCTCATTGGACCCCAGAAATCTTTTCACATCTTGCTTTCCTTATGGTGTTTGATACTAATTTACATCTTTTTATGCTGTTTTGGAATAATCTGATGTCACATACAATGTAATCTGATATCAAAACATGTTGTCCTTAAAAAGTGTCAATGATCCTTAGAAGTTCTTGAAAAAATTTTAATACTGTTTACAAAAATATGATAATGTCAATAAAAAAATAATAATTGTGGTATGATCAAAGGTCAATTTCACAAATGATTAATCAGCAATAAATTTCTTAACAGAAGAGATATATCTGTACTGCTATATGATACCTGGAAGCTTGCCACCCTTTTGTTAATGGACTGTGATAATTAAGTTCTGAAGCTCTGTAACTGTCATCCTGTCCTGAGGCGTGGATAACACGGAATGGTAGTTTTCTTGGCATTATGACATCACAAAGATTGTATTCAATACTGAAAATAAAGTTAAAACATATACATGTGTATAGATTCTTGCATTCAAATTTCAACTCTACTTTTCAGAAATTAACCAAAAAAAGAGCAAAAAGAAAACAAAACTAGTTTTTCCTATAAAAGTATAATAACTTTACCTTTCCTAAACTTGTCATTTTGTTACATTTAAATTCTTTAGATTGCATGGATACATATCTGAACGACAAATAATAACAAGACCACCATCTAAAGAACAAGGTCAAATGTTACCATACAACATAAGACCTTATAATACTGCTCCTCCATACATGGCAGTGGCAAAGGTCATTGACCAAAGAGAGGCTACATGTACTTTGTAGGTAAATAGTAGATATTTCTTACACATGATTGTACATCACACCAGCTTAACCAAATTATATTATGTTATTTGATCTAAGTATTACCACAAGTCTACTCACATTACTTAGACAAGCAGAATATTTAATCTTACAGGTGTTTTAATAAATCCTATACTATCATGACTATTTACCTTACATGTCTTTTACAATGAAACATTTAACCAGGCTATAAATACATATTTCTATTCTTGTATTGATCTTTCAATAATTGATTTAAATTATTTATAAGCAGTCAATTTCTACATATTGAATCAATCAATAAAAGATTATATTGTTGATGAAAACTCATCTTGTAATAAATTTTTCAAGATGAAATTTATACAATTCCAGATGCAAAGATTAAATTCTAAATATTACAAACATGATGCACATGTTTAACCTTGAAAGAAAACATGGTACACCTTTGTACATGTAAGCTGGACTTGGCTTTTTTAAAATCTGCAACAATAAAATCTTTTCTGTTGTTGGGATATGGCAAATAGTGGGCTCACCAGGTGCACATTACAACTATGGAATATTTGAAAAAGCCAAATCCACACGACCTACATGTAGGGTGTAATAAATAAATATAGCTTTGTTTAGGAATATGCATTTGATTATTATTGTTTGTTTGTTTGAATATTGTTTAATGCCACTTTCAGCAATTTTTTAGCTATATCATGGTGTCTAGTTTTTATTGGGGAAGGAAGCCAAAGTACCCAGACTAGAGAAAACCCCTGAACTGCAGTAGGAAAACTGGCAATCCTTGTCATTTACGATTGGAGTCAAGTACACCCTGCCTGCAGTGAGAATCGAACCAGCAATCTCAGTGTTGACAGAAGATGTGATCAATAGTAGACAAACTACCTAAACCACTCTGCCATCTAGGCCCCATAGATTATTATTAAATGAATTACAAATAAGGCATTATTGGTATAAAGTAACATGTACAAAACACTTGGACTTTATTTCTTTATTTTCAGCTGAAGTTATAAATTTTTTGTGTGTGTATTTCAGCCAATCAGAAAAAAGAATCGGCCATGGCTGCCATGTTGTATTCTGTAGCACTAGCAATTAAGATGAAATAACGAACATTTGTAAAGTTGCAAGTTCATAATGTTTAAAAAAATTGGCTTTGAATTGATTGGCTTCAAATCATGCAAATGGATAAGTGTTTTCAGTGAAGATTAAAATGTTTAATGTTTATGAATACAATGTAACTGACTAAAGGGGATAGCAATTGCTCAGCAGGATTTCAGTCAGGCAAAAAAAATTCCTTGTGGATGGCTAATAATATACATGTTTGATGTTGAAATATAATTGGAAATATGTCATGTTCACTCAGGAATTTCTGTTGAATTTAAGGGGATGCAGAGCACTGAAAATATTTTTGTCAAAGAATTTTCTTTAGATTTGCCATATATTTAGTTTTTATACAAGTTATCATAATTCAAAATAAAAAATAGGGGTTTCAGAGCTTTCTTTCAAGGGGTTGACTGAGCAATGAATTTTCTAATAGATTATACAGAGAAGCAAATAAAAAGCACCTAAAAGAAAAGCTTACAAAAATTCTGTCCAATAAAACAGAATTTTTAATATAATGTCAAGCAACTGGTATACATTTTGGTGATGGAAAAAATAGAGGTCTATGAGATAAATTTTTGTCTAATTGGGAAAAATTGTCAAAAAGTGCTAAAAAATGGTATATTTTTTTGTCAAATTACATCCCTTGTATAAAATTTCATTTTCATTATTTTTGACAATACCATACTCATAAATGTGAAAACTTTTTATTCCAACCATTAATAAATTGAAGTAATTATATAGGTTTCAGACTTTCATTATTATTTTTTTTTTTTTTTTGATTTTATGGAAATTAAGAGTTAATAATGAAAGAAATAATTATTAAATTTACCATAAATGTTCTATTTTGAAATTTTCAGGAAAAATAGCAGATGGTGTCCAGCATCCCCTTAAATCCATGTCCCCTAAGTATTTGACCTTATAAATGGTGGTTGATTCGAAGAATGGGCAAACACATATATTTCATGTCATTATTCAATTAAATCAAATTCAAGACATAGCATTAGCAGTTTAATTTCTGCCTTTGGAATACAGAGTTACTTCCCATTTGCACGAGTTGTCTTTCATTTGCAGGTGTTTTGTGTTGAACAGATAGGGAAAAATTTATGTGGCCCAATTGTTCCAGTACAACTAAAATATATGCAGCAGAATTAGTTGTCACATTATAATCAATTTTACCATAGGTACTGCTACATCATACATGCTTTTTATTTCTTTAAAGTCTTTGATAATTCTAGGAAATAACCAATGAAAGATAATTGTTAGAAAGGAGGGGTAGTGATGCAAGGAGAGAAGAAATTACATTGATTGAAGTAATGATGATTATTTTCACTGAGAAAATATTCAAAGAGGTGATTTGAACAGTACGAACAATTCTGACACGTACGAATTTCCATCATGTCAATTCCGTCTCCGATGCATGATTACATATTCTTACAAATGGTGATCGGTATTTACCTGTTTCGTCCGATTCTCAGCAGGTAGCAAATATGCTTTAATATGATGTTTATTAAACAATAAACGTGCAGTGTTGATGGATACTCTTTATGGTTAAAATTAAGCATCATAATACACTCCTTTCAAATTTTACTTTCAAATTACACTTGTACCGGTTGCAATCCTTACGATTTTTTTTAAAGTAAAAATTCTTGACCGGTACAAAGATATCTTCAATGTGAACATTAAGTAGTTATCTATTAGATTCTAATAAACTTTTAATTTTTGTATATATCAATAAGATAATCTGATATAGACTAGGATCTGAAAAGGGGGGGGGGGGGGTAATTGGCTGTTTGGAAGAAATATTGATGTCAGCATTTGCATCCAGGAAAGACAAAAGTCTCTCTTTAATGGGCAAACATCAGCATGTTTCAAATATATATCTTTTTATAAAGACATTTAATGGGTCGGTCATCAAAGAAAATGGTTGTATGCATGCACATAGCTGGACTCATCTTCGATATTTGGGACCACTGAAATTTTTTTTGGGACTCACCACTTTTAAAAGTGATGAGTCCAGGACTCACCATAAAAAAATCCTATAAGTATGACTGTATCACTGGATGATGAGAATTACTTGCATGCGAGAACTACTCTGTGACCAGTACATTGTATATTTTATAATTATATTATAATGATTAAATAACAATTATAACCATTAATACTAAACGTAAGCATGTCTGTGCGGTGGTTTTTTGCCTGACAATATTTTTTTAAATCAACAATTATTTTCCAGAGTTAATTTACGTTTTGAAATGCTACAGATTTTTCATTTTGATAGATTGATTTTCCATAGGAAGTCAACAGTTTTTGTTTCTCAGGGGATCTAATATTGTTTACAAACGTTTGTTTGCTTTCGTGACATACAATGCTATTTGGACAAACCAAGAGACTTTTCCCGCCTCAACTGCAGACAACATTACCCAAAGGATTTCGAATAGTCAACAATGGAATGTGTACACTACCATTCAAAACAAGATCAAAATTTAGTATGGAAGATTGCTTTATCAAAATGAAAAAACTGTCACATTTCAAAACGCTGATTAACTGCATAAAATAATTGTTCATTTCAAAATATTGGATCTACAAAAAGAACATAAACATGACCAAACGTGGCAAGCAGGTTTTTCTATTGTCAGACAAAAAACTGCAGCACAGACACAGTGATGTTTATACTAAATGCCAAACCCCCTTGGAAAAATTTTTTTGCTTGCATTTTTTTATTATTCAATATTTTACCTTTTTATTATGAAAATTCAGTAGAAAAATTGTAGATACGATAACCTGTCCATGTTTTATAATATGCCTAATTGTTTAGTTGCTACTAATCATCCTTGACTTTTTCGTGATTTTTAATGGTAATCGGACGAACCGCAAGATTTTTCCGCTTTAACTGCAGACGACATCACCCGAAGGTTTTTGAGTAGACAATGATCGATTGTTCCTAAAGTATACCATCCTCTCAAGTCAGGGTTTCTGTATGTTTGTGCACACATGAGGACACAGAAACCCTGACTTGTGAGGATGAAAGTACACTTCTGTTCTATTTGAGGTCAAATTTTAGTATGGAAAATTGCCCTTTCAAAATTTAAAAACTGACATATTTTACCACGCTGAATATCTCGAGGAAATAATTATTGATTTCAAAAATACCCTTTTTGATCTACAAAAACAGCATAAGCTGAACCATAGGCGGTAAGCAGTTTTCATTTTTCATTCTAAAAACCCTCTTCAGAATACGTCAAAACTTACTATAGACTATAGTATTGAGTTGTCCTGGTGTAAATAAAGCAAAAATGCACCAAACACCTTAATAACTCAACGAAGCAATGATATAGTTTTATGTCCTAAAACTTGTGCTATGAAAACAATATACAGAAGGTGGCAACACTATTCAATATCTTATCCTTTACCCTCCCGCAAAATCTAACTATAATATCTGTTTTACACTAAAACACCGGAAAGGCGGAAAGGAATGTTGACATTGTAGTTAAGCCGGTTAATTATGTATTTCTAGTTGATATGCACAAAAATACTATTATTGAGTGCCTTATTTGTGACACAAAGTTAATATCATATATAAATATGTACAAATTTGATCATTTCCATAAATGTTTGCCGTAGTATTTTAAAAATACCTTTCAGGTCACACACTTGGCAACGAAAATTTGTATACATCTATAAAAATGGCGACAAGTATCATTCAATCGGTATTTTAAAATTCTTGCAAGTTTTTCCAATAATACTATTAATTTGACAAAGTAATTGAATTTAATTCCAAACAACATTAATAGATTAAATTCTTTAATTATTATTTGAATTTTTTCATAATTTTCTGTCGCGTGCTAATGTTGGGAAATTTTATACGGGACCAAAAATGTGTAGCGTAATTTACTCCGAAAAGGGAGCACATAGAACATGTTCAAAAATATTAAATAATATAAGCCTGAGACTAGCAATTAACTTTCTCGTTTCTGGAACGTGACATGGCTTTAGAACATTGAACTTTCCATTAACCAATAAAATAGCGTATAACAGCGCAATAAACACGCAAATAATTCGACCATCATATAACCATGATAACCAGGATAGTTTAAACTATATAAAATGCAAAAATATATACATTAATAGTTCAAAATAATATGGATTGATCAGATAAATACAAATACAATACAAATTCTTTATTTCCAATTAAGGGCCCGTAATAGGCAAATGAAATTTTTTACACAAACTACACAAAAAAGAGAAAGAGTTGCTTGTATTATATACATGAGTTGAATCCAGTTTCGTTTTGTCGGAAACTGCGTTTTCCGATAAGTTCGTTTTGATACCAGTTTGTGATTTGTATAGATACCTGTCGTCTGTTCGATAGTTTTTGGCGGAGAATAAAAAGTTGTAGTGTAAATATTGCAAAAACCTAAATTGTACCTCTCGCCGATAATAAAATGGTTACATGGTGGAGAATTCCCTCATTTACAAGAAGGATTTGATCGATTTCATGGACAAATTATGAACATTTGAACTTTATTGTGATTGATTATTTATTTGTGCGCCATTCGAATTCATGAGTCTATCAAAAGTTGAAAAAAGGATAAAGGACCTATCCAAACGTTTAGACAATGGAAATTTGAAGAAGGTTCCAGTTTTATTAACAGATAGCAGGGGTAGAAATTTAGAAGACGTAACTGACAGTTCACAGTATCCCGAAAACAAAATTTATTATTGGTATTCCCCCGGTGACGGAGTTCAGGAACAATTTTCTTGGCTAAAGGAAAATTTAGAAAAGAAATTCAACGAACTTGGGACGCAACATTTAACTCTTTATGTTTGGCTTGGCACATGCGATTTGACGGAAAAATGTGGACGCTACATTCAGCTGAGATCTGAGAAAAATGAAACGGTAAGCCACATTTGTAAGGTCTATGGAGATATTCATAAATACGTCAGAAGCTTCCCTACAATTAACATTGTTTTCTTAGAACTTCCATTCTATTCAATTTATTTGTGGAACGTACATCGCCGTCACCCAAACCCTCATATATTTCGAGACCAAGATCGCAAACTACACAAACAGATCACAGAAGTGAATAGATTTGTAAACCAAATAAACACTCTGTATCATCAGAATTCGCCATCGTTTTCACATGATCTAGAAAAGAACCGTAAACGTGCCGGACAGCGGGCCAAATACAGTTTTAACTGTGGATTATATATCGATGGAGTCCACCCTCATCCCAGGTTGGCAAAACTTTGGCTGTTGCGCATAGCGCTTCGTCTTCCAAAAGACTGTGGGCGACTGTAAATTGTGACTCTTTGATGTGTGAGATCTTTCTCACCAGCACACACAGAACCTTTCCGGTGTTTTTGAATCTTTGTGAGGTCTTCCTCATAGTATTTTTTTTTAATAAAATAAAATTTTAGATGTTATAAGTGAGGTCTTCCTCATTTGATTTAGTGTGTAGATTAATATTTATATATGTGAGGTCTTCCTCATGTGTATGTGAGTAAGTACAACTGAGTTTGACTTTCAAGGTATGTCTGATGTAGAGTCTGATGTTGAGATTTCTATTTTGTCTGATAGCTTTTTAGCCGACAATGAATTTGGAAACTTGAGTATAAATGAAAGCGAATTATTCCTTTCACATGCATCCTCAGAACTTTCATTAGCTAGTTCACAGTCATTAGAATCAGAAAACTGGTCCGTCAAGTCATCTAGGTACTCGTCACCCCCAGTTCTTTCCCCTCAGATTGATCAGTTTACACAAGATAAACGTTTTTATTTTCCCCCATTGAAAGAAAAAGAAGTCCAGGTCCCTCAGATAATGGAGAAATTGGCTGTGTGTAGAAAATTTGGGGGTTACCCACATGAGAACGGCTCCGTTTTCCTGCATGAATTCGATTCATACGCAACCCTCCATGGTATTCATTCAGACGATAATGAGCGCAAAATAGCCGCATTTCATTTGCATCTGACAGGACCAGCAGTCACATGGTTCAATTCTTTACCGAAAGATAAGAAAAGGTCTTGGAAAATCTTTAAAGGTTGTTTTAAAGATAAATATGTCAATTTAAGTTGGAATAATCCATCAGTTTTAATGGAGAATGAAGTGTTTGAAAACTTAAAACTCTCCCCTAGTCAGTCACTCGAAGATTATCATTGTCAGCTTACTGAGAAAGCACAGCTTTTAGCTAAACCTGACCATGAAATTTTGTGTAAGTTTGTTAAGGGACTTCCCGATAAACTTGCGTTTTTTGTAAGGGCCGGGAGCCATAGCACTAGTGCAAGCGCACTTTCCGCTGCTAAAATGGGAGAGGCTTGTGGGTATAGAATCCACGACGAGCAAACTGTTGCTGCCGTAGCAAGAATTTCAAGTACACAAAACAAACAAACAATGAGTGCAAATGCACAAATTGCCGAACTTCGTGAGCAGGTCGCAAATTTATCTTCAATGGTACACAAAATGTCATTTACAAAAGTTAAAACTCCACGTAGGGGCCAAGATTATAATGCAGATCGCCAAAATCGAACACCGCAAAATTTTCAACAAAGCCCAGCACAAACTCAGCTTCCACCCAATCCTGAGAGAAACGATAGTTTTACTTGCTATAAGTGCAAAGGCGCATCTCACATCCAGCGAAATTGTCTATGGAACGGACAAGGAGAAAGCAATGCAAGTTTGCAATGTCAACTCTGTAGTCAGTTTGGTCATACAGCCCCTCAGTGCTTAAATTTAAACCCAACGAACCCGAGGGACGCAAGGCACGCTCCCTCGGGCGGCCAGTCTTGAGTGCCAGGAAAAGATCTCCATCCCCTAGTCGACAACGGAAAAGCTTTCGTGAAAATTTGGTTCAAAATGTTAATCTTGATAGTAATTCCTATGAAACTTCTGATGAAAGTGAAAATGACAAAATTTCAAAATTTTTGTACATGCCAGTTAAAATTCACAATTTGGAAATTGCCGCTTTAATTGACACCGGGAGTTCGATTAATGTCATTTCTCAGCAGTTTTATGATTCAATCAATTCAAATAGTAAACAAGAAATTCAACACGCTTATGAGAGAATTACATTGGCAAACAATCAGCGGATTGACATAATAGGTACAACACAGATTAAAATTACAGTACCGCATGGTAAACATTGGATAAGGACGTACATCCTTACACAAACTTCACACCCTTTGATACTTGGAACAAAATATTTGGCGAAACACAAAATTGTTCTTGATTTTGGAAGATACGATGTGAGGGGGAGATTTTCAAAAATAAAAAGTCGTAGACGAATTACAATTCCGGCTAATTCCGAAATTGTTGAATACGGAAAAGTAAATAACCTTTTGTTCGGACATCAAGGAATATGCTCAAATAGTAAATTTCTCAACAAAAAGGGGATTATTGTAGCTAAAACCGTTGTTACAGTAAATGAGAAAAACCTTGTACCAGTTCGACTTTTAAATATTACTAATGAGCCTGTAGTTATTTGCAAAGACAAGTTGTTGTCAAAATTTGAGATTTTAGATAGTGACTATTTCATCTCATCTCTTGATAGTGATTGTACTGATGAAAACTTTGTTCAAAACATACAAATTTCGGAAAACGATGACAAAGAGCAATTGGACTCAAAATTTATGTCATATTTTGAAATACCCGAAACCTTGAGCAAGAATCAAAAAACAAAACTGCAAGATTGCCTACAATCCCATAAAAGTTTGTTTGTGACTGATGAAAACCCCGATCTAGGGTATACCAATTTAGTGCAGCACCGTATTACATTAAAACCGGACTATAATCCGAAGTATCAGAAACCGTACCGCTTACCTCCCGAAAAGAAAAAAGCGTTACGAGAGCATCTAAACGAGCTTTTACGTCAGAACATCATTGCACCCGTGCACGAATCGGAAAGTGTTCCAATAACAAGCCCTGTCGTTCTAGTATCGAAACAAAATAAAGTTAAGAAAAATTCAGAGGAACAAAAGAGCACGTTACAATACAGGTTTTGTTGCGACTTCCGTTACTTAAATAGCCAAATACAAGATTTCCGTTACTCGATTCCCGACTTACAAGATTTGACTGAATCGTTTTCCGATCGAACTCCAAATTTTCTTACTACAATAGACATGTCATCGGGATTCTTTCAGCAACCAATTCATCCAGATAGTCAGCGTTTCACAGCGATAAATACTTGTTTTGGAACATACAAGTTTCTAAGATTGCCAATGGGTCTAAAATCGTCACCGTCATCATTTCAGCTGCTCATGGACAAGGTCCTGCATGGCTTGACGTTTAAGATTTGTTTGTGCTATTTAGACGACATTTTGATTGTATCGGAGACGTTTGAGCAACATATAGAGGACTTGAATAGCGTCTTTAATCGTCTTGAGGAAGCAGGTTTAAAACTAGGACCTAGAAAATGTACGTTTGCTAGGGATTCGTGCGTCTTCTTAGGTCATCAAATTTCGAAGCACGGTATTCAACCACCGCCAGACCGCATCACCGCGATTCAAGAGCTACCAACGCCTAAATCCGTTCGTGAGCTACGACGAGTTGTAGGCCTATTCAACTGGTTTAAGAAGTATATTGACAACTTCAGTGTGACAATAGAGCCTCTTACTAGACTCCTACGTAAGAACACGCGCTTCCGGTGGACATCTGAGCAAGAATCCGCTTTTGAAAGCTTAAAAACATTACTTGTTACATCGCCTATTCTAGCGTTTCCTGATTACAATGTGCTGTTTCATTTAGGAGTCGACACTTCCGCCAAAGGAATCGGTTACGTACTTTTCCAGTATCAAAAAGGAGAAAACAATGTTGAATCACGTAGAGTCATAAGATACGGATCGAAATCACTTAGTCGTTGGCAAAGGTCGTATGGCCCAACAAAACTCGAACTCTTGGGTATGGTTACTGCGATATTAGATTGTTCTTTTTATCTGCGAGGTCGCCGCTTCGTAATAGAATGTGATCACCAAGCGTTGAAACCTTTGTTCGAAAAACAGCTGAAAGGAGCTATTTATGAACGCTGGATAGCGATACTACAACAATATAGCTTTGATATTCGTTATAAACCAGCGAGAGAAATGCAAGTGGCCGACGCTCTGTCTCGGAACACAAGAACCGATAAAATAGAGGACGAATTTTCAAGTCCAGATATAGAGGACCCGTATTTCCCGTACAAAGAGGAGATAATCGGAGATATCATTGTTGAGAATGGACTTAAATTTCCGAAAACACTTCACACTGACTCGACTGATACCGAGCAAGTGAATAATTTTTGCATAGTGAGATCGAACCCACTGACAGCGCACCCATTGGGTAAAACTGATATAAATCCCGACACGGAGTATGATGCTGATACAGAATGTGATAATCGAGTAGATGAGGACAGGACAAAATCCTATAAACATTCGAAGACGAAAACTAAAATTGTCGATTCGCATATTCAGTCCAGTGTCCACGATTATGTCGATAAAAGTACATGTCATTCTGATAACAAAGAATCCGAAACAGACGGTAATGTTAAAACTGGGAATGAATCACAGTTCGACGAATTAGCTACTTCCAATGCATACGATACAGATGTGTTTAATCAAACAACAGTTGTTAGTACAACAGAAAATGCTAAAAATTCGGAAAACACGGAAAATACACAAACATCCGAGAATTGTGAAAATGGTGATTCAGACGCAGTTGTTCGTCGAGAAATTGAAATGATAGAACTTTTCGAAAAGTCAGATTTCAGTGCAGATAGTTTACGAAACTTACAGGAGAAGGACAAAGTGTATTCCGCGTACATTCAATATCTAAAGGACGGTACGTTACCGAAATCACAAAAAGACGCACGGAAGCTACTTATTCAAGTTTCAGATTATTTACTGATTGACAATTTACTGTTTCACAGTCGTCAGGCCAAATCTAAGCGTAACAAAAGCCTGAAAAATTATCAACTGGTTCTTCCCGAAATCGCTGTAAAAACTGTTATTTCACTGTATCACGACTCAGCTTTAGGGGGACACGGTGGAATTCAACATACCATCGATCTTATTAAAGAAAAGTATTTCTTTCCAAAACTTGCACAGAAAGTGACCGACTATGTGAAAAGCTGTCCCGACTGTCAAAAACGGAAAATGACTAAAGTAAACACAAAGTCCGAAATCACCGCCTACCGCACACCTGACTCTCCGTTTCAAGTCGTACAGATTGATATTTATGGACCAGTGCCGATTTCCACTAAAGGGAATAAATACGTTTGCACTGCTGTTGACATTTTCAGTAAATTTATCTTTGCGGAAGCAATTCCGTCTGCAGATGCAATATCAGTAGCTGAAGTGATCTTCAAAATGATAACGCAATTTGGCGTATTTGACACTTTGATAAGTGATTTAGGATCGGAGTTCATAAGCCGTTGCATCAAAGAAGTTTGTCGATTACTAGACATTAAACAGGAATTTACTCCAAGTTTCTCACATCACTGCTTGGGAACGTGTGAACGGCAACATAGGACAATGGGAGAGCGAATAACACCATACATCGAACATGGAAAAAACTGGGAATATGTGTTACCGTCAGTATTATTTTCAATGAACAACACAGTAAACAGCAGCCTAGGATATTCGCCATTTGAAATTGTCTACGGACGCAGGCCGAATTTTCCATTATCACAACATTGCCGAAATACTGATTTGAACACGCTCCCTAAAGATTGTCATGAATACGTAACTCACTTAACGGATAGATTACAGATTATCCGCGATCAAGTGCGTGAAAGTGCAATAGTTTCACAAGAACAAATGTTAGCCAGAGCAAACAAAGGAAAATCATTAATTCCGTATATGGCTGGTGATTACGTATATTTAGATAAAGAACCCACGGGTCAAGGACAAAAACTGAAATTCAAGTATACCGGACCATACATTATTCACAAAGTTAACAGCCCGCACATGTTCATTTTGAAAGACCCGGTTACTTTGAAGTGCCTTCCAAGACCGATTCATATAAATAGACTGAAAACCGCATTTGTGCGAAAACCGAATCCATCACCTTATTTTATGGATCCTATTCACTCGAAACTTGACAATGAGAGTAATGTATTAACATCATCGGAATCTGAAAGTGAGGGCATCAGAACATCACAACATGAAACGCAAGAGGACGTCGCTAGCGAAAATGATAGAGCTAATAAACGAACAGAAAATGCGGACAACCAGCCACATGTACGTCGTTCTACACGAACTACCCGAAAACCAGTTAGATTTAGAGACAATTCATTTGTTGACCCTACAAATGTATCGTTTTCAGAAACAGAAAATACGACAAAAATGAAGGTGAAACGTGTGTTAGCGAAAAAGTTAGTAAATGGGTTATGGACATATTTAGTACATTTTTCGGGTGAGCCCGCTCAAAACTCACAATGGATTGCTGAACAGGAGTTAGATGCAAAAACGCGATCAATTATTGAACTGAGACCACCTCCGCACATATTTTGATAATAGAGTACTTAATGCGTGAGATCTTTCTCACAATAACCGCATATTGTTAGTGAGATCTTTCTCACAATTTAACCGTATTTTTAGTGAGATCTTTCTCACAATTAACTCTTTTCTGTGTTTGAAGGGTTTTCCAAGGGATTCACTGCAATTACCGCATAATATCGAACTAAAATGATTGGAGTGAGATCTTTCTCACAATATTTCAATTGTTTTGTGAAATCTTTCTCAAAGATAGTTACCCTGCACTAGAAGATCTAAATAAATGATATAGAAGTGAATATGATAATTTCATTGGATTTTTGTGTTTCTTCCATACCAACGAAGTTATCGTTCGTTTTCATGTGAGGTCTTCCTCACGGATCCGTTTACTGAAATAGTATACTTTAAATTTTCCGATTTGGTGATAAATGTACCATAAAGTGAACAAGTACAGAACAATCAATAATAGACAATTTTTTGTTGTTATTTTGTTATTATGTTATTTTTGTTCTGGAATTTGTGTACAGAAAGCTAGGTACAATTCGTTCTTTGACATGTTAAGATTTTCAAGCTTTGAAATCCAAACGACTTTGAGGAGATTTTTGTTTCTTTAAAAACATGTAGGAACTATCAACATTGTAATTGCCTATTGGTAATTGATCGGTATAATCATTGAAAAGAAAAGGCATGTTTGCATTCATGTATAGTGAAAATGTGTTTGTGGTATATGGAGTTTCAAATAATATTCAGAAATAAACCCCGGTTAGCTGTTTTTACTAATGTTCATCTGTTACCATGTTGTGCGTATTTTTTTTTTGGTGAGATAGTGAGTGTGTTAGATTGGTACCATGATCGATCGTGTGCGAAATAGAGTTTTCCTTCAATCAACTTTAACCTATGAATATGAAGTATTTACATGTTAGCTATTTTTATAAGAGTTAGGGCTCTACTGAATTTGTACTCGTAAGATTTTTGCCACTTTTTATAGGAACACGTAGAACTTTTCACATTTTTCCAATGAACGATCATGTTTCGAAACATGTTTTATAGTCTTTAAATTGCCTAGTATGCTCACTGATGCGTAAAGTTTGATAATATGAGAAACCAAAGTTATCTTGATATTTTAAAAATTTACTGTTAGATTTTGTGAATTGATAGTTAAATTTTGAGTTGTAACTTGAAGTGATAATGAAGCTTTTCGGGCAATCAAGAACGACGATTCATTTTTTTTATATCCTATTTGTTTGTATTTAATTGTAATTTTCTTGTATTTAAAAAAAAAAAAAAAAAAAAAAAAAACTGAATTCAACTTTTTGAAAAAAATCCCTGTTTTTCTTTTGGCGGGGGGATATTATATACATGAGTTGAATCCAGTTTCGTTTTGTCGGAAACTGCGTTTTCCGATAAGTTCGTTTTGATACCAGTTTGTGATTTGTATAGATACCTGTCGTCTGTTCGATAGTTTTTGGCGGAGAATAAAAAGTTGTAGTGTAAATATTGCAAAAACCTAAATTGTACCTCTCGCCGATAATAAAATGGTTACACTTGATTGATAGTTGCATTACAGATATATATAAGTAAACAATAGAAAGCATATTATTATTGTTTGAATGGTGCCGTTTAACGCCACTTTCAGCATGCAATTTTTCAACTATCTCATTGTGTACAGTTTTAATTGGAGGAGGAGGATGGAGTACCCGACTTTTTGTAGCAAAACTTTCAATCCTTGTCAACAGAAAAAGCAGTTAAGCAATGCCCAAATTGAAGTTTAATCTTCAACTAAGTGTTCCAGAAAATGTACAGGTGTGACATGAGTATCATCCCTAATAGTGACAGCAGTCTCTTACCGGTGCAGGTCACCTCGCACCTCGACCAACTCGTACTTCTACCAACTCTTACCTTTGCATTTTATATTCAAAATTTAGAATGTTCTTAATAAAAATATATATTGTATATTAGATATAATATTTTAAAATATTCGAACTTTTTACAAAGATTTTGTAGTTTACGAACCGATTACGCTTTTTCAACAATTAATTACAAAGAAAGGGATCCGATTATTATTTTTAATTGTCCTTTAATAACGAACTCTTATTTTTATTGTGTACTTAATAATTTCAAATTTTTACTCAAAAAAATGCAAAGCCACACGACTGTAAAAACTGTCCTACCAGGACGAACAACAATGTTGAAGGGTGGGATCGTCGAATTAATAAGAGATCCGGCGATAAGAAGAAGCCGTTTACTTGCTACTTCCAAAACTACAAGAAGACGCTGCTCTTCTACCCACACAACTTAAAATAATCACAGAATCTTAACTTAGTCGACAGCAGAGATCTATTACCAAATACATACAGGCGGAATTTTTCAATTTATGGGATATATATTCTAGGGGCCAGATCTCCACCAGCCAACTTCTACGGCAGTGTGGTCAATGAAATGGATCATCACAAGACGCCTAAATTATATAGACAAACTGTTGATAATATTAAAATATATATCATAAATATTTATATTGTTTACAGACTTCCAGACACTTTTGTTTTTAAAATATCTGTGAGATGTACATCTTGTTTCAAAATTGTCATGCGTGAGATGAACATCTTGTTTTAAAATTGTCTTGTGTTTAATGGTTTTGTTTAATAGTGCTGTACAATACATATGATATTAAATAATAATAAATATACAAAATTTATATTTTTAGTTTAACATAATTTCAGCCATTTTCATATTGTGCCTTTTTTCATTCTACCATATAATGCAAAGGTACGAGTTGGTAAAGGTACGTAGGGTACGAGTTGACTAGGATTCTCTCTTACTTGCTTCTCCCTTTATGGCATTACTGAAATAAAATGACCTATAGTTTAAATGCATACAATTACAAGGATGGTTGGTTTGTTTGTTTGAATGTTTATCACCAGTTTAAATTAGGGGAAGGAAACTGTAGTACCTGGAGAAAAAACGGACATTCGGAGGGGGGGACTAGCAATCCCTTTCAAGTAAGATTGGAGTGAGAGCACCCTGCCAGTGAGACTTGAACACGCAATATCATGGTTGACAGACCATGTGATCAATAGTAGACTAACGACTTTAACCAATCGGCCTCCTGTATTATTCATGTTATTATGCAAAAGATGTTTTGGAGGAATTTATTGATTTTTTTGCCCCGCAACGTTAAGTGGGGGGGGATATTAATTTACCCTTGTTTTCACTATTTTAACACATTACCGGATCTAGTTTTATCCTTTTTAGGTAGACATTGGAAGTACACATCACCATGATCACTTCTCAAGTTAATAATTTGATATTGTTTTATCTCGTGGCCTAAAAAAAGGGGGGGGGGGGGCACATAACATAAAACTTGCAAATGAATTATTCAACAATCGTGCACCAAAATAAGGTAAAAACATATTATACTATAGAAAACTTCCTTGGAATCAATATTGAAGGGATATTGCTCGCCTGATAGTTCACACATATTAACATGATGTTAATATTTTGTTTGTTTGAATGGGGTTTTAACGCCACTTTCAGCAATTTTTCAGCTATTTCATGGCGTCCAGTTTTTATTGGGGGAGGAAGCCGGAGTACCCGGAGAGAACCCCCGACCTGCGGTAGGAAAACTGGCAATCCTTGTCAATCATGATGTTAATAAAACATATTATTACATAATATATAGTTTTGCCTTTTTTCTATTGGCCTTAACCAATACACGTGACTTTCCATTTCCTACCATATTGGTTTGCAAAAAACTCATTCTACTACATTCTACCCAGACTACACGTGCATTCAAAACATAAGCATTTTATGAATATTCATAACTGACCAAACTGACCACAACAGATAAGGAGGTGTGTCATCTACTAATGAATCAATTAGGGGGTCGGGGAAATTGTAATGTGCCTGTATATATTTTTTGATCTTCCGACGATGCTGGACGGAAATACATGATAACTCATTAACTCAATAATTTTAATTATCGTGATGGTCACTCACTTATAAATCGTTTGTTTGTGGTCCCCGATAATCAATTGTAGATTGCCAACTACTTCGATGTGGTCCCTACGGTCCCTGATAATAATAGTACAAACGATTTAATAAATCGTACAAACGGAATAATAAACCTGTACAAACGATTTAATAAACCGTAGAAACGATTTAATAAACCGTACAAACGGATTCAGAAAACCGTACAAACGATTTAATAAACCGTACAAACGGATTAATAAATCGTACAAACGATTTAATAAACCGTACAAACGATTTAATAAACCGTACAAACGGATAAATAAACCGTACAAACGATTTAATAAACCGTACAAACGGATTAAGAAAACCGTACAAACGATTTAATAAACCCGTACAAACGATTTAATAAACCGTACAAACGGATTCAGAAAACCGTACAAACGATTTAATAAACCGTACAAACGGATTAATAAATCGTACAAACGATTTAATAAACCGTACAAACGGATTAATAAACCGTACAAACGATTTAATAAACCGTACACACGGATTAATAAACCGTACAAACGAAATAAATAATTTCTTTTCTCTTTGTTGTTTGGCACGAATAAGCCGTCGTAAATGTATGACACTCTGAGAAATAATGAAATTAGTCTTCAACCCTTTTTAGGTCACGTTTATCACATATTCTAAAATTTAATGGGGGTCATAGGTTTAGTATATCTACCGAGATCAACTTTGTAGTTGATGATTACTTACTCTAAATTTAGCAAATCACATCCTTTTATCAAACTCTTTTATGATGTCCAAATATTTTGTCATATAAACCAAAGTTACATTTCGGTTACATTATGTTACTGTTCGGGATATCGTCATACTTTTAGTAGCTTCTTTAAGTTTTCTCAAATACCGGAAGCGGGAAAAGTAAATATCGAACTCCATAAACATTGTCGTGAAAAGTTGTGAATGACACTTTTCAATAGATTTGATGTCAATACTCAGTCGATTTCTTTCATTATTTAATGGTGGAATGCGTGCATATAAAATACAAGATTCTCAGAGACTTCGTAGAATAGGAATAACTGCTAAAACCTTTCAGGAGCTTTTGACAAAAGGATGCGAAAAACTTAATGTAAATTTATCAATTGACCCATTTCCAGTTTAACATGATTTATCTCCCCTTTTACTTCCTGTTAAAAAAACTACGGCTGTCATTACTAAAACACTATGATATTGAAATAAAGATTTTTTATTGTTTTTATATTGATTGTCAATGCCAATTTAATTTTTCATCTAATTAACCTTATTAGTAGATGTTACTATAGCTATAGGCAACAGGTGAGTTTTAATACAACACGGATGTCACTGGTAAGCTTGTTTATTCAAAAACAGCTGGGGTTCTACCTCCAGTTAGCATCAGGTAAATAGGGTAATGAACATTGGTTAATTAATTAACAATCACGTTTACACAGCAGTTTTAATAACCTTCCTCACTCAGATATTGACACCTGTCATTCAACTGAGGAGTGAAAATTTATCAAAGACAATTGTCCATTTTAAAAGGTTTCAACAGGACAAACTGTGGCTGTAGCCGCAGTTTTTAGTACCGGAAGTGGACACTGGGTGGCATTTTTTAAATTGGAAAGTTGTCAATTAATACAAACACGTAAACACTGTTTCTTTTGATTTTGATATTTTTGTTTGCACCAAAACATTACATTATATCCAGAGCTTATTAGGACACTGCTGACTGGTTTTATCCAGAAGATAATGCAGCAGAATCCCTGGATGAAGACCAGCCAACTGGAGTTGTGGCATAATTTTACGTTTTATGGGACCCACCACCTATGCATACTATTACATTTACTACTTGCCCTAACTCTAAGCATAACCCATACCTTAATCCTAACTACCCCAATCCTTATGATAATTTGTGTCCCCTAAAGTAAAATTAGGGCAGAGTTATCATGGATTTTAGTTAGGCATTTGATAGGGGTGTCGAGTCGTTTCGCCCCGACTACCCTGAGTCGATTCCCTCGTGTTGTTTCGCACCTATAATGTGAGTCATTTCGCCCTGGGGCTTCACTCCTCTAAATAAAAAAAATTTGTATCTTTAAACAAAACAGTGTATTTTGTGTGTTGGAGCTGATGAACTTAAATTAATAAAGCATATTTTCTCAAAATTATGTTCGAACTTTGTGTATAAAAAATATAACAATTATAATTTCATTTGTTAATTACTTCATCAAACAATTCAATTTATATGTTAATAACTGTCAAATACCAATTATCATTTTTTAATGAGATGATTAAAAGAAATTGTTTATGTTATGATTAAATAAAATTTCAATCAAATTTAGAAACACCTTTGATCTATCTAGAGTTTTACAGCTTGTGCCATTGTGTCAGTTAATTAAAAGTTCAAAGTCATTTGTGAAATGTTTGATTAGCCAAAACATAAGCTGTAAAACTCGCCTGAATATATAAATATGAGCCACACCAGTGGCAATCATTTCACACTCAACCATTTACAATGTCTATTCTTTGTACTAGTATTCATTGTAATAATCCTGACCAAAGCAGCACACAATCACTTGTGACACATGTGATTGTTGGCAGCACTATAAATGCCAGACAGGTATAACTGTAGAGCAGTACAGATTAGCCCTTAGAAACATAATAGAGCTAAACTCTACATGCCAGCAATGTTCAGTAGAGGATGCAGACTCAGTTTCTAAAGAATGTTGGTTCCATCTACACCATTGATGACCAAGAGTGACAATAACTCTGCTTTTTTATAATCTTGTGCTGTATTAGTGTGCTTTTTGTGCCTATGAGTATTGTATGCTTTGTTGTTGTTTTTGTTAAACTGACTTAATAAAATAAATATATTTAAATTTTCTTTTTTTTCTGTACATCTTTAATAATTTAGATCCATGATATGTCAAAGATGGAAAGAGTAAAACATGCACTTCAACAAAAAAAAAAGTAAATTAGTAAAGAAACCATAACACAAGCACACGTAATAGACAATTATCTATCATTTTATATATTATAAAAGTACGGGCGAAACTGCTCAGTGCAAATGGGATTGGGGCGAAAAAACCCAAAGGCGAATGGGATACGGGGCGAAACGTCCTGGATTCTTTGATAGGGTACTGGTCAGAGAGTAATTCTTGCCATTAAAATGACAGAAGTGATTCTCTCCATTATTGCAACTGTTCCATTATTTTTCTATTAAAATCAATGACAAAGGCTTCATTTGATATATTTCACTATCTTTCATTCAAAACTAATTATGTTTATCACTTTTAAAATGTCAATTTTTCACAAAAAAATTTCAAAAGTTACAGGGCTTTCAATAAATTTTGAAATAGAAGGAAAAAAAATAAAAGTAGGCAACCGGAGTCCAAAGCAGGCAGCACAGCCGCCTTTGCCGGCGGCCACAGGCCGCACCTTTACTGACGGGTGTCTGGGGTACTAAACGCAAAATCTTGCATTCTGGCAGTGTCCCGAGACTTATTTTCAGTCTTTTGGATGATGATTTTTGTGTCTTTTTTTCCCCATTTTTGCATCTTTCTTGCATTTTTTTCATGTGAATAGGTTTCTTTTGTAATGATTATCAAGATATCATTTCAGGGCTCACCACACTGGGCGAAGTGGTCGACAAAGTCACCCTACTAGGACATGAAGTCGCACTAAGGCGCCTCAAAAGCAAAGTCGAAGTCGCCCTCTCATTTCCCTCAAGTCGCCCGATGGTTCACATAAGATACTTGTAAATCTGGTCCAAATACTTCACCCAGACTACCAATTTATCAGTAAATGTGTAATTCCAATAAAAAACAGCAAACAATATGCGTATTTAACATATTTTTAAACAATTTACGTCTTTCAAATGTATTACGCGCCATTTGTTTATTTACCGGATGTGACTAATTACCGGAAGTGAACAAAGAAGAAAAGTAATGTACAAAGCCCATAATGAAAAATCGTAATTTTTTTGATAAACAAACACTTTTAATTGGTTTCAAACTTCAGTTCTTTCCAAGAGTTGTACTTGAACAATTTTCTTTGATAAGTATATGAGCTCCACATGAAAGAATAAAGATGTATAGTAATTATTGACATCATGATAAGTTGCTATTGCATACCATAAATTATAATGAAAAAGAAAGAAAAAAACTGAATTTAAGTGTTTTATGGTTTAAAACACATGAGAAATAATCCTGGAAATTGATGTAAATAATGAAAAATGTATGTAACTACTGCGAAATTAATTAATTGTATGGTCCCCCTGACTTCTCACTATAGTGTCTCCTGAAGTCTCCCTATCAGGGCCTGACTTCTCCCTGTTTGGCTGCCAGGGAGAAGTCACTTCTCCCTACTTTTTTAGAGTGTGGTGACCCCTGCATTTATATTCAATAAAGTGATATGCCCAGTTGTCTTTCTCTTTTGATAGCTAGTCTGTATCCAATTCAATCATTCATTCAATTTGTTTCAGTGTTTGGAATGAACCAAGTGTGGATCACTGATTAAATGTGAATGAGACAAATTTGGATATTAAACCATATCTAATCTTTCCTGTTTTTTTATATGTTCATGTTAAAATGTATGCCGAAATGTATAAGTATTTATGGCAATATGGTAGAAAATTTTATCACAGCAAGCATATGATAGTCATGACATGAATTTTGTTTCATGAAAACAAACAAAGATTCAGTTTGAGTGAATCTAGCTATTCTATTTAAACACATTTTGACACATAATGTCCACATTTGTCAATGTTCAGTTAAGTTCATAGCCACTCTTCCTCAGACTTAAGACCTCCCTTAACACGTGGGTCATATCATGCCAAATGTTTCAAGAGGAATTCGGGAGCGTTTGACAAGGTTTATTGCATTAAAAAATATTTTTTAATCTCTGCTACTGTTGCCATTCATCAAACATGAATATACACCTGAGCAAAATTTTCAAAGAAGATAGATAAAATACCATAACATTTAACCCAGATATAATTCTGTTCAGCACACTTGCACTTGGACAAAGTTGTGCTGATCAAAATTGATTCATAGGGCATCCATCTACAGAACTTATCATGATGTCAATAATTACTATACATCTTTATTCTTTCAAGTGCAGCTCAAAGATAATTGTTAAAATACAATATACTTTGAAAGAAATTAAGTTTGAAACCGATTGAAAATGTTTGTTCATAAAAAAATTACTATTTTTCTTTATGGGCCGTTGTACTTTACTTTTATTCGTTGTTCACTTCCGGTAATTAGTCACATCTGGTAAATAAATAAATGGTGCGTAATCCAGTTGAAAGACGTAAATCCTTTGAAAAAATGTTAAATACGCATATTGTTTGCCGTCTTTTATTGGAATTTACACATTTACTGATAAATTGGATGTCAGGGTGAATTATTGGGACCAGATCATATACAAGTATCTTCTGTGAACCATTGGGCGACTTGAGGGAAATGACCAGGCGATCGACTTCGATTTCGCTTTTGAGGCGCCGTAGGGCGACTCCAGGTCCCAATAGGGCGACAGTCGCCCACTTCGCCCAGTGTGGTGAGCCCTGGACTTAGGTCCGTTTTCCTTCGTTTCATCTTTCATTTCACATTTTATAAACATTAAAAATAGATTGTCATTTAGCCAATCACAAATCTCCTTATGGATTGTTTTTGGAATCCTTTCAACTGGTTTCCTCGATCTCCCTTTACTCTTAGTTACAATTCAGTGGAGACCCAGACCGTTTCCGCCAGAAGTCGTGGATAAAGAGGAAGTTTTAAAATAGAAATAGGAAAACCCCTAAGTGTTGACATCGCAATTTTTAACAAGTACAAAAATTTGCCGATTTTTAAAGGTACACTTTGAAAAAAAGTAGCCGGCAGGTTTCTTTGATATAGGCGTAGAAATCCGCCGCCTACCGGCTTCTATTGAAAGCCCTTCAAAAGATTGGGTGGCGATAATTACTTGCCGGCCAGAACTACTCTGTGACCAGTAGACAGATTTGATTTAGGTACCAAAGTTACTGCCTAGATCAAATTCTATCTGCAAAACAGATCTTAGCGCAGTTCCTTCAGGTTTCAGATCATTTTGCCCTCAAATGTTTCTAGTGGTCATTTTGCTCTAAAAGAATATAATAATAAATATGTTATAAATAAAGAAAACACTTTTTACAAGTTGTTAAGGTATTTAAAATATTTTTTTAAGATAAAATATTCAATAACATAAAGTATTAATAAAAGAAAGAATGCTTGCATTCATGTTTTGAAAAAAAAATATTTTAAATGTTAATTGCCAATGCAAATTATCATACAATCCCAATATTAATGGCTTTAACTATATAAGCTACATGTAGAGCACCATAGAAGTACAATTCTGAAGTTAGTAAATTGTTACCTTCACAGCTTGCTAATAAATTGTTTATTATATACAATGTTCGATAAGATTGTAATTGCATCAATTTTCTTGCTTCTCAGCTAGGAATGAGAGCAGTTACGGCTCGGTAAATAAAGACTTTAATAGCTTGTGTTGTCTTAATTAATATCTTGCTTAATAAAAGGAATAAATCATTCCATCATGCTTTAACGTCACAAAAGACGGACCTTTATATTGTAACCAAATATCCACACATGCATGTATATCATAAAAAAAAAATCGTCAAAACAGAATATGTACCTTTATATAATTTAGTGTGTTTAATTTTAGCACTTTCACAGAAAGTGCTAAATAAACCAAAATAAAACTACAACCAATCCAACACGATTTATGGTAGTAGTGTCGATCACAGACATGCTAATTCCTCTCAATTTCTTAAATCTCTCTATTGGAAAACACTTCAGCAATCAGTTTACCCATTCATGTACTGCTGTGCATGTTTTATGTAGAAATAGTTCAATGAAGGTAAAATGTCAAGTACATGCATGCACATCGTAATTATAAAACTATGTTCTGCATTTTTTTGCACAGGAGTTTTCTGGAATCTTTCGAAAAATAACAAACGCAACAGTGAATGCTGATTTTCTAAGGCATGTTTTCAGTGGTTAGCTAAAAATTTAGAACCAAAATATTGTCGGATACTGTTTGATTGTTAAGTATGATGAATTGTATTGGCTCTTTCCTGGGTATTGAACCTAAATCAAAGAAAGTGTTTAGTTTCATCCCAAATATAAACCATTATTGCACTCATGTACTTTTTATGTCATATAGATTTGAAGAAAAATACATTTTGATATTCTGTTGTTGTAAAATATGGATATTTAGACTTTATTCTTTGTTAGTTATTCATGCATGTTTATGTTGTGTTTTTACAGATATTATCTTATATGCGATATTCGTTAGAGTTTCAGTTGTATTTTAAAAAGTTAAAAAATATTAATTTTAATGTTATTTAGAACGACCAATCCAATCAATAACGCTTGAATGTGCCACAGATGATCATCATTAGCCTATCGAGTGATAGGAAGATACTGTCTATCTCTATAAAATTGTATGGAGTTTTAAAGAGTAAAAACGTTAATTTTTATTTTGATTTCAGATAAATGAATCTGAAGTAACCATAGTAATTGAAGATGATGGAACTGTTGTTGATGATGAACGATTTTTCAAAAAGTTGCCAGCACAGACAGTGTTTGTATTTTTAAAAAAAGGAGAGCAGTGGAGGGGAGGTAATTTTTTGTCATATTCATGGTATTATTTAATGTGAATTACTAGTGCTGGAGCAAATAATGTATAAGGAGTAGAACACTTGCATTGCTTGAATAGTTGCATATTATTTTCATTATGCAGATACTTATTTTAAGACTTTCATATGTGTCAAGTGATAAGAAACACCAAACACAAAACTCATAGTTAAAATTACATGTATTTATCACTAGTTACTTATATGAAATATATGTTATGTTTATACAAACAGCAATTAATGCACTTGTGGTCAAATCAGTACTAATTTTCCAGATCATATAACATCTAGATAGTGAAATTATCCCACAGGGATTAATCCCCACATTTGACATCTATAGGTTAGGTTTCCTGCAATTGACATTAATTGCTGGTAGTTACAACTGGAATCTCACCAGGGAGCTTCTTATTCCTTATCTAATACATAAATTTGTCAGCACACATGCAGCTTTTGTTGATGAAAACATCTGAAGTTATGAGATTAATTACAGGACACAATGTAAACAGTAGGCTCCTCCCTTTTCTGGGGTATTCCATTCAAATAACTGTGTGTTCTTAAGCCATTAACCAGGCCTTGTGTATTCAGTGTTCTGGTTTATAGCAGTCATAGAAATTGCTATACTCAAAACAAAGTTGCTGTTTAAAATTTTACCACCCACCAACCCCATCCAAACACCTTCAATACTGTCATGACAAGGGGAGCATCTCAGCATCTCATTGATAAATATATTTCAGTTTGGACCTTTATGAAATTTTATCACTGACATTTCTTAAATTTCATTCCTCCCCCAAGTATTTCGGGGATATAACTAAAAAATTTCATTCCAGCGCCAGTGCCGGTCCACGGATACTGATGAGACTCCATGGTCTCATCCTCTGATGGAGACCACCCTTGGTCCCATTCCCAGGAGATCCCTTGCAGACCTTGCACACTCTGGCTGCAGATGAGACTATCTCTGGTCTCATCCCCTGATGGAGAACCCTCGCTCCATATCCCCTCTTACTGGCGTATTGTCGGGCAAGGTGGGTTCTTCCTCTCATATATTTTACAATAAATAATAAATATATATATATATATGTATATAGATCTTTGTCTGCTTATACCAGAACACTCCCAGGACTATTAATGGGTTATGGCTTTACACACAGTTCCTTCACCCAATTTGACTATATTGCATAAAGTTAACAAGGACCAAATGTTCAATTTATTCATGGGAGTTTTAAAACCTTGACACACATAGAACAAACACTTTACATAACACATATAACAATTATAAATGCTATCATGGTAATACTAATTGCAAAGTTTGTATAAACCATCAATAAATAATTATGTAAAACAAGTAACATTTTGTGGTGGAGTGTAATACATTGAGCAGGGAATTTTTTAGCGCTCGCCACTTTCGTCATTGACGAAATCATTTGAAAATTGACGATAGATTTCTAAATCAATTTCGTCACATGATTTCGAACAAGTACTAAAATTTTTCGTTACAAATTCATTCTACCAATTGTAAAACGACATATTTATGACCCCGAAGCCAATTAACAGGAAATTTAATTATGTCACCTCGATAGATTTAAACAGCAGGTGTCAATCGCCGAATCGATGTTTTTACAGGTAATCCGATTAACATGATAAAGTGGTGCTCCTTGTCAATATACGCAAACAAAAGTGTCGTAGATCGTACTGATGCGCACAGACTTCCACCTTTTGATAAAATATGTAATGCAAATAAAAATTGCAAAGATTTTGCGTATTTCACTCATATTTCGTATGTTTTGCTGGTTTCAAATGGATTACGCGCCATTTGTGTACATCCGAGATACGTCTAAATACCGTTGGCTACCACTTAGAAAACGAAGAGTACAACGGCCCTTAATGAAAAATTGTTACCGATTGATATACAAACACTTTTTAAATAAGTTTTAAAATTAAAATTCTTTGAAAATTTATTAACATTTTGTTATAATCAATTGTTAAAACAATTTATACACTGCAATTGAAAGAATACAATTTTTTTTACTATGATATTTCACCAGTACAATGAATGCATGCTTCTGAGCAGATGCGTATACGGCTCATCCGCTAAAGTGACTAAGCCCTGAAAATCCTAAAAAATTCCCTGCATTGAGGATTATTACCTCCCCTTACAGATATGTAGAAAAACCAACACCTACATGTTTTGTGTGAATTATTTCAGCTGGTGCACTGATCCATGATGCCCTTAGTAAGCTATACTGTGCCAGCAGAAAGAATGAGATAGCCAATCAGATCAGAGATTTACTGATGGATGAAGATGCACCAGAGAAAATCCACATAATCTCCCAGTATCTGGAGATGTTAGAAACAAACGTTGATGCTGAAAACAGAGATAAACATGAAGATTGGTTTGAAGGTAGAGATATTTGTAGTAAAATTATTAATTTCTCTACAAATAATTTAATTACATTGTGCAAGATGGAAGTTTGAAAGCTAATAAAATGGGGTAATTAAAAAGGAATAAAAAATAGGTGTTAAACGTAAAAATGCACTAGCATTTTCAAGTGTTAGATCTTGACATCGTCACTGGAGCATTACTTTTTCATTATAATACTATTTTTAGTATATAACTAAATAAATGCACTGTGATGGGTGTTGAATATTGTGATATCATGTAGAAAACATGCATTCATGATGTTCTCATTAATTTTTAAAGATATGTTATATTGTTCAGGACCTCAGTGGTCTAGTGGTTAAGGTAGTTCAACTACTATTGATTATATGGTGTATCAACACAGAGATTGCGGGTTTAAGTCTCACTGTGTGCAGAGTTCGATCGACTCCAATCTTAATTGACAAGGATTGACAGTTTTCCTACCAAAGGTCAGGGGTTCTCTCCAGGTACTCTGCACACTCCCTTGCTGAAAGTGGCAATAAAAACCATTCAAACAAACAAAATATATTGTTCAAATACATGTACTATTATATGACTATATAATAAGATCTAATGTTCTCCATATTTATGCATAATTGATAATTTCAGGACTGAACAAAAAGTACAAGTCTAAAAGTGAAGTAATGAGACAGAATGCACAGACAAGATTTAGAAGTTACTTTATAACAGTAGGTTTAGTTTCCACCGGTTTCTTACTTTGTTCCATACAAGTTTTCTTGCTTAATGTAAACACCATGAAAAAGCTGAGAAATTGAAGATTTGAGGGAAAAGAAGAAACAAACATTGTTCCTTTTACAAACAAGTACACATTGGTCACGAATTGCAAACTTCAAACAAATGTACCCAAACAATTTTCTTTTTAATTTGAAATGTAAAAACATAATTGGCTTTTTATATAACAGATTTATAAGTTGATTCAAAATATAAGAATGCAAAAAAATATTTAAATAAACTATCACCTGGCAGTTTTCCTGCCAAGACAAGGTCTTTCACAGATAAAAACTGGATGCCATGATAAATCTGAAAAATTGCTAAACAACATTGAAACAAACATTGTATCACATATAACAGAGCATGGTACATGTTCCAAATGCCAGATAAGTTTCAGTTTGTATTAAAAAAGGAAAATAATTTATTTATAAAAATCAGTTGATATTTTTTGTTGGGTATTTTTCGTGTGGTAGGTCTGAATTTTCAGGTATTCGTCAAATAAAAAAATGTCAAAGGACCTTAAAAGCTACGATTCTCCAGCTAGCCAAGATAAAGCTGAAAAATAGCTGCACATGGCAGTAAAACCAATGGAAACAAACACTGTATTTAGTCATATAATCTTTTTTGCTTTGTGAGTTGTTGGGGTTTTTTTGGTTGTAATACAGAAAGCCTAAGCGCTGATAATAGTGGTTTGCATTGTTGGAGAGTGCCGTGCTATTAGATTTTGTAGATTTAAAAAAGAGAAGACTCATTGTACATGTAGCTTCTAAAAAAGGCAAATTTTTCTATCAATACCCAGTACTCCACACTTCTTCCGACAGCAGTCAAAACTTTGACCCATCCCCATTGCTAAAATATTGTCTGCGTGACATAAGGAAATTCCACTGATCAATCCATCATGTGGTGAGTTTACTATCAACTAGTGTAATTAGTACTATACCTTAATTTTTTTTGTACTAAAATGTCTTTTTTATGTAACAGAGAATTGCATCCATTGAATCTAAAAAGTCTTCCCTATAGTCAGAAAAATGTGGTAACAAAACCATGAACTTTTGAAATATTGTTTTGGGCAGTTACAGAAATTTTTTAAGGGGAAATTTGGAAGGTATTTTTTAGCATGCAACTCATAGTTTGAAACAGACCATACTTTAAATTTGACCTTTTTACATTTGTTGATATAACATTTAGGTTCCACTGGCCTATATCAAATACCAGGAGAAGAAATTATCATACAAAGTCAAACCTGGATAAGTCGGAAGTTTGAAGGATCATAAAAAATATATCAAGTTAGCCCAAGTTCAAGTCAACAGAGTTAAGAGTGTGACGTCATTTTTATTATGTGATATTAAAAATCTTGGGGTATTTATTTCATGTATATTGGTTTCAAAGGTATTTATTTCATGTATATTGGTTTTGAACTTTCGGCATCATTGTATTTGTAGACTGCGATATATCAAGTATTTTTGCTATGTAGCCATTTAAATAAATTAACAATAATTAATCAATATTGTTATCAAGTTTAAACACTTTTTACGAAATTATTTAAGGATTAACTACAAAAAATATTTTCTCCATCGAGGGATAACAAAATTTCCGTTTTGCACATTGTATAATCCGCGTATATGGACATTTTTGAAAAAAGAGATCAACACAAAAACTGTTAGTTTCCCGTGGAGTAATATATGACGTCAAATGGTGCGTGTCTCCATGACGACCAAATTTGTTTTCCATCCTCTGATAGAAAATATTTTCCAGCCAATCAAAAGTCAGTATTCTCGCAAAATTTATTTATTGAAAAATATTTCAAGAAAACACTTATCAACTTACAGTTCTAAAGAACTCAATAAATAATACAATAAACAATACAGATTGTTTTTTTACGTAATTGAACACAACACACAACACTAAAATAACAGTAATTCTTTAAA
The DNA here is from genome assembly GCA_944474755.1 of Limnoperna fortunei. NCBI lineage: Eukaryota > Metazoa > Mollusca > Bivalvia > Mytilida > Modiolidae > Limnoperna > Limnoperna fortunei. Next base: position 37,147,444 of record OX104122.1, read on the forward strand.
AAAACAAAAACAAGACCACGTCAGAAGACATTTTAAAAAATTATCATTTTTAATTAAACATGAAAAAAATAAGTCTGACAGAAATGAGCGAATCATCAATTAATCTTCATTATGCATGTACTGCGCTTGGATTTGGTTTCATTATATTAACAATTCAAATTGTAATAGCCAATCAATAACAGTGTTTACTGTTTGGCAGATGTTTAGATAATCATAAAATAAACAGACACGAATTAAGTAACAATACAATTGAAATTATCATTTTTGACATATTATATCGCGAGAAATTAACTTCGAGACAACAAGGTTAAAATTCCACTAATTATCCACCAAGTTAAGTAAAATATCGAAACAACCTACATTGACACATCCAAGGAAGAAACTTATTGTTGATATGGGAACAATGCACGAACTTAAAAATAATATCAACATATCCTAGGTATCGAGTCAACCAAGTTCCAGACCATGGGGTTCTACTGTAACACTGCATATGAGTTGATAACATTGTGTGGACTATATTTATAAAAAATTTCACCATTTGTTTTATCTCACCTTATCTGAAGGCACAAGCATGCTTTTCCCAACAAAAGTAATATATTAACAACAAAATTATTTTGTATCCCTTTGTTAAAACAGATGTACATTGTAATGATTGCAGGATAAAATATTGTTAAAATTTCACACAAACTGTTCACATCATTTTTGCGTTTTTTTTAGGCCAAAGAACAGATTGAGAGAGAAGCAGCTGGTGATCACAAAAGCATGTTGTTGACGGTACTGGAGGATTTATACAATCGGCTAAAGAAAAATGATTTTCATAGTTTTTATTTTGACCGCACTGCTAACGGTATGATGTGTGATAAGAAAGGATGGTTTACTTGTGAAGGTCCATTTGACAGTAAAAGCTGTGATAAATTCCACACAATAAATCCCTATGCATCACGAGGATATCGACAGCTGTTTGGATTATGGAACTTAGATCATATGTATGTTTGGTAATCATTAAGCTTGTATTTCGGTGATGTATTTATATGCATAAGTGATTTTTACCTCCTTTTTGTAACTTTTAACTAACTACTTGTTTTTACCTAACATATTAAGTTTCCGGAAACTTAACTTAACAAATTAGTCAGTTTAGATCACATGTAAGTACATGTATAACACTGTTATAAAGAGATAATGAAAACAATATATAGTGGGTATTTAAGTCTGTTTTGCAGTAATGAAGAAATAGACTAAATACCTTGAGATGTTTCTCACATTAATGTTACCTATTAACCTTAACAAGATGTTAATCAAGAAACATTTGAGCTCTTCTCACCATAAAACTTGTTAAGTTATATAATGTTCATGACCCTCGTCAATAATTTAAATGCTAGTAGATTTTTTTAACCCCAATTTGTCCCTTTCATGGTTCTAAGAAATTCATGTACTTAACAGTAACCACTTTTTTCGTTTTTGTTTTTCAGAATAGAAAAATCTAGAGAAGTAATACCATGTCTGATCGAGGCTTCTAAGAATTTACCGAAAGGAAAAGAGTTAAACGGAGAACTTGTGTATAAACTACTGTTCACCAAAGATAATTTAAAACTTGTTCAAATAGGATGTCATAAAAAGGCAGCTAGGACATCAGGCAGTGTATGCTGGAAAGACTTCTGTGTATGATTATTGTCTTTTAATTAGCTTTTTATAATGCTATGTTAACCAACATTACAATGTTTTTAAATTTATAGAAAATCTTGGAATTTTTTATTTTTAAGTCTACATGTTGTTTTAATTTTTAAAGTGAGTGTCCTTTTTCATAAGCTTCAGATTTCTGCAAACAATAAAAAGAATTGCTTATTAATGGTTTAAGATCATAAAAATTTTTTGCTATATACCAGTTTTGATAACATTTTTTTGTTCTAATATTTTTTATGCTATTTATTTATAGAAATTTTTGATGTTTACAGCTAGCTGATGCATTCAAAAACTTAAAAATTAAAAACACTTCATGAAGCTTTGAACTGACATAAATAATCATTACATTAATAAGTCCTTTTGTAAAAGCCACATTTATTACTTGCATGTAGAACTGAACGCAATAATAAAACTGAAAAAGGCTGAAAATAGCATTAAACATCATACAAACAAACAAACAAACAAACAAAGTGTCAAACAATTATCAGTATTGGATCTGATACAAACAGCATTAATACATGCATTTGTTCCTTTTATTTATATAGTATATGCATTTCATAATGACATTTATTAAGTATTCAGGGTTCACCACAGGCTGTCTTAGCGAGGAGGGCTGCCACACTTGATTTTTCCCGCCACGCTTAATTTCCAAGCGCCACTTTAAAATCCATGTACACCATGACTCAATTAACATTCATCAGATACAATTAGACCAGGGTATTACCATCACTTAATTTTAAACCATAAAGGGTGACCATTAGCCCTGACATGTTTATTGTTAAATAAACATCCTAATTAAGCATATTTTTCGCCCGAGTGATTGTTATCTGTGGAGAATAGGATGAAGAAACACAGGTAACATAGCGATCGCCATTTGTGAGAATATTTAATAATGCATCGGAGACGGAACAAACTAGACATAAATCCGTATGCATATGATTGCTTTAACCTACGCCAACAGAGATGCATTTGTTGTTGAAATGGTGTGGCAAGAACTGAAAACATGCGTACAATATGCATCTAGAGTCTACATCATAATAAACACGATAAAGACCCCTTTTGTAGATTTCGAAAAAGAGTAGGCTCATTGTAGCCGCTACAAAAGGCTAAATTTTCCGCCCCTACCCAAAACTCCATACTTTTCAAGTGGCAGTCAAAATTGTATTCCCTGTGACCCATCCCACCCCCATTTTCCGTTGATTTATTGTTTGTTAACTTGTTCCCGTCCTGAATATAGCTGAAATACTGCTCGCTGGACATAAAGCAGACATCCAATCAATCAATCAATCATAAAATCCAATCCCAAATTACATTGCAAGGAATCACAAAATTGTATTTTATCAACCAAGGGGTATACTATGATAAGGTGTAGGGCAAGTTTTGTAAGCTCTTCAAATAAATAATCTATGTGCAAATATGGAAAGAAATTAATTTATTGATTAGTATATGTTGAATATTTACCATCTAAGGATGCTGGATAAAAAGAAAAGATAAAAAAACATGGTGAATATTTATATATTTATTTTTTGCATTCAGTTGGTATAAGGGATTCGACATGTCTGACGAGTACGGTTTCTCCACCCTTGAATTTTTTTTTTGTGAACCCTGGTAATGTAAACAGTTCTTCTTTTAATAGGAATTTGTACACAACACATGTGTTTATTTTGATTTAGATGTGTATATATTAGTTAACTCCCCTTTTAATGAAGAAAACGGGTTTTTTCTTATTTAGATAAAATGCATATGACATCGTCTTTTCATATCCTATTTTTTCCCCAGTAGCATTCAGTTGCTTATAGAAAATCTAAAGAAGAAAAAATATATTCATGTTTCTTTAACAATTTTGCATGTCTTGGATAAAATAAAATTGTTAATTTTTCAAACAATTATTTACTGATTGTTTAATCTTTATGTTTTAGTTTACTCATGAACTTTTGCTTGAGGTAATAAACACGAATCAAGTCAATAGTCTGTTGAAAATTTTATCAAAATTTAATTATCATACTTGTAATAAAAACATTTGTACATGAAATCCAATTTTGATATTTTTCAGTACAGTATAGACATTGTTTATAGAATGTTTGGTGACATTGAACATTTAAAGGCGTCAAACCTCAATTGATTGACAGACAAAAAAATCCTACAGCTTATAGTATTTTTTTTACATATATTTTTGCTAGTGATATAGGAGATCTTGTCCCTCCATTAAGATTCTGTTTCTTATCCCCTACCTCCTACTTGAAAACATTAGTCCATACTTCATGTTATATACCTAGTTTTGGGCATTTTGCCACATTACCCACAGTTATATATTTAAAGTGCCATCCAGGGCAAAGGTAATGGGATAGGATTTTTTTTAAAACAACCCTTAATATATTTTATTTTAACAGTTGCTGGGACAAGCCTTTGTTGGGATTGTTGCAAATATCTGTTAACTGTTTCCTGACAAAGTATTTCATATGAACTAAAATCATGACCATACAATAAAAAATTAATGTCTTCAAATGTGAAATTACAATACATGTGTTGCCTAATGTTGAAATTTATTGATGTGGAAACTTGGCATTACTATCAAAAACTGAGTAAACTGTAAGGAATTATTTCATATATTCTGTAAGGGTTGTTATTTAAAAGCCAGAATTAACTAGATATGCTGTGTTCAGGTGGTCAGGGTCCCAGTTAATTGTTATGTCCCTCCAATGAAAGGAAACTTATTTTAAAAAGTGCCTTACAACCCTCACATTCTGTATTTAAAGAGTAAAATGAAATTATTGGAAAAGATTATCAATAATAATATAATAATGAAAAATTATGATTTATATTTAACATGTGTAAAGCTATTGTTATGATAATACAAATTTATTGCATGCAGTTTTATTTCTTGCAATGGGTTTGGTTGATTTGAGTATCCTTTGTCAAAAAAGGTTGTGTGTCATAAAAATTATCTTAAGGACATATCCTACTATTTGATCTCCATATGATATTTTCTTAATATTTTATCTTAACTTTCCTCATGACATAATCGTTAAATAAAGCTAAAAAAAATTAGTGGTCACCGACCTTATGACCTCATCTTTATTACCTATTTTTAGGGTACTAGGATTAATTGTTATTTTACTGATATATTTCCCATAGTTTCTTGTCAGAATCAGCTTAGATTGTTTTGAAGGCCTCGTGACATGTAGAAGACAACTATGCCATAATCTATTTAAAAATCCATAAGTTTTGAGCATAAATGTGGAATCAATACCTTCCCGCCATTTTTGTTATGGACTCTGTATACACAAAATTGCAGGTCTCAAAAATTGACCTTTGAGAATAAAACTATATTTTCAGACAAATTCTAATATGGCGTCCTTCATACGCTTTGAGAACACATTAGGGTTCTAATAAGCATAGAGCATGGTGTGACGTCACAATAAGAATTCCGATGTCATATACGCTCAAACTGAAAAATTTCAAACTGGAACAGTGCAATTTTGTTAAGATTTCTCAATATTTTTGTTTAAAAGTTACTTATATTCAATACATATATGGTTATGTCAATAATATTTGCTTTAAGATACTGTTTGAAGAGATATCTCATTAGTTAAAAAAAATATATATCACCATTGAAAATGTCCTCTTAGAACCGCTTCGAAATTTTAAAACAATTGTTAGACATATTAGAATCAAAATAGATTATTGCAATTGGGTTCAATGCGAATTAGAACATGGTCCGACCTTATATTTGTCTTCATTTTATACTCGCTATCGCTCGGTATAAAATATTGACAAATATAAGGTCTGACCATGTTCTAATTCACATAGAGTCCGCTCGCAATAATCTATTTCTTAAAGAGAGGATAACTTACTCTCCAAATTGAAGAAATAAAAATATATGGTCACAGAATCAGGGGAAAAAATATTTGTGAAAAATATTTATAGGCAAGAATTGGTGGGAAGGAAAGGGCGTGTTTTTCTTTGTACAAATTGCAATATATTTTCTAGATTTGTAGCACATAAAACAATCACAAAAAGTTCAATAGTTCTTTTTTGTGTGTGATTGCTATTACAACATGATTAGTTCTGTTTTTTACCAATTCTAAGAGGCTTTATTGCTTTTTTTACTTATAGACTAACATTTTAGTAGATCCGTAAAACGTGCAGTAACTGAAATGGAAATTTCATATAATTTTGACGTCCACTACGTAATAAACGAATTACAAAACAATAACTTTTAATATAAAAATGCACAGAAGCAATAGTAGGATATGTCTTTAAGCAGCTGTAATATATCGGGATAGAGTAGTATTATAGCTGTATTTCTGACCTTTTGTAAATAGATTTAGTGGCTCAGTTCGATTCTATATTTCTCTACTAAATTTGCAGGATTTGTTGATGAAATACTTTTTAGCTCACCTGGACCGAAGGTCCATGTGAGCTATTGCTATCACTTGGCGTCCGTCGTCCGTCGTCCGTCGTCCGTCGTCCGTCGTCTGTCGTCCGTCGTCCGTCGTAAACTTTTTCAAAAATCTTCTCCTCTGAAACCACTGGGCCAATTTTTTTCAAACTTGGCCACAATCATCCTTAGGGTTCCTAGTTTCAAGTTTGTACCCAGGGTGTTGATCAACAGACAAATATGGCCGCTGTTACTAAAAATAGAACATGGGGGTCAACACAGGTTTTTGATCATTATCTAAAAAACTATAATAGCTATAGAGAAAACCGTTACTTCAAATTGATCAGCACATTAAGTTCTACAATAGTTGCAATTAGTGCGAAGTTGTGTATTGGCTTCTTGTAGGAGTTATTGCCCTTTTTTGACGATTTTTGACAAAATTTTTGGTATTTACAATATAACCTGAAAAATATACGAGGTAGAGTGAAACTGTAAATGGCAAAAATGATCAGCAATAAAAGCCCTACAATTCACTTGGTTGGTCTGAAATTGTCAGATGACTCTTTATATGAGTTATTGCCCTTAAATGGTAATTTTTTATGAAATTTTCCGTTTTTGTCCTGTAACTTTAAAACTATAACAGCTAGAGTAAAACTGTAAATAGCAAAAATGATCAACAATACAAGCCCTACAATTCACTGTATTAGTCGGAAATTGTCAGATGACTCCTTATAGGAGTTATTGCCCTTAAATGGCAATTTTTTATGAAATTTTCCGTTTTTGTCCTGTAACTTGAAAACTATAGCAGCTAGATTGAAACTGTAAATTGCACAAATGATCAGCAATAAAGACCCTACAATTCACTTGATTGGTCTGAAATTGTCAGATGACTCCTTATATGAGTTATTGCCCTTAAATGGTAATTTTTTATGAAATTTTCCGTTTTTGTCCTGTAACTTTAAAACTATAACAGCTAGAGTAAAACTGTAAATAGCAAAAATGATCAACAATACAAGCCCTACAATTCACTGTATTAGTCTGAAATTGTCAGATGACTCCTTATAGGAGTTATTGCCCTTAAATGGCAATTTTTTATGAAATTTTCCGTTTTTGTCCTGTAACTTGAAAACTATAGCAGCTAGATTGAAACTGTAAATTGCACAAATGATCAGCAATAAAGACCCTACAATTCACTTGATTGGTCTGAAATTGTCAGATGACTCCTTATATGAGTTATTGCCCTTAAATGGTAATTTTTTATGAAATTTTCCGTTTTTGTCCTGTAACTTTAAAACTATAACAGCTAGAGTAAAACTGTAAATAGCAAAAATGATCAACAATACAAGCCCTACAATTCACTGTATTAGTCTGAAATTGTCAGATGACTCCTTATAGGAGTTATTGCCCTTAAATGGCAATTTTTTATGAAATTTTCCGTTTTTGTCCTGTAACTTGAAAACTAGAGCAGCTAGATTGAAACTGTAAATTGCACAAATGATCAGCAATAAAGACCCTACAATTCACTTGATTGGTCTGAAATTGTCAGATGACTCCTTATAGGAGTTATTGCCCTTAAATTGCAATTTTTTATGAAATTTTCCGTTTTTGTCCTGTAACTTAAAAACCATAGCAGCTAGAGTGAAATAATAAATTGCAAAAATGATCAGCAAAAAAGCCCTACAATTCATTTAATTGGTCTGAAATTGTCAGATGACTCCTTATAGGAGTTATTGCCCTTAAATGACAATTTTGTTAAGAAATTTTCCATTTTTGTCCTGTAACTTGAAAACTATAGTAGCTAGATTAAAACTGTAAATTGCACAAATGATCAGCAATAGAAGCCCTACAAATGATTGCTTAGTCCAAAAATTGCAAGATGACTCTTTATAGGAGTTATTGCCCTTTCATTATGAATTTGGACATATGAACAGTTTTTTAATTATAAATTAGTCTATAACACACCTATTAGTAGAGTAAAACTGTAAATTTCTAAAGTACCCTAAAGGACAATGCCTAAAAACCATTTAATTTTCAGAAATTGTGGATGGCACCTTATAGGAGTTATTGTATTTAACAAATTTTTTGAAGAAATGTTTAGTTTTTGCACAGTAACTTAAAAGCTATAACAACTAGACTGAAACTGTTAATTTCAAAAATTTTAATATAGTTTAAGTCATTTGGATTCCAGGTGAGCGATTACAGGCTCCTGGGAGCCTCTAGTTTAACCAATAGTTCTAGTCATGACTGTTGATTAAACTTTTGTCATTTATAATGTTAAAGTTGGAAGCTGTTAAGATTTTTTCCTTTTAAAGGTGCTACTTGCAATTTCTTTTTATTTGTTCAATGTGTATTTTTTGGTGCTGCAATATTAGCTTTTAAAATACTTATGTTAAATCAGATTGTGACTATGACAACAATGAACAATAAGTGAATAGCTAGTTTTTATTTTGATTGTCTTATGGATTTTTGATTTGTTATCAGTCAGATATTTATTATATTTACATATATTTTTAAAAATGAGATAGTTATGTTTAAACTGGCACACATTCAATATAACAAACTGTTGATGTGCACCAGCTATTAACTTACTTCAGAAGAATTTGTTGAAACCGAATGAAAAAGATGGTTTCTAATTGCAACTTGCAACTTCTTATACCCCCGCAAACTTGTTTGGGGGGTATATAGGAATCACCCTGTCTGTCTGTCCGTCTGTCCACATCCCTTGTAAGTGCTTCTCCTCCTAAACCACTTGACAGATTTTGATGAAACTTTACATGAAGGAAGTACATCATATGTAGATGTGCATGAAGAATTTTCGTCGCTGTCGTGTATTATTCAGGGGAGATAATTGGACTTAGACTTTTTAAATGTAGTATTCAGTGTGAGACCTCGTAAGCGCAACTCCTTCTAAACCGTTTGACAGATTTTGATGAAACTTTACATGAAGGAAGCACATCATATGTAGATGTGCATGAAGAATTTTCGTTGCTGTCGGATATTATTCAGGGGAGATAATTGGACTTGAAGCGAAGCGGCGGGTATCCCTTTGTGAGCGAGCGTGCTCACAGTCCACACTTGTTTATCATAGTAATGATTTGGATTTTATTTCGAGTTATGGTCATCTACTATTGATCATGGGCATTCATGAACATGTCATGTTCTAGCCTTACTGTGAGCAGTGTGCTTGAATGTCAGTTTTTTTGGATTTTCATCGGGTGCTCTGACTTTGTCATCAATAGAATTGGATGCGATGATGTTGCTGAAATATTGCTAAAGTTGCATAAAGACAGTAAAACATAGGAATAAATATTCCAAGAAAAATGCCTGCAGACAATGCTGTAAGAAACAAAATACAAATGTTGTTTGAAAGCATTTTTTTACTTAAAGCCTTCTGTCTGCCGACATTCTTCTTGGAATACTTCTTTCTATGTTAACACTTGACATTTTGCTTTATATCGTTGTAAGCTTAAGTCTTAGGTGAACCAAATTTCTTCCATTGGTAGCAATTTCTTCCCCCTTGTCAGCAGACCTTGACATCAATTTCGTGGTCCAGTGACTACGTTAAAGTTATTGGATATATTCCGTTTCTCAGCAACCATGCACGGTATGATGACAATATTTGCTATATAATTAGATGATTGAAGATACTTAATAGTCTGGTAGGTGTCACCTTATCTTTTACCTCAATTTCACGACCCAGTGAGTATGTTAAAAATTGTTAATTATGTCAGTTTATTTATAACCATGTGTTGAATATTTTATATACTGACAATGTAATGCTTTTTAAATGTTGCTCTTCAAGTAGTTTTTTCACTACTGATGTGGAATGCAGTCGAGACATTTTTCGTTCAGGAAATGCTTTACAATAACAGACCAAAGAATGTTATCTAGAACCACTATATACTTTTCACTGCATATTTCCATTACAAACCATTTATGGTTAAAGTTATGCAGCCCCATACCACTATAGTAATTTGATTCTACAGTATGGTTTGACGTACCCAAGACACTCGGGGCGATAAAGTTCTCCAAACTTTTATTAGTCCTGCTGGGACCATACTGGGAGGGTTCCCAGTGCTCGACCCACAGAGCATCCCAGCGCGTCACCGGGTGGCTGATAAGGGTTGTCAGGTCATAATACGGAAAGCCTGACCGCGGACCGTAGTGGCTAACGTGTTTGGAGAGTGCGACGCTACTTGCACGATAAAGACCCCTTTTGTAGATTTCGAAAAAGAGTAGGGTCATTGTAGCTGCTACAAAAGGCTAAATTTTCCGCCCCTACCAAAAACTCCATACTTTTTCAGTGGCAGTCAAAATTGTATTCCCTGTGACCCATCCCACCCCCATTTTCCGTTGATTTATTGTTGGTAAACTTGTTCTCGTCCTGAATATAGCTGAAATACTGCTCGCTGGACGTAAAGCAAACATCCAATCAATCAATCAATATTAGTCCTGAGCCACTGACAACTTTCCTTTCATTGCTGAATATCACTTCTCCTCTTATTTTGTCTGTCCATGTTAAATGAGTACAGCAACACTGAACACATGGTTGACAGCCTTTTTTTACGAATCGATTTAAAGTCAAATTTATATAATGCCTTTTGAATTGTCCTCTTTGACACTTGAATATAATTATGGTAGTTGTATTTGTTCGTAATATCCACTATGACCTGTCCTCTATTAAACTTTGATTCAAAACCCGACAGCTTCGATTGTCTTTTTTGGTGGTCTTCCACTTCGGGTTTTATTTCAAGGTTTTTTGATGAACTTCAAAACAGTGGAATAATTAATTCCTAAAAGCTCAGCAATCTTACTTTTCCTCACGCCCGACTTATAAAGTTGCAGGATCAATCTTTTTTGTATGAGGTCATATTCTTTCTTGGAGTAGCCATTTCAAACAAAAATTCCTTTCTGTTTTGACAGATTGGCGGAAATTATATACGTCATTTTAGGTATACATTATGAAATTTTTTGACGTTGTTTTTTATTATCGTAAATTTACTGTAAAACTTGTGCTAACAGTAATTTGCAACAATCAGTATGGAATGACGTGTCCACGTGCTGTTTTTTCAAATTTTAATTTGGCATATACATGTACAGTTTACATTGATTTAAATAACGTCTTGTCCGGAACAATATATCTATAAGTAACAATTAATGAACATGAAAAATTTTAAAGTGAATTAACAGAAACCACCCAACTGAAGTCTTTCTCCTAAATATAATTTAAAAAATTTTAACATTCATACCACAGTACTGGGGAAGTATACTTGAACTAGTGCTGTTTATAACTGTTTGAATGAATCGTTGCTTAACGTTCAGCAACCAGTATTGCAGCTATATTCATGATAAAAACAAGTTGATTAAACAATAATGCAAATAGAGAAAGGGGATTAATCAATGGGCAAAGATTTTGACTGACACTACTTTGAAAAAGTATGAAGATTTAGGTAGAGACAAAACATGTTTTCTCTTTGTAAAATCTGAAATAGAACTACTTTTTTGACATGTACAAAAGTGGTCTAACTCGTTAGGATCATGGTATTTTTAAAACACGTTACCTGCTTTGCTCTGCGACCAGACTTTGGGTCTTATAACCTAGCCGCTGTCTACAAAATGGACGTGCAGAAGATGGACTAACTCTAATATTCATAGTGTTTGCCAATTCCTGACATTTATAATCTTTATAAGAAATAAGAAAAAAATCCTAACTTTCCTACACATTTTACATTTTTTTATGAGGTCTTAAATTTAAAATGTAAAATATCAAATTAAATCTAAAAAATTATTTATAGGAGATCAAAATGAAGGATATATTGGTTTTGGCAAAATGTTTGCCCCCTTTTTTTGTTTTTTTTAGCAAGGTATTTGCATTATGTGCTCATATAATATAAGATGTTCATGTAATAATAATTGACAAATCGATATATTTTTGAAAACACCAGATTGTTTGAAACCGGAGGGAAAATCGATTCATTTTAAAATTTCGACATAAATATAGGCATCTTTATACTCTGCAGAGCATTATTTCTACACGTTGAAGCAATTTAAAGGTTATATTTATTTTGTAATAAACCTGTATCTGCAAAAAGTTTTTAAAATAACTGACGGTTGAAGTAAATTGTTTCTCTCTGCTTGTAAGTTATATTGAAGGTTTACCAAGTTACTACGAAGTAAAATTTCTACTGCTTTGAAAACTATCCGAATTACAAAAGAACCAATGACTATTAAATTCAACTCTGAAGTCATGCAAGAAACTATGTCAAGAAATGAAAAGTAGTAAATTTATCAATTTGTGTATAAGAAAGTAGCAAAGAAAACCGACCGAACAACAAGAGCCAAAAACCAAGGGACAGTTACAAATCCGGATATAGACAAACACGACACAAAAATCAAAAACATAAAACACAGAAAGAGAGTAACCCGAACCCAATAAAAACCATGGGTGCACTCAGGTGCTCCGGACGAGTAAGCAGTGCCTGCCTCTAATTAGACACCTGTCGAGTTACTCATTGTCTTGTCTAGGGAAAAGTCAAATCCAGGAATAGGAAACACTACCTATGACTCAGCGAAAATGTCAGATCGTATTTGAGACACTGAATTCCCGTAACGATTAATTAAGTCGTGGTGCCGACCATAGAACTTCTGGAGAGATAACATCAACCTAGGTACAACAAACCCTTGTTTGAGTAGTTTAGCAGTCAACAGCAGTGATCGGTCTAGAAAATCTGAATAACGATCGCAGGATCTAGAATAACGTATAAGTTGTGAAATGTACACACCATACGCTGGAGCTGCTGGAATGTTGCTGTCGATGAACGGGAAGTTGACAACTGGAAAGTTGAAGTCATCACGCTTGTCGTAGAGCCTAGTTTGTAGTTTTCCTGTGTCTATTTCTAGAAGTAGGTCTAAGTAAGAGGCTGATCTAAGTGTATTGGTGGTGTCTTTAATTTCAAGCTCGCTAGGGTAAATTGAATGTAAATTGTCACCAAATTTAGCATTGTTGAGGGACAAAACATATATAAATAACATGTATAAATTTCACTCTACTGAAAATTGACAATTAAAATAATTTCACTTTACACTTTTTCAAACCGACATTTAGTTTGTTTGTACATTGTAAAGTAATTTAATTAAAATGTTCAATCAGAACATTACCTATCATCATCTGGAGATTTATTACATTTTTATTAATAATATGTCCGCATTAATTATGTTTTATAAGACGACATATGTGACATGTACATTTTCATACGTAGACAATTGATAATCAAGGGATAATACTACAGATCGAGAGATATTTATAGTATAAAAAGCGTTGTCCAAATGCCCTGTTTAGTTTTATGAAAATGTTCAGAAGAAAACATTTCATAACAATTGTTAAGAGACCATCGCGGATCCTGCGGAAAAAGTAGATATTACACAAAGAAATTTATGATTGGGAAATAACTATGTAAAATTTTGGACGTGGATTGCCTATTTGCGTGGATAGTCGTCTTCGTTTGTGATATTTGAATTTGTACAGTCAACAGTGAATAAACATGACGCCTCTGTTACTAATTTATATATACTATTGAAAATGGTAATATATTTAAAACATACTTAAGTAAACAGAACAATACATTCAAGGTTAAAACGTGATGACCTTATAAATAAATTGGTAATTGATATTCAAACGACATGCATTCTTTAAACCCCCCAATTAGAAGTTAATAAATACCACACAATTAAAACAAGTGAAATAAACAAAAATATTTAGCAAAAACAAATTAGAGGGGTTATTTTCATAGATTCTAGTTAAGACATACTATGGTGCTATGGTAAAACTAACTAATGCGAAACGTGATTTTTATAATTGCGCTTATGCCAAAGCCTCACAGTAACATGACGTCAAATCAATGCAGATGATAGGTCTGTCTTTATTTCCTTGTAATAAATATAAACGACAAATATTATATATAGACGAATTTCAACATGAAGTTTAAATTATATTGCGTAAGGTAAGCGAGGCTTTATACTTATTCATTTATCTAATTATCTGTGAAATTAACTACTTTTTAGCTAATCGTAAAGTGTAAAACAGACATACAAAAAGATCATAAATTATTCATTTTAAGGAAATCGTTGATTGATTGATTTGTTTGTTTGCTTGTTTATTTATTTATTTATTTATTTATTTATTTATTTATTTATTTATTTATTTATTTATTTATTTATTTATTTATTTATTTATTAATTAAACATGTATTTTTGCAAAAAGGTTTCATAAAAAAAAACGCACACACACACGAACGCTAGTGCAATTGCATAACAATCTTTTAACGGAGAAAATTCGTTAGAGGTCTTAAATAAAATATAACATAAATGAAGAAAGATATTTTTACAGTGATTCAAGATATGTTCATAATATTAATTTATTTTTTATTAGTGTTTCAAATACATACAATAATTTAAACTTGTATGGATTGGTTATTGAATAACTAAATCTTAATTTTTAATGATATGTACGTAAAGCCTTTGATCGTTATGACCAGCGCGCTATTTTTGCATTTCAGAAACACCATGTGTACGCTCATAGCATATATATTCGTTTTCGTCTCTACGTCTGTTATTAATGCCCTTATGCAAGATGAACCAATGCCAAAAGAACTATATGAATGTTTTTATAACCAAACAAGTAATCTAGACATAACAACTACTCCAGCATATTCCGTACAAATTCACTGCATGAATTACTATTTGACAAAAACATATCAGGAGCGATTTTATCATGACCCCGATCCGTCAGTCGTAAATTGGATACAGACGTTAGAAAGAAATTTAAATCTTCGTAGACGTAAACGGCAAGCCCAGTTTCTACGAAGAAGGCGGGAAATTAGAACATTAACAGAGGAAGAAAGAAGAGCATTCTTCAACGCAATAGTTGCACTAAAGGAAGATGTTGTAAGCTTGACTAATCTGCTAACTGCTTACTTTTCTAACCATCCTGTAGTCACACTATTTGACATATAAATCCTGCTTCTTTTTCGACGATTGCTAGTTGTATTTGATTTTTTATTACTAGACTAATCAATTATTCTATCTCGTGTTGGTTTCTTCTGCATTTCATACGTTTAACTTGTAATTTTGAACCCGTATACAACCACGGATGGCTTCAATCTCCTCTTTGCAGCGATTTCTGATCCTTGATAACTGCTATGGGTGACTAGAACAAGTCGTTTATTTATTTAGAAATGGAAGAAAACAAAACATATCATTAATTAAATGGAGATAAATATGTCACTGAGGTTGAAAGCGGGAATACCAGGTTATCATATTATTTGTTATATAATTTTTGGCATTTTGATCTGGAACACCTTTGTTTTAATTGATAAATTATTGCAGGATAAGTTCCTTCTTTACTATTGAATAGACCATATTAATATATCAATTTCTACAAGTGAATAGCTACTAAGCAAAATGTAACTGTCAAAGTTAGCAAATGTAATGACACTAATAATGTCTCGTTTACCTTCAGACTGTGAGACCTAATATGTACGACGCGTTGGCCGGGCTCCACAATGCTCAAGCTATACAGGCAGCTCATTTTGGTCCGGGTTTTCTCGGATGGCACAGATACTTTTTATACATGTGAGTAGTTTAGTTGAAACTATGTTTATTATGTATCACTGGTGCTGCCGCACTATGTTAAAAAGTTCTTTTAGCGCATCAGCCCTTAAAACGTTTTTTACACAAATTGCCAAAAATCTGTGTTTATATCAAAAACTATAACATTTGTAGACCATATCTAAACATATCTGATTTATGTTGGATACATTTTGTTACCTCCAGAATAACATGAGCCAAAATGTATGATCGTCTCTATCTACTATGGCCTCTAATTGGTAAATATGATTTGCCTAAGAAAACAAACAACTTTCATCTATTAATAATTCTATTTAGCAATCAAATAGACAATTATGTAATGAAATACTAAGGTAACCACAAGAAAAGCCAAGTACGTTTCTGTTTTATAGTTTTATCTGATGCTAATTTACTATGTAATAAGATACTTCTCAAAGTTTAAATAAGTTAAGATTTTTTGTTCAAATTAATGAGTTATATCTGAAAATATCTATAGCATGATATTTTCATAGCTTCTATACTTTACAATAAAATTATTTGTAGTTTTGAAGAAGCATTACGAACTAAAGATCCGACAGTAGCACTTCCGTATTGGGACAGTACTTTCGATTTCAATATGGACACAGAAGATCCAATCAACTCCGTTATGTGGTCAGATATTTTTCTTGGAAATGGAAATGGTTTGGTTACAAGCGGACCGTTTGCAAACTGGCGAACAAATAACGGGTTTTTAACCAGAAATATCGGCAGTCCTGGTGCACTAATGACACCTGGCGGCATACAGGCCGTATTATCACAATCCTTGCACAGAGATATAACACAGCCAACGGCAACAGGGCTCAATGATCTCGAGGGACAACACAATAATGTTCACGCTTGGATTGGCGGCGACATGAATGGGCTTACAACAAGTGCATTCGACCCAGTATTCTTCTTGCACCATTGTTTTATTGATTATATTTGGGAGCAATTCCGATTTCAACAATTCGGAAGAGGTGTTAATCCTCAAAATGATTATCCTAATACTAGACCTCAACAACATTGGCCGTGGGCTCTAATGGTTAACTTAGGAAGACTACGAAACGTTGATGGATACCACAACGCTTTTACTCAATTTGTTTATGAGTACGAGGGATCACCTACATGCCCAAATTGTGGTGGGTCACGATATTTAGAATGTGATGTAACACGACAAGTATGTGTATCAACTACATCCAGAGAGTTTCAAATGGGAAGAACCCAATCGACTATCGGAAATGCGTTTGGTGCACCTCTTGCATCTTTAATGGCAAACGGGGGTATGTTTTTCCGAACAAATACACGTGAACTCAACGAACTCAATGCAATAGGGGAGAAATTTGTGCCGAACATGATAGATCCCAGAACGCAGAAAAGAGCTCAGCGTGTTAAAAGAGCAATATTCAATCCAAATACCAAGACAGGCATTAAATTAAGCAACAATAATATACAGTTAACGTCTGCTGGACATACGAGTACAGACCCGTTTAGTTCTATATCAATTAGGACGCCTACTGGATTTGTCAAGTCGTCTTTCACAAATGCAATGTCACCATCGACAAATGTCAAATTTCCGTCTAGTTCAAATCTACAAACATTATTTAGCCAATTTCCTTCTAACTCGAGAATAGTTCATTCGGGTTTGGAATCACACCAAGCTGGTTTTAAAGAGCATCCATACAATTCAAGACAACAGACAAGTACAAATAATAATAACAATATGAATTCTTTATCACATTTCCAACCCTTAGACTTAGCAGCTAAAGGCATCCCAACCGCCAGGGAAATTTCATCCCATTCTGGACGGTCATTGCAGAAGCCTTCAATTAATAGCCATACAACATATTCTAAGGTAAAAAGTATGGTCATGAATGACATATCTGATGACATTTTAACAACTAGAAAGGAATTTCTGGATAATGCAATACAAAATAATTTTGTATTAGACGGAGTTCCAGATGTCTCAAAATGGGCATTTGCAGCTGTGAGAATTATTTATAGACGACCGCCAGGTTCATCTTTCAACTGTAAATTAATAAAGGGAGGTATTATTTTTGATGGTAAAGACTTCTACTCGCCAGAACACTACATAAATCTTCAGCGACAAGTAAGTACCGGTAACCCAGCGACATATCCGAAACCAGTTCGTTCAGGTTCTGGCGCTTCAAAAATATTTATACAATCAGATGGGTTATCATATCAAGGAAAACACATAGACTATGCCATAATAGATGAGAGACAACCTATTTCAGAAGTCGTTACGTATGTAGCATTCAAGAATCCGAAATCAGGCGCTAGCAAAGCATATATCAGTGCATATGATGCAAATGGCAGAATATGTCAACCTAGATGTCTAATTCCGGGGACAAATCCTCCCCAGTATAAAATATGTTCAGGAGTCATTTCTGTTTCTGATTCCTATCCAAAGATGTACGGAGACACTTATGGAGACGCCGTTATGAACCGTTATTCATTTGAGAACAGTCATTGTCCAACAAACATTGATAAAGAAATTTTTTTTACTTTTTACTGCGACTACGAAAATGACTGGCCATGGACTAATTATCCGCATTACTAGCAAAACATATGGCTGTGCAATTATATTAGGACAGCATGAACACAAAATCAATCGACCTTGAAGGTAGGAATATGTTGCAAGAGGAAAAGTTTGGCTTAAATGTAAATAGCAAGTTCGATTAAATGTTTTGACTGAATGTAACTTTACATACTATACTGATATAATGTTTTGATGATTTTCAGGAACCTGGATTAATACGGATTACTGTCTGACTTTGTTGTTACATGACATGTGTATAAATTGTTACTTGACAAACCGATTAACTTGAACCTTGAACTGTCGGAATTCAGGCATAAGGCATTCTTTGCGCATTAGCTGATGCAAGTTTTTCATGTAACAAACCGATAGGTTCTCAATTAGAAAAAAAACTTGTTATGATAGAAAGTATATCCTTATCAAAATTGAAAAAAGTTTGTTTTGTTCAATTTATTTGTCTGTCATCAAATAAATACAATATAATGAAAAATGTGATCAATCATTTTAATTTGTATAAAGCAATTTAGTATACAGTAAGTAATTAACATGATAAAGTATGACAAAATCAAGGCGTTTGGCCACCATACTGTCTACAAGACACATAAATATCACGAGTGACATATCTGGTTACAAGTGTACTTAAACATAACAACAAAAATATTTAACATGACGTTACAGTCTTTATTAAACAACCGCTCTATATATATAAAAAACAATCTGAAAGAGTAAATGTCATTAAATCCATGAGTGATTTAAGTTATGGTGAATTTTATATTGTCTGCATTGGTCTAAAGCAATGAAATATAATAGTTGTATTAATGTATTTGTACAAAAAACTGACTGACGAACTGAATGTCCAATTACTTTTATTCTCATATTTACTTCGTTAAATTGGAACAACACGTATGCTAGTGATAAACTATTTTTTGTCAGAATTGGGGTAAATCTTTAAAATAATAATTTATTGTTTTTCATTGTATGAAATATCAAAAGCAAAACCGTGACCACCATAATAATCGCACACAACTTTTGAAAAACTTGTTTTTATGACAGAAGAGGGATAACTCTGCAAGTGTTTAACGTACTTTATGATTCACTTGTTTGTGCATATTATCAGGTGTTTAATAGAAATAGATAAATTTGGTTTACCTCTTCGTGAAATTTGATCCAAATAATGGTACAATGTAGTTTTTTGTTATTTCTATCTTCAATTAGTTGTCAGACACAAGTTAACCATGGAATCTTCTAAACACAATTTATAATTAGCCCGATGAGAGGGTTAATTGTATTTTTTTCAATGTTCATAATTTGCATGTGCAGCAAGATGAAAAAAAATCATTCAATTAAAAACGAAACATTTATTGCTAATACGCTTGGTTCAAGTCGGAACATTGGTTTAAGGGGGGAAAATTATTTATATGAAAAATAGCAAAGAAGACCTATCAAACAACAAGAACCAAACGTCAAGGGACAGCTAAAAAACACAAAAAACAGAGAGTAACCCGAACCCAATAAAAACCATGGGTGCACTCAGGTGCTTCGGACGAGTAAGCAGTACCTGCCTCTAATTAGACACCCGTCGAGTTACTCATTGTCATGTCAAGGGAAAAGTCAAATCCAGGAATAGGAATTACTATGACTCAGCGAAAATGTCAGATCGTATATGAGACAATGATTTTCCATAACAATCAATTAAGTTGACGATCATAAAACTTCTGGAGAGATAACATCTACCTAGATGCAACAAACCATTTCTTGAATAGTTTAGCAGTCTACAGCAGTGATCGGTCTAGAAAATCGGAATACCGATCGCAGGATCTGGAATAACGTATAAGTTGTGAAATGTACACACCATAAGCTGTAGCTACTGGAATGTTGCTGTCTATGAACGGGAAGTTGACAATTGTTAAGCGAAAGTCATCACGTTTGTAGTAGATTCTAGGTTGTAGTCTTTTTCTAGAAGTAGGTCTAAGTAAAAGATGACCTTAGATCAATATAGCGGAAGGTTAAATAAAGGTCTGGGCCAGTGTCTTTTTTTTCTTCATCAACAGGCTCTAGGAACTCATTCTTATAACAGTACAAAAACAGGTCGGCGAGGAGAGGAGCACAATTAGTACCCATTGGAATACCAACAGTCTGTTGAAAAACATGTCCGCCAAAAATGACGAATATGTTGTCAATCAGTATATTTAGTATTAGATTTACAGTCATTATGACGAAGAAAGTTTTGTCATGACTACTTACTAGATATTTATATCGTTTCTTTCCGTTTTTCTTGAAAAAGCAGCGTTTTATAAGATCTTTAAGCCTAGTTTTGAGCTGCATATGATGGATGGCCGTGCAGAGTGTCGAAGTATCAAATGTATTAATTCTGTTACAATGGCATATTATATGAAAATAATTCAAATTTGCACATTTAACAATTAAAACAGAGTAGCAGTACATATATACTTAAAAAACAAAAAACAAAATACACACAGACAAACAAACAAACACAAAAAAAAACAAAACAAAAAAACAAAACAAAACAAACAAACAAACAAAAAAAAGCAAACGGAAAATACATGTTTCCGCTTGCTTTATTGACAATTTAAGTCAAATTTGAACTCGAGTTGATGTAATAAAAAAAAAGTTTTGGCCATTAACAGACATTTAATTTAAATTTTCAAAGCTGGACCTCTTGATTGCATGGCGTTGTCCGTGGATACACTAAAAAGCAGACGATACGCATACGTTCTAATTAATATGACAGTTTTGAGGGTTTTCCTCCGGAAACTCCTGCTTCCCCCCTGGCTCCCAACTAAAGCTCGTCGACATGAAATAGATGAATAATTCTTGAAAACATCCTTTAAACTAAAACAAACAACCAAAAATCAATATGCAAAGACATTTCCGGAAAACTACTATTTCAAAAAAGTTGTTTAATATTGACCCATAAGAATAATTCAGGTCGATATTGGTTCCAGTTTTCCTAGTGGTTTTAGAGAAAATATATTTATGATAAGCTAATTTATTTTAAAGGGAACGGATAACAAGCAATTTAGCATTTTAATTATAAGTTAAGTAAAAACGCGAAACAATCGCATGCGGCCACCATCGATTATACATGTAGGAAACGGTGCACTATAATCTGCTGGGAGAAATAATGCACTAGTTCAGTAGGAGGCACTTAGATCGAACGACGGAAATGTCCCTCGATGATTTTTTCTTATATATAAATGGACTAGTTTTATTGGCAATCGGAACATTTCTGGGCCATTTCCGTCAAGGGTTGGGAAAGTGACGATCGATCGAAATAACCGATGTGATCCGGTTGATTTTATTGGGTTTCAGTCCAGCGAGCAGAATTTTTGATATATTCAGTTTACAAACGATAAACATACTGAGAAACTGAGACTATCAACAGTAGGCAAGGGTAGGAAAATTGAGCATTTTGTAATATCAACAAAGAGTCGCTGAGCTGAGCTGGATATATATAAATACCTGTTAGAAACATTAATAATGTGTGCGATTGTGTGTCTTTATGTACAAATAAATCAATACATATGTACTGGAAGAAAACAATCTGCAGTAATATCGCAATACAATTCTAATTGAAAGACTATGCAAAACTCAGGACCACCCCTTTATTCTCTTTAAATCTTTATGAAACTTGGCAAAACAGTTGGCATTATATTATTGCTTTAGATTCTGTCAAAATTTAAGGCATCTGGACGAGTTTGGTATGTAAAGGAGCACAACAGCTTCAAATTTGATTATCGAAATAGTACAAATGCACCTATGTGCGAATATGCAAACTCAGGACCACCCCTTCATCCCTTTACAATCTTCATGAGACTTGGCAAAACAGTTGGTATTATATTGCTAAAGATTCTGTCAAAATGAATTTAAGGTATCTGGACAGGCTCGATATTACGGGATTCCGCATTGTATACCAAAGAGAAAGTCGTCGGTTTTGCGAAAATGGACAAGGATATCGTTGATAATCCTTTCCATGGTTTTACAGACGAAAAGCTTAACAGATATAGCCCTATTGTTCGGAAGTAATTTTTTCCTGGTTTTTCGAATAGGCAACAAACTCATTCTACAAAATAAGATCTCTAGTCATATGTTTTCCAAATATTGTAAACAGGATTTAAAAAGCATTGGAGAGAAAAATGTGGCTGATGTTTTGGCAGTTGGCAATGAATATCATCTTTTACCACTTGTGATATTTGAAAAATATTTAATCGCTTTTCGTGTTAATGGTATATGGTAATACAGGTTTTTCATTTCCAATTTGCACTTGAAGTTTAACTCGCTTCTTGATGGTAACTTTTAACGGTAGTGTTTTGCAAAGGTTAATACAACTTTCTTCAAATCTCTTAATCAGATGTATTATGGGAAGATGATAACTTCTAAAAAGGTCGTTATGACCTTTCCATGAGACGGCGAACAGGTGATAATGATAAATTGCTGAATGCTATGCTATGTTACTATGTACTTGAAACATGATTAATATGCGCAAGTCTTTCTGTGACATTAAGCTTTCAGTATTCTAGCCTTTGTCATTTAAAGTTTTGTTCTCCTGTAATATTTATAGGCCTCATAAGATGTGTCAACAATTTAAATTTAAATATTGTATACGCAGAACATAATTAAGTTATTTTTTATCTAAAGATCATCAGAGTAAAGATTAATAGGGCTATGCAAAATTTAATCATTTACCAGTACTATTTGCATCAAAATATGTCGTGTCAATAACATTTTCTAAATACTAGCGCAGCATACTACTTCTGTTTCATGAAGGCAAAATGCAACATGTTAAACGGTGTTTCTTTACATTAGTTTTCTATTTTTTGTTTTGTTTCACTGGTAAATAAATCTTGGAGTCTGACTTAAGGAAAATGATTAAGTCTCAATTTAAAATGTTTTTGAGACTAGTTAGTATGTGTAGGTGCTTTTGATTTTGAACATAAGTATCTGCAGTTTCTGAATTTAAAGTCTAGATAGACTACTGATAGTTTGAGACACGCCAAA
The DNA here is from genome assembly GCA_944474755.1 of Limnoperna fortunei. Lineage (NCBI taxonomy): Eukaryota > Metazoa > Mollusca > Bivalvia > Mytilida > Modiolidae > Limnoperna > Limnoperna fortunei. Next base: position 37,170,720 of record OX104122.1, read on the forward strand.
GATTTTCTGTGTACCAGATGTTGTTAGACTGCTCCCTTTATTGTTTGTGTTTGTGTGGTTATCATACCACTATCTCGTAAGATTTAAGCAAAGGGCTTCAATTCGTAAGACGTAAAACAAACAATGGTTTTGCAGAATGGTTTATTGAACCTGATGCATAATATCATTTTAGAGTTGGTTAACATCTTTTATGAATGCGGAAAATGCTGCATCAACATAGCATTCGAATTGGTTGCCTTGGCTAATCAGTAGTACAATATCGCCTGAATTGTAACATTTACTGCCATACGAACATCCTGAAAACATCCGATTAAGTCGGTTTAAATTCAGTTATTGAAAATCTAGTTGTTAATTTAGTATTCATCATATAGAAATCGTTTTCGTTTCAAGTGTATTTAGACTCTACAAGAAAAATATTTTAAAATGCGATTACTTCAAAATAAATTTAAAGATATATGTTACAACAAATACATACAGGTATACATTGCAACACACGTTTTATCACCTACCACTGGCAGCTATAGGCATGCCTGCTGAATGGTTCACTGTATCCACATTATATCTACAGATTGACTGTCCCTGATGGTTAGTTGTTGGTAATTGTAACATTTTTCTAGGTATCGGCACCGTGTACTAACAAATAAATTAACAACCTCAAAATTAAATTAAATATGCAGTAGTTAATAATTCTAATCACGTTAAAAACATATAAAAATGCAATAAAACTTCTTACTAGAAGAACATAATATACAAAAGTAAAAAAAGACGTTTATATCGTTTATATTTTAGAAAGTACATATACTGTACAGTAAAAAGCCCATACGTTGGAGATGGTTATAACAAAGGGCAAGGACTTGTTACCCTATGTAAAACTCGTTATATATATCAAAAACAATATAAAGGATATTTGTATTATGACATATTTTTTATGTTTAAATAGTGTTGTATTAATGCAGTTTCAAATACATCTGTATTGGCACACTTCTTGTTCTTTTGATTTTTCTTTACCATGGAATATAACGTTTTGTAGCATCTTGTCAATAAATCACGCACGAAAAAGGTTGTGCCCACCATTTGCTTGTAACACAGCCCTTACTCTTCTTGGCATGGATTCAATTAAACGTTGAGTACGAACACGCAGTATCCTTTGCCTGCTCTAATTGATGCAGATCTTGCGGCGTTGGTTGTCGTTGGCGCACGCGCAGATCCAGTTTATACCACAGATGTTCAATTGGGTTAAGATCCGGGGATCGCGATGGCCAACGGCTCACATTGACGTTCATTTCGGCACCTGTACACTCGTATGCGACCATCTCGCTTTTCAAGCTGAAAACGTGACTCATCGCTGAACCACACTCTTCTCTTACAGGTAACAGCATCTAACCTTGGCATAGCGTCACCTTATATAATTCAATCAAAAAAAGAAATAGCGGTTTTTTATACCGATTGTCTGAGTTAAAAAAATACCCATATTTTGCACGTGAAAGTCGACCCTGTTTTTAGCAATGCGTAATTCATAGTGTGTTCCAAATTTCAACTAAAGTCGTTCACGGGTGGATGAACTTAAATGCTTTCACATGGAAACCTTTATTTAAGGTGTAATTATGATGTTTTGTATATAAATATATTTGAATGTTTATAGGTTATTTGAACAATTTTTTCTGCTGTTGCGTTTCTTTTTTCAGTGACTATAGTTTCTACTGTCTGCAAGGTAAAATACAGACTTCAGGTATAGCCGAAGGACTTCAGGTTCGTCTGTTGTAGGGATATACAACTAAATATCAAACGGCTGTATGCATATGAGATATAAAGAAATTTCAAACATAAACTGGATGCAAATCATTTTAAGGCTCACCTAGGCTCTTTATCATCACTGACGTGTGTTGCACTCTGTTGAACAACACATACTCCTGTGACACATTCACTCTCAGGCCATTGTGTTTCTACGTCTTGTAAACATACCCCATTGTATGTGCATCCAAGTATATATACAATCAAGTATCAAAATTGCTATATGAATTGCAGAATATCATGTGTACTAGGCCAATTTCAAGCAACATTTTTAGAGAGCAGATAAAAATTTCACTTAGATCACTCAGATAAAGCCGTCATTTGTCATTTGTCCGTTAAAGTAGATATTTGTTCAATTTTATAAATGTATTAAAACTTACATATAAGAAATATCAACATGCAAACCATACACTTTGGAATGCACAATGGTTTCAATGTTACTCAAACGCTGTTTTATAAAAAAATATATGCAATAAACAAAACCCCATGTTATTAGTTACAGACGCAAAATCAAGAGTAAACATTGCAATGACAATATCTTTACGTTATTTCTAACGTAATTGCACAAAACAGCAATCATCTCAACATCTGCTTCTATAGTTCAACTGTGTGTGATGTCATTTTAGAAGAAAGATCATCAATGTAATTTATTAACCTATCCGTTACTATATAACGAAATTATTTATTTAAAAGGCAAACATTTATGATCTTATGTATAAAAGTGTATTGTCTAGAATATAAAAAAGTTATGCGTAGCCCTTTATACTAACCTTGACAAGTACTTTTGCTTTTGAAATAGAACCAGCCATCAAGACAACGTTGGTCAGTCTTTGTCTATAGTCTTGACAAAAACACCGTCTTTTGTATCGTTGCATAATCTTCTAGACTTGTGTATTAATTTTTGTTTATGCTGTCATGCTTGTCGATCCGATACTTAACAAGTTTACTCGTGGGTTAAATATATCTGGCATCTAAATCTTGTCCTTTTATACATTTTGTTCACATGTACATATTAATGCATTTCTTTTATTTTTTATATTCTTATTCATGCATGCTCAGATATTTCTATTTCTTTTTCTGTTGCAAAACTGTATTTTGGAGAGGACCACCTAAGTAGTAATGTTAAATGTGTCCAATTACATACGCTTTTGGCAATCAAATATGTTCAAACTAACAGCTTATCTTTCGGATTTTGACAAAATAAATACTTAATATAAAAATAATAAATTATGCATATAAATTGTTTTCCAGAGTTACCGTCAATGTTTGTATGGGAATAGGATTCAAAGTCGGTGTTTTGTAAGAAAGACAAGTGTAATTTCGTAAAGGCAGCGGCGGAATGCATAAAATAATTTTTTTTTAACCAAATAAGGATTTAAATTGATTAGTCAAGTCAACGGACAATAAGAAATCGACATTCAGACAAACATAATTAAAATTGCCTTATCTATTTTTAAATGAAATTTATGATACTGCAATTAATAACATGTCACACTAGTTATGCTTTATAAGACAAAATTACACGTTTCATGTACGCTTTCATTTAAATAAAAAATAAAAATAACTAGACATTTGTCAATTTTCAATAAAAAAGTCAAGATTTTTCAAACCAAAAGCCAAAAGCATCTTCGTTTTAACTCACGTTGCTATTAAATATATTTTTCATTTTAATTATGCTTAGTACAAATAACTTAGCTACCTAAAAGTATTTTTAGTAAGGCTAATATATGGGGAATACATTTAAATTGAGGACCAAACGGCTACATTGTATCTTAAACAGGATATACAACACAACTATATAAGGGTCTTTTTACGCCTTACAAACGTTTATACGTGGTGCAAACAGACCTAAACCAGATTAAAGAGTTTAACCTGCTAAGGTATTTAAATTATTCCTTACAATTTGATTTGATTAATGTTTGTAAATATTTATGGAACGTATTAAATTTCAACGGCGTAATAATAGGTCATATGTCCAGCGAAAGTTAATATTTTGTATAAACTGCGTTTCTGTATTTGTGTTGGCTAATCAGACTTGGGCTCACTAAGCATATGTAAATCATTTACAAATGTATGTAGTCTCTATTTCAAATAAACGAACTATGTGTTTAAATCTATAAATTTGTAAATTCAATAAAGAACAACTTTGCGCATCCGTTAATAATTAAAAGAAACAATTAAAAATGATGATGCGCGTAAGGAAATTTAGATGCAACCATGAAAATTTTAAAAGCCGAAAAAATCACAAACACAACAAGAAATAGTGTTTCCCTGCTTCACTTCTGACATTAGTAGTGTTACTTTGGAATAAATTCCATGTAAGATTTTACCAGGGCAATGTCTAAATGTCTAAATGATAAAACAAATATCTGTCCCTATCTGAGTCATGGGTACTTAGTAAGATCAGCCATTTCATGATGGTGGTCACACAATTTATGCATATACGTCATCCGCGGTCCAATCAGAAACGATCCTGTGAACAAATTGCAGTAGAAATGGCATGTAATAAAATACCTTTTCAGCAGCAATCTTTTAATCTTGTGAAAAAAGTAACCGCCTTAGAATATTCTCTGAGCTAACATATTGCATTCAAAGCTGACTATAACAATATATTAAAAATTAAAACGTTATTACCTAAAAAGTTAACAGATTGATTGAGTTAAACCATTGTTTAACGTACAACCTTGCAAGGAGCATTGAATTTTCAATTGTTGCCCACTACGATCGTTTCACAGGCTTTTCGTGCTTTCGTGAGCTGCTCTCTACGTTGAGCCATGGAGCCGTCCAAGGAGCTATGCCATACCTTGTTTCAACCAAACGTCAATAGGTAAAAAAATTCCATACTAACGAAACTTGTTTGTTTTCGTGATGGATTGTTGTAGATCATGCAATCATAATTGTAAAACTAACTGACATGAGGCATGATTTTCCATCATTCCAACAAAGCAACGAAGTAACGAGATGTCAAATAAAAAAGCAAATGTGTTTATTTTTTGTGACAAGAATAAGCGACACGCATTATAAATAGAATACGAAATATTAACATGAATATAATAATTAATGTGACCGCAGGTAAGCTAAAATCTGGTATTATTTATTTATTTATATATTTATTTTTCAAGTTAATGACTTTAGTACTTTTTATGTTATCGCTAAGGTAAAATAATATTTCAAATAGATATATAAAGTCTTCAATTTTATAGTAAATGTTTCAAATAAATATTTGAAGCTTTTTGCTGCAAAGCGACATAATAATTTAACTTTTTAGAAAACTATTTACATGAATTATTATTAATGAAGGTAAAATAATGATAACGAAGAGCCAATGAAGTCAGTTTTGTGGTCCGATTTATTTCTGAGAAATGGTAATGGTTTGTTAACAAGCGGACCATTTACAAATAATGTATTTTAAGAACAAATATTGATAGTCCCGTATTATCACAATTACTTCACATATATATTACGCAACCAACGGCAAACATTGTAAATGATCTAGAGGGTCAATAGAATAATGTTCATAATTGGATAGGAGGCTCGATGGATGATGGAATACGTACGAGTACATTCAACCCCATATTCTTCTAACATAACCGTCGATTATATTTTGGAAAAATTCCGAATTCCAGTTTTTCGTACCATTAAGAAAGTTGATTTTATAAGTATTTGCCGATAAGCGTTACATTTGACATGTTTTTGAAATAACAAAACATTGATATAATAACGCTACATTGAACAAACATGTGGACGAACGCCTTAATCAACGTCACTTTCGCATGTTCAAATGATCGTTTAACTCTCTTTTTTCAGATGATAATGTCAATGGGTTGTGGTCAGATAACCTTCATGGAGATCATTACATATTAAACATAAAAAATGCTACATCCTACTCTAAGGTGTGTTCTCGCTGTGACTATGGCATTTTACAGAATAATGGTATATTAAAGGAATGCGATAGAATAGTGTAAGTAACAATTTCTTATCATAAATAGTACAAATATAGATATTTTGTGTATGTGATACAGACTGAAGAGAACACCCTTAATCGGTTGACGATGTCATCCATAAACAGCCCGGCGGGCTCTTATCCATAACATCCTGGTAGAAAACCGGTAACACACCCTTGATCGGTTGATAACGTCATAAACTTACGATAAATTTGATATTTAATGCTTTCTCCCCTAGTTTGATATGTTATAGATAAACATCGTAAGTAATCATTTTGCTCTCTTTTGTACACGTGTCTTATTTGACATCATATATTCAGTATTATAATTTATATATACATAGGAAGTTGACCAGTTTATAATAATTGCACATCAACTCAATACACGAATATTCCCTGTATTAATATAATTCCGGGTTTCTGAAATTGTTCATAAAGTTGCGTTATTTGTTTTTGTTGCTGAAAGTAACACACAAATAACGGAACTTTATATGTTAATTTCAGAAACTGAAAGTTTGGTCCTCATTCAGTTTATAAATAAATAATGATATTTTCCACGTATTTATTGTTTTAGTTTTGAAGATACAGAAAAGTATTCATTTAACAATTAGTCAAGGACAGAAAAAACCCATGGTTAAAATATGAACCGATCAACAATTATATGGTAGTTAATACGATCTGAGATTTTTTGGCTGTACAGTATGGCCTAATTATAGTCATTTTTGTGGAGTTTTCGGTCGAAAAATAAAGTGTTTTTTGAATGAGTTATCGAAATTTATGGAAATTTACACAAAAAATTTCTCTCAAGGATATTTTCCTTGTAAAAGACATGAATTGGCAAGTAACGTTAATTGCATAATATATTTATCTAAATGTAGAATAAAACTATTACTTTTCTGCATTGCAATAGAATATAAACGAATGATTTTAAAATATTTTAATAATATTATTCATCATATTCACAGTTATGACACGCCATTATTTAAATACCAAATTTATCTACTATCTAATGCATAACAGATACGAAGATAAATTGACGGTTTTGCAGCCCAAATTTTAAAAATAAATTCAGTAATTTTCTACAAACTAGTAAGAAAGCTAACGAGAAAAAAAATGAGGTTTCGGGTTCAAAACTCACTGCAGACAGGGTGTGCTCGATTCCTTTCTTAATTGACAAGGTACCGAAGATCGGGAATTTTCTGCAGGTACTTCGCAATGAAAGATTTTTCCAATAAAACATGAAGCCGCGATATAGATGAAAAATTGCTGTACTTAATCGCTTAAACACCATTGAAGCAAAATAATATCTCCATCTCCAAACAAATTCCAATCTATCTTGTAAATGTTTTTAGGGCAATGCAGTCATATTCATTCTGAAGAAATCAGAGACCTCTGTAACCTGGAATTCTCTAATTAGATCGGCAAGTCACAATGGTTCATCCACATACCTGAAAACGAGGTGCAATATTTCATCAAACTGTCTGCGAATGCTTCCTCAAAACCCTTGATACAGAAGGATGCTGAAAATTGCTTTTATATTATTAAGCTAGATAAAGATTTGGTCTCAGGAGGTCCGAATGTGCATAATATTTTAAAACTAAAACAAGCGTTCAGCCTTGTCCACCTTTAATTATAAGACCACTTGCAAAGCACTCATTGTATGTATTTAACTTTTGGGAACTTTTATCTCGATGAGAGTGGTTAAGTTTATTAATCTACTATTGCTCACTTGGTTTGCCAACATTGAGGTTGCGGGTTTGAGTCTCACTGCAGGCAGTGTGTACTTGACTCCAGTCATAATTGACAAGGATTGCCGATGGTCGGGGGATTTCTTCGTTACTTTGGCTTCCTCCCCAATAAAAACTGGACGTCGTGATATAACTGAAAAATTGCTTAAAGTGGAGTTAAACATTATTCAAATAAACAAACCTGGATGGAACTTTGCGTGGAACGCAGCAGTCTAAAACGCATCGGAAAGCAAAGGTGTCTCGGACTACTTTGTACACAAACTTTCGAAATCATAATTTTTTCGCGGAGACAGTTTGAAAAAGTTATAAACCCTCAAAATGACTATCCTCATACCAAACCGGGACATTAGCCATGGTTGCCAATGGTTTATTCAGGACCACTACGAAACGTTTGGCGGATATCACAATGCTTTTACACAAGTCGTCTATCAGTTAAAATACTTATCTAAATTGTGGAGAATCACCATAGGTAGAATGTGATGTTACACACGACAAGTGTGCGTATCAAACACTTTAGAAACTTCTAAATAAGGAGACCAAATTCGAACATCGTAAAACGAATATACTCGAGAGGTTTACCGCAGACAAGATAAATCCTACAAAAAAAAACCCAAAAGTTTGTGGACTATTAAAAGAACAACGTGCAATCCAAAACAAAAGAATGGCATCACATTATCTAACAAAACACATAAGAATTACGTCTATTGGAAATATGAATGCCAATCCATTTAGTCAACAAGAACACGGTTACCTCATGAATCGACGGTCATCAATGCACACTTACAATTTTCATCTTATCTAAATTCATTACAGATTCAATCGAAACTGGCATCACACTAATCTAGTGTTAATACGCATTGTCACAATTCTACAAACATCATAACATTAATTCCTTATCAGATTTTCAATTCTTAGACCCTGCAAACCGCCATATCATACCAAGTCACATAAATTCAGTAAATAGTAAAACCTCATTGTCTGACGTTGAACATATGCTTATCGACGTTTATCTTCAATTTGCTTAGTGGCTGCCGTTAACATGTCCTTCAGAACTAGAAATTAAAAAAAACCATAGAAACAGCTAAATCTACATCATTTTTAGACTTACACCTCAAATGTGACACCATCGGTCATCTTAGCACACGAATTTACGACACACACGAATTTTTCATCTTTGCTGTTCCGCGCCTGAAATGAGTTTAACTATAGATACCATTTCTTTGTCGAAAATCTCGTTTTAAAATATAGTTGCAGATAGTTTTCCCAGGTTTTTAATTCATTGTACAGTGAATGTGTTACGACGATTGTTGGATGCACCTATTAGTGACTAGTGATTTATGATACACATTCATTTAAATCAACTAACCAACTCACATACTACAGTAAAGGAACCGAAAGGTTTGGCATGCCACCGTTTCTTTTTAAATGACAAAACTAAGTCAGGACAATTGCTATAGTTACTTAATTTTGGTTGCTGGTTCTGGAGTTTGGCGGTTTATTGGACTTTGATTTGTGGATTGTCTTTCTTGACAGTTTCATCGGTGTTCGGTATTTTGTTATTACCTTCATTTCTACTGACAATACAAGATCAGATCTAGAAGTCGATTTAAGATGTTGCAACACAAAATTAAGTTGTTTTAGACAGTTTTTCAGATGCTTCACACAGGGTTTAAACAGCTATTAGAATAGTTTTTAAAGGACCACCGGCACATCTTTTAAAATAAATTAGTTAGAGGTGGTATAATTGTTGAAGGTCAAGACTTGTATGCTCAAGAACACTACCCAAATCATGCAGATACCAATTTGTTTTTGTCAACAATCCAAAAAGCAATATTCGTTATAAGAATGTTCTACCTGTGTGACGTTTTGGAGTGTTAAAAGGCAGACATTCAGTACACCTTTTCACATCGACATAATTATTTTCCTTCTGGAATTTAACAATTAATTTAAGTATTATAAAAATATTATAAATCTTTATTTTATGTATATGCAATTTAGAATACAATAAATTATTATAATGTATGACAAAAAATCTTATCGTATTAAACCAACAAAAACTAGTTAGGTATATGAAAGCAATGTAGGCTTATCGTAAGTCTAAATTTATAGTAAAAAAGGGTTTGTTACCAAACACTCACATTTATATGGGATACTACGTTACGAAACAAAAAGCTAGAACACTACAATTACATAATAAATTCTTATCTTATCCTTTGATTTTAAATAAATCAATTATGTCATTCTATGTTCAAAACGATCACTAGTGAAGTTATAATAACTGAGCATGTACCTGACTGCATTATCATATAAAAAGACTTAAGTATAGCAATCGTTATCTTATCCTTTGATTTTAAATAAATTAACTATGTCATTCTATGTTCAAAACGATCACTAGTGAAGTTATAATAACTGCGCATGTACCTGACTGCATTATCATATAAAAAGACTTAAGCATAGCAATCGTTGATCAATCGGCATGATAGTATATTTCACTTATAAACTAGTATATTTATCCCCATTATGACAACAAGTTAATATTAGTCGAACAGACTTTTGAGCACATAAAGTGTTAAATTAATAAATCACCCTTGTTGTGTTCACATAAGTATCATCTGACACATAAGTTAATTTATATTTAACATTCAAAAGCAATAGTTTACATATATTCAAGACAAATGCAATGAATTCTTATGTGAATAGTACGCAAATTAGGAAAGGGTCCTACATTTAACCATTAAGCAGATCACATACGACCTATGAGGTAAATGACTGATTCGAACGTGTTTCAAGTGCAGAGTGCCTGGCACTGTTCAATCACGAAATCTTGCTTTTTAGACGTCTACTGTTTGCTTAAATATGCAAAGTTTAGTGCGGGATTATGTGTTAAGACGACATATATCTTTATAAGACAATCAATACCAGACACTTTGAAGATGCAAGTATGTATCTAATACGATTTAAACATTACCTTTCGTTTATGTCCGGGATAAAAGTTTATAAATTTAACGTTTCACGGGTATAAAAAATATATTAACATAATTGTACTAATTTTATTATCAAGCAAGGTCAAACTAGGTTATTAGTTGTCATTTGCGGCATATACCGAAAAACTATATTTTCCTACTTTTATGTGGGAATTTTACCTAAATTTATTTACGGTAATATTATGTACAAAGAGAAATTGTTCGTTTTCCTGTTGATTTTAAAAATAGTTTAATCTCATTTCAACAGTAGTGTGTACAGCTTTTGTTTTATATCGATGCATTTTCATCAAATTCTTCCTTTGAATAAAAAACTACTTGAACTCGAATCATCTTCAAATGTGTCATTCTTATGCCATTTACCGCATTCTTTTGTTCTTTTTATGGATTATTTACTATGCTTATTTCTTTATTCGTTATTCACATTCAGCAAAGCAATCAAACATAACAGTAGCACACATTCCAACTTCAAAGCAAATGAAGAAAGAAATCTGCAATTCTTCCTGTGTACTCTATAATAAAACTGCAAGTTGTTATTTTCTGTTGCAATGCTTTGCTTTTAACCGAGATGTCGACTTTTTTATTGAGACTAGTAATGTCACAACCCTTTTAGTGTGACCATAATTGTTAAGATGTAAATTGTATAAAAATTTTTAGTAGAATTGACTATATTTATCTACAGAAATGCTTGAACAGCAAAATGAAGTTTATAACTAAGATGTTATGTTTTGCTTCCTTTTAGCAGTTCACTGACAATTACACAATCTAGATTAGTTATAGCAATCCTGTATACAGTTTTATTAAATAAACATTTATAATGCAAGATTGAGACTACATAATGTAGTTTGTCTAAAAATATTTGAGCAATAATAAATATGTGTGTCTAATTATGTCCAATATCGTTATCATAAATTGCGTACATCTTTCATAACAGCTGATGTTACTAAGGAAGAAATCATTGCTGCTATCCTCTCTATACAACTGAACGCAACGCAAAAAAAAAAATGGATAACATTGCTGAAAGTGGTATTGTACCCATTCAAACAAAGATTCGTTCAACGTGTATTCAATAAAGATCGTAGTATTATTTTTAAAAAAAACACCCATGATTACATTGGTGCCAAACGCCAAACCCATAAGTAATACCCCTTCAATTTTAGAAATAAGCAAAGATACGTTTTGTATTCCACTCCTTTAAGTACTTTTACGTTCAGGACCGTCATATTTGATAAAAATTTTGCTTCCGCACTAAATAATTTAAGAATGTATATATAGATTCAAAACTCTTATTGTGTAATATTTATCGCTATATATTATCACAATAATCGCAAACACTATGATCATCGCCAATTTTCCCTTATGTGTGTTTACATCAAATTCGTGTGTTTCTTTCTAGAGTAATAATACTGTCTTCTGGTACAATATATTTTATTTACATGTTTCAATATAACCGAAGAAGGATGCCTTCGTCAATATAAAATACCAACATTATGCGTTATTTAATATTTCTTTAATAAATAACTGCAAACAGTCGATACATATTTTCTGTGCGTTAATTACTGGTAATATTACTTTTAGTTGTTTTTATGTATAGCGATTAAAAATCATGATTTTTCAGTGCAAAAAGCAAGTTAACCAACTGACCAACAGAGCCAATAATTAAAGGACGATAATTTACAGTCTGACAAAACGCCTGCAGTAAAGCTCAAACAATATTGACAGGCACGTGATCTAAATTAGAATAACTACCGTAACCATTAGGCCACCGGAGCCCTTGAACACAGAAAATGAGTAACAAAAACATAATTAAAACCATGAGTGAACTCATGTGCATTAGTTGAGTAAGCAGTGTCCGTTATTTATCACTCAAGCAAAAATGTCTTATGGCATTTCATAGATAGATTTATCGTAACATTCATTTAAGTGGTTCTGCCAAAACTTCCCAAAGACACGAGTAACATTACAATTACCATGGACTTTTAAAGATATTTAACGTTAATATAAATATGCTACACAAATACAACAATATTTTATGAAACCAGAGTGTTTTTCTCTTTACATGTATTTGTAATTATGTTTTATGGTGATTTGTGAAAGTTTAAATTTATTTTGTTTGTTAGCTGTCATGTTCAAAGGTTAAGAATGTAGAGCTTTACACAGGTTTAATCAGTACCTTATTTCCAACCTGGAAATTAATGACTAATTGATAACATATGTCACACTAGTTATGTTTTATAACATAAAATTACGAGTCATATGTACACTTTAATTTCTTAAGTAAAAATCCCAGATAACTAGACTTATGTCAACGTTCAAATAAAAAGCATCCTGGACTTTTCAATCTATTACCCGAACACATCTTCGTTTTAACTCGTTTGAGAACAAATTGCTACTTAATTCAATCTTAAATAAGGCAGTAATAAAATACCGAAACCAAAGTAAAAAAAATTACATTTCAAGCAAAAAAACATTTTTTTCTGATTAATAATTTTTATAACATATTACTTAGCTATTTACCAGTATTTTTGAATGAGACTAATGTAAGTGAAATATTCCTATAATAAGGACCAAACAGCATCATTGCATCTTAAGGAATATTTCCAATTTCTGAACAGATTATACAGAATAGCATGATTTCGGTCTGTTTAAACGCGAGCGGTTTATGAGTTGTGTAAACATACATAAAGTAGGTTATAGAATATTCCTTATAATTGAGTTTTTACTATGGTACTTGACAACGTATATGACGTTATGGAAGTGTTTGAATGTTACTGTGTAATAATAGGTCATGTGATCAGCGGAAGTTATTGCGTATAACCTGTGATGCTCCATTTTAATTTGCAAATCAGATTTCGCATAACAAAGCTAATTCGTTATTTACAAATAAATGTTTCCTCTCTTTCGAATAAAATTATGGTGTACATGTTCATAAATTCTCATATTCTCATATGTAAAATTGGAATACATTGCGAATCCGTTTATAAAGATACATCATTAAAAATGGTGATACATGTAAATCATGATAAGGAAATAAACTTTCATATAATAAAAATCCAAATTAGAATTTTCAAACCAGGAAAATTCACAAACACAAGAAGAAAAGTGATGTTCTGCTTTACTCGTGACATCTGTCGTTACTTTAACACCGGTGTGCGATTGTTACGGAGAGGAGACCTGCAAATGATCCAAGAATATCCGTCATCATCCGTCTAAAAAGATACTTAGAAAGGTCAGTCATTTTATGATGGCGGTCACAAAATGTATGTAGGGATGACTTCAACTAAATCATCAACTAACCGTCAGATCAATCAGACAGTAAACAGCCATCCTGTGACATAAATTATCATAGAAATGACAGGTCTTCAAAAATCATATCAGCACGCAATCTGGTCATTTTGTCAAGAAATTGTTGGTCCTAGAATATTCTATAAGCAAATATATTGCATTCAAAATTAACTCAAAGAAACAATGTATTAATAGTCAAAACGCTATAAATATATTGATTGATTGAGTTAATCAATTGATTAACGCAAAATCGTGAAAGAAAATGGAATTGTTTAATTGTTATCCTCTGATCGCCTGCCAGGCTTTTCGTGTTTTAGTGAGCTGCTCTTTACGTCGAGCCATGAACCCGTTTAATTAGCTATGCCAATTGTAGATTATTAAATGGTCATTTCCATATTGGCTATGTTATCAGCCCTAAGACTCCCATATTAGCCGCCATGGCTTTAGCATGAGGGCTGACATGGGTCGAGGGTTGATACCATACCACGGCCAATATGCAATGACCATGTTATGATCTATTTATCACATATTTGAATATATGTGTCCACGGCTAATATCGATATTCGTCCTGTTCTCTAGGGCTAATTCCGATATTCGCCCTAATGGCAAATTACTGACCATGACTTCCGGCCTTTATCACATGGCCAGATTTCCCCATATTTACACTAAATATGAGATAAGTAAAAAAATAATATTCAGACAACAAACCTTGTATGAACCAAACGCAAATAAATAAAAAATGTCCATACTAACAAAACATGTTTTCGTAACTGATTGTTATAAAACTAGCTGACACGAGGCGGGATTTTCTAAAATTGTAACTAAGCAAATGCCTCGTAGTAAGGATGTGTCAAATAAAAAAGCAGATGATAGCTTCGTTTTTATTTCCTTGTGACAGAAATAACCCGACACACATTAGAAATAGAACACGAATATTAAAAGGAGTTATAATTAATGTGACCGCAAGGTAAGCAAAAATCTGGTATTATTTATTTATTTATCTCTTTTGTAAGTTCTTTATTTTTATTTAATCGCTAAGGTAAAATAAATATTTAAAATAGATATACGACAATCTTATTCTAATTGTATAACAGAAAATCTTTCAAATAAAGAACTGATGCTGCAAAGCATACATAATAATTTAACTTATGCGAATTTTTTTTTTACATTTATAATAAGATTGGTTCTGTTTTGCCTTGCTTATTTTTTCATATTAATAATCCGCATAACTTGTAGAACTAGTAAATTAATTGCGTTTCGTGTTCGATAAATTGCTGTTATTAATATAACATAACTAATAATATTATTAAGATATATAAATACCCATGAGCGTTTTTATAAATGATAGTTTGTATAATTGATTGAAAAAATTCACATTTACGGAAAGTATACATTTTGAGTGTAAAGCAAATTTTACCGATATATTATATTTGCTAGTTTAGGCTAATTAAATTTAACGTTAATTTAGGAATTTAGTTATCCATTCATAACACTGGAAAAAAGGTCACTAGATCAATTAAATAAAGTAATTCACTTAAGACAACTCAAACTTGTGTAAAAAAAAACGAAAAATTGCGATAAACGAATTTAAAAAAACAGCGAGATATTACGTGTTTAAATTATTAATTCATACACTTTTTATATTAGAAATGCATAATGCAGCACCAATCTTCATTAAAAATGTCTCCATTTTATTTTAGAGGACTAAATTTGAATAGTTATACTAACTAACGGCAATGTAAGCTGATGAAATATTTAGTTAATGGTATAAAGGATATTGCCCCACTTGAACATGAATAATTATATCCCAGTAATGTTTTATAGAATTTTTAAGTTACGCAAAATCTGTTTACCCAACTACTACGTAGTATATCCTAATGTACATATATTGGAAAGTTTGCTCAACTACCTCAATTTCGACTTGTACTAAAAAGAATAAAAAGACAATGATCTTCTTTAAAGTAGAGTTAAAATAATTGTGAAATAATTGTTACTGTATCATTTTAACCGCTCGATTGTGTTAAGTTTGTACGTATTATATGTGAACCTCATGTAACACATATCATTTGTCTGAGAGTTACCAAATAATTAACTGAAATTTAATTATAGATTTTTGACATTTTTACTAACATTTCTGCCTATTATTGTTTACAAGAAATACATTTTAATCTTTGTAATTAATTTCTTTTTAATAATATTTTGATTATCGTTTGTTTCAGAAAAAAACATGTTTCCTCTGATAGGATTTATATTAATAAACGTGTTACCGTCTATTATTAAAGGCCTTATCCAAGATGAACCAATGCCAAAAGAATTATATGAATGTTTCTATAACCAAACAAGTGGTCTTGATATAAAAAATGTTACAGCATACTCCGTACAAATTCACTGTTTGAATTACCATCTAACGAGCACATACCGAGAACGATTTTATCAAGACCTCGATCCGTCAGTGTTAAATTGGATACAGACTTTAGACAAAGCTTTAAACAAACGTAGACACAAACGGCAAGCTCTACGACGAAGGCGGGAAATACGAACGTTATCAGAGGAAGAACGAAGAGCGTTCTTTAACGCAATAGTTGCCCTAAAGGAGGATACTGTAAGCTTAACTAATCTATTAGATATTACCTACCCTTTACCCGTACATTTTCATTGGGGTTTGATATACTCATCTTTTAATTTGTATAAAACATTTAATTGGATCAATATTTGCTAATATCGGAAGTAAATTGAGATCAGTTTAATTGGTTAACTAGTGTTATGAAACATGTTTTTATATGAATAGATCCATAAATGTTTTTCGTCATCCATTAATGTAAAAGATAAATCAAAAAGCAACCATTCAATATTTTAATATTATCGACAAATATTTGTATTGTCAGGATAATCAACGTTATATTCTAAACCTACTTAACCTGTTGTTCTTCTTCAGACTGTCAGACCTAATATGTACGATGCACTCGCCGGTCTCCACAATGCACAAGCTATACAGGCAGCTCATTTCGGTCCTGGTTTTCTAGGATGGCACAGATACCTTATATATCTGTAAGTGCACTCAGTCTTTCCAACTGTAACTTGATGTTGATCATATAGCACAGTAAAATTGAAAATCGCATTTCCTAGTTGATTCCAATCCGTGTAAGTTTTTCATTTGATTTTTAGTATGATTCAAGAAGAATGTTTTCAAGCATCCATTTATGAGAGATGATATATTTTCGTTCCATTTATACGAAATGTAGAGCACTCAACGTAAATGATTGAATTCATTTGCGACTTATGTCAAGAGCAGACAATGTTTTTTTTATTGAGTGAAAAACACCTTGGTGTTTTAAGTATTCCTTTAGTACTGGTAGATTCATCATATATACAAAAATCCCATGTTTTATGTTTTCATTTAATATTAGAAGTAGTCTTGAATCAATCTCAGATCACATATTAGCTAATTCACGTAACGTGTTGGTCAAGAAAGGATCTAAAAAAGCGTATTAGACATGTCTTGTAAAGTTTGGAAGATTGTTTAGGACTTCTGATAATACACATTTTATAACCGTCTCACAGTTTAAGCAAAGTTATTTTATAAATACATGTACAGACGTTGATATAATTTTATTTCATTATGACTTTTAAATATGTGAGTTTTGGGTATTGCTATGTCTAACAAAAATGCAAAATAAACTATAAATAGTTTCAAGATTTCAATACGGACCCTCCCCAAATTAAAACGCTATGAAATATCTGAAATATTGCTGACAATGGAATTGAAAACTCAGACCAAACAAGCAAATTAATTTCTTACGAAATAGTATCTAGATAACCATTTTTAATCATGTTAGTGTTAGTCATGCACACCACAAAGGTAATCAAATCCAATTATCTATTACATAGAAAATCCGGGACGGTTCCTATTTCGCCTTTGCTGTAAAATTTGGTATAAAAAATATTCCCATTTCGCCCCAGTGAAAATTTGTTGAACTAAGGCGACATGGGAACATCCGATTAAGGATTATATATTGTTTGTATAAGCAATACGCTGTTCTTTTTGTATAGTTCATTATTATACAAATCCATTTCCAGTTATGTGTGAAGAATTCGTTTTTTAAGAATTATTATCGTCCACATCAATACAATAAGCAATTTTCTTTGTTTTATTTACTAATAAATCCAATTTAAAAAATAATGAGCACAACACAATGAACATAGTCATTAGTACATAAGAAAACAATATTATTAAAAAGACAACAGAACAGTGCAAATTTCTATACACCCTGTCTTTAATAGGTCAAGTGTCTCTTCTTTCCACCTGCGGAGTATTGTAACATCTTCACCTCATTCGCTGCTGCACAATTTTTCTATTTAATTTACTACGTATATCTGAACATTTAAAATTGCATTTAAACACTATATTAAAATTTGCAGATTTGAGGAAGCATTACGAACTAAAGATCCAACAGTAACACTTCCTTACTGGGATAGTACTTTTGATTTCAATATGGACAAAGAAGATCCAATGAACTCTGTTATGTGGTCCGATTTATTTCTCGGAAATGGTAATGGGTTGGTAACAAGTGGACCGTTTGCAAACTGGCGAACAAATAACGGATTTTTAACAAGAAACATTGGTAGTCCTGGGTCACTAATGACACCTGATGGCATTAAATCTGTATTATCACAGTTATTTCACAAAGATATCACGCAGCCAACGGCAAAAAGTGTCAATGATCTGGAGGGTCAACATAATAATATTCATAATTGGGTTGGAGGCGACATGGATGGACTTCTAACAAGTACTTTTGACCCCGTATTCTTTTTACATCACTGTTTTGTCGATTATATTTGGGAGCGATTCCGAATTCAACAGTTTGAAAAAGGTATAAACCCTCAAAATGACTATCCTAATACCAGACCGGCACATTGGCCTTGGGCTCCAATGGTTAATTTAGAAAGACTACGAAACGTTGATGGATATCACAATGCTTTTACACAATTTGTCTATCAGTACGAAGACTCTCCTACTTGTCCGAATTGTGGAGGATCATCTTATCTAGAATGTGATCATACACGACAAGTGTGTGTATCAAAGACTTCTAGAGAGATCCAAATGCGAAGACCACATTCGAACATTGGCAGTTCATTCGGTGCACAACGCGCATCTTTAATGACAAAATGGGACAATGTATTCCGAACAAACACAGGTAAAAGCAAAACGAATACGATTAAGAAGTTTTCAACAAATATGATAAATCCTAAAACCAACATAAATTCTCGGAGTGTTAAAAAGGCGAAGTGCAATCCAAAAGAAAAGAAAGGCATCAAAATAGCAAACGATACACTAGTAACGTCTGTTGGGAATATGAATGTTAATCCATTTATATCCACACCAATACTGACACCTGATGAAATTGTCGAATCATTATTCATAAATGCTATTTTACCGTGGACAAATTTAGAATTGTTATATGATCTACAATCATTATTTAAACAATGTACTTCAAGTACAAGAAACATTCAATCGAAAGTGAAAACACACACAGGCATGAAAAAGCACCCTCGCAATTCGATACAAATACATAAAAAAGCGTCAAATTATGAGAAACCAATTCAGAAAAATTCAGCAAATAGTAAAACCTCATATTCTGACATTGAAAATATCATCAACGTTTCTGGTGACACTACAAGATCTAAAAGTGGATTCATAGATGTTGCAATTCAAAATAATTTTGTGTTAGACGGTGTTCCAGATGTGTCAAATTGGGCTTTTACAGCTGTTAGAATTATTTATAAACGACCACCAGGTACATCATGTAACAGTAAATTAGTTAAAGGTGGTATCATTGTTGAAGGTAAAGACTTTTATGCACAGGAACACTACCCAAATCTTCAGAAGCACGTGAATACCGGTAATCCAGCCACATATCCAAAACCAGTTCGTTCAGGTTCCGGTGCGTCTAAAGTGTTTGTCGAATCAAATGGTTTAACATATCAAGGCAAGCACATAGACTATGCCATAATAGATGAGAGACAACCTATTTCAGAAGCCGTTACGTATGTAGCATTCAAGCATCCGAAATTAGGCGATAGCAAAGCGTATATCACTGCATATGATGCAAATGGCAGAATATGTCAAACTAGATGTCTAATTCCGGGGACAAATCCTCCCCAGTATAAAATATGTTCAGGAGTAGTTTTCGTATCTGATTCCTATCCAAAGATGTACGGAGACACTTATGGAGACGCCGTTATGAACCGTTATTCATTTGACAACAGTCATTGTCCTTCAAACAAAGATAACGAGATATTTTTAACTTTTTATTGCGACTACGCAAATGAATGGCCATGGACTAGTTATCCACATAATTAGAAATTTAGTGGATGATCGGTATTTGTTTCAGGTAATAGGTGAATTATTTAATAGTAAAACCGCAGATTACTAAGTGCCCGCCATCAGAGAGTAAAACTATTACTAAAGTAAAAGGGTAACTTTATACATTTATCTAATACAATTATATCATAAAATAAAATAAAATATAAAAGCCTAACGACACAGGATCACGGCCAGATTTGAGATTTATTTATTAAAATCCAACAATTGTATAACATCTATGCGCATTGTCAGCTGTGAATATACTAGTAGATTTGCAATTGTTTTGTAAGAAAATAAATATTTCTGTAGTTATGAGGAAAAGCTTAAAAGAAAGATAGTATTCGTATGAAAAACAGTGCGTGTGATTTGTCTTGTACAGGGACTACGAAACATAAAGTATCTATCACATTTAAAAAAACAACCGAGAAATGTTGGTTTCAAAGACAAGAACTAAAATATTTTTTAACCTGATGAAAAATTCTATTTATACTACACGATTCATAAGTTTCTAACCTTAGAATTTAAAAAAAAAATTTTCAATCTATGAAATTTTTATTTTGTAAAGAAACAAGTTATGTACCAACTATAAATATATGCAACTTATCCGACGCTTTGGAGTGCTAAAAGGCATTAAGTGCTCATAAACTAATTTCACAATTATTGTCCTTCTACAATTAATAATGAATTCAAGTATGATAAAAATGTAATAAATCATTTTTACATATATGCAATATAAAATACAGTAAATCATTATAATACATGACAAAAACTAGGCGGTATCTTAAGTTATCAAACCAACAAAACAACATAAAAACTAGTTAAATGAAAGCAATTTAGGCATATCTCACGTCCAAGGTTGAAAACAATCAAAATGTACGAAAACTGACCCGCGTTCGTTTTATCAAACAAACATATTTAATTGGGATAACACATTACAGAACTAAAAAAAAGAACATCACAATAACACAATCAATTCTGATAATTCTATATTTTTCAACTAGCTCCTGCTCACTCGGTATACCCCCGCTATTACATCATTGAATCGACTAAGTCGGTAAACAGGAGTTTCTGAGGAAACAGTTACGATAATTTTTATCCATTGAATACTAATGTTGAAAATTGACTTAGTCGGAAAACCGGAAGTAGTTGTGATAAGTAGTTGCTAAGAAAACTGTTACGAAAGTTATTTTGCTGACTGACGGAAGGATGGAAGGACGGAAGATGGTAAACCAGTAAAACCTCCTCTTCATCGAAGCAGGGTATAAAAAATAATTAATGTCATTCTATTTTTAAACAATTTTAATAACTGGTCACATGTATTATCATTAAAAAATTGAATATAGCAATTGTTTATCAACTCATGGTAGTCTTATTACTTATAAACGAGTATATAAATTCCCATTATGATAACAAATTAGTTTATGAATAAGACGAACAGACATGTGGTCATTTCAAGTGCAGAAATAAATCGCCCTAATTAGCTTCACAGACACTATACTTAAAGCATCTTATGATGGATTGACATATAAATTAATTAATATTTAACATTGAAAAGCGATAGTTTACACATATTCAAGACAAATACAGTGAATTGTTATTTTTAGAGTACGCAAATGAGGAAAGGGTCAAGGGTAAAGAAATTTGATTCTAACGTGGTTTACGTGCAGAGTGCCTGGCACTGTCCAATCAGTTGCATTTTGACGTCCACATAATACAATAGTTGCTCAGATGTGCGCAGTATATTGCATGCTTATGTGTTACAGCGACATAAGTCTTTAGTTTTCCAACACCAGACATTACAAAGATGTAAGTATTATTCAATACTGTTTGAACATTGCTGTTCGTTCATGTCACTAGTAAGACCGAGACAAAAGTTTATAAACTTAACGTTTCTTCGCATGTTCCACTGGTATTAAAAAATAAATTAATATAATTGCAAAATCAGGCAACTTTAAACTAAGTTATAAGTTGTAACTTGCTGCATATACAGAAAACTATAATTTCGTACTTTATGATTGATTTTCAATTGGAGGTATTATTAATGTCAGCTGTTTTTGTTTACTTAAATAATTTACATCATTGCTTTGTAGTGTAGAGTCTAGTCCTTCACCTGAAGCATTTACTGCAGTATAATATGTAAAGAGACATTGTTCCTTTTCCGGTGGATTTTTTAGTTGTTTTAAATTCGTTTCTACACCCTTGTGTACGTTTTGGGTTTCAGTCGATACATTTCCGTTACATTCTTGCTTTGAATAAGAACTACTTGAATTCAAATCGTCTTCCGAAAGAAATGTTTCATTTTTAATACCATTGATTTTATGAAGTATTGAAGAGTGCTTTCGTTCTTGTGATGCTGTTACTATGTTAGCGTTTGCCACATTAGTTTGTTCTTTCTGTGTATCATTAACTACGCTTATTTCTTTATCCTGTGCCCATTCTTGTTCTTCACCTTCAGCAAAGCAATCAAACAAAATAGTACCGACGCATCCGACTCCAATGCAAATGAAGAAAACGATCTGCCATTCCTTTTGTGTTCTCTATAATAAAACAACAAGGTATCATTTTCTTCAACTATACCTTCCTTTTAACTAAGATGTTGATGGTTATAATTTAGTCTAGTAAAGACATAATCTGGCTGCACCGCGATGACGATTTTTAAAAGCTTGGACAGGACAAGCATTTTCTAAACTGCTTCAATAGAGTCTAGCTTGAATATTGTCGACATGTTTTGCTTACTACAATCTTTGTTTGATTGCACTATCGAAATATCGAGTCCTTGAAAAAGTTTAGGAGTTTCAAATATGAAACGCACCCCAATGTTTATCATCATAATGAATTTGTCTAAAACAGCAACAAAGTGGAAACAAAACTAGATTTATTTAAAAATTATAATTTATTTCAATTTACAAATATTTAAAATAAAGAAAATATAACCGGTATACATCAAGTCATAATAATGTTTGTTTTTAATTCAGTTTATTTGGTTTATTTATTGGTTTGTGTAGTTATGAGTATACAGTTTTAGTTGAAGATAAGAGAAGCCACACACCTAACTGCTGAATTGACTATTTTTATCGTTCGAATGCTAGAACAGTGAAATGAAACAGTAAACATAAGTTCAGAATTGAAATATTGTGATTCGTTCTATGTCAGTTTTTTACATGGACCTACACGATCTGGATAAATCTTTGCTATTTTGTATATATAGTTTTATTAACTGAACATATAGTAGTGCGTTATTGTAATAATGTACTTTGTCTCGTTGACATAGCTAAAACATTGTAATGTCAGTTACAAATAGTAAATATGTTATATCTAATAATGTGCAATATCGTTATCATAAATTACGTACATCTTTTATGACAGCTGATGTTACTACAGGAGAAATCATTGCTGCTATTGACCCACATGTCATTGTCATACCATTAATTACCCCTGAGAATCTGAAAAAGGGCAAAAATAAAGTATTTCAGTAACATGAAAAGATAGGTGAAAGTATACTATTTTACACGCAACAAATTACGAACTCGTTTCAATCAAATTACATGATGCCAAAACCAAAGATAATAGTCGATATAATATATAGTTATGCCTCTACATTAGTGCAGCTGTAGATACAAAACTTGCATATAACTCGATCGTTATATATTTGACTAGTAGGCACTACGACCATTGACCCTATTCGCCACTTTTTCCATGGATGTTTTAACATCAAACGCTTGTGTTTCTTTGCAAGGTAATAATCATATCTTCTAGTACAATATTTTTTTACACAAACTTCACTTTCAATATAATCAACAATCATTGAAATGATGGTACAATCGTCAATGTAATTTGCCAACAGTATGTGTTATTTAATATTTCTTTAAAAAATAAATTACCAACAGTCGATAATGTTTACTGTCGATTATGCACTGATGAAATTTGTCCAGGGCTCCGCTAGTAGAAAAAGATAAAACTTAATGAATAGATTACTTAATGAAATCAAACAAATTTTTATCCACAAAATTTAATGTAATCTTTTATACAATCCTAAGTACAAATTGTATTTCCCTTACCGCGGAGCAATGTCCATGTGATTTACTCGGAATCCTGAACTAGAAGCTCCTTGTAAAAACCAATAAATGATAAGCAAAAACACAGCCAGTTCCTTGCGTCTGTCATCTAAGTAGCTAAAACCAAACAAAAATGGTGCTGAACCAATCATTCCTGTAGACAAGATAATTTAAATATTTATTTCATACGCCCATAGATCTTAAATGATTTTGTAATGATTTAAGTTTAATTTGTATAAATATTGTTGTAAGAAAATTTACAAAAAATTATATATATGTGTGTGTGTGTGTGTGAGAGAGAGAGAGCTAAAGAACATCTTACCAGCAGGCGTTCTATGTTCACATTTAATTACAAAATCAACAATAACAAAGCAAATTATAGAAACGTGTAAAAGTATAAATATGACCATTCGAGTTGTGAGCTCATGATCTGCAGAAAGATACACTACACAGTTCCAGCACCTCTGTCGAAGCGATGACTATACGATGGAAAAGGATTATGTCTATTTTTCCTTTGATCTCTAATTGAAATGCTTGCGAGCCAGCAGTCCTGTGTGGTCCTAGCTTTGACTGCTGCCGTGCTACCCGCAGGCTGCACGAGCCAGCAGTCATGTGTGGACCTAACTTTACTGCGGCCGTGCTACCCGCAGGGTGCACGAGCCAGCAATTATGTGTGGACCTAGCTTTGACTGTGGCCGTGCTACCCCCAGGGTGCACGAGCCAGCAGTCATGACTACACAGTTACAGCACCTCTGTCGAAGCGATGACTATACGATGGAAAAGGATTCTGTCTATTTTTCCTTTGATGTCTAGTTGAAATGCTTGCGAGCCAGCAGTCCTGTGTGGACCTAGCTTTGACTGCTGCAGTGCTACCCGCAGGCTGCACGAGCCAGCAGTCATGTGTGGACCTAGCTTTGACTGCGGCCGTGCTACCCGCAGGGTGCACGAGCCAGTAATTATGTGTGGACCTAGCTTTGACTGCGGCCGTGCTACCCGCAGGATGCACGAGCCAGCAGTCACGACTTTCATCGGTATGATTTTAAAAGTGTCTTCTGTTTTTTCTTTAACTGATCGTCGTATGGGAGTCATTTCTTTTATTTCCGTTTGTATTGCTGTACTTATTGTGATGTTGTAGTTCTATGTCATTGTGTTACTACACAATATCATTCTCAGTTATTTTTGTAGGTGAGCGCGCAATCAAATAATGGCATAAACACAACCGAACACTTACCAACCGTTTGAAAGAGAATTCTTATACATCGAGTGGACAACCATGCTTTAGAGAAAAATAAATCTGCCAAATAACCACTAAATATGGCACCAAAAAATCGCCCAATGAAAGGTACAGCGGAAACAACACCATTCTGAAAATACATTATTTCAAATTTTACTTAAATGCTACTTGCTTTCCACGACTGTTAAATGACATTAATATCACCGGAACTAGTAATTATGAAGGTAATAACATTATAACAAAGAAACTCAAAAATACAATCCACAAATCAAGGTCCAAGAAACTTGAGAAGAAACAACAACAAAAAAATATAGTAAGCTTAGTATAAGTTTTTAAAAAGAATTGCCGAGTTAAACCAGGGTTTTATCGCACGACGACAACACCGCTTCCATGAAATTTAGCGCGCTAGTCGGTGTGTCGACGAAAACGGTCATGCATCACACATCACTAGTCAGCAACAGGTGTAACCAACGACCATCGCATTACAATAACCGTACACCGAACTCAACATCTGAGAAACTATCTACAACCACACCTTCAAACGAGACATAATATCTATCAACTCGAAATTTAAATTCGAAATTTCCCTTTTAATATTAAGTAAGTAGACTAAAAATATTTACCAGTGCAGTATCAAACTTCATGACGTCATTCATGTATAACGGAAGAAATGTTCCTATTGTTGTGAAGACGAATCCAAAGGAAATGTGTGCGCTGAGAATAGCCCAAAATGGTGGAGACATCAGAATTTTTATCCATGGAGGGTCTGGCATCTATTTTTGATTTTTAAAGTAATTAAATAATGTAAAAATAAATGTACCACGCTTAATTTAGCTTAGACAGCGGCTAAAGGAAGAATATGAAGCTCTCAGTCAAAAGTCATATCACCGGAAGTTTTGACGACGCTATTATGAGCTGTCGATCACTACACGTTTTCAATCTAGCAACGCAGTGAGGATTTGTTGTCTTTAAACAGGACTAGAGCGTTCACTGTGACCGGACATAATCTTAAAAAATATAAAATTGTTTGCACAAAGGGTGTTGATAGTAATGAAGAAGATGCTTCACTCTCCAGCACATACAGTATAACATAACTGGTTCCCTAATATAACCTATGCCGCTAGTCCTCCAATTTACTGCGGGACAACGTCTGCCCGGTATGTCTGTAAACAACGACTGGTGTTTGTAAGCAAACAGATGAGAACTTTTTTTGTTTTGTCTATTTGTAAACTTTTGATATTGCTTACGTTCAACGTCCTGTAGGTGAGGAATTTCCGGCACGCGGGTAGGGATGTCCCTAATAGTGTCCAGTATTGGTGTGGCAGAGGTAATTGTGCATTATTTTTTATTTATATATTTGTACATGCCGTATTTTTGTAGTATTTAATATTTTATTATCTGCTCATATGTATTATTCCTGGAATTTTGATTGGTCGGAATCACGTCCTTACCAAACCTATATGCCGGGCGTTGCTAAGTCTGAAGTTGCTAATTGTTAGTTGAGCCATAGTACGTCAATGCGTCCACAGTGGTAAAAGTAAGTACCCTACACTTTGTAGAAAAACGTCATTTTCTCAAATTACGATCAAAATTTCCTTGATAATGAAGAAAAAATTACGTTAACGCCAACCATTGCTATGTCAAACTACCTAAAAGTTCTCATTTAAGACTGAGACCATGGATAAATGTATGATACATGTTCATATCGGTTCCGTAGATATGCAGATTTTAACACCCATAGCACCATGTACACCATAATTCGCATCATGTCGTACTTGGTTACTTCAAGTGTTAATACCTCATCTCTATTACTTCGGATATTAACGTATATAATTATAGATTATTGAACCCGAGAATAACATATCAAGCCCGAGAGATTGCTCGAGGGCTGATATGGGTCGAGGGCTGATACCAGGACCGATATGGAAAATGACATGCCATAATCTGACATGCCATAATCTGTTTATCACATATTTGATAACCACTAGTCAACCTTTTAGCCAAAAATAAGCAGATGAAAATAGTCAAATAAAAAAACGTAATAAACACAAAAAACATACACAAAACTCTAAAGTTCAATATCTAGGCTTAGAAAAAACCGAGTATTTATCACACTTGTGTCACTCAGTAAAAACTCATTGTTTGTTTTTTTCGTTTAGTATTTTCAGTTTTCATACTATTTTTTTTCTGCAGTGACAGCAAAAAACTTGTCATCCGTCATCTTGTATGTTGAAGTTCGTCTGCTATGTTGACATATCAGCGGAATTGCAAAATTAAGAGGTAGCTAAAAACCGATATTAGCCACCGTGGCTAATATCGATATAAGACCCGAGGGCTGATATCGGTCCATCACTTCCGGTCATATCAAATATGAAAACATGTTCATACTACTAAAAAATGTGATAACTTATAATATCTACCTCTTTACATGGATATTTCATAAAAATTTAACTCGCATTTTGGAAATCAAAATGTAAACATATGTTGAACGGTAATAATTAGATTGTGTTCAGAACTATCACTTCCTGTTCATCTGATAAGTGTTACATAGCTGTAAAATTGATAACTTTTAACTCAAGCAGTTAACATTTAATGATAAATGATTGAGATTGCGTCAAACAAAAGCATAATAAATTATACCTATGTGATGGACTAATTTGCACAGGTGACATAAAATAATGGATCTATTAATGAGAAAATTTAACCCTGGTTTGTCAAAGAAAAATATTATGCTATAGGACACCAAGTTCAGTACAATATTCATCAAGAACGTACTTGTTTTTTTCTTAAGTAACAGTATTAACAATGACCTTGACATTTGCGCTATCGCGTCGTCCTCTAACGATGTAGTCGATTTCTGATTTGCTCATTCGTGGGTGGTCTTCAGGGTGGTCGTATAACACTTTAGTCCATACTACCATGACAAGTAAATTACACACACCTTAAAAATATATTCATAAAATTTATCCATTAGTGCAATTAGTAACGTCCAAATAGCAACGTCGAAATTCTCAAGTTTTGATTTGCTAAAAGATAGATTTTATATTGAAATCAGCAAAAGATTTTCTCTAGAAATTTAGTGTCTTTCGAGACAAATTCATAGGAACTAAAAAGGATTGCTTCTTTTCATGCCTGTCGGAGGTCAAGGGTCTCAATGGGAACTTGTATTCCTATCCCGTCTGTTTAATGACACGAACGTGATGATAACACTGAAAAATTATGCTACTAAATAGCGTTTCTCATTACATGGTGTATCTTTGCAAGGGTTATTTTTGAACATTGAAAGGCATAAATACGCATGTATGTGCTGTTCATTCACATCATCTCTATGTTGTTAATATTTTTGATAAATTTCATAAAAATCGTAGAAGACAACTATGCACGACAAAATAATAATGTAGAAATATTGTTGATAAAAAATGAGCAGAGAAAGCAAGTGAAAGATTAGTAGGATCATACGTGCGCTGTTTTCCACTAGTGATAGAAATTTAATTTCTTTACGCCTATTCCGCTGCGCCCCACTAGCGCATGAACGTACCTTTTTCTTCCGTAAACAACAACTTCTACATCGCAGTATCGTATAGACTCTCATTTGTTTAATATCCAGCATCCAATCAGAATGCCCGAAACAACAATGTCAAACAAGGACGTTATAATGTTACCATAACAATGTTCTTGTTTCAGGCGTTATAATCGGATTACACAACGAGTACAGACGAGTGCGCGTGAATTTCTCTGTACCAGATCATGTGTACCAGAAATCGGCAATTTACGGAAGTATTAATTTTCATTAAATTGCACTATAACTAGACCCAGACTTCATTCTTAAGCCATCGAGATATTAGTGTTTGAAAAAAAACTAATTAGAAAAAACCGTTTGAGTGAAAGCGAGTATATGTTGTTAGTGATAAGTTTTTCATACATGTCTTGGCGAGAACTCAATTGGATGGAAATTGAAAGTAGAGGAACACAAGATTAACTGTCCACAACTGGACAAATTACCCAGTCAGACACAAGTAAATGTTTACATTTCGATAATTTGACCAAACGAACGAACATTATAAAATTACGCCACGGAGGCGGCCTTTACGCTTTTTGTAAGATTAGTTTTAACTGACCTTATTGTAATGTAAGGTTACTTTATTTTGACTTTTCGGATTTAAGTGTGTATATCGAAGAGTAAACCCTTTGTTAAAGATTATGAGAACAAGACTTGCTTATTGCATACTATCCTATATCGTCAATACAAAACCAGTAAGCTGTGCCTTATTGATGATTTTGTGCTAGCACACTGGAGTAAATGTCCACAGCTAGACATGTCAACCAACACTTGGATACATAATTCGGATTCTGAGGCAATCATTCATTTCTCTATCAGCTAAACCCAACGGCATCATGCACATGTAAAATATTAATAGTATATGTCTTTGAGCTTGATCTGACAGAAGATGAGATTAACGCCAAAACGGATGCCGTGGCGTGGCATAAGTAGCTTTAACCAAGGCTGTGTAGATTCTTACCAAAAATATAAAATATGAAGGGCCAACCATTTTGGTACGGAATTGAACACATTACTCCAGAGAAGGCAAATGTGACCACATTACCAAATATCTGACCTGAAAAAAAACAATTCGTGATTAATGCTATCTGCTGTTTAACTGAATCTCCTAAAGAACAGATGTTTGTCCTAAGAAGACGCAAACAATGTTTTTCTAAAACCAACAGGGAATTAATAAGGAAAAAACGTTGAAGTAGTAGAAATTCTAGTCCCTAAAGATAGTCATGTTGCCTCTTTTATAACCTTTTTTCTCTTATTTTTGCGTTATATTCAAACCGCTTGACGTTATGGAAAAAATAGTTCTATTCACTAGTGAAAATGCTGTTCTCAACAGTTGATTAGTTTAATATAATAACGTCATAATAAGAACTGATGACGTCAGAGACAAAACACCTTGATAATTAATCAAATATTTGTTATATATTTGGATCATAGTATTTATGAAATGACTTTACGATAGACATGTTATATTATAGTTATCTGTTTTTTATTAGTGAAATTTAGTTGCTATCCAAACGAGTGTACTTTTTGAAATAATAATAAAATAGCAGATTGATATATAAAACAACAAAAAATGTGTCTCAATGACACTGATGCCCAGCTTGGCGCATTTTGGTAAAGGTATAGGAACACCAAATACCAGGAACCAGTCCAAAGGTTGCAAGAGTAGTACTAGTTAGCCGATCAGTTCGCTGTTGTCTACTATAGAATTTGAACCAAACAATTAAGACACTATTTTCAGACTAAAATTGAAAGAGAACGTAGATTTTGATACCATATGAACTTCCCGTAAAAGTGGCGACAAACAATGATGGTCTCACACATAAAGAAAACCTTTTTTCCAAGTATCATTAAAGCGTAAAGTATTGGACTACAAAACATTGTCAGTGAGAACATCATGTTGTAGCTGTGTAAAATATTAAATGAGCTGTGAAGTCATCTTCCTTTAACGCACAGTTTAACCGATGGACGAACGAACGAACATACCGAAAATCTTTTGTTGGCGGGACATAAAAACGACAGTAGAGTTGTGAGCAAGTGTTCTACCTGATGTTGCTGTAGCAATTATCTGTGATCGCTCATACAATGGTGCCCATTTGGACAAAATTTGCATAATACACGGCAGAATACCACCCTACATAAATAGAAATTTAAATATTTATGTTAACCGGTTAACTCTCAATTTGGAGCTTTGTAATTGAATGAAGGTTTGGTCTGGACTTTGATAATGGTCTCAAATGACAGAATTAATCCGCTTCTGTTTTAATTTTTATTGAAAGTGGTTTAACGCCACTTTCAGCAAGTTTTAGATATATCTTGGCTTCCAGTTGCTGTTGGGGGAGGAAGAAGACTCGGTGAAACCCCCAATCTTCGACAGAAAAACTGGCAATCATTGTTTTAAAAAAATGGAGTCAAGCACGCCCTTGCCTGCATTAAGGCTCTAACACTCAACCTCAGTTATGAAAGGCACGTAATCAATGATCTAAATCAAATAATTTGCTATGAAATTTTTGAAAACGCATAAAAATAAGCAAAGTATGCTATTTATTCGTGCACCATCATCAAGTTAAGGCAAAATAATTATTGGGACGATATGGATGACATCTATACTAGATTTGAACGTATTTACAGACCAAAACGTACCAGTGTTTTTTGCGATGTGAGTGCAAAACTTCATCAGAAAGTTTTTATCTTTAATCATAATCGTGAAAACCATATAAGTGTTAGTTACATAGATCTATGATTGACTTCAAAGACTTTATAAATAAATCTTCATTAAAACTCGAAGACGTATATGTTTTCGTGATGACCGGGTGATCTGCCACGAGTGGCAGAAAACTTATGTCGTTTCGCGAGTGAAGCGAATGAACCATATGTCTAAGATCACACGAGCTTTTCCAAAAGTGCATGACGGTACATATTTCGTCCGTAAACACACAACTTTTTAAATCATGATAACCAATATACTCTCAGTTAGTTCTTAATTGTTTCCGATATCCAATCAAAACGCCCGAAACAAGAATGTTGTTATGTTACTACAAAAACGTTCTTGTTGTATACGTTGGATTGGATGATGCAACTAGTACAGATGTGTGCACGTGACCTCATCTGTACTGAGTCATCTGTACCAGAAATCGGTCATTACCGAAGAAAAACGATGTCAATTTACATGTATAAAGTAAAAATCATGACATGTCATTTAAGATAATGACATAAAGTTCGTAAAGTAGAACTCAGATGTAACTAGACATGACGCTACATTTCATTACGTGTAAAACGGTTCAGTTTTAATACCAAATTATAGTTTGAAAAGGATTTAGATGCAGAAAAAAATATGCCAACAAATAATGATAGGTGAATGTTTTACAAGCGATTTAATATATACAAACTGGGTCCGCTCCCATTGGTCGACACCCAGAGATGCCCAGAGCTTCCAATTGTTGCGGATAGAGGAAGCCTCAGCTCATTGAGGGTTGTCAGTTTATAATACGGAAAGTCTGACCGCGAACGGTAGTGGGAAACGTGTTTGTAGAAAATCATTCCCTTTGCACTGTAAAGACCCATTTTGTAGCTATCGAAGTGAGATGATTGCAGCAGCTAAAAATGCTAAATCATCCGTCCTTATCACAATCGCCAACCAAGGGTGTAATCCAATCTTAATTGACAAGGATTGCCAGTTTTCCTACCGCAGGTCGGGGGTTCTCTCCAGGTACTCCGGCTTCCTCCCCCAATAAAAACTGGACGCCATGAAAAAATTGCTGAAAGTGGCGTTAAAACACCATTCAAACAAACACAATCGCCAACCCTATTTTCTCGTCGATTTATTGTTTGTTCATTTGTTCTTGTTCTGAATATAGCAGACATATTGCTCGCTAGTCATCAATCAATCAATCAATCAATCAATCAATCAATCAATCAATCAATCAGATCTTACTTGGATTTTATAGGTTTTGCATGCTAAAGTTCCATCAAAGCTATAAAGAAATTATCAAGTATTTAATTAACTATAATAGTGGTGTTCCCTGGTGTTCGGTATTTTGTTATTACCTTCATTTAATGGATAAAACTTTATTGCTTCAAAATGGATAAAACCGGAAGGGTTTTGAGGTCGGAAATAACCGTCATAACATTTATGGTTGAAAAAAATCAATAACGGACAATGTAATGTTAATAGCATTTAAAATATCAATTTTTCTTCAGCAATATACTGGTTCCCCACAGTCACAAGTTAAAAATAACTTACAGAAGCAAGGCCGACAATTATTCGAAGAACTATAACTAAATATGGACTTGCGATAGCAGCATATGGTATCCCCATAGAAACCACGGAGAGTGCAATCATCATAATCAGTAGAACTCTTTTTCCACTATATTTTCCTGCCGCCCAGCCACCAAACACGCAGAAAACTGGAAAACCATAGTAATATGCGGATAAAACCTGGCCCTGGGTCTCACTGTCCCAGTCTACTAACCATTCCTATGGAATATAAAAAAATAAACAAATAATTCAGTGTAGCCAGTATTCATTATTCTAATATGACGTGCTTTAACGGCTTTGAGACCACAACTGTGGTAAAAAAATGATTTATCTATGAGCAACACGCGCTGAGAAGGGCGTGTTTTGAATGGCTGTTCTAATTACAAAACTGTAACTCCCACCGGAAAGCTATTTCATATGACGTATAAATCTTCTAAATAGCGACACGCGCTATAATTATCCGTTGCATTATATTGTGTGTTACATTGACGGAACAGCCAGTTTATGGCGGAAATGAGGTAGGAAAATATTATAAATGTACTCTAATTGTCTTATTAGAATAGAAATAATTCACGGAGGATGTGATTTATCATGGTTTTACCACGGGATGACCATTTATGTCTTTATTTTATCCCTCGCTGTCGCTCGGGATAAAATAATACGACATAAATGGTCACCCCATGGTAAAACAATGATAAACAACAGCCTCCGTGAATTATTTCTTAATTATACTGATTTAACAAAGGTTAGACACTACTAAGCTCATTCAATGCCAGGATAAAAATAGAACATAATGTGAAATCCACAGTAACAAGAAAATTTGTCTCTGCGACATTGATGAAGCGTGACATAGTTAGCACAGCTCTACAAAATTTTACCAGTAACGAGATCTATCATGTTGTCATTGTGTCTCAAGTTCATGAAGATGTGAATTCATCTTCATGAAAAAATTTCAACGCATATGTGAACTGACAAAAGAACGGACCGAAAATTTATATGTTTCTAACTTTTACTGCTGGACATAATCACAAAATTTATAGTTTAATCGGTTGAATGGGTTTTTAACGGCAAGCGAGCAGTGTTTTGGCTATATTGAGGACGAGACAAAGAAAAGGAGTATAAGGTAAGGATGAAAATATTTATAGCATGCTGCTTAAATGTGCCTATTATCTTAGAACCTACCAAAAGAGATATTAATGGTACAAGGAGCATGGCATTCTCCAAATAAGTTGCCCACTATAGACCAGGTTCTCCAATTATAACCATCATCAACCGAACGGTACGGCATACCATTTGCTACTGAAACACGATATGGGCAGTTCTGTAAGGCGATTAGTTTTTATTTAGATAGAACCGGAGTACCGGTAGGAAAAATAACAATCATTTTCAATTAAGATTAGAGTCGAGAAAACCCTACCTGCAGTGAAGCTCGAAACCGCAATCTCGCTGCTTACAGGCACTTGATCATTAGTAGATACCAACGCATTTCAAGGGCATCAAATTTCAACGGAAGTTTTATTTAAAATATATGGAGCTTATCATCAAGGGTACTAGTTCGCATCTGCCCTGGCACAATTAAAAATACATCGATGTTTAATTTTATTCAAATTAGTTCTCAGTTTTAAGGATTCCTTTACTTACATTGTCTTTAATTAAAAATAAATAGTCTTTGTGTAGTTAATCAGGAACACCATTTCAAGAAAGGTTCTAGATCTTGGCAATGTAGGGCTTAACAAAAATAAAATATTTTAAATACTGTAATGTATTTAGAATATGATTACAACCTAACCAGCGACTGTTTAAAAAAATTTATAAAGTACTCACATCGTCTTTACGGCTGCTATTCCCCAAAAATGACTGGTTTCCATTATTTGTCTGGTTCTTATTTCGTGGCTTAACCATACAGACAATAGCCATACTCATGCACATACGCAAGGTCAAGGACATAGTTATAACTGCTAATGACAGAAAGGTTACACCCCAGCGTTTAGACGTATACATTTCAACTAATGAAGGGCGTGGCGTTGGCGATACTTCGACAGGCGACGAATCAACGACAGCAAAAGTAACATGACGTTTAGAATTTGATTGTTTTCTTCTGCACGTGTCATCATCCTCCGCAACGTAGCTGCCGTTTTGAACAGATCCATTTTGAGAAGACTCTACTGAAACAAAACACTGAACGTTGATGTTATTGTTATTACATTTTATGTATTGTATAGTCCTCATACATGTTGTCTTCGCGCTCAAATGAATTGAAGACCTACAATTTAATCGTTCAATGTGTGCAATGACTTTCAAAAAATCTGGAAGTCACACAGTGCAAACAATTCTGAGATTTAATGGGAATCTTCCATTCTATATGTGATACAAAATACATCAGCATTTTCTTAGCAGTTTCTTAAAAAACTAGCTACATAAAATTGCAAAATCAAATTACCGTTTCTCACAAGACTACCGAATTACTCGAATAAAACTCTCTCTTTATAGCTCAAATAATCTACATCGAAACACTTGTTTAACCTACAATATTTCTACGGAATATTTCAATTCACTGGCGGTCACACAAGACAAATAAATGAATGATTTTACTTTGCACAACTTTCGCCTATACGTTGTAGAAATTGTAAAAATTTAAGAAACAATTTTTGTTCTCTTTTGAAGACTTCATCGGTAATTGTCATAGTATCATACATGATATACGTGGACAAATTATCTGAAATGGTAAATGAGAAGTAAAGAAACATATGTAGAACAAAAACATCATTGTAAAAATGAGTTCTCTGATAAATAAATTAATCTTACCGTCCGAAGTCATCATTTTTAGGATGATTTGTATGGTATTGCTATTAATCAACGCAGTTCACACTAAATACTTATTTATTATACACATATATGTGATGAAATAACTTCAAACGTGACATAACATAATAAGCAGAAAAATCTCTAGCTCGCAATATAGAACGTCATTATTTATACGATAAGTGTGCCCATTACCCGATTGCTGTATTGTACTTAATGTACGAAAAGAAATAAATTTTGAAACAATCACTGATTCGACTGATTCGTTCCATCGAATTTTCTGTTTCGAAGACTGATAAGGCGTACTCGACTCCTTACCAATAAGGACACAGAGAAATATTTAATTGTGATAAATAGATGAAAATCGTACAAATTCTCATGTGATACCATATGCATTATTAACACGCGATTATAATATATTTCTTTTTTCACATTAATATCAGGCAAAAATCATGGAATTTACAAATATTTAAAAAAAAGTTATGTACAACATAAGTGAATCGCTCGTTTTCAATGCAAAATTCAATAACTTAGGTGTGATTGACTTTTATATGTATTTGTTGTTTCTACAACTAGATTGTTTTGTTTGAATGGTGTTTTAACGCCACTTTCAGCAATTTTTCAGCTATTTAATGGCGTCCAGTTTTTATTGAGGGAGGAAGCCGGAGTACCCGGAGAGAACCCCCGACCTGCGGTAGGAAAACTGGCAATCCTTGTCAATTAAGATTGGAGTCGAGTACACCCTGCCTGCAGTGAGAATCGAACCCGCAATCTCAGTGTTGACAGACCACGTGGTCAATGATATGACAGACGAACTACCTTGACCACTCGGCCACCGAGGCCCCTCTACAACTAGAAAAACCTTTATTACAAGTAAGCGAATTTGTGCAGTTAAATCTGTCTTCAGAGACTAGCATGAAATCCTCCATTTTCATATCTGTGATATCTGATATGTAATACACATTTAACATATATATCCTGTTCAAAGACCGTTTAAAGTAAGTCGCCAATGTCTGTTAAAAATGGTTACTTTATACATCATCAGCACAATTATTAAAAAATAAAAAATAGGAAAACATAAAATAAGAACCAGGATCTGCATGAATTATAAATAAAACATTTATTTCGTTTAACCATATAACCAATTCTATCAGGATACTCGGTGACCGAGTGGTTAAGGTAGTTTTTAAACTATTGATCATGTAGTCTGTCAACTCTTAGAATGCGGTTTCGATTTTCACTGCAGACAGGGTATACTCGACTACTATTTTAATTGACAGGGATTGCCATGCAGTTTTCCTTCCGCATGTCGGGGATTTTCTCCGGGTACTCCGGCTTCCTCCCCCAATAAAACCTGGACGCCAATTATATACATGTAGCTAAAATGTCTGAAAGTGGCGTAAAACATCATTCAAACAACAAACAAACAATTACCGAAAAATACCGGAAACATGCCACTAATATATATAGATAGATATATTATATGGTTGTCACAATACTTAGACGTTTGTATATAATTTACTTACCGTGACTGTATGACAAGTACATTTGTCATCCTATATAATATATACAAAATTGCGGAATTAGATTACTGTTACCATGTCTATTGTTACTATTCACCTCGGTTAATGAAGCTATATTTTTATATAGATGATATTGGCCGAGGGGTCTAAACCGCTGGACATTATTCAGGCGAATGGGTTATATATTTTTTTTATGAAAATCTATATGTACATGTAACATGACAATATTCAGGTATATTCTACATTTATTAAGAGATTAAGATTTAAAACGATTGATTTTGAATGTTTGCTTAACGTCCAGAAAGCAAAATGTCTGCTCTTCTAAGGCCAAGAACAAGTTACAAAGAATAAATCAACGGGGAAAAGGGAGGACCCAACAGGAACATTTTCCCGGTCAGTTGAAAACGTATATATTATTGGGTAGGGAATGAGACTTAAGCTACAATGAGCCTACCCTTTTTCGATTTCTATAAAAGAGGTCTTTATCGTGCCAGAAGCGTGGCACTCTCCAAACACGTGTCCCACTGTAATCCGCGTCATGTTTCCCGTATTAACCTTACAAACCTAACTAAAAGATTTCCTATTGCTTGCTAAACATCAATCAATCAATCAATCAATCAATCAATCAAATCTGCCATAGATGGGTTTTAGCTCCTCCCATATTTATTGATTTTGTTAGCCTCTATAAAGTAGAAATAAGCAAAACAAATTAATTAATCAATTGATTTCACATTTGAAAAAGTATTTCATTCTTATTGACTACACTGAAATAAATTATTTAAACTTTTAATTATACAACGGGTAATACTAATTTCCCGAAATTTCCGATAATGTCCTGAAAAAGTAGAAATATCGTCATAGCTGTGTTTACCTCTTGATGGATAAACACTAATTTCTAGTCAATCTGAGATATGCAAAAATATTATGTGAAATAATTTTTTTAAAGTGTTTTTGTAGGAGAAAAGTTTGACTTGTAGAACTACCTGTCGTATCCGGGAAATGTTTTTATTTCTGCATAAAATTTATTCAAAGTTTTTTTTCAAATATATTAAAAGTTAAACAGAAAGTTTAAAGAATGTAAAACTGCGTGAAAAGTTGACCTGTAGGAGGATCTCAAACAATGATAATGTAATAAAAAAAAGTCGATGTTTGTCCCTTTTAGCCAAAAATGTTTCCCAACCCGCCTCTTGATACGTAACTAAGTATTGTGTATGGTTATGCCTATTATTAGAAAAGTACATTACTCTAGGACATTCCCGTCGAGAACAAAACGTACCTTGCGAAGTTGTAGCTTGATGTGGGTTATGTTGTTCTAATCATTTTTAGACAAACTATGAATCTTTGCTAGATCCCTATTTTGTATGTCAGCAGCGACTTCGGGACTTTCTACTATTACATAAATGCTTGTGTCGTCTGCAAAAAGGTTAACACAAGCATTGCTATCTTCCACAATATAGTTAATTAATAATAGAGACATTAAAGGTTCTAAAATGAAACCATTAGGAATACCTGTATTAATAGATGTCCAGTCAGAACTAAGAATCGTTGTTCGCTCCCTACGGATAGGAACAGATTCCCATCGATACCGTAATTCTATAGTTTGAAAAAGATCCCTTTATACCTTACACGGTCAAACGCCTTGATTATGTCACAAAACAACCGTATTTTCTTTCCCATTATCTAAGGCTTTAACAATATCGTTGGACATGCTTATGAGTTGGTTTATGGCAGAATCACCTCTAGTAAATCCCGACTGACTGCGTATAATTATACTGCTCTGTAGTAAAACATTTTGACCATCTTTATAGACACGTCTCTCCATACACATTGGATATAACTGTAAGTAACGAGGTAGGGATATAAATTTTACTAAAATTTCAATTTCAAACGTTTTATTGAAATAAATCAAAGGGTATGGGATAACAGGCATAGCCTATATAAATCCTATCCCAACAATTACATGATGGAAAGTTGTCGAATAGCAGATAAAAAATGTATATTATTAAAAGCCATGTTTCACTCACCACACAGAGCACTCATCTTTAGCATTGTTAGAGGGACAATATGTAATTTTCGTAAAGTCAGACGTAAGTTAATTTAAGTAAACCACTTGGTCGATGACTCTGCATGCTGTTGGACTGTTAGTCTCCAAGGGTATAACCAGCCCATTAGTCACACTTCGGTGCTGACAGCCATATCATTGATTCTTTCAGTGATATAGTCATTGTCTAAATTTTTGGAGTAAAATTTTAAAAAAATATTTGATTGTAAGGTTTTTCAATGACTTACCCGGATTAAGTATAACGTTTCGGAATTTTGGTGATACAAACTCTTCAACATCTTAATCATTTGGGTTTTAAATATTGTTTGGGTTTGAGCGCCATTTATGGGTCTTGATTAGGCGAAACCTGTGTCTGGCGTATTAAATTCTATAACGTTGGTATATAACGATACCTTGGCATCTTTGATGTCATTATGTGCAACCACCGGGAATGCCTCTGTTGTTGGACTGTTAGTCCCCGCGAGGGTATAACCAGCCCAGTAGTCACACTTCGGTGCTGACAGGAATATCATTAATTCTTTTAGTGACATGGTCATTGTCTAAATTTACGTCTTAAAATAGAAAATTATTTAAATTGTAAGGTTTCCTTATTTTTATGTTGTAGATAGCCTTAGCCAGACTTGGTATAACGTTTTGAAATTTTGGTGATGCAAGCTGTACAACATCTTAATCATTTGGGTATTAAATGTTGTTTGGGTTTTGATCTCCACTGATGACTTGATTAGACAAAACGTGCGTCTGCCATAGTAAATTCTATTAACCTTGGTATCTTTGATGGACATTTTATTTAAGCAACGTAAACCATCACTATTCTCAGTACTATGTGTGGGGAATGGAACAGTTGGTATTATTGCAATAAATAAGATAAATTCCGCCATGCCTGTTCATATATATCAAACTGTTTTACTATTATAAAATTTGGAGTAGATAGTTATTTATTTAGTACAGAGCAGAAGCGAGATGTACAATTTGGTTTATATTGGTATGATTGGGGAGAAGGGTAATTTTGGAAAGCTATTTTGACTGAATAAAAAGAACATAGAAGAAGATAACCAAAGAAAATATATGGGTAAAAACCTAGGCGTTTGTAAAGATTTCGTTTAAATGGTCTTTTTAAGATCCTTGTTGATAAAATTTTAGACCATTATGTTTGTGATTATTTGTCCTCTCTATGGCAATATCATTAATACAAATTGGAATATTGTCTTCGTGTTTTCTAGATTTTGTTTTACTGGCGTTAAAGGTTATGCTCCAGTCAGTGGCCCATTTATGGAGTCTGATTGTAAAGATTCTGTAGCTGCTTCCGGATCGTCAACAACACATTATATAAAGCAGTATCATTATCATATTGTTTGATTGTATTAAAACTATGTCATTGGCAAACAGAAGAAACAGATACGGACCAAGTATTGATCCTTGTGGCACACCGCCATGACTAGTAACCATCCATGCAGACTCTGTTTTTGATCGGACAGTTAGTTTGCAAAGTCCTCATAATTCTGTATTTCAACAAATTATGAACACGATATAGCCTTTATGCCTTAAAGACATAACAAAATATAAATCTTACATCTTTTAAATATCTAAATTCTTCATTGTAAATAATTAACACAAAATTTTAAATAACACACTCAAAATTAAAAATATGCACTCAAAATTTTAAATTTCGCACTCAAAATTAAAATATATGCACTCAAAATTTTACGAAAACACACTCAAAAGATAGATTGAAATTACACACTCAAAATTTTAATTCATGCACTCAAAACTGAAAATTACGCACTCAAATTTGTGCCCATTGTTTTCGCGCAAAACTCATAAAGATATAAATAATTCATTTTCCTTTTTTTTAGTCTACTTTCATTTGTCACATATTTAAGAAAGTTTGTATAAAAAGTGATAATGTAGTGTCCGAAAATAGAATATTTTAAAGAACAACAATTAGTACGTAAAGGTTAAAAAAATTATGTGTCTAAACTAAAAATACCAAAAGTACACGGATACTTATGACATGCGCGAAACACATGTTCCGACGAAGTAAATGTAAAGAATTTAAAAGAATTTAATTTTGTTTCGTTTGTATACACTCGAACAACAAATGATAAGACTGTTCTAGAAGTCATTTTTATTGAAGTAAAACATCTTCAGCGATCACATCTTGATATGTCTCAATAAATATTAATTTACACCTGTATTTTTGTTCGCAATAATTATAGGTGTTATAAAAACTACTAATCTATTAACAAATATATAACGTCTGCAATATGACAGTGCCATAGGCAAGATTTTACTCTTCAGTGTACCTAAAACATTTAGTCATGAAATTTTATCACTTTTCTCAAGTCAGGTTTTTGGTGTTTTTGGGCAAAATGGGAGTACAATAGTTCGAGAATCTTCTGCCGTTCTGAAGGGAGCTTGGGACGACATAAATGGTCATCCCGTGGTAAGCAATGATAAATCACAGCCTCCGTGAATTATTTCTATTCTAATAAGACAATTAGAGTACATTTATAATAATTCCGTACCTATAGAAAACATCATTTCCGCCATAAACTGGCTGTTCCGTCAATGTAACACAATATGTTGCAACGGATAATTATAGCGCGTGTCGCTATTTATAAGATTTATACGTCATATGCAATAGCTTTCAAGTGGGAGTTACAGTTTTGTAATTGGAACAGCCATTTAAAACACGCCCTTTTCAGCGCGTGTTGCTCATAGATAAATCATTTTTTTACCACAGTTGTGGTCTCAAAGCCTTTAAAGCACGTCATATAAGAATATGTTGTTTTAAACAGTTTACAGTAAAACATGTGAAATCTATCTGAAATTTATGGCAAAGTTATAATATATAAAAAAAGAAACAAACATTTTTTATTATGTCCTCATATCATAAATCATAGTACAACAGGATCTGGTTGAAGATGTATGGTTAAACGCACTTGAAGACGCCGAGGATATCAACATCGAAATGACCAACTTCTCCGACTACGTGACAGATCACTTGGTAGATAACGAAGTTCATCCGCAAAAAATGGAACCACTTCGAAAACGCAGGACCAAGGACCAACAATCACTTAGAATAATTGCACAGCAAAATAAAGATACTACAACATCACGCGCACCCTAATGTCTTCCAACTGATTGAACTACAAAAGAAAACTCAAGCAAATACAAAGGCCAACCAGATTCAAACACAGGCAGGAGGAATTCATCGTCAGAAACAGAAAAAGCACAGACATCGACCGCAGACTTCAGACACTAAAGACAAGACTCATCAACATGGACATGACAGTGTTTAACTATGCTGACCAAGCTACCTTCTGCTTCACTTTGAACTCCGCCAGTAAATTTATTTAAGTTTAATTTTTTTTAGCTATGTTTAATAAAAAAAAATGTTTTTTATTATGTTTAACTCATATATTATTTTCACCTGTTACTTATTACTGTAATTCAATTATATATGTATAATATTCTGTCTTTACTTAACTTATTACTTTAATAAATGCTTGTTAATTTGTACTGTAATGTTTAATTTGTTATATGAACAGGCCTGTTAGTCTTATAAGAAATGTAAACATAAATGAGACACTTAATGTAAATAAGGATACTGTAACTGATATGCAACAATTATACTTTAAACCTATTACTGAACATTTTATTGAGAAACAAATTATGAAACTTAGTGCAAAGAAAGCCACTGGTATAGATGACATATCAACTAAAATTATCAAGATAGCTGTCCCAGTTATCAAAACACCAATCAAAGAACTAATCAATAAATCTCTAGAGACATCAGTTTTCCCAGATAAACTTAAAATATCACAAGTTGTACCAATACCTTACTTAAGGATAGTTACCGACCAGTTAGTGTTCTACCAACTATCTCCAAACTTTTTGAAAAAGCGATAGACATACAAATAAATGATTTCATGTGTATTTATCTGCATTTAGACCAGGTTACAGTTGCCAGGATATTTTAATTAAATTTATATGCTGCCCAAAGTTCATAAACTTGGAAATCCTGGCCGACCTATTGTCTCTGCATGTAGCTGTCCTACTGAAAACATCTCCAGTCTTCTCCATGACATGTTTATGCCAATCGTGGAGAACCTTCCCACTTTCGTTAAGGACACTACCCATGCCTTGAACATTCTAGAGCATTTTGAACCAGAGAAACCTGATGATTTTCGACTCTTCACGATGGACGTTACTGCTCTTTACACCAGCATTCCTAACAACGATGCCTTAATCGCCTTGAAACACTTCCTTGATAGA
This sequence comes from Limnoperna fortunei, assembly GCA_944474755.1. Taxonomy (NCBI): domain Eukaryota; kingdom Metazoa; phylum Mollusca; class Bivalvia; order Mytilida; family Modiolidae; genus Limnoperna; species Limnoperna fortunei. The sequence goes on from OX104122.1 coordinate 37,214,603, forward strand.
CGACCGAATCCTTACATAAAAACTGACATCATCTTACGACTGGCTGAGTTGGTTCTCACTTTAAATACTTTTCAATTCAATGGTAGTTTCTATTCACAAACTGGTGGTGTGGCCATGGGCACAAAAATGGGACCTAGCTTTGCGTGTCTGTTTGTTGGCTATTTAGAGGAGAAAATGTTCTCTGAATACATGGGACCTGTTCCAGATCTTTACAAAAGATATATAGACGATGTATTTGGAGTCTCTTCCGATAGTCCACAGGAACTCCATTCATTCATTGACTTTGTCTCCTCCTACCATCCTGCCATCAAATATACTTTTAACATCACCCAGGAAAAACTCTCCTTTCTTGACATTAAGTGCCGCATTCTAGATAACAGAATTACCACATCCGTTTTTTACAAACCCACAGATGCCCACTGCTATCTCAATTACGCTTCCTGCCATCCAGAGGCATGCAAAAATGCTATTCCGAAATCACAATTTTTACGACTTCGTCGCATTTGTAGCAATGACTCAGATTTTAAACAACAGAGCGAAAAGATGAAAACATTCTTTGTTAATAGAGGATATCCCATTAGGGTTTTAGATAGAGCTCTGTCTTCGGTCTCCCAGATAAACAGAACTTCGGCATTGGAGTCGAAGAAACATAAATCGAGTGATCGTGTTCCCCTGGTACTTACGTACCATCCTCACAATATTGCCATCCGGAACAGTGTTTGACTCGCCCCCTGTAATGGCCTTTAGGAAGGGAAAAAGTCTGAGACAACACCTTGTCACCAGCTCCTTGAAAAGCGCTACTAGTCGCCAACTAGCCAATTATTTTGGCACCAAGAAGTGTGAGCGACCTGGGAGACTGACGAAGTTAAGGGCCCAAGTAACACATTTACCCTTAGGAGCGGATTTACCTGCATATCCGAAAATTTAATCTATGCCATTCAGTGCAAAAGATGTTCGATGCTGTATATCGGTGAGACCTACCGTAGACTGGGTGACCGTTTTGCGGAGCACATTAGGAGTGTCCGGAAGGGGGGTGACTGTCCGGTGGGTCGCCAATTTAGACAGCTAGACCATCATATTTCGGATATGCATGTCACCGCTCTTATGGAAACTAGCATGGGCGAAAAACAACGACAATCTTTGGAACAGAGGATTATTAAGTTCCTAGGATCTAGCCATCCGTTTGGGATGAATGTAAAAAACACTTTTTCATGAGTGTCCACTTATGTTTTTTGGAATTACTAATGAATGTAATTGAGAAAGTTCAAGACCTTTTGTTAGGTCAAGTACAACAAAAAGAAATTTTTCTGGTTATGTCTATGTGTGTGACCGATCACAGCTATCCGCCATTTGTCATTTAGTCTACTCTCCTTCCTTGTCCTATACGGATGTGTTGTTCTTTGTCTCCCTCTTTCTCACCCTGAAGAAGGTCTTTGGACCGAAAGTTCGGGCCCATCTTTATTGTTGTTTGATTTTTAATTTTTAATTTTAATTTTTATTTGTCTTTTCGATTTTACCTTTTAACCTTGTGGCGTACATGACCTTTATTACTACTCTTATTATTTATCTCGCCACCACACAACCTTCATTATTATTCTATTTTAATTAAAATTGTTCTTTTTGCTGTTAGATATAGTTTGGCATCCCTGACATCACTAGTTCCATTAATAAAACCTCTCATTTCATGTTTATTTTCAACATTTTTATCGGATATTGATATTTTATGTTTTTAGTCAAATGCGAGGTTTCATCTTTGAACGCATTTTCCCGTGCGCAAATTCCGCAAGAAAATCGTGCGGAATGTTTCAGTTAAGTTTGATATGAAAAAAGTTTGTACAACCATGCAAACTGCGCTAAACTTAAAGAAAAATATCTAAATTTTCTAAAAATTGTCTTACCTTAGTATATCATGGATTTTGTAAGTCCTGTTTGAAGCTTTATTTGAGGTGTCCCTTAACTCCCATTACATTTAATGGCTGACCCCAATTAAATCTATCTTATGGATCGTTTTAGACGAAACAAATTTTCCTTGTGTTACAATTGCGACAAATTGTATTCGTTCCGCCATTAAATATAACTCGATTCCGTAATGTTGATAAACTGTTAAATTCAAAATGTCAGCTCGCAGAAAAATTTCGTCTTGATATTTCAAACATGGATTACTTAATTGAACATAGTTTAATTCATTGAAAACATGTATAGTCTTTGTGTTTATGTTAGTTTCATGATATTTCAAATGTAAAAATATGCAGAACTTCTGAAAAAATTTTGCTCCGAGAAAAATCAACTGACAGATAAAACCTCACATTTCAAATAATAAAAAAAATGTAAAAGTCAGATAAAAATGATAAATATAAACGTGAAATGGGAGGTTTTGTGTTATAGAACTATGACATCACCAGTGTCTGAAATCCCTAGTGCTCCTTTCAGTGCTGCATGTTTTTATGCTTTGGCTATGCTTATATCTTTTTATTTTCTTAATATATAAACATTTGTGCTTTTTGATGCTTGTGTATGCTGTTAACATATTTTAGTGCTTTTTCTGTTTTATTTGCTTTTTTGTATCCCATGTCTGCTCGTTTTTATGTGCTTAAATGTATCTTACCTGAGCTTTCTATGTTTTATATCGGAGTAAATCTCTCATGTCTGCATGCTTTTGTGTACTGTATTTTGTCCTTAAACATGCTTTTACCATTGATTTTATGTATGCAATGTATTGTTTGCTTTGTTTGTTTGTACTCACATGTCTTAATGTCGGTTTCAAAAGCTCATCAGAGCTTATGTTATATGTATATAATTTTTGTTATCATTTGTCTTACCGACTATAAATAAAATTTACTTGACTTGACTTGACTTGACTCTGTACTGTAATTCAATTAAATATATATGATTCTGTATTCTTTACTCATTACTTACCAAGGATTCGTTTATACATGTTTTACTGTAGTCTTTTACAGGTAAAATTAATTGAGTTTGCTTACTATCTATTCACGTTTCTCCAACATACTTTTTACATGAAATATCAAATGTTGGAGAAACATGAACACACCAAAATTTACAATCATTAAAGAAAAACAAATTGTTTCTGTTATTATGAATTTTACCGAACACCTTAATTGTATATACATTAACTGAAAAAACAACTCAGTTTGTTTGAATGAGGTTTAAGGTCTGGTCAGTTTTCGTAATTTTACAGCTAGATTAGGGCGTCTAGTTTTGTATTGGCCAAATAAAAAATATTGAAATCTACATATGACTGTCCATACATGATTTACAAAATGTATCATATTGGAGATTTCTCGAAATTCGAATGAACAAATTTCAACGAAATTCAAATGTATACAACTTTAATTTAAAACATTAGGTTTGCAATGTGACATAACCTACTAGTGGCGGAAAAACACAGTTGCTTGTAGTTCTGTGTTAATTCAAACTAGATCTTATTAATACATATCATTATCTGTAAAAATATTCCAGTATTTATATTTCACACTTCATAATTTTTGTATAGGTATGCACAAGATGAAAGCTTTTGAAGTTTTAGTGATTATTATAAGTAGATCAATTACATTTTATACAAAATTTCAAATGGATGTCTTCTTTTTCCCGTCTAATGATTTTCAAAAGCTAATCTGGGCCGTATTCGTAAATATCATTATCTGTAAAAATATGCAGCTATTTATTCACAGTTATAATTTATGTAAACGTTTGCAAATGTACTGCATAAGATGAAAGCTTACTACGTTTGAGTGACTTTTTTAAAACTAGATCATACATATTTTATTTATTTAATAATTACTCAACGAAAGACAACACATTAACAAAAATTTATACAATAATAAACAGACAACACTTTCTTTCTAATTACATCAATCTAATTAAAATTAAATCCCCCCTTGTTGTTATTGTCTCTGTAAAGATCTAACAACATCCCATGACAAGTCATCTTATGTTGAACATCTGTATTGACCAATTAAAAACTGTGTTCACCCCTGTTATTATTTGGAATCTCTCTGGTATTATTTTACCATTTTCATCAGTAAACCCGAAGTTAAGATAAAAGCATTGATTGGTTATTTTTTTGGATACCCAATTTTTTAATTGGACAATATTTATATCAAAAGTGATCTTAACAGGGACAGTAACAAAAAGGAGGAGTTTGTGAAAGATTTATTTTAAATAGATTGTAAATACATGTACATGTGTTTTAATAGGTCTAAAAGAATGTATTAATATATGGCTTGAAAGCGCATACAGACGGTAACATGCAAGACAGATTGATAAAATATGCATGATTATTTTTCAAAAGGAAACTTAAATCCTCGTTCGTATTATTTTTAACTTCCATTAAAAACTAGATAACCCTATATCATTTGGATTATGATTTGATTATTTGATTGATTGCTTTACGTCCAGCGAGAGCAGTATTTCGGAAGAACTAGTTAACACACAACAAATCAACGTGAAAAAGATATGGGACATAGCGAACACAATTTTGACTTCCCTTGGAAAAGTATGGAGTATGGGTAGGGGTGGACAACTCAGCCCTCCGCACCATGAACTGACAACCCCCCAACGAGAGGACCTCTCCCATCCGCGCCACCAGAGGAAGCCCCAGGACGCTCCACGGGTCAAGCACTGGGACCCCCAGTGCTTAACCCGTGGATTTGGATAACCTATTTCTTAAAATAGGTGAGTTTGCATATCTTGTACCACTAACAGGGTGGCAGCACACCTTTTAAATAAAATTTAGTTGAATATCAACGTAATTAATATTAAAACTTCATATGAATAAAGAAATCACATTTGCCCACGGTTTGTATAATTTGCGTTTAAAGTTGAAATTCCAATATATGTCATATTCTAACGAATCACCTTTCAGGTTAACTTTCAAAACGATCGCTTTTTAATAGACATAAGTTATAAACTGATGAATGTGTTATAAAATTTTCTAGTGGAATATATTACTCGCTTTTCATCCGGTTCTACAAGTTGAACACAATTTAGAATCAAAGTTAAAAAACGAATAAAGTCGAGAAAAAAACATTCTGTTTGAATTACATTGATATGTTGATTCGTTCAAAACTTATGCTTCAAAAATATAGCAAGACACCCTTCCGGTTTTTTTTCATTTCCTTAGATTAGGGTCTCCCGTATCCATGGAACTCATTTGACATGTTCTGAAAAGTTCCAAAAACTCGTTAATTTAAATATACCGTCGTATTCTAACGAATAGTCGTAGCCTCGCTTTTTTTTCGAGTTACTCCGACAAATCACACACAAAACTAACATCGGATTATAACGGCAGTTAAATTCGGCCTACCATTAGGAAATCTTGCGATAGCCATTTTCCATCAAATAACATTCTACCACTTTAACGCGATTGATTATTGTATTTACCCAAACCGGAAAATGTTTTGCAATTGTAAACTTTGAACATGTTACTGTCTTGAGACAACTTGAATGCAGTTCGCTATCGTTACGAGATTCTACAGCCTCATTTATTGCCCGCAATCGATGTCCATAGGGAGGTTTTTCAACATCATAATGCCAAACGCATACTGCAAGGATCGTTGTTGACTTTTTTGAGCATCAGAACGTACATGTTATGCGTTGGCCTTCACGGTAACCAGATCTAAAACCGATTAAGCATCTAGGGGATGAGTTCGACCGCCGCCTCAAACACTGCAGGAATTACTGCACGCACTTCATGTTGAATGGCACAGAATTCCTTGGGCTCGAGTACAGCGGTTAATTCAGTCTATCCCCAGGCGTATTAGAGCTGTTCTGCTGGCAAACAGAGGACATACAAGATATTGACGGTTGTTCTGCAAAATATTGCATCCCGATGGAAAATTAACATTTTTGGTAAAAGTGACCATTTGTCAACATTTGTTCCAAATGTTAGTGTTCTGTGTGTTTTGTTTCTGTTGTAATTTATAATTGAAATTTATGAAGTAAAACATAAGTTTTCTTTTTCAAGAGAGTATATAATTTGACAAGGCTAATATTAGACAAAGACTCTTTCAAGGTGACATGTTACATATTCTCCTTATTCATCTTCTTATTGAGTAATACTTAACGCCTGTTATGTTGAGTTCTGTGTGTGATACCGATGAATAATTGAAATATTTTATTCAAAGGGCCGGAGTGATTAAGGTAGTTCGTCTACTATTGATCACGTGGTCTGTCAACACTGAGATTGCAGGTTCGAGTCTCACTGCAGGCAGGATGTATTCGACTCCAATCTTAATTGACTGGATCGCCAGTTTTCCTACCGCAGGTCGGCGGTTTTCTCCTGGCATAAAACTGGACGCCATGATATAGCTGAAAAATTGCTGTAAGTGGCGTTCAACACCAATCAAACAAACAATATTCTATTCAAATTAGCACAATTAAAAGGACAACGAAATTATGTAATTTCGATGAAAAAAAATTTCAAATGAAATGTAGTCAACTTTGCTAATAAATTATGCAACATATAAAATATTATTTATTTTGCATTCGATAACTATGTTTAACGTGTTGTTTGACGTCGGTTTAAACGTAACGTTCTATATACCGCTAAGGTCCCGTTATGAATGACGGCGCTCATATAGTTTATAGAAATATTACCGTGTGTGGCAATTTCGGTATCGCCCTAAAACGAAAACAGAAATTTTAGGCAACACACTGTTAAACTTCGCGATTTATAAAACACAAATGCACAAATCACCTCCTTGGCAAAGGCTTTTCACAAATGTTGTACGATTGTAATTTAGTAAATGCTATTTCCAAATTGCGGGCTAAAGTCCCTGGATCGCGTAAGTTGATGATTTTATCGCTCGTTAAGTTAACTATTTCATTTTCCGTACGTCGGACTTTTATCGTTCGTACATTAGCCGTACATCGTTCGGATATGGTTCAATAAAATCGTTTTTCTTTTGTAGAACGTATATTATTAAATAATACGTAAAATCGGCCCTAATTAGCATCTTGATTACTGAATAAATATAAAATGATTAATAAATATTTTCGATTGGACCGCAGAGATTACGGGAAGCCATATTGCCCGATACGATCTCACCTCCGATCGGTGAGCTATTTCGGGAATTCTTGCCGTTGATTAAAACGATTGTCATGACATTTCTTGTAGTGAAACGTATGGTTTGTTGGCAAGGTTGAGCTCACTGAGAAAACAAGTCTGAATTGAATATGAGTACGATTAATAGTATTTACAACAGTATTGACAGGAAACTTTTTGCCAAACACCCAACTTACTTTATCTTTGTCCCGTGACACATACTGTTGTGGTGGGAAGGCTTTGTTTTACTAATGCCTTTCCGTTTATTTGGATGCCCGAAATTTTTTTCGCAGTTTTCTGGGCTATTTTACATGATGGTGGTTTAATATTTGTATGTTGATTGAATGATTTTCGATATAAACATATTTTATTCGCGAAATGCATGAATTGGATTGGATAGCAGGACCAAGTCTATGTATATTCTCTCCATTGTAACATCAAACAATGGCACAGAGATGTCATAATTAAGTCAAAGAAAGACAACTCAAATTCTATTGTTAGCCAAAACCTCAGTTATTGTAATGTTTCTTTGTAATTATTAATAAGTAAAATAAATACGAATTATCTGATGATTTACATGTATAAAGCATAACCAAATGTGAATAGATTCCAAGTAAGGATATGGAATGTGAGATCTGTGGCTTTTCGAGTACATGAAAAAAGCAGGAAGGAAATATAGATGATAGATAACTAATAATAATAAATAAATAAACAGAACAAACATATATACAAACAAAATAGAGAAACAACACATAATATTTTAGTCATCATAATTACCATTAGTGCTTTCATTATTATTATTAATTAATAGTCATTTATATCCCTGTATCATTTTAATTAATTAAATAATTAATTAATAATTAAATCTTTTACTTTCCTTTATGAAATCATGCACAGACAGGACCAAAGTTTTATTGTGTTCATTATTACAAATTGGACTGCCATATAAAATATTTTGAATGTTTAAGTGCAAGAATGCCAATACTCCATGCTCTTGCTAGACTGACTTGTTATACGGAATGTTCATCCAGAACAGCCATACAGAACTGTCTTGTTCTGTATTGGTCTTGTATTGATTATGTGTCAGCTGTATTGGCCCTGCACTCTTAGGGATCTCGAATCAATACCAGGGCAAATGCAGTGAAACCTGTCTAAACCGGCTATCATCGGGACCAGAAAAAAATGAAGATTTTGGGCTGTGAGCCGTTTTATTCAAGTGTTTGAAAAATACAATTAGAACGAGGTTTCATTCATCATAAAAACTGGCCCCTCATTAAACCGGAATCTGTCTATACCGATCAAAAAGTTCTGTCCCAAAGATTTTTCTTCAATTTCTTAAGAAAAATACTTTAACGTTGACTGCGACCTTGAAATTTGACGGATGTTCCCCAAAATCGATAGGCTTCTTACCAACCTGATATATAACAATATCCCAAAGTTTCATTCAAATCGGATGTAAACTTTTTGAATTATCATCCGGAAACCAAATGTGGACGGACGGACGGACATGAGGACCATTATATACCCCCGACATTGGTCGAGAGCACTTTACTATGGTCTAAGCGAAATTGTGACTCTTGTTCGTTTTGAAGACAGTATGTCATTTCATCAAGCGGACGCTTCCTCGAAGTACTAGCCGTGTTAAATAATTTAACAAAACTGGAGAACCCTAACTTAATTTTATTAATCAAATGAAAACAGTTCATCCTTTTAGGTATACGTATGTAAAATTGATGTAATCGTGCAAGTAATTGCCCTTAAGGGAGTCCAAGTTCAAATGATTATAGGTAAAAAGTTTTGTAAACAAAGACACTTTGGTTGATTTTTATTCAAGCCGCTTTTATGAGGGTTGCTTTAGTGACAAATTGTATATTGAGGATTAACTTTTACACCGGTGTTCAGAATACACAGTGGGCCGGTATATTAAGGTTTTTTCTTTACAAATTGAAGAAAAAACGTTTGGACCGAAGTTTTTGATTGGTATAGACAGGACCCCTGTTTAATTTTAGAGTTTTGACTGTATATTTTCAGCCAGGATAGTTTTTATTGCGTGCATCGCATGGTTTATCGTATATTCTATCCTATATAATAACGCTTTTGCGTTATCCACGAGTAATAGATATTCCTTCAAAGAAATACTCACATCGTCTATTACCCTGGGTTATTGTAATTAACAAAATAACAATCAAATTCTAGTTCATCAGGTGAAATGATTATAGGTAAAAAGTTTTGTAAACAAAGACACTTGAAAATCACACTTCTCTTATATTTTACTTATTCGAGTACACCACGAACATTGTCCTTGTACACATGAACACGAGTAATAGATATTCCTTCAAAGAAATACTCACATCGTCTATTACCCTGGGTTATTGTAATTAACAAAATAACAATAAAATTCTAGTTCATCAGGTGACACAATGTAAACGCTTACAGGAAACTCGAACTAGAGGAAAGATTTTTAAAGCGATAAGAACTATACTTTTGCTTATCTTAAAAGGTGTGTAGAATGCATTAAAGTATTTTTTAAACGTAAGATTATCGAATGCAATTTGTATTACTGGTTTTTATTGATGAAATTAACAGTCCGTGTGTGGTAGGGAAATCGCATAAAAAATAATGTGTAGGAATTAAAAAAGCGTTATCGTACCAAATTATAACCGAAAAAACAGACAAGTATTTAAGTTCACGGGGTTCGTGAATTAGGGCCCGACATCAGGTTATGCTCGACTTTGACCTTATACAATAGACATGGATATCTGCCGAAAATCTGAGAATTTCCTTTAACCTCCCACAATAAAAACTAGAAGATATGATATAAACGAATATTTGCTGAAAGTGAGAAAATAATTACTTATTAATAAATTACTTTATCAAAAACAATATTGTTTGTAAACAAATCAATATAATCGACACATAAAAGACTGCAAAGGAAACAACTCAGCAGAAATAATTAAATCTATACTTTTTTAAAAGTTTGCTTTCTATGATTGTTATTGCAAACGTTTTTTGTCTTTTGGAGGTAATAACAATTCTTCCGCCTTTTCATTTTCTAATTCAATTATACCGATTGGCAAGTAATTCTCCAAGTTGTGTCATTTAGTTCTCTTGTTTATTATGTTTCGTTTTTGACTGGCTATTGTTCGATAAAAAGCAAACGGCGCAGTCGATTCAGTTTCATGCAACGAATTGTACCGGTTGCTTGTACCAGTTCGGCGGGTCTTTCTGTTTCTGGGCCACTTTGCCTTTCTCTGGATTAATTTTAATAATTGTTATTTCTATTGTTTGTAAATATAGACAACTAAAAAAATACAACTTCACAATTAAGTGTTTTGTATGTAGAAAGTTTCAAAGTTACGACCTTGGGGCTTGAGAAAGTATTTTAAAAGACAACACATAGATTAAGAACAATAAATGTATTTGTTACATTACTACATTACACAATATCAGATCTGGCTGATCGCAGAAAAACATCAGATGATGCCGCCCAAGTTTTAATACACATGTTCTTTGATCATTAAGGCGGAATAAACTGTAACCTAATAGACAGAATAAATTATTCTTTTAAATCGGTAACGTAGAGTGGACATGAACAATTTTATTATGTACACTGGATTAACAGATCGTTTTAAACAATATCAGATGAAGATAAGAATACAAACATAACTTAATTGTTTTTTAATAGTTTAATTAAAATACCAGAACAAATATAACAACTTAAATGTCAAAATATTTGTATATAGACGTACTGAATAAACCTTTCACAGTTTCCGACATAATTAGATGAATTTAAAGAAATGTAGAAAAGGCGTACGTTATTATGTCGTAAATACGGTTTTTATTTCACTAGATGCATCAATAAGACATTGATAAATTCAGCTAACAGCTAACAGTTTTAACTGTCTTCATTCTCGAGAGTTAATTTGTAGTTTAAGTGTCTGTAACATTTGCATAACAATTGTAATCGTAAAGTGTGCGCAGAACACTCATTTTTACTTCCTCAGTACTATTATTATTGTGACAATATGTAACTTTTGTGAACCCATGTGTAAGGTAATTTTAAGCAACACTATACAGAGTACTCTATGAGAGAAGTGAATCATGATACAGTTTGTACTATTGCAATTAGTATACATAATACAAAGATTAAAGTTAATTCCATTTCTATATGTGGTGACTGTCTCTTTAAGTAAATTTATAAATAAAAATAAATATTTATTGAGTACAGAGCAGAAGAAAGCTGTACAAGTTGGATTTTTTTTTATTTGTGTATGTGAAGAGAAGGGCAATTTTGAAAAACTGTTTTGACTGAGGAAATAGAAAAGGTATTAGTCAAGTATTGAAGAAAATAACCAAAAAGAGGAAAACATGTATTTAATGATAAGAGAACAGTTAGGTGGATAGACGAATAAATGAACATAATGGCAAATAAGAAGAAAAATTGAATAAAATAAAATAAAGTAAATAACATGAATAATATAAATAACAGGAGCAATGGGTTGGTGAACAGATGTCATCAATTCTTGATACCTGCAAATGAAGCAAGGTATACATACATGTACATATACTAGTATTTAGGATCTTGAACTCTTATATAAAAATGCAAGTGTTTACAAAAATAATAATAAGGTGGGCAATATACTTGTAGGTTAAATTTGTAATATTTATTGAAATCTTTGTGTACTATTAATATATTCAAGGACAACATTTGTTATTTCAGCATTTTCGTCTGGAGACAGTTCCAATGAACCATGAAGTAAAACATTTACATTTAGTATTGGTTCAAAATTTCTAAGATGGTTGAATAACAGTCTTCGTGAGTTGTCATAGAGGGGACATACATATAAGTAATGAAAGTTATCCTCAATGTCACCACATTCACAAAACGGGCTCTCAGATAAATGTGATTGCAGGTAAAGGTGTTGGTTTAAGTTGCTAACTTTGTTCCGCAGTTGACAATATACTATATTAATAAGTTAACGAGGGAATAATGGAATAATGACATGGATTCTTGAATTCGGACAGAGAGGTGATATTTTGTATACCTATATCCAGTTTATTCCACATATCTAGGGTATCCGGGAAGAAGCTTTTTTGATAAGATTTTGTACGGGCATGTGGTATATCAAAATATCTAGGCTTTCTGATTTTGTAATTCTCATTTATGTTGATTTGGGAAAGTACGAGATCAGAAATGTAAGATGGGAGATAACCATGTAAAGCCTTAAAGATGTATATAGATATGAGTAATTAAACACATATTTTTTTTTCCTAAACATACTTTTCTTTAATGTTCATTCTGAACACAAAACTGTAAATATTTATTATTTAGTGTAAATATTTAGCATAACAATTCGACAGGCATTTGATAGATTAACACTATCAAGTTGTAGAGTGTCACGGGGGAGGGGGAGGGGGGGGGGTAACTTGGTATATATTGGGTAATACGGATGTGCGGCCCGAATAGGTCACTTTTTTACCTCTCCAAAATATATGAATAGGTAGCTTTTTTCATTGAAAAATATATCATTGGGTAGTTGTAAATTATCTAAATATATCCATGCCTCAATTCTCATCTTAAGCATGCTAAGCCTATGTAAAGCACAGTGATCTTACAAACAAAGTGTTCCATTAACATCAATTTATCATTTTGGTAGCGAATGGACTATTTTGCTGTAATAAAATATATGAATAGGTCTGATTTAATCATTCAATATATGATTAGGTCCTGTTTATAACGTCAGAAAATATATGAATAGGGTGGGTTTTCAAATCTCCGTCCGCAGACCTGTACCTAAAAGTATCCTTAGTTACCCCCCCCTCCCCCCCCCGTGTAGAGTGTAAAGTGTAAGGTGCGTAACCTAATAGCAGTAGCTTTGTTATAGTTATTGACTCGGAAAATGTTTGTACAATTCTACCAACCAGTAAACGTTTATTGTTTAAATATCTAACATTTTCGTGTAACGATATTATGTGGATGATGATAACCACATTCCGAAATGTATCATGGTCTTTAAAAGTCAGATTATTGTTTGCATTATCATTGATTTTTAGTTTGCAGTTTTTTAAAGCTCAGTGATGGTCTAATACATTTAAATATATTTCAAAGGTTTAATTGACCAATCAAACAGATCAACATGTTGAAACAGATTATTTTTGAAAGTATTAATCCTTCAAAGTCTGATGTCATATATTTGCATAATGTTCACGTGCGATGTAATAGAATGTTAAACAAAATACTTAATTTTAACTTTAAATTCTCTACTGCATGTTTTAAGCAGCAGGAAATACCACTTTAAATATTGTTCGTTTCCATTATTAAATGAGAGTGCATAATGATCACTGTATATATTTAAATCACATTTTGATTTTTCCTTTATGTTTATCATTAACGACATTGCAATAATTATACATGACAGTTCTAATTGCAATTTGCTTATGCTAGAAACTCTCAGTTTATGGGGCGACTTTTGTCTGAAGTAAAATTTGTATTTACATATTTATTATTTTATTGTTTTCAGTTCAGTTTTAGTTTTTCATAGTACCGGCCGTGCCTTTTGTTAATGTCAAGTTGTTATGTACAGAGGATCGGTAACGTTTTCTTTTCATTTTTTCACAAACACAAGTTACCTTCAATGGGAGTATTTGTTATTTAATATGATAGTTTATTGATTGGTTAAAATAACAGACATAGCAAAATGTTTGCAGCGCCAGGATCCAAAATTTTTGTGCAAGAACATCTAAAGGGACAAAATCGAAAACACCTATTAATTCTTATGAAAATGAATGGAATGACCAAAATACAAGTTTGTCAGATACACCTATGGATAACAATAGAAAATAAAAACTTGAAATGAAAAAAAGTATATTAGATTTAGAACGTTTGATTAAGAGTTAAGGATCAAAGAACTTGACATAGAACAAGCTAAAGTAAATGTTTTGGAAAATTGCAAGAAAACTTAGCATGACGTTCCGGTGAAATTAAAATTGCAACATTATGATCACAAATCAATGGACGATTTTTTAACATATCTTTCGAAGTTAGCATCACAAGCAAAATGGACTACCGAAATGATGGTGTTACAGTTACGAACTTTGCTTACTGCAGAAGACAAAGAAGTGAGCCAGATAGCTAGTAAGAACGATAGTGATTTATGAAAGGCAGTAGTGGATCGCTTTGGTCGAAGGAAGCATCAATATTTTTCGGACTTGCTAGAAGTACGAAAAAAGGAAGACGAAACCTACAGATTGCTTATGGCAGGGATATTACTACTCAGTATGTCAATCGATTCATTGGTAATATAATCCGAAGCAGTTTTTGTGTAAGGAATTCGTTTTGAAAGCGTAATCGCCCGAATAAGCATATTGGATTCGAAAGATTCCAAAATTCTGTTGTGGATGCAGCCGAGGACTACATTATACCGTACAAGGGCCGCGAATACAACCTAAACGATAGACAAATGCAGAACAAACAAAGCATGAATGTCAATAGTGACAAGCAACGATGCCATAACTGCAACCGTCCGCATCATCTTGCAAAGGATTGTTGAAAACCTTAAGTCGGAAAAGCGAATGCCGCAACATATTTGATCAAGCCAAATTATAAAGATAATTTGATACATATATTTATGACCATGTCAATAAAAGGGGTATTCTCTTTGTCAAGGAGCAGAAAATGTTAATAAAGTATAAGACCTTGTTTATTCTTTACACTTTATTGAAGGGCAGCGTGTCACTTTATAAATTGCCGTAGGACAGCCTTTTACGTCTTAATTTGCTAGATGTCCAGTATTATAAGGGACACTCAAGTGTTGGATTAGTTTAGCCGCCGATGCCCTGTTACGTATGGATATCAAAGGCCGGACTGAGTATATTAATGTTGTAAGTAGGTCGCAAGATGAAGCTAACAGAAAGAAATAACACGATGCGTGTGGTAACATGAAACAATCTGTGGTTAAACCAAACGATTTTAGAATTATTATAATTGGCAAATATTGACTCTCTGTCATTAGTTTAACTTCAAGAGAAGATGATGGTCTCCGTGACTGTAGATTGTCGCTGAACTAAAATATGCATTTTATAACGAAAAAGAAACTGTAAAGCGTAAATGGGAATCGAAAGATGGTACCAAGGGAGTTAATCAAATTGTTTCGCAAAGACCGTTCAGAAAATCAGTAATTGAACTTGCTGTCATTGCACTTGGTCTGAAAACTGCCTCTTCCACATTTTCCACTCTTAATTGATGCTGTAGTTGGTGATTTACCACTCATAGCAGTGTATTTTGATGAAATTGTCTACAGTGATTCATTCGAGGAACATTCCGAACATTTTTTTGGAAGGTTACATGAAGCAAATCTTACAGTACGTCCGTCTTAGTATGAGCTAGGTTGTTCTGAAATACATTTTTGGGGGCATATCGTTGGAATTGGGATGGTAAAACAAAATCCATCTAATGTAAAGCTAGAACGGAATTCCCGTTACCGATAAATAAGAATGTGCTGAAACATTTTTGGGACTTATTGTATACTACTAAGGACTTTCGGTAGATTTCACAGACGCTTACCAATTTGCTACAAAAGAATAAGCCGAATATTAATAATTGAACTGATAATGAAATCAAAGCTTTCAAGGAGTTAAAGGATGTGATGGTCCGGGCTCCGGTTGGGAGAAATCCGGACTTTACAAAGGAATTATACTAATACAAACAGATGCGTCAGACTATGCCGTGGGGGCTGTTCTGAGTCTGAGTCAATTATTGGAAGGTTAAGAGCATCCAAGTGCTTTCGTAGCAGGAAATTATTGCCGAGATAAAGAAATCGTTTCGCCGTTGAAAAGGATTGTTTGTCAATCGTGTGTAGTATTAAATCTTTAAAGTACAGAAAATGAAAGACATTAATCAGATACTTATAAGATGGGCATTGATAATTCAGCCCTATGAATTTACGATCGTCTACCGTAAAGGTCATCTAACAATAAATGCCGATGGACCCTATAGAATTTAACTCTCAGTGATTTGCATATATTGTGGAATAAATACATGTAACGAAGTATTTAATATACCATGTGATTTATGTGTTTTATTCGATAGAAATTATTATATTGTCGAATATATGTCGGTTTTCGAATTCAGTTTGTTTGTTTGTTTGTTTGATAGTGTTTAACGTAACGCCACTTTCAGCAATTTTTCAACTATATCATGGCGTCTAGGTTTTAATAAGATTGGAATCGAGTACATCCTGATTGCAGTGAGAATCGAACACGCAATCGCAGTGTTGACAGACCACGTGATCAATAGTAGACGAACCACCTTGACACTCGGCCACCGAGGCCCCTCGAATTCAGTTAGATTATTATATTGTTGAATATATGCTTTTAGTCTATTCGTATTCAGTTGGAATTGTAAAATCTCGTGTATTCCGTTAACATGTTTACAATATGCACTTTTTTGAACTGGATTGTTCCTGTTTTATCAACTGATCGCAACTAATTAATTTACAAACTTTAGCTATGAATTTAATATGACCTAGTTACCGTACTTGTCGCGAGTTATAATCGTTATGCATCATTGTTGTCTCGTTTATTATTATCTGTACACAATACTAGGCCACTAAGTTATCTTTTATCAATAATTTCTCTCGAACCGATAAATTTCCTCTTGACGAAGGAGGTTTTAATGTAACATTCGGACTTTTCCGTTATGTTTATCATTCACTTTAGTGCTATAATTATAAATGACAATTCCAATTACAATTTGCTTATGTAAGAAACTTTCTCAGGATATGGTGGCGACTTTTGTTAGAAGTAACATTTGTTCAGTTTTAGTTGTTCATAGTACTGGCCGTGCCTTTTATTAATGTTAAGTTGTAATTTAAAGTGGCTCAGTAACGCTATTTTCATATATTTTACAAATACGTGTTACATTCAATGGAATTATTTCTTATTTAATATAATAGCTTTTTGATAAAAGAACCCTAGTAACAATATAATTATTTTATGCTGCCATTGAAAAATGAATAATTTAAATATGAATGCAAATTAAATTAAATTATTTCTTTTATATTCAAATATCACATGTGTTCCTGTTTCCTACCTGTTTTGACATGAAACTGCTGATGTTGCGTTTTAATGTCCCAGGACTTTATTAAGTAAAATATATTTTACTTTGTGATTGCTATTTATTTAGAGGCTTATTTAGTCTTGGTTATTATATGTTTTACAAATTTGTTAATGTTGACTCACTTCATACTGTATTTTGTTGATATAATTTACCATTTATGATGAACCTGACCCAATGCAAAGACACTGCATAGGTTTTTGAATATAACGGTATACGTATTATTTTACCCACGAGGAAATGTAAAATGTACCTCTATAGCACATATTTACTATCATAAGATATTTCTCAAGAATTTTTAAAGTCTCTTTGTAAAAGATAAGCAAAATATATGAAGCTTTCTAAATTACTAAAAAGACGTGTGTTTTTCTGTGGGTAGAAGGTTCACCTAAATTTAAATTCACTTGAAATTACTATAATCGCCAAGAAAAGACATTACTTTGAAATAGATCTTTTCATCATGAACAAAATTATAAGGTTTTTTATTATTTTTTTTCCGCCAAATTTTAAAACCAAACAGTTTAAAAAGTACGCGACATATCAGTTTGGTCTTTCGCAACAAGTTTTGGGCACTGCAAGCCTATATGCTTTTATCTCAAGCCGATCAATATTTTTTTAGTCAATCCATAAAGAAAAAAAGAAGTTAAAACCATTACTATAAGTTTTCATGACATTTGCAAAACACACACAACAGGTAGACATACAGGTCAACATTTCTTCTACAAAAAATTATTTTTTTGTAAATTTTTTTATTTTCATATAAAATATGCTTATATCTCAAGCTGAATTTACTTGAAATCAATCCATCAAGAAATACAAAAGTTATGACCTATTTCTGTACGTTGTCAGGACATTTTTAGGACACGACATGTAGTCCTTCAGGTCAACATTTCTCCTACATTAAAATAATTTTTTTTTCATATTCATAAGATATATTTTTATATCTCAAGCGATCAGTATTTAAAGTCAATCCATCAAGCAATACAAAATTTATGACCATTTGTATACGATGTCAGAACACTTTCAGTACACGACAGGTAGTCTTTCAGGTCAACATTTATCCTACATTAAAAAGAAAAAAAAATCTTATTCATATGATGATGTTTTTATCTTAAGCTGATCAATATTTGAAGTCAATCTATCAAGAAATACAAAAAGTTAAGATCATTTCTGTACGTTGTCAGGACATTTTCGGGGCACGACACGTAGTTCAAGTCAACATTTCTCCTAAAATGTTTTTCATATTTTGATATAATATATGTTTATATCTAATTTTGGAGTCACCCAATCAAGGATAAAACATGTATAACCATTTTCCCCCGTTTTCAGGACATTTGTCAGGACACGACATGTAGTCATTCGGGTCAAATTATCTAAAAATATATACGTATTCATATTCATATACCTATGTTTATATCTCAAACATTCGGGGTACGTCCATTAAAATAAAAAAAGGTATGAAAATTTATAAAGCTTTCAGGACTTTGTACGGTAAGTTTTCAGAAAATTAATGTCACTCGACACCAGCAACACACCTGAACATTTTTTGTACTTTCGTATTCCCTTCAGGAAATTACATATACCTCTAATGGAATGTTTGTTCTGGTAAGTTTAACATTATTTTCGTCTAGAACCGTACGGTGATGTAATGATGTAAAAATGTTTCCAATCATTCTTTCACCGCACAATTGCGATACGAAATTGGAACAATATCAATCACCGAGCAATGTAATGAGCGACTCTGTTGAGTCATGCAAAATAGTTGTGTAGGACTTCATCCATAAAATCATATATTATATTTTACACTATTTGTATAGCGCTACATGTTTATATAATTTGACATTACTTTAAGCTGCCAATATATTAAAGCACATTTACACAGTCAAATACCCTAGTGTATATATATAATATAATTTTAGAAAATCGTAATAAAACAAAATTTACTACCAGGGGTAAAAAAGTTTGATTTCCCCGTTCTTTGAAACTTGTAACTTTGAAACATCTGCATTATTTAAAAGCGTTTAACAATTAAAACGCAACTTTAAAGAAGGAAATAATTTAAACAAACAAAAACGAGTAGATTTTTCAGGACAC
Organism: Limnoperna fortunei; assembly: GCA_944474755.1. Classification (NCBI taxonomy): domain Eukaryota; kingdom Metazoa; phylum Mollusca; class Bivalvia; order Mytilida; family Modiolidae; genus Limnoperna; species Limnoperna fortunei. Next base: position 37,233,874 of record OX104122.1, read on the forward strand.
GACATGTAGTCATTCGGGTCAAATTATCTAAAAATATATATGTTTTCATATTCATAAACCTATGTTTATATCTCAAACATTCGGGGTACATCCATTAAAATAAGAAAGGTATGGCAATTTATAAAGTTTTCAGGACTTTGTAAGGTAAGTTTTCAGAAAATTAATGTCACTCGACACCAGCAACACACCTGAACATTTTTTGTACTTTCGTATTCCCTTCAGGAAATTGCATATACTTCTAATGGAGTGTTTGTTCTGGTAAGTTTAACATTATTTTCGTCTAGAACCGTACGGTTATGTAATGATATAATAATGTTTCCACTCATTTATTCACCACACAATAGCTATACGAAATTGGAACAATATCGATCACCGAGCAATGTAATGAGACTTTGTTGAGTCATACAAAATAGCTGTGTAGGACATCATCTATAAAATCATATATTATATTTTACACTATTTGTATAGCGCTACATGTTTATATAATTTGACATTACTTTAAGCTACCAATATATTACAGCACATTTACAAAGTCAATTACCCTAGTGTGTATATATTTAATTTTAAAAAATCGTAATAAAACAAAATTTGCTACCAGGGGTAAACAAGTTTAATTTCCCCGTTCTTTGAAACTTGTAACTTTGAAACATCTGCATTATTTAAAAGCGTTTAACAATTAAAACGCAACTTTAAAGGAGGAAATAATTAAAACAAAAAACAAAAACAAAAACGAGTACATTTGTCAGGACACGACATGTCATTCGGGTCAACTTATCTTAAAATATATATGTATTCATATTCATATACCTATGTTTATATCTCAAACATTCGGGGTACATCCATTAAAATAAAAAAGGTATGGCAATTTATAAAGTTTTCAGGACTTTGTAAGGTAAGTTTTCAGAAAATTAATGTCACTCGAAACAAGCAACACACCTGAACATTTTTTGCACTTTCGTTTTCCCTTCAGGAAATTTACATATACCTCTAATGAAGTGTTTGTTCTGGTAAGTTTAACATTATTTTCGTCTAGAACCGTACGGTGATGTAATAATGTAAAAATGTTTCCACTCATTCTTTCACCGCACAATTGCCATACGAAATTGGAACAATATCAATCACCGAGCAATGTAATGAGACTTTGTTGAGTCATACAAGATAGCTGTGTAGGACTTCATCTATAAAATCATATATTATATTTTACACTATTTGTATAGCGCTACATGTTTATATAATTTGACATTACTTTAAGCTACCAATATATTAAAGCACATTTACAAAGTCAATTACCCTAGTGTGTATATATATAATTTAAAAAAATCGTAATAAAACAAAATTTACTACCAGGGGTAAAAAGTTTAATTTCCCCGTTCTTTGAAACTTGTAACTTTGAAACATCTGCATCATTTAAAAGAGTTTAAAAATTAAAACGAAAATTTAAAGAAGGAAATAATTTAAACAAAAAAAAAAAAACAAAAACGAGTACATTTGTCAGGACAAACATTGTAGTCATTCGGGTCAACTTATCTAAAAATATATATTTTTTCATATTCATATACCTATGTTTATATCTCAAACATTCGGGGTACATCCATTAAAATAAAAAAGATATGGCAATTTATAAAGTTTTCAGGACTTTGTAAGGTAAGTTTTCAGAAAATTAATGTCACTCGACAGCAACAACACACCTGAACATTTTTGTACTTTCGTTTTCCTTTCAGGAAATGTACATATACTTTTAATGGAGTGTTTGTTCTGGTAAGTTTAAAATTATTTTCGTCTAGAACCTTACAGTAATGTACTGATTTAATAATTCTTCTAGTCATTCTTTCACCGCACAATTGCTATACGAAATTGGAACATATCAATCACCGAGCAATGTAATAAGCAACTCTGTTGAGTCATTCAAAATATCTGTGTCGGCCATCATCTATAAAATCATATACTATATTTTACACTATTTTTGTAACTCTATATATAATTTGACATTACTCTAAGCTACCAATACATTTAAACACATTTACAAAGTCAATTACCTCAGTGTGTGTATATTTATAAATATTTTTTTTTAAATCGTAATAAAACAAAATATACTTGCAGGGGTAAAAAAGTTCAATTTCCCCGTTCTTTGAAACTAGAAACTTTAAATCATTAGCATTATTTTAAAGCGCGTTTAAAAGTTATAAAAAATATAAGAATGAAAACAATTTTTTTAAAATAAAAAACGAGTAGACATTCTGTGAAACTAAATAAAGAAAAATACAAAAAGTAAAATCTGTTCAAAAAATGTAAAATGCAATTGGACTCTAAAAATTAAAAACACAAAAATGTGCGAAAAATGAGTATCCAAACATGCTATGTTACTCTGCTTCTTGCGTTAATCACCAAAAAACTAGTCTTAAGAGATATGTCTTAATTTATTTCTTAAACGTCGGAATAGACTGTTGATGGAGGATATTTGAAGGAAGGCTGTTCCACTATGACGATGTTGCTTATTAAAATCATAAGTAACCTGTAAATATTTTTATCTTTAATTGTTAAATTTTTACTTGTGTCTACCGCCCTTTTACCAAAAATGGCGGAATCTTTAATGTGTTGAAGGTGGCCAGAAACAAAAACAGATAATATCATTATAACTTTCATAATTATACTTTAACAAAAACAATTTCTGTACTTTTTCATGTCATTTTCAGGACACACACATAACAGGCAGTCGTTAAGGTCAATATTGCTTTACAAAGAAAATTTAATTATTTTTCTTTTATTTTCATTTACAATATGATTATATATCAAGCTGAACAGTATTTGAATTCAATCCACTAAGAAAAAAAGTTATTACATATTCCTGCACGTAGTCAAGACAGCTTCAGGACACGACAGGTAGCCAGTCAAGTCATCTCTCTAAACAACATTTTTTCATATTGATATTCATATAATATATGTTTATATCTCATGCTGACCAATACTTGATATCAATTCATCAAGAAATACAAAAGTAATGATCGTCGTTGTACGTTGTCAGGATCTTTTCAGAACACGACAGGTAGTCCTTAAATACATATATAAATTTTGTAGTTCTTCATGCTAAGTTATCTCTACCAAAAAATGTTTTTCATATTAATGTATCATGTTTTTTTTTCTCAAACTGAACACATTTGGTGTAAATCCAGCAAGAAATAAAAAAAAGTTATGATAATTGATATACTTGGGGACATTGTAAGGTAAGTTTTCCGGATTTTAATGTAATATAATATATAACGTATTATTTCCGTTTTTATACTTGTATAAAATGTAAGGTGTAGTGCATTACAGGTAAAGGTCACTGGTGAAACGTAAATTTTAATACTTAAATAGTTTACTTGCTATGTTTGTCAATTATGTGAATGATATATGCAATTTTAATTTTAATTGTGTATTTATGTCAAATTATAGTTGTAATATCATTTACCCTTTGTGGGCCTTCATTAAGTCTAAATAAATATTCTATGTTATTCTATTCTTTTCTGTAACCCGACACTGTGATGAACGACTCTATTGAGTCATTTACATTTACAGCTGTGTCAGCCATCATTTATAAAATGATGATTGTTTTTATAATTGTTTTTACTTGTGTCTAGAGCGCTGTTACCAGAATTGACGGCCAGAAACAAAAAGAGAAAATATTATACCTTACATATATATACTTTAACAAGAGAATAATGACGTTTTTTCCAGACAACTTCCGGTAAGGGATGAGACAACACAATTGTCGACCAGTCAACAGTCTATTGTTTCATATCTTACCGGAAATTAGTCCTGCAACTATTCGGAAATAGCAAAATATACTAGCGATTCTTGTGATTTGCATACTTTTCCAACATTGATCAGAATTTACCTTGGATAGGAAATTAATAAACTTTCATACAACATAAAAAAGATAAATGCCATATATATTCGTGACCAATTTCTTCTGCCCCGTGTCCTTTTGCAACCCAATACATTGAATGCATGGTCATTTTCCTAAATCTTGGCTTTGATCTGGATCTCGATTATACAGTAGGCTGAGCATTAAACATCTAAAATGATCTGTCAGTCTGTCTGCTATAGAGCTGGTTTTTTTCATTTTGATAGGGTAATTTTCCATTATTAAATATTGACCTAATTTTAACCGGATGTCACGATAAAAATTAAAATGTAATTTTGAACTAATCATTAAAAACATATAATATATTTTACTAGTTTTAATCTTAAACTTTTCAAAGCAATAATATGAATTAGTTAGTTTTATTTAAAACAAAAAACTGACTAAAAACTACAAGTAACAAACAAATTAAGCTCATAATAAGTCAGGTGTGGTAATCTTGGTGTTTTCCAGAAATTATGTGTACAAACTGAAGATGCCCATGTACGACATTCTATATCTAGTTCAAAACTGACCTTATATTAATGCTACCACATTCAGCTTGAATGTTGGGCCTTGAATTAGTTATAGCATAAAGTGTGTCAAAATCCCTGAACATTCATGGAATTATCACTCGAATAAAGTCAGAAAGTTCGATTTTTGAAAGAAAAAAAATTAAAGATGATTACTCTTTTGTTAGTTAAAAGTATAATTGGAATCACAAAATTGGACTAAATTTGCTCTTTGATGCATCTTTTAACACAAAAATTTCGAACTTGGTTTACAATTGACAAAAATTCATTCAGTCGTTGTTTTATCATACCCTCCCTTAACTTTTCATTGAAAATAGCATGTTTTCGTAAATAGACTATAGATAATAAAAAATGTTCCATCATGTAGTACAAGTTACATTGGCCTTTTAATGTTATTTTCGTTACTTTTCGATAATTATTTCGTTAAAACAAAAGTTTATTTAATGTAAAATTAAGACAGCACACCGATGTTAAAGAATATGTGGTTTATTTTGTTTTATTATTAATATATGTGCGGTACCCTTGCGCTCAAACTTTGATTTCTTGCTCCAAAATGAGTTTGAAACTTCTTTATAGTGTATTTTCATACCAAGGATTGCATTTTTGTCCAAATATATTTAGTATAATATTCATTTTTGACCAATCTCGTATCAGGTGACAGTTTTGTATGCTTTATCTATTGGTCATAAAATGACCGCGTCCAAAGAAAGCCATAAAAACCTGAAAAACCCAAGGGAACTATCAACAGTTCTAAAAGAGAGCAATCAAACTTAGAAGCCTGAGCTCTCCAAGAAAGCTAAAAACCCTAAAGAGCCTTTGTGTCTGGAAGGAACATTTACAGAGATAATTAGGTTAGCTATCGTCTTGGTTATCAGAACATTAATGGGGCATAAATTGATTGAAATTAGAGGTTTTGGTAAATAGACATTGATAATTTATTTGACCAATCAATACTTGCAAATTGAACCTTAAGTCATTCATTGGGTACAAATTTCATTGGTTTAGTTCAAAGCCATACCTAAGAACAATTGGTACATAGATTGCTTGATATTTAAAATCCAGAAAACAGTATCCATTTTGTCAAACAATACTGGAAGTCAACGAAGTTAAATGGTAAAAAAATTAAAAGTGCTATAATTGCTATTTAAAGTACCAAAGTTTACCATTATTTCTTACCGAAGGTCGGGTGTTCTCTCCGGGTACTCCGGCTTCCTCCCCCAATAAAAACTGGACGCCATGAAATAGCTAAAAGATTGCTGGGAGTGGCGTTAAACATACAAACAAACAAACAAACAAACCATTATTTTTTGTGTTACCTCGAGGTTTATCATTATTTCTGATGTAACCTCAAGGTTTAAATAATTCCTGGTGGAACTTTAAGTTTTGAACCTCAAGGTTAAATAATATTTTTGGGGTAACCTAAAGGTTTACTATTATTCCTGGTGTAACCTCATGTTTTACGATTATTTTTGGTGGAAACTCAAGGTTTATCGTTATTCCTAATGGAACCTCAATACCACAATTCATAGGGTAATATCACAGTTTACGTGTAACATCAAATTTTACCATTTTTTGGGTATAATCTCAAGGTTTACCAATATTCCTTATGCTTATGTAACCTCAAAGTTTACCATTATTACTGGTGTAACTTCAAGGTTTACCATTATGCAAGTGTAATCTCAGAAGTAACCATTATTACTGGTGGAACCTTAAGGTTTACTGTTATTACTAGGGCAATCTCAAGGTTTACCATTATTTCTCGTGTGGCTTTAAAGTTTACCGTTATTCCTACCTCAAGGTATACCATTATTACTGGTGTAGCTTTAAAGTTTACTTTTTTTCTAGGGTAATCTCAAGGTTTACCCTTATACATGGTGATTATTCTTGGTGTAACCTTAAGTTTCCTATATTCCCGATGTAGAATAAAGGTTTATCATTATACCTGGTGTAACCTCCATGTTTACCGTTATTCCTGGTGTTTACTATTTGGTGTGGCATCAATCTTTACCATTATTCTTTACATAGCATAAAAATTTGTTCCTAAAATCATGGTTTTTATCAATTTACCTACTGGTGTTAACAGTTTCTTGATTTTAATAATATTAAATGCTTTTAAAACAAAATTTCTTCATTTCAATGTAAATGTTCTCTTTGTTTATTCTCTGTATTTGTCACATAATATATTGAGAGATTTTGAACCTTTGAATATGTATGTTTACAGGATATATTTGAGGTAATAAAAGATAAGTAAAATTGAGTCATGGCAAATAATAATTCTCCAGAACAACTGCCACCTGACGGTAATTTGGATGTTCAGAAAATCAAACTATCTATTAAGTATTTGTCCACTACAAATGAACTTACAGAAAGCGAAGAGAATTTGCAGAAAGCAATAGAACGGGATCTGAATAGCAAATTACATGCATCAGTGATACCACTCTTAAAAGGCAAGCCAGATAATTTTGACATTCAAACAGACGGGAAAGTTACATTTGTTAGTGCATTGACCAAGCTTGAGCTTTGTCCAACTCATTGCTCCGTGCATGGTACCTGTCAGGCTGCTAGCTGTAACAAACTCCATATTTGTAAATTTTATTTATTATCAAACTCCTGTCAAGTAACTAAAACAGGAAAACCATGTAAATTTGGCCATGATATCACAACATCACATAACCAGAGTCTTCTAATGCAGCATTATATGGATGACCTGAATGTGGAAACATTAAGAACTTTGTTCAGGAGTATAAAAAGCCGCTGTGAAATAACTACCCCAACACTGTGTGAATTCTACAATCTTGAAAAAGGATGTACAAAAAATGAACGATGCTCATTTCTTCATCTATGTAAATTTTACATAAGTGGAACTTGCAAGCATGGAAAAGAATGCAGAAGGAGTCACAATTTGCTCGAGCCAAACGTTCAAGGTACGTTTATACGATTTGGTCTAGCCAAACATATAAGGCAGGTTAATACGATTTTGTCCAGCCACATATCCATGGTATACAATATGGCCCAGCCAAACGTAAAAGGTATGTTGATACAATTTGGTCCAGCCACACGTCCAAGGTAGGCTTATACGATTTGTTACAGCCAAACTTCCAAGGTAGGTTTATACGATTTGGTCAAGCAAAACGTCCAAGTATATTTATACGGTTATCTCGGGAAAAATGTCAATGGTATGTTGATACGACTTGGTCCAGTAAAACGTATAAGGTAGGTTTATACGATTAAGTCAAGCCAAACATCCAAGATTTGGTGATACAATTAGGTACAGCAAAACGTTCAAGGTAGGTTAATTCGGTTTGGTCCAGCCAATGTTCAATATAGGTTTATTCTATTTGGTCCAGCTAAACGTCCATGGTATGATGTAATTTGGTCGGGAAAAAATATAATGTAGTTTTATACGATTCGTTACAGCCAAACGTACAAGCTAGGTTTATACATTTCGGTCCAGCCAAACGTCCAAGGTAAGTAAGTATGATTTGGTCGTGCCAAACGTATAAGATAGGTTTACACAATTTTGACCTGGCAAACGGCAAAGGTAGGTTTGTTCGATTTGGTCCAGCCAAACTTCCAAGGTAGGTATGTACGGTTTGGTCCAGTTAAACGAAGGTAGGTTCATACGATTAGGCCCAGCCAAACTTCCATGATATGTCAATACGCTTTGGTCCAGCAAAACGTCCAAGATAAGTTTATACATGTATCATTTGGTCTAGGGATACTTGTTTGATGGTGATTAAAACATATGATGATCTCCTGTTAATGTGAATATAAATGGCCCATCATATGGCTTTGACTTTGCACAAGAATAATACTCTATTATACATGTTATAAGTTATATAAACTGACCAAGGCTGCTAAGTCTTATTTGTATTTTTCATAATGATCTCCATACTCAAGGGATTTGTAGCCATCCTTGACAGTTGCAAAGAAACACTCTTAATATTAAGTTTTGGTAAATTATTATCAGACCTATGTACACAGAAAAATAACAGATAAAATTTTTTGGATAGTAAATTTAGTACATATATTTTCACAGGAAATAAATTATAAATACGTCAGTGTAGTGAAAGGTCGTGCTAATTTTACTGACGTTAGCAAAATACATATAAAAACCGGTCCAATAGCCCAGTAATTTATTAACAATATATACATTTGATCACAAATATATTCTCATTTACCGCAAGTTGGTCCTATATGCCAAATAATGTAACATACGGGCTAAAAGGGCCACCCCATGGTAAAATCTGTATTTGCATGTATTAGTGGTTTCAACATTTTTTTTCTATTTAAATAGAACAAATACAGTAAAAGCAAGACTACAATTATTGTATATTTGAACTTACGCAAAGCGTTTTATACACGTCATATTAGAATAACCATTTTCCCAACATATGTTCATCATGCTCCACACTTTCATTGACGTTTATGTGTAAATTACATATTATGTTATAGGTTGTGTTTATAATAGTCCATTATTGCTTAAGGATCCTATGATCACTTTGGATGAGTTTAATACACAAAAATTCGAATAAGTAAGATTAATTAAATCACCGTTGATAAACATTAGATTAGGTGTGCATTAAATACATTCTAGTAAAAGTGTATCTAAATATACTGCATCTGTTTATTCTAAATTCTTTGAACTGTATATGTAGATTTCTTAGAAAAATATGGAATTAGTACCAAACGAAAACCAAAAGAAGTGTTAGCTGATTTGCAGAAGTTGCTTGTTGTCCGTGGACAGTGTAATGAATCCAAGAGTACAGTTAGATCCAATGAAAAGAATGTAAAAGGGTAACTGTAACATTTAGGTTCTGAGGAAAATAATGGAAGTTTGTCTCAAATAGCACGATTTAAGGATGCATTGTGAGCCTAGAACACGTGTCTTGTGATAATAGGATTGTGTGTACATTAAAATCGGTAATAACATTCATTGTTGGAGTTCAAAACAAAATTTGTGATCTTATCATTATTATGTGACAATTTATATGTAATTTACCTAAGTTTACAAGACAAACACCTTAGTTTTTTAATCCTTTAAAATTGTAACCACAAGGAAAAATTATAATACGAATAAAATACGTGTAATACTTGTTATTTTGTTTAGATCTACTTCCAACGCCAATTTGTATGGAAAAACAAACCTTCCATTAGCAAGAGATCAAGACAATACTGAACCAATATTACAAAGTACCTCAGCAGAGATCTGTATATACCATCTAAGAGGGAAGTGCTACTTTGGAAGCAACTGTCGACGACATCACAAAGATTCTATGTACCAATGGCAGAGGAGACAGAAAGGCAACACAGCTGATGATTCCTGGACGGACTTTAATAGCGAAGCTAATTTTAAACTAGAAAGCAATTTCACTGATATTGAAAACGAAAAATGTGATATTAAATTAGAGTATGCATTTTTAACATTGGCCAAAATTTTAACTCGCTGAGGTTTAATTAAAGCAATTATTGGAATGAATATAAATTCAGAATAAAGCAACATAAAAAAGCAATAGTCATTTTTTGGTAAGATTAAATTATTTTATTTAATTATATCATAAACACAATTTGCTATTTTTAATAAATAAATTAAAAAAACAACTACAATAAAAATATTTAGCCTTCAATACGACAATGTAAGAGCCACGAAGAACATTATCCATAACAGAAATAAAGCTGCAGTTGTATTAAAGGTTCTATACTTGAAGAATTAAAACATAATATTTTTTATTTAATTTTGCAGCAAAGAACCTAAATTGCAAATAAATTTTGAGAAGTGGATTGCGGAGACTGAGGGTTCATCATCGCTAGAGATAAGACGCTTATCAACAGAATCGTCAGCGGTACAGAAATTTCAGCCTCTTGCTACTCAGTGGCAGTGGTATTGGAAAGATGAGAAAGGCAAATGGATAAAATATGGAGAGTCTGTAAGTATACAACATTAGGACAGTGTCTAGAAACGAGGTAATACAGGTTTTCATCATCCGTGTAACTTCATTGAAATCACTTCTTAATTTATTTCATTATATCAAGAAGTGTCAAGTATATACTAATATTTTATATTTCAAAGTAACCTCTTCTCATCTTAGCAGAAGAGCCGGATCATGGTTTAAATTTTAATATTTCAAAGTAACTTCTCATGGTCTTAGCAGAGGATTAAGAGTATTAGGCATAAGTGTTATTATTTCACGTTGTTAAAGGTAACTTTCGCTGATCTTAGTGACGATCGTAGTGATTTTAGTGATTCTCAGATGTTGACGAGAGTCCGGTATGGGGCTTCAGGGTAACTTCTGCTGGTCTTAACAGGTGATTAAGATCTCGTTCAGGTATAGGGTTTGATATTGCGCGTGTAATGTTCCTCCGAGAGTGTACACTGGAGTGTAGTGAGTCAAATTCTTGTTATTGTTCACTTAAATAATGATTGAATATTCTTTAGGTGTACTCAATGATAGTCATTGATTGTTTACTATATATTGGTATATATTATTAACGACACATTACAGCTACCTTCAAAGACTTTGGCCGAAAATTGATAGGATAAGCAAGATAAGCTCATCGTGAAATGATACCATCAAGGAATGCAACAGTGCTCGTCTTTTTAATCTAGTAAATACAGCCACCGTAAAAAAATAAATGGTGCCCTGAAAGGTCATTTAAATTTGAGGGGCTATATAAATATCCATAAAATGATACTGCATATGTTTTAACAGATAATAAAATTATTATTAATACAATAAGCTGTTATTTATCAGCCGACAAAAATATACCAAGAACATGTTTCAGAATGTGTTTGGCTATAAGGCTATGGTTGACAGTGAAAGCTTGGAACAGAAATATCAGGAGAATCCGATTGGTCAGGTGACGTTTGAGACAACAGAGCATAAGTATTTATTGGACTTTCAGAAAATGACACAGAAAAATGTTGTTCACACAACTGAGAGAGGCGTAAGGAGACGACCGACCTTTGTTCCACAAGTCGAGGTTGAAAAATTAAAGAAAAAGTAAGACTAGAGCAATTCACTAAAAGGCTTTTTTAATACAAGATTAGCAGTATAATTAGAATGAAGCTAATAAAGCATTTTTGTAGGATGTCTGACTGCATGGGCATATATATGTACGTCTACAAATTACTTAACAAACCCCAAATGAGTCGGATTAAAAATATTCAACGCTAACTGTCAGAAATGTTGCCTAAAATATTGGGACGAGAGTGAAGAGTGTGGGGTAGTAAGAGCATTTACGCAATTTTCTGATTCTATATTTATTTTATTACCAGTCTTATTGTAGCACGTCACACTAAGGAAAATAGAGCGTAGTAATGTTTATTGACGAAAAATTAAGATTAAATCACATTAATTGTTAATAATATAATTAGCTTGTCTTGTTTTAATGTTATGTATTTGCAGGTCAGCTGATACTGGTAATACTAAGACAACAGCGACATCTATGGTTGTACATGCACCACATGCCTATGATCCTTTGTCCAATATACCTACAGACTGGTCCGTTGACAGACAAAAAAGCCCCGACGATATCAGTGATCATTTCGCTTTGGTAATATTTAATTTATTCTATATTTTTTGTGAAAGTTACAAGATTTGATCCTATATTTTACATGTGTTTTATTGTTTTATTTATAAATATTTTGTCACCTTTCAGGACTCAATGCATTAAAGCTCAATACACGTAGTTAAATGCAAAGGCAAATTGAAGTGAATTATAGTCCATCTTCAGCATAGTATCTTATAAAGTATAAAAATGTAATGTCTAAATTATGTTGTGAAATAACATAATCCGCAAGCATCAGATTGAGAAAACATTGCGCTTCCCAATGAAAAAAGCAAACAGATGTATAATTTTAAAATTTGTTGTCCGTCTTTACCATTAACTTTTCTTAATTTATACTTGGATATAAACGCTTTATTTGATCCAGCCACGACATAAAAAAGAATAAACAGGTTGTTTTTGTTTCAGTGTATGTCCATGTACTAACATATATACAATATTTCTGCTACTACATTGTCTGTAGGTGACTGGATTTGGTTTCACAATCATAATCTCTTTTAAATGTTTACCTCATGTATGACTTTGTTACTGGGCCTTGGTCGCTGAATGGTTAAGGTAGTTAGCAATCTACTGTTGATCACGTTCCTGTCATCACTGAGGTTGCGGGTTTGAATTTCAAACATAAATAGCCCGACTCCTAATCTAAATTGACAAAATTGCCAGTTTTTTATTATGAAGGTCCGGGATTTATTAGGATAAAATCATGTAATAGAAGCTCTTTTTCTATTTCAATAGATATCAAAAACCTTCATTATAGCAGCTAAGGTTACTCCGGCTTCGTCCCCCATTAACACTGGATGCCATGATACAGTTTAATGTAGTGGTCAACACCATTCAAACAAACGAAACCAAAATCATTGCCACGTGGTTTTTTTTGCACATTGATTTGTAATTTTGTGTATCAGGCCTTAGTTATTACTGTTGTGTCTATAATTTTGTTAACTCTTTATGTTACATTACCATTAAGTTCTTTTGGAATTATTAAAATGAGTAAATACACCTTTATCAAGATAAGTAGTTAGCTGTTTTCTATCACATGATTCAATTTAGGGCATTTTCCTAACACACCGTCTTTTAACATCATGTAAATGGCATGAAAAGGCACAAAACTTCTCCCATTTCCATAAATTTATGTTTAGCGTATGCTTTGCACCCCGGCAAAAAACAGCACGGTTTTGTTTTGCATCGTCTTTCTTAAGGTACCCCATTTCGTTTCAAATGTTGCCGCTCTCCACTAAAAGCGCCCTAATTTTATGAAATCAAATGATCAGCATTACAATTTCAACCTTTACTAATGAGAGCGATTATATTTTTTAAATGACTTTAAAAAGAACATTATGTAGATTTTTTATGATAATGTAAGTATGTATGAAGTAATAACGAAGCAGGTTGAACCAAGATCAATGCATAACAGTTTATTATTATTATAGTCAACATGCTCATCGTCGAGTGAAGAATATAAGAAAGTAAAGGACTTATTCTTTAAGACGATGCCAGAATCAACCAATATTGTACAGATACAAAGAATTGAGAATGTTGAACTCTGGAAAAACTATGTGAGGTAACAACCTGCTGCATAATTTATTTTCACTCATCTTGAGTGGGGGGGGGGTAAATGCCTTTGGCTTATCAGTGTTGGGTAAACCAAAGACATTTAATTGGCACTTGGTGCCAGTCTCAAGCATACAGCATTAAAGTCACAACGTAATGTCAGCTTGCAGACAGAAGAATGTATAGTAACATTAATAGAGTATTCTATTAAAATGGTTACCATAACTCTGTGACTTCAGAAAACAATTATTTCCCTCATTACTTCATGTAGGGAACTTATTTTCGATGTCAAGAATTAATGGAATGCAATTTAGTAATTTAGTAATTTAAGTAATTTATAGTAGGTAAAACATCTTATAGTTAAGTTTAGTAGAAATTTCCAATTTACTGAAAATGCAAAGATTGGTTTTATTTTGCAAAACATTATAGACTATCTACATCTTTGTTCTATGAAAAACTACAGGTTAACTCAAGTTTTAGAAAATGACTCACAACCCAGAAGATAAACAACTAAAATAAAGAAAGCATGCACTCATATAAAACCAGAAGTGAAACCAGATTTTGCAGAAATCTCAGTGTTTAGTACGTTATAGTCAATGTAAATCAAATGTTTATCCTACTTAACATTAATACTACCCTAACTTTGAATTACCAGATTTGTATGCCCTTGCTAATAGGTTTCAGTGGTATATAGATTATGTCCTCAATGTATGTGTCGAGGTTTAGGGATCTGATTTGAAAACAGTATGAGGAGTTGATTGCGCAAATTATGTACCCACTAAGTAGCTTACGATAGCATGTCCTTTCTCATCTGATGCCATTATTAAAATAAATTCATAAGTTTATTCTTTCTGATTTCTGTTTTTTGTGAGGTTAAATTGTCAGACTGCTAAATCATTTGCAGTAACGACAATATGTTTAACCAATTTATTAAAATTTACTTTAGATTACTGATGACAATTAGACGTACTTATGCACAAATGTTTTTACACAATCATTGGTTTCTATGTATATAAAAACAGCTCTTTGTTGTATTTTTGTCACTCCTTCGACAATACTCGCTGTAGGCGAGACATATATTTGGGAATCTGGAGACAGCGTCAACAATTGACATTTTGCTTTATATCTTTGAAAGCTTAACCCTAGGTCCATTATATTTGGTCCGGTAATAGCTTATAATAAGTGCTGTAATCATTCACCTGTCAACTGACCTTGATCTCAATTTCACAGTCCAGTAACAACATTAAAGTTTTTGGATTAGCGCTGTTCTTCTGTAACCATGCATAGTAGTATGACAATATTTGGTATAAATAGGTTACTGATGAACAAGTACATTACTGTCTGGTAGGTTTCATTTGATCTTGACCTCAATTACACGGTTCAGTGACTATGTTAAAGTTTTTGGATTAGCGCAGTTTCTCTGAAACCATGTATGGTAGGATGACAAAATTTGGTGTATAGGTTGCTGATAAAGAGTACATCATGTCTGGTAGGTATCACCTGACCTTGACCTCAATTTTATGATCAATTGACTACGTAAACGTTTTTGGATAAGGTCAGTTTCTCTGTATAACCATGCATAGCATTATTAAATTTATGACAATTTTATGCTATTTACATGTTGCTTGAGACTCAGTTTTATTCTTTAAAGTTGCGGAATGCAGGCGAGACAATTTTCTGTGTCATTACTTATTTTATATCAATTAAGTATATTTCTATTCGCCCAATGTGTTGATATTAGAACATGAACATTGGTTTTTAACATACAGTGGTTCAAAGCAAACGTCATAATCAATAGGTTACAACTAAAGTTAAGAAGATTATCCAGAATTGCATCAGTTTGTTTCTTGAAAACATCAATAAATTATATGTAATAACATTTCTCTACATTGACTTACTCAAAATTTCCATTTACATCTGGAACTTATTTTCTAAAATCATCAAAACTTTGAAATTGATTTTCTAAAAGTATATCAATTAACCATCAGAGCAGGTGTAATCATCCTTCACTAGACAGGTAATATCAACAACATATAATATAATACAACATCATTTCACTACTTGGGCTCGATCGCGTGATCTCGGTATTGTTAGCCAGCACAATAACCTAAAGGGCTAAAAATAGTACTGTTAGCTAAGTCCGTTTTGACTAGCTATTTATCTTCTACCTGCAAGAATGCAGATAGGGCTACAGTAACAGTAAGCAAAATTCTGTAGGGGTCAAACTTAATATACGTATTTCAATGATCTAATCAAAAAGGTGTAACAGAATACACTGACTGATCTGTAATAAAAACTATTAATGGTAAAAACCTTCTGTAAAACTAATAAAGACATGAACATATTACATATTAAAATAACATCTTGGTAACTTTCATCATATACACAATGCGACAGATGATATTTATAGCACAAGAAAAATGCAATATGAAAAACGCATACAATGGAAGAGACTATGTAACTATGTATTGGGTCTGTGGGTAAGTTAAAGTATGGTGTAAAAAGGGTTTTTGTTTTTAAATGAAATAAAGGGAGTATGATAATTGTATTTCCTCTTTCATCTTTTCAGTCTGTAATTATTCAGATAGTTTCAATTTCTTTCAGCAAAAGAGAAAAAATGAAGAAAAAAAGAAAAGGAGGCGACATCAATGAACTTCAGCTGTTCCATGGAACACAACAGAAGTTTATTGAACCTATATGTAAACAGGGATTCGATTTTCGAATCAGTGGTTCAGTAACAGGAACCTTATATGGCAAGGGAACCTACTTCGCAAATACTGCAAAATACTCAGATTCCTACACAGACTCTGTGAATAACAAACACAAAATGTTTGTTGTGCGTGTGCTGGCTGGTGATTATGCCCCTGGAATTTCAACATTTGTACGACCTCCTCCTAGGAACCCGGATGATCCGTCGGAATTGTTTGACTCGTGTGTGGATAAGTTGCAGAACCCTTTAATATATGTGATATTTACATTTGATCAGATATATCCTGAGTATGTTATAGAATACAAAAAAATATGAATTTAATACAGCAAAACCTGTTTTAGAAACCACCAAGAGGATAGAAAAGCGGTCACATCAGACGGGTCGTCTTGTTATAAAGATTCATTGTATGTAAAATTCACATACAAGGAATACTAAAATAAATGGACTAAAATGAAGTTTTGCTAAAAGGTGATCCAGAATATTCAAAACTGGTTAATTAGTTAAATTTATGATTTATAACTTTTTAAGTCATTACTGCATATCTAAACTAAATGTTGTTACTTTGACTAATTTCAGAACAACTGAATCTGCAAATTCCATATTAAAAACATATAAGTAATTTTAAATGAAAATACATCCAATATTTGTATGAATTTGAAGATTTTAATAGCTGGACGTTGTTTTAACGTCTATACTTGGTTTATTGTTGGGACGTTATTTTTCTGGTCAATACTTGGTTTATTGTTCTGCTTAATATGTCAGAAGATAACTTTAAACAATATTTTTTGTAACAATCATGTTTACATCAGGCGTAAAACTTATATTGGTATTGATAGTGAGGTTTCAAAAAAAGTATTTTTTTATGGAATAGATGTGTAAAAAAACATCAACTTGTTTCTAAATGATAATATAAATAACTTATCATATTTTTCCAAACTTGTATGGGTGTGTGTGTGCGTGTGTGGTTTTTTGTGTGTATATGTTTGCTAATATAACGTTACAGTCTGGTGGGTATAACCCGATCTCGACATTTTGTATACCTAGCTACCGCAGTTTTATGATTCACTTGCATTGTTAATATATGTTTATTAGGTCAGGTCTTCATAATTACCAAGCAAGGTAGGATGACAATTAAGAAATATATAGCAAGGTATAAAATGAAGACAAATATAAGGTCTGACCATGTTCTTATTCGCATAGAGCCCGCTTGCAATAATCTATTTCAATTCTAACAAGTCTAACAAATGTATTAAAATTTTGAAGCGGCTGTTAGAAGGCACTTTCAATAGTAATACTGTTTTTTTAACTAATAATATATATCACAAAACAGTATGCTAAAGCAAATAAAATTGAAATAATCATATATGCTCGTCATTTAATTGAATATTATAACAAAAATGAGAAATATTTCCGAAATTGCATTGTTTCAATTTTCAGTTGGGCGTATAATTATAATGTCGGAATTCTAATTGTGACATCACAAAGGAAGGACGTCATATTAAATCGAATGTAAAGTTGTTACGGATATATTTGTATCCGTGTATCCGGAGTATGTTAAATAATACAAATTTCAGAATTCGGACTAGAAATAACTGCATTATTAACAATAACGATAATTATGGATAACACTTAACAAATTGTATTTTTTAAGTCCGTTTTAAATTCATACAAAAATACACAGCTAATGCATGTGCGAACTAAATTTATTGGAATGTAAAACTTTGTTTAAATAGCTAAAGAAGGACGTCATATTAGAAAAGTGATTTAATATGGCTCTTCAGCTGAACATAACAATCTTGTATGCGTCACTTGGCCTTGACCGTTATATCAGTGACTGCTTCAGACATTTTTTCTAGCTTTTTGATGTAAAGTGTTTATAAATCATTTGCATGGTGTTGTAAGTAATCAGAACAGAGGTGACCTTTAACAACAAATGTACAAAATCAATTTAAAAATGGTATGTATTTTTCTATTTTTCAGTTTATAGAATTTGTTATTAAAAATTTGAGTACATTGCAAATTTGGTTTTACACATATAACACTTATCATTCATCCTCTAGCATTGTCTCAAAATTGTTATTTGATTGAAAAAAAAATCCAATCTTTTGCAACTATTCTCCATTTTACAAAAAAATGTTTTAGCATACAATACAATAATGTTATAAAAGAATTTAAGCAATTTGGATAGGTAATAAAAAATTAATTGGCATAACCCTAAAATATTGATACCATAAACCATAAACATTGATAAATTTGATAATAGACATTATTAAATGAATATAATTTTGCATGTTTTTGATTGGTCTAAAACAAACAACTTTCATGTCACGATAAATCGCAACAGTACTACAATTACATAAATATATGGAAATTTTTGTCTGATACACGATTTCGATGCACAGTAGTCAAGCGGAATCCTATATTGACCTGGTTTGGACAAGTTCATCCCAGTTTTTAATGACTGTTTCAACATAACTATAAATTTCAATTTTAGTGGTCACTGAATCCTCTGACAACGGCCTCTTTATTATTTTTGTATAGGGGAAGCTATTGACATTTTTTGCTCTCACTTAGGCACCAAGTTTCGTTGAGTAATGAGAGACCCCTCAAAACGACCGGAATAATTTCACGTATATCACATTAAATTTTCGGGGTGCCATGTCAGATAAAAATTTTTGCAAATTTAGAAAATCCGAAGGGTACTCATGGAAACTCCCTTACACCCATAAAATAGTCCAGAAATAGGCTTTGAACAATCAGATAAAAAAATACCCAATACATTTAATAAATTATCTGAATAAATTTATTTATAAATTCTATATGAAACTGCTTTTTAAATACAGCTCCAATATTAAAATTCCATTGAATAATAAATCCACTGTCTATGCTACAGTTTGGCCCAGTCAAATATCAAAATAAGAACTATTTTCCACTCCCTCAGTCAAAGTTCATTTACAGAGCCGTTGTCATCTGTAATTAATAAATATACTGCTAAAATATGTATGAATAAAATTATTAATTTATTTATTCTCTTTCCAATATTCAAAACTTGATGCAACTGGAATTGCAGGATTATCAGCAAATCAAAATGCAGTATTAACCGAAAATATTACGGTAACCACCATTACAACAACGGAAAAATGTAAGCATTCTCTGTTTTTCTGTTGAAGTAAGATTTTATTCATGTATATAAAACAATTACTCACTTTGATATACTGCCACTACATGTATATCGGGATTTCTCAGCACTCAAAAATGTATATTCGCCTCACCTAGAGGCTCAGTGAATATTACATTGTCTTTAATTGTATAACATTATTTTATTTGATAGCACTTAACGTGTCATAGTGTTTGCAATTTATACAGTAAAAATGAGATCTTTATAATGAACAATACTCGACGAGGTTTGTACAAGAATTATGACCAGTTGTAAGTTGTATGATCTTTTGTAAAATAGGGACTAGGACTGAATAAAAATCTTTGAGAGAATTGTACAGGTTGAGTACTATCTTTGTGTCCACTCTGTTACATTGTACATAGATCCCTTGGTTTGTAAATGTATGAAAACTGGAAAGACCAACACTGTTGTCCATAAACATGTAAACTCAAACAGTTTTAAATGACTTTTAATGCCAGATATGTGATAAAAAAGATAAAACAAACACAATCCACCAGACATGCTATAATTACCTATCACAAATTAAAGCATTTGTTGGAAAAAATGTACAGTAAATAAAACTGTACTCTGGGTATAGTCGAACCTTATCCTCAGTTCACATCAATGAATGTGATGATGTCAAATGAAGGTAATAAGAAAATACCAAACATCAAGGAAACTGTCGAAAAAGACAATCAAAGTACAAGAAACTGACCAAAAACCAAAAATATAGCAACTACAGCAATGGTCCATACTTGGTTTAGAGACAGAGATGGACAACAACTGATAGTAATTCCTATTTGTCTTCTCTGGTATGCAGAAGACATTAAAGAACATTAAATCATTATCTATTACTGGGGTACTAAATTTGATTTTTTTAACTCCGTATATTGCACAACTTTCCCTTAGCCATTCTACTGCTGAATAAAGATCTCGACAGTTTTTCATTGGCTTTTTCTGCAAAGGATTTTAGTCAAGGACACCCTGACTCCAGTTAAACTAGAACCTGCAACTTCAATATCAGATCACTAATTTCAACATAAAAATAATAACATGAGTACACAAAATGAGTTGAAAGATAGGGCTGCTTAGATTTTGTTAAAGAAGTTTTATTGGTTTACTCATGTTGACCTCCTCTGACCATCTTTAATGTGGGGTTGAAGTTCAATTTTCAATAAGGGAATACAAAAAAGAACAAGCAAGGGAAAAATCAGAACGCAGAGAAATGACTTTCCATTTTTGAAATAAACTTTTTCTTGGTTTCTAAACATCTAATAACAGTTATACATATAAATACTGGCTTACATACTGTTTAAATAAATCATTTTTATAAGTTAAAATATTAAAGATTCGCATAACAGTCAAACAGTAATATTGTAGTGTATGAGGGAACACATTGTGGCATGCAACATAGTTCCATTGCCACTTTATGTAATGCCACTTAGCATAATACACCTCATTTCTCTTTCCCTTTGAATAGACCATGTTGTTTTTAAATACTAACGTAATAAACTGATTTTGAGACGATACCTTTATACAGATAAAAAATATGTCAGAATTCCACAAAAAGGGTAATGAACAAACACTGTTCTTAAATAAAAGATGCATAAATCAGAATAAAATCATACTGGCTTATTACACATTTACAAGTCTAAAACATCAATTAAATCTAAAATATACTGGATAGATCATAAGGCATCTCAGAAAGAATATTGTTGCTTTTTACGAATACTTTGATAGCTTCTAACGCCGTGGTTGATTAAGATACCATTTGTATCTCAGTGTTGTTGTTGGTGCTGGTGTTTGGCTCAACCCCAGCTTATCCTCGGTAATCTCTGCAACCTTGCTGTTCACCTGTAATCATGATCAAATATTAGCATACAAATTTACTTTTTAGAGATGAACTGTAACAATGTTCTATTTCTGAATGGTCCCACCATGTTGTTTGTATATTACACATTCAAAATATCAACAAGACAAAAGTAATTTTTTGTTTGTTATCATATATCTGCTGGTCTGCTAATGTTATCAATGTGTTCTTTTTAGATATGGAACTCTGCATCACTTACACACCAGTACAATTTGTTTTTGCTATCAAAACAGTACTACCAAAATTAAGTTTCTACAGTGACACTTCTATTGCCTGGTACAGCAGTGCTTTTTGCAAGGCGTAAGAGTAAAATCAATCGTAAGTGTTGGAAGATCAAAGAGAAATCCATTATGATGCTAAGACGATAGATTTTACACTTACAACTATGTGTGAAAAGCACTGCTGGTCTTTATTGATGTAGTTAAGGATTGTTTATTTGTGTTACTAAGAAGTTTTGTGTCATTTATGTATTTACCCCTTGACTTTGGTCTGAAGATGGTCAGTCAGTTGGCTCACTCCTATTTAATTCATAGCAGGCATTTCAACAAATGTTGTAAGCTTACATCTGACTGATCCCTTCATGTAGTGAGCTCTTAACGACTGGTTTAGTAGCTGATAAATATCCATGTCAATATTTTCAAAATATATACTCACTGGCCATTCACATTTAACTGTTTGAGAAACTAAGACTATCACCTCATTCTATGTTTGTTTAACTCAAACCATTTATCATAGTTTTTTAACATCGTATTTTAAAAGATCACAAGCTTGACGAATTAAGTTATTACTGGTTAAAATATTAAATATTAAAAATATAAAAAATGGTTTGAGTTTTGAAATGTATACATTTTCAAAGCCATTGCTTTCCACTAACAGTAATGGTTGCACAATACTTATAGTTCAATATCAAAAGGTGACAGTAGGTAAAGTTATACCAAAGTTAGCATGTCCATAACATGTTCTTCAGATGCCTTTTCTCTGAATACATCGACAAGACTCTGTATAAACCAGCTGCCATCTTCTTCATCTCTGTATGACACATAACCTATATACATAGAATAATTTGTTTTTTGTTTGTTTGAATGTTGTTTTACCCCAGCCCACTTTCAGCAATTTTCCAGCTATATCATGGTGCCCAGTTTTTATTGGTTGAGGATGCCAAGTATTAGGAGAAAACCCTGAATTTTATGTAGAAAAACTGGCAATCCTTGTTAATTAAGTATGGAGTTAAGTACACCCTGCCTGCAGAGAGACTCACACCCACAACCTTAGTAGAATAATTGGTTATTGTATATACAAACACAAGGTTGGCAGAAAATTTGTCATTATTTTCAAATAATTGTTTAATTAGGTACATAAGCAAGTGGTTAGAAGAAATAATGCATCATGTCATGTGCTAATATAACAGTTTCAATGTATCAATATGATGGCAGACATGGCCTAATCAAGGATTGTTGTCGCCATACAAGTTGAATATTCAAATTGTTTACTTGAGGTAGGTTGTCTTCCCGAGGGTACAATCAATCAAGGGTAAACAATTTGAATATTAACCTTGTATTTAGGCAACGAGTTTTATTTAACATATTACAAATACAAACTTTAATAAAAGACTCTTTATTTGTGTGTCTGTATCCAACAAAATATGTTTTTATTGCCATTTTTTTTCTTATTTAATGGCTAGCAGGAGACAAATTAGTTTCCAGCATGAAAAATCGGAATCATTTCACCACAGATTTTCAGTAAAACATGAGACAAGATTGTCGACCACTTGACAATTCTAATGTCTCACCCTTAATTGGAAGTGTCTGTTTTCATGAAAAATGTTTTAAAAACAATCTAACTGTCTTATGAAAGTTTATATATGTAAGGAATACATGTAATCATACACAAAACTATGAACAAAAGATATTTTCCTATAAATTTGTGCTAATTTTAGTTCAATTATATACATAAACAATTTGATTTTTAATGTTCATATTTCACAGAAGATGAGTGAAAACCATCTTGACAAATATGTAATTTACAGTACCACGGTATGAAAATTAAAACAATGGCAAAGCTTCTGACATCATGTCATATTAGTGAATTGAAATCATACCAAAAACTGCCAATAAGATCAAAGATAAAACAGTTTTAGAAATTAATGTATATTTTAATTTCACATAAACAGGGACCTTGCTTTTTGGTAGTTATTTATCATCTACTATTGATAAGGTTTTGAGCTTGAGATATATTTGAGCTGGATGCCTTGATATAGGTTAAACATGCTGAAGAGTGGTCATTCCAACAAACAAACAAATAGGTAGACAACATGCAACCAGATGATAAGTTCTAATAATAAATTGGAAAGAAGAATCTATTATTTTATCAATTACACATCTTTTTCACTCTTAAAAAATGGCCCACTTGTTTAAAATATGCCATTAAACAAGATAGAAAGAATTACATAATAGAGAACCATTTTGTTATGACTGTTGGGATAGTGCTAAGATTGTAACAAATGATTTATTGTAGGGAAAAAATATTCTTCTGATACAAAAATTCCCCCACCTTTTTTTACCTAAATGCTGTTTATTAATGTTGAAAAAATTAAAATTAAAAAATGAAAATTTTTTTCCAAATTTTGTCTGATATCCCAGGAAATGTTTGTTCTTATTTCGTACAAACCTGGAAATGTGGAATAAGCCAATACTAAGTCACTGTTAGCAGGAAGTTGTCTATTAAATGATTCAGGTCTACTATCAGTGCTAATTTTATCAGTACAAGGCAGCGTTTGTCCAAGTCTCACATACGAATCTTCTTCATCTAAAAAAATTGAAAACATTGAGCATGATTTATTGAGCACACTGGTTCACATATTTTCTGCTTTTCATAATCAATATCAGACACTGCTAAGCTGATAAATCACATAAAAGACCTACTTTTAAATAACCCTGGATGACTTCAGCATGGAAAAATGGCTTAGATTAATGACATCATAAAAAAGGTTGACCAACCAAACAAACAATATTTACCTTGGCTCGATGATATTTTAAGGTACATTTTCATGTCATGATTTAAAAGAGCACATTTATATTCTAATAACTTTCAATTCTCATATCATGACAAAACTAAAACAAAAAAACTCTTAGCAAATAACAGGTTGACGACAACAGCACTAAAAAAAAACTGCTTACCTCCCCTGCAGGCATTAATTACAAACATCTTAGGTTTGCTAACCATATGAGGACAATTGTCTCTATCAAATAACTTTACAAGGTCAATGGTCTTTATCTTGTTACTGTCTATGCCTTCAACGTAATCATTATTACCATGTGACATGAGGACAACAATTAGGCTGTCTACAAGATGAAGTCTATCATATTTAGAAAAGTCTCTAAGTATGTCAAGCATCTCCTACAATAAAAGAATGAAACAAGTATTACTAATGCTTCCTGATGATACCCTCGCTCTTTAACATTAGCAAGGTCTGAAAATAAATCCAACAATTTGGCAATATCATACAAAGCTATTGACAAAATGCCATTGCTATGAAAAATTGGTAATGGACGAACACACACACAATTATACCCCTTTCCACAATGGGAAGTGTGGGTATAAAGAGCTTTAAAGATTTCAATCAGTTTTCATCACCTTTTCAGCAATACTTTAGCAAATGGTTATAATTAAGCAAAAGCTTGTGCATCTACACGAGATACTGATGCTGTAAAGGAAATTATATTATAACTATTTTTTTTCTTTAGCATGTTACAGACAATTATTTGAGATACCAATTGTATTAACTTCATACAGTGGCTTAACATGTATTTGTATATCAACTTCCAGTAGTCCCAGCTGGGCATTATACAGTTCTTAAATAGCACAGAGGGAATATAGTGTTGAAAGACAAATAAAGTTGATATAAACTAATGTGGAAGATGCACTCAAAAAACTTTTAAGGGTGTATACCTATTTAAGTTCACAGTACTATTACCACGGTAATATAGTTCTCCTTGAAGCAAATAGAAGTACTGACAATACAAAATTTTGAGTGTAGTATAATAAAACAATTTGTAGAAGACAAATCTAAATATAAAAAATTTAAAAAATTAAGAAAACAATTTCTGGATGCATTCAATTCTATCCAAAATTCTGAAGCACATATTAAATGATAGACGACCCATGCAATACATGTAAAATCAAATATGTCAAAACAATAGGGTTTAGTAGTCTTGCAATTGATTTTATTGCAATTCACAACTTCATTCCATCTAATACCCTTTAAATTTAATTTTAATTGATTGACAAAATAAACTGTTTTACTTTGAGTCAGTGTTAAAAACAAATGTAGTTTTAAGTAACAAAAGTTAATCGTAATATAGTATATCCCATGTTTGCTGCAGTCTGCTCCAGACATCCAGAACACAAAATATGGTAAAGTGATCAATTGTAGTCAGGATATCTTTATATTATTATTATTATTATTTCAATTCGACAAACAGGCACTAATTATTTTCTTATCTGGGATGGGGTTGGGGGAGGGGTGGTGGTGAGGTTAGTCTGAAGGGTTAACAGTAGTAAATGTGTACCAGTAACAAGTTACCAGATTGTGTACCCTACATTAAGTACAGTACTGAATACTACATTGTGTTCTGATTTGGTCAATAGTGGTTAGATGTGTACAATTTTTTAGCTGTAAGCTCCTGCATACATTAAGTTTTAAAAGTGGTAACATTTTTCTCAGATCTTGCAAGATAAAATTTTGGTAATTTTTTAAACAATGTAGTATTTTTATATTCACTGAATTAGAAATTTCATGTAAAAGTGGGAGTGTCTCAAAATGTTCTAACTAGCGAAAAAAGAAATTGGTCATGGATATATATGGCATATATTTTTTTTCTTGCGAATGAAAGTTTATTAATTTTCCTAGTCCAGGTAATTGCTGAGGAATGTTAGAAAGGTATGCAAATCACAGAAATGTTTGTGTTTTCGACTATAGCCAAAACATTTACTACCGTTCTACCTATATGTCAGATGATGTTTTGTGGATTTTTATTTTTGAGAGTACATCAAGGTTTTTTTTGCATAGATTGTGGTATCTCTTGTTGAAACTAACTGAAGGCAGTACTCAAATAGAAAGTATAATGATAATAATAATAAATTCTTTATTTAACGAAGGTAACTCATTTAACAATACAATGTTAATCTCACTAGAGGCCTTCACATAAAAGAAGAAAAGAAAAAAAAAACACACACACACACACAGTATATGATGTTACAGACTGTTACAGACTAATTGCATATACAATAAACAGTACAATAACAATAATAAAAGAAATTACATGTATATAAATATGTTTGGTAATGGCAAGAATGTTTACAAGACAGTTTGTGTACCTTCATTTTGAAGCTTAATAAAATATTCTGATACTTTTACTTTTAAAAGTTTCAAAGTTTTCAGCTCCCCTTATTTCAATTGGTAGTTTATTCCAAACAATAATACCAGAGTATTCAAACGTTCTTTTGAAATATTCAGAATTAGGTTGTGGAATATGTAGTAGTCCAGCTGTTGCAGATCTGAGAGAATATTTATATAGACCACTACATGTAGTAAATTTATCAGCATACATTGAAACATCAGAAGAGACTGGAAATATTCAATTCTAGTAAATATAGTCATCCATTTAAGTTCTTTAAACATCATCATTGATGGATAATCAAAAGATTTGTTTAAGAGTAGTCTGGCGGCACGTTTTTGTAATTTATAAATACGCTCAAGATGATATTTTGTAGTTAGGCCCCACACTGTGCTGCAATAATCAAATACTGGCAATATGTAACTATCATAATACAAAATAAGACCCTTTAGTGGCAGGTACTGTCTTAATCTATTCATAAGATATAATCTGCTTGACACTATTTCACATATTTTATCAATTTGATTTGACCAGGACACAATTTTATCTATATATAATCCAAGTAGCTTTTCTACTTCCACATTATCTAATGATACATGGTCTTGGGTAATTATTTTTAAAACGTCATTTGTAATTTCAAGTTTTCTCTCAGAAATGGACACTATAAAAACTGCTTAGTCAGCACTTTTTGCATCTTTTCTATATACACAAATAAAAAACCACACACAATCACAAGAAAGTGTTCTCCTGTCTTTATTCCATTTTAACTTTCTTTCTGTATGGTCATCTTTACTTTTCACAATGAATTGGGCATATTCCTGGGCATAAAATTAAATTGCAATTAACAAAAATTAGGCCAAAAATAAGGTAAATTTTAAGATCAGTTTTAACTTTGGATCAATTTCTCCCAAGTTTTGATATCACAATAAAAACCTTTGGCTGAAAACTAGATGTTGTCCCCAATTGCTGAATTAAGGGCCAAAATTAAGCAAATTAATAGGAATAAGTTCAAATTTTTTTTTAATGTTAATCCAAAATAAGCAAAAAATGGCCAAAGATGGTAATGTATTATCTATAAAAGTGATTATTGTGCACATGATTTAACAAAACCTGCTCAACAGATGGTTTGTAAAGGCATAATTAGGGTCAAAATATCCAACTTAAAAAAGAAAACAGATTTCCTTTACTTAAGTAGAATTTTTTGTGGAATTTAGTGTTATGAACAGCCTTTGACTGAAATATCGGTAATTTTATTTCGCACTAATTGAAGGTATAAAATAGGTTAAATTGAAATTTGCTCATTTATTTGTACTTGTTCAATAGTTTTCTTGTCTAAAAGCACCATCTTGTTAATTTTAAGCCACATTGAAACAATTTAGGGGACAATATGGCATAGTTTAAAGGTTGGAGTGGTTAGCTAGGGAAAGCCTCAAGATCTGAGTGTGCCAGCATAGATTTGGCTGGCCAATAGTAAAATATAAGGCTAAGTGCATTTAAAAGGTATCTGTTATAAAACTCTGATATTATTTTCTTATTTAACAGTGCAGGGGCAGTGACAAATATGCACATTTTTATTCTGAAGATGTCTTCAAACACATGTTATACATATGCAATTTTTCTCCTTGGGTAGGGCTAAAGAATAGAAGAATTTTTCAAAAACACTCTAAATACCAATATATATCTTTTATTGATTTTAATTCAAATATGACCTATGTACTTGATGTAGAAATATTGGCTAAATTGGTTCTCTTGCAAACTTGGTATAGGTATAACAGTAGTAAATGTGTACCAGTAACAGGTTACCAGATTGTGTACCCTACATTAAGTACAGTACTGAATACAACATTGTGTTCAGATTTGGTAAATGGTTGTTAGATGTGTACAATTTTTAGCTGTAAGCTCCTGCATAAATTAAGTTTTAAAAAGTGGTAAAATTTTTTCTCAGATCTGGCAAGATAAAATTTTGGTAATTTTTTAAACAATGTAGTATTTTTACATTCACTGCATTAGAAATTTCATGTAAAAGTGGGAGCGTCTCAAAATGTTCTAACTAGCGAAAAAAGGAATTGGTCACGGATATATATGGCATATATTTTTTTAATTGTGATAAAGGTTATTTATTTCCTAGTCCAGGTAAATGCTGAGGAATGTTAGAAAGGTATGCAAATCACAGAAATGTTTGTGTTTTCGACTATAGCAAAAACATTTACTACCGTTCTACCTGAAAAAATAATTTCTGATGCTTTTACTGCTTGGTCTCTGTTTATCCTAAATTATTACCTGCGCTGTTTTGTTTTCTTTCAAATCAACTTCAAATCCAAGTTCAGTGAAGAGCTCTTTTAACATTGCCCCATCTCTCTCAGCACCTCGTCTATGCTGGCCATTTTGGAAATATTGATTGTTGATTATTAAAACAAAACCTTTTGGACTGGATGTCATTTTATAACACTAAAATATAGGATAAATCTGCATTTTTTCTAAATGACTTTATTTCTCATACAATTTGATCAAACAAAGATAAACAGACCATGAAAAGGTAATAGCCATACAAATGCAAGTGCAAACTATGTTACTAGTAGTTTATAGTGGGAAGGGCACACTCTAACAATGAATGCATAAATTGTATTGTAGTAAATATATTTGTTTGTTTATTTGAATGCTGTTTAACAGCTTTCAACCAGTTTTCAATTATAACTTGGCATCCAGTTTGTAATGAGATAAATATTAGATACATCAGGGCTCACGCTGGGTCAAAATTATAGGGAGAAGTCACTTCTCTTTTGGGTGGCTGACAGGGAGAAGTGAGGATAGAACAGGGAGAAGTGGGTGGACAACAGGGAGAAGTTGCATTACTGGTATTGGTATTGGTATTGGTATATGTCGCGAAAGCGTCCTGTTTTCTTTGTTTTCTTTTAAAACAGTGTTGGCATTTGCATTCTTATTGTTATATGTCTTTTTAGCATTTTAATTTATTGAGGATAAAGTATCAAAGATTTGATTAACTATTCAGTTTACTTATTTCATACATTTTCATAAATACATGTATTAAACATAACAATAAAAAAGAATAAACTGTCACAAAACTGTTCATTAAAATAAATGTTTCTTTGTCATTGGTACACAAATTGATTGAATTATAATGAAGTACTAAGAACTAGAGTAGAGGTAGAAAATAACATCATTGTGACACATATTATATTATGTAAAATGGTTAAATTCACTATTAAAATTATTTTTAAACATTCCTATCAGCGTAGTACATTTGCAATCTCCGGTACCAAATTCATATCCGCTCCGGAAAATTTAATGCTTTTTGCACTGAACTGGTTTTCGGTCGTATTTTAAACCTACGCTTTATATACTTAATACAAATTAAACGGGTACCAGTTGACTTTGTGGCGCGTAAACAAAATAAACATGACACGGTATCAAAAATACGACGATTCTTACCAAAATGGGAATAAAATTTTAAAGGTGACATTAGGTGATTCTACAAAATGTTAGGGAGACTTCACTTCGCTTTGGAAGATGATCGAGGGCGAAGTGGGACCACGATAAAGCGACTTCTTCGCCCGAGTCGCCCTCCAACGCGAGCCCTGTACATTAACATGATTGGTTAATATGGCTACCACAGGTACTTTGAATCTGGCTTTCTTTTAGTAAGTAGTTTAAAATCTGTTTATTCATATTGGAACAAAATAATGGCTGGGTACCTTTTCAAAAAGATTTGTTTTTTTTTAAGGGAGGAATCTTGGATATTTAGTAAAAACCTTGACCTTTGACAGGAATGTTTTTCTGAAATAAATCCTAAGCATCATTTCTGGGAATTGATTTGTAATGTACCAGTAAAAAAATATATTGTTTACATGTACATCCAACAATAAATACATAAGGTACATGGTCAACTCATTGGACAAAATAAAGGTCAATAAAAAAGGCAAACCTTTGATCTTTCTGAATTATAACTGTGTTTCTGTTCAGTTTCTAGTACCGGTACATTGTCATGCCCAGCAGATGCTAAAATATGCAACAAACCTTGTATGTCAATTTTGATGAAAACTTCTATGTATGTGTTAACAAACATTATTTCACATCAGTAAAATATATTTGTTTCAATTGAATAAAACAAGGTCTGCTGGTACTAGTATTCATTTATCTGTAGTTATTTTGACAAGAGGGCATTATCATGTCATCTTAATAACCTCTAAATTAACAAGCAATACAGACTGCTTTAGTGTTGATTTGAATAAATGAATATGTACATGAACATTCTAAACAAAGAAAGCAAGTCAATTAGATTCGAAAATGACCTGGATAAAGACTAAAAAACCCACAAATGATATATCATGAAGCCACATTCAAATAAAACAGCAAAAAACCCCAAAATTTAAGTCTAAAATACATTGTTTCTTAATTCTTCAATGAGATAAATATAAAAGTTGCTTATAACTATAAAGCTATCATTGCCTACCCAAAGTTTAGTGCATTTTCAGTATCAATGCCACTCTACCGTGTGAAATCAAGATATCATGACGATTCCCTAGATATACACAACTATAATTTACTATTGTATAAATAATTCAGTTAGAAAAATGGAACTGACCAATAGGAAGGACGAATTGATTGCAATAGAATAGTATGGAGAGTTGGGTTTGGAGTGTTATTTTTTCTTTAGTGTTGCATAAAATGATCCTTTTCTTATTATCAGAATCTCCAAATAGAGTTTTTATCATTCAGGGCACAGAAAAACCTTTCAGAAATATTTCAGCTACATTTATATTATGGTGTCCAGTTTTTATTGGGGGAGGAAGATGGAGTACCTGAAGAAAACCCTGGACCTTTGGAAGAAAAACTGGCAATCCCTGTCAATTTAAATTGGAGTTGAGCACATTCTGCAAGCAGTGAGACTCAAACCCACAACCTTAGTGTTGACAGACCACGTGATCAATAGTAGATGAACTCCCTCAACCACTTGGCCACAGATGCCCCAGTCCAGTATTTAACAATTTCAAATAAAGACTATAAGAATTTACCTTGTGACATAGTATTCATATTATCTGTGACATTTGCCATATTGACATCATTGTCCATAGTATCATTATTTTGACTATTATTGCTAGATTCATCACTAGGTGATGTCACGATGGAACCAGAGGCAGCTATATTTGGAGATGAATGGCTGGTAAATACATGTGGTGGATTGTGATGAGATAAATGTCCTGCTGATGCACTTTGATGCAGAAGTCTGTCTCCATAGTTACTGGATTCTGTAAGATGGTTAGGAGTGTAACCTCCGATTGGTTCTGTGAACATCAGTTCACGAACATCAGAGAGATTTGAGTTTGGGCTTCGAAGAGAAGTTTCTTTTGCTCTAATGACATCAGCTAGATGACCATGTCCTGATGTGTCTAAACAATCTAAAAACTTTCCATATGCATAAGGTCCTCTTCTTAACAGATCATTTAGTAATTGTCTGACTTTCTCTGGTCTTGGACTTTTTGCCTGAAATTTATCAATTCAACAGGTTGAGAATGATGATACCGAAGTACAAACTGCAGAAAACAAAAAAGAATCAGATACAGATACTGATAATAGTATGGATACTGAAGAAAAATATAAATAGCGCATCAATAGCCCTTACTAAGATAACTCTATTTTCAAAATATATGAAATGGTGGATTACTGCAAAATGAGTTAGGCAATCTTAAAACACTTTACCCACTGTGGTCAGTGGTCAGCATTTCTGTATTATAACTTGGTATCTTACAAAGGAGTACATGCCCAATCCACTCCTTTTAAATGTGCAAGGCAGCTGTGAGGATCATGCTATCATTACTGATACCCTTTTAACAAAAATAATTTAAAAAAAATTTGTTGGTGGGTAGAGGTGGTGGATTACTTGGTCCATGGAGAAAAATCTGGAAATCCTATGTCATGTGATTGGTTTTGACCAATGATATTGGTACCTACTCTCCTCAGTTGGCATACAATATGACTGGTTTTGCTCACATGAGAGACTCCACTGTTTTCATTTTGGACTGTGCAACATTTTCTTGTCTTGCATTAAGGGGAGATAAGAAAATTTGTTGCAAATTCCTCCAAGCAGAATTCTGAAAGACAATGGAAATAATAAGACCTTCATGAGGACATCAAGCTTGAGTATCCATTTAAATTTTCTCAGAAACTCAGCATTCCTACCACAGTTTTTCCTATTTCAGTAAAGGATCAGGGTTCAAAAAATGTTCTGTAATATGTAAGTAAAGAGAGCGACTAAAATGGCTATTTGCTTGTATGTATGTTTGTTTGTTTGAATGATGTTTTATGCCAGTTTCAACAATGTTTTAGCAATATCCTTGGTGTCCATTTTTTATTGGGTACAATGCCCAATCATCTATCTAAATCCATGCAAGTCCAATATTGGTTGTTGATAAAGATTGTTTGTTTAAATATTGTTAAAAACCACCTTTCATTAGGAAAATTGGCAATCCTTGTCAATTAGGGTCGGAGTTGAGCACACCCTGCTTGCAGTGAGGATTCTAGGCCAAATTTTATTGCAATTATAATCCCTTGTTAGTTTTGAGATGTTTTGGATTAAAGCCCAAAAAAAAACAAGGGTACAATTATTTGTTCTGTGGGGATTCAACTTTCAATCTCAATGTTAAACGTGTGATGGACAGTAGATGAATCATCTACCTTAACCACACTTTGACTTTGGTCCTGTTGATCTAGACCAACAGATATAAAAAGAGTGTTTTCACAAACCTGTATCATTTCCAACATTAGTGGAGTAAAAATTTCTTTCTCTGCCACTTTATCCCAGAATTCATTATCAGGGGAAAGATCACTGACAAGTCTTGATCGGCACTGAGTTAAGGCTCTTCTATGAATTGGATCCATATTCTGTCATATTTTCTGAAAAAAAGAACCAACATAATCTTATTTGTGTACGTATATATTAGCAGCTTTTAATTAAATGGGAGACAACGCTGTACTGAAAAAGCAATTGAATCACCTCTGTTATATCTACCTGTGGTCAGAAAATAATTGTAAAGATATGGACCAACAGTCAGTCCAAATGTGATATGGTTAGCCGGTTTACACAGCAACTTAATTTTACTGTGAGGAAATGGCTTGCCCCTATTTTATTTAAATATACAGATCATATTTTACCACAACTTAATATCAAATGGTTGTATATTTTTAAACTTAAATTTGCTAAAAGTGCAAAAAAATCCTTCCCATAAAACTTTTTTTAACCAGAAATATTTGTTGTTTACAGTCTGATGTAGCTGTCACTCACATACTAGTACCAATCAAATGAACCACAACGTCACAAATGAAGTCAACCTAATAGATTCATTTGTTAATGACTGATAATAGTAATAGTTCAAAAAGGGGATCAGTTACTTTTGAGGTCACTTACCTGACCATTGACAGAAATGGCAGAGAGATATTCTGATTGTGGAAAAAAATATGATAAACAAATGCTAAGATTATGTTTTTTTTCTTTAAAATTTTACTTCAAAATTACATGCACATGATCAGTAGTAGAAGACTAACTACCTTAAACAATCAGCCAACAGGGCCCAGGACAAGTGTGGATACTATATGCTAGAAAAAATTAATATAAGATACAGCTTGGTTTCCTTTTGTAGTTTTTCCATGTGGTAACACAATTTAAACTCAACAGCATTCAGTATGGCATGAAAAAAATCTATAATGCTGTTATTGGTTATCTTTCGTCTGGAATTTCCCCAAACTAAGAACAAAATCTTAAGACATTGTAAATACATAAATACTTCACTACCGTTTACAACAGGCCATTTATTAGGATCAAGTCCAATCATAACATTATCATACTTCTACATGTTTTATGATGATAAAACATGAAAATGTGTTAATTAAATAGTCAACAGTGGGACCATCTATCTCTCATATAAATGCCTACCATGTCACATAAACTTTCCTTTAATTTTTAAAATAGAAGATGACAAGCAGATTTATATATTTTGTTTTGTTTTGTCTGTATCCATTGTTTTATTTGGTGTCGTGTCATTTCCCCCGACTACCTGTTCACCCTGGGTTGATATGCCCGGGTCATTTTGCACCTATAAGTTGAGTCTTTTCGCCCTGGTTCGTTTCCCTCCTTTAAATAAAAAACTATGTTGAAGCTGATTATCTTTAAACAATAAAAAGTATATTGTGTTATACTTATCTTTAAATAATAAAGGATATTTTCATAAAATTAGCTTATATTTGAACTTTTTGTTTTAAAAAAAATATGAAAAGGGCATAATTTATTCATGTTATATAATTATATGTATATGTCTCTGACAAAAAAATTAATTTAATTTGTAAATCACTTTAATACCAGGCGAATTATCACTTTTTAATGTGATTATTAAAAGAAATTAAATTAAGTTATGATTAAACAAAATTTCAATCAAATTAAGAAACATATTTGATCTATCCAGAGCTTTACAGCTTGTGCCACTGTGTCAGTTAATAAAGTAATTTTTGAAACACCAGTGGCAATCATGTCACTCAATCTTCACGATACTGTTTTTGAATTAGTCATTTTGTACCATAACCAAATCGTACCATTGCCATTTCGTACCCAAAGTTACCAAATCATACCATCAAAATGCCATATCGTACCATAACTTATTACCATTTCGTACCATATTAAAATAATATCCTACCATATGTAAACAATGTTGTAGAATGCGAAAAATTTAAATACTTTAATTTATAACCGGGGCGAACAAGATATGGAGTCGATTTCACAAAAAGTCGTAAGTGTAAAATCTATCGTAAGTGTTGGAAGATCAAAGTGAAATCTATTGTGACGTCAGAACTTACGATCGATTTCACACTTACGACTTTTTGTGAAATCGACCCATGGGCCGAAAGGACCCGGATTAGTTTTATTTATGTCCTATAATTTTTTTCAACATTTTGTACAAAATATAGAAATATGGATATTATATAACAAAAACTTTAATTAACTGCATTACCATCTAAACATAGCAGAAACTGTCATATGCTGATAGAAAAGATCATTCAGGCCTGTCAAGTCTCACGCAACTCGCGTGAGACTCACGCATCTAGTCCACAATTTGGCAGCAAATTTCTTTGATGTTTTTATTTTTTCCTTTGATCTTTCAATTTTTAGGCAAATCTCACGCGAGCAGCTCATCAAAACTTGACAGCCCTGGATCATTATAGATGATTTCTAATAGTTATTATACAGTAGCTCTATTGTACTACATTAAACATCTGAAATATTCAAATGTCAAATAAAAAGAGGCGTTAAAATGCTCAGCGTTGTGTAATTTACCAGTCTCAATTATTATGTTTCAAATCGAAAGTAGGTCTTTCCCAAAATGAAAATACTAAAACCTCGTTTTTTTATCCCGTAAACGATATTTTCAACATTATGAATATTAAATAGTTTGCCGAAACGTAAAGAAATAATATTTTATTTATATTTACATTGTTTTCATCAATAGAGATTATGTTGTGACTACTAACAGGTATATATACGCATTCAACTACTTCCTCCACAGCTCACTATTTTGAGCAACCCTGGGATGGTTTCCTATGTAGAGGTAGGAAACAACAATCAAGTTTCGTCATCCAAATTTTCCATGTGCACGATTATCACAAGCAAATATGCCTACAATAAGTATAAATAAGGAAGAACTATTCAAAAATCTGGGTAGAACTTACAGTAAGTTTCACTTTACATATTTTTTTCCCGACATATATGCCAATCTATGTATCCAATTCAGTAGACAGCTGGGCGACAGGCTTTAGGGACACCTCGTCCATAATATGACTTCGGCCATGGACACTTCGTCCATAGACAACTAGGCCCTAGTTCAGATCGGCCATACTGTAATAGGACATATCGGCCATGGATATTTTTAAATAAAGTTATTTAAAAAAACCAATGTTGATTGAAATAAATGATATTACCAATGAAACATTAGATATTAATCATAAAATAAAATCATTATATTAATTAATATGTTACTATTTTAATCATAAATCATTGTCAATCTTTGATTAATCAATTAATAATTAAAATGAATGATTAAAAAATAATTATAAGAAATTAAACACCAATTAGACAAAGAAAATAACTCTTTAATGTCAATTAACCAAAACAACATTTTTAAATATCAAAGGATGAACCATGCTACAGAACAAGCTAACTAGATACGAGTTTGGAGAACTTTTAAAATTGGTAGAAATAACCTTTTCAATTACATACATCAATAAAAAGACCATATATAAACCCAGGATATAAATAGGTCTTGTAAAATACGTTATTAATCTCTGGGATTAAACTGATTATTATCATCAGAAACGGCATTTACTTTGATTATTATACCACGCAAAAACGAATCATCTTTGAAATATTAAAAGACAACTTCATTTTAATTCCTGTACATACTGAATACATCAACAATATACAACATAAATAGTATGGCCGAAATGGAATGGACGAAATGTCCGGGGCCGATGTCTACTGTGGACGAGATTTACTATGGACGAGAAAAAGTATGGCCGACAAGCCCAAGTACCGGCGACAGCTGCTAAAACTCATCATGATTCCCATTTTTTTTACTCGTCTGCACGTCACACAATTAAATTTAAAAAACGAATTCGAACAGACATTGGTTAACACTTCTTTAGTGCCGTACTCTAATGGTTGACACATGGAACAACTTTCCTGAAATGATACACAAAAAATCGTGATTCGTGTGGAAACTCCACTTCTTCTTTGAAACCACTGAAAGGACTGCATCATACGTCAAATGTCCTCTAACAAGTTTGCACAAACCATAGAACAGGGCATGGGGGGGGGGGGGGGGTTCAAAATACAGTACACTGTACAGTGCTCCCTCGTTGTAATGCCACCTTTTGGACTTGGCATTTTTTTGGCATTATAAGAGGGTGGCGGTATAAAGAGGGAGGAGTATTTCAGACTTTTGTATCAGTAGAGTTGAATATGTATAAAGCCCAGTTTGGTCTACATTAAATATGTCACGTGTGGAGTAATTTTGCATTTTTCGAGGAGCTGCCTGACGGCCTTTAGAACGAATAATCGTACCCTCGCTTTTTTGGCGAAGGTACGAATTTATTTCCATTACTCGTAATTTAGCAGAGCGGGAGTGAATCACTCCCGGCACTTTGATGTCCAAACGAAGTTGCATATATGTTTTTATCCGTTTCGTGATTAAGATCGATCATTACTGATACATGATGATAATTATTGCCGTTTTTAATAAACAGCTGTGCTTTATGGGTTTATTGACATTCGTGTCTCTGTTCAATTATGTTTACTACATGAAAAGCGCTGAGAACACCAAAAATGGTGTGTTGCATCTTGGTAAACTCGTATATGTAAATCACTGGATTCTTATAACTACGGAATGGTTGTTATTCAATTAGCACGATTATCTTCAAATAAGTTCATGAAATGACCACTTATCCACTGTTTACACAACAATTATGTTAATTGATGTATTGGTTTTCTAATCGGGGGATTAAGCTTAGAAAGCGTGACCATGTTTACACACCAATAATTCAAAATAATTATGAGTAATGTATGTGTTTGGCAGTAGAAACGGGGGAAATTTTATTAAATAAAGGACTTCTGCAAATAAAAACTTGTGGCGGATGGCAATATGCGAGGGTGGCATTACACTACAAACACCAAAACCTTAATTCCCGCAGAAAACCTTAATCTCCGGTGGAAAACCTTAATTTTTTAAGGAGTCCCGATAAAATTAAGTGTTGGTTTTTTAAATTAAGGTTGTCCCATGGAAATTAAGGTTTTCCCTGGGAGATTAAGGTTTTCCCGCGGAGATTAAGGTTTTTTGTTGATTGGACCCCTGGGTCGGTTTTAAGCCCTCTGGCATTATTGTTGATAACGATCATCAGTTACTCTGCATATACTGTTCTGTAGATGTATGACAATGGTTTTAAATCTATATTTATGTATAAAATTAATTCTTGTCGAAAATAAATATGTACGAAAATCCCAATGTAAATTATGAATGAACGTGAATGCATTTTCTATCAACCTTATTTCAGAAAAGGCGTGTATTTAAAAATTTTTACTATACAAATTATTAAAATATAATTTTTCAAGTTACCGTTAAGTTATTATTTTTCCATTTGAAGATAGGTAGGTAAGAAATATAGAGCAATCAATACACGGACCGAACTTGCAATACACATCCGCCATACTGTTTTGTTTACCTGTACAGAAATGAAAGGAATAAAGGACGGATCTTATCTTGACTATATCTATATCTGTTGGGTTACGTTGTAGTATCCAATACTGTATTTTATACAACGGATATTTAATTATTTTATTAAATTAATTTTTTTTATTCGCAGGTTTATGGTAAGTTTATGGTATTCATATTATTGTTCAAAAAATCTAACATGTTGTTTCTTTTGCATTTTTAACCTTTCGTTGTGTTAGCTTTATATTTTTATACATGTTTATTATTTAAACTTATTGTTATTATTACGTTGGGTTTCTAATGATTTTGTTTGTTATAAATGTCGATTTTATTTGTTTTATTGGATTTATTGTATTTATTTTCGACAAGAATTAATTTTATACATAAATATAGATTTAAAACCATGGTCATACATCTACAGAACAGTATATGCAGAGTAACTGATGATCGTTATCAACAATAATGCCAGAGGGCTTAAAACCGACCCAGGGGTCCAATCAACAAAAAACCTTAATCTCCGCGGGAAAACCTTAATCTCCGAGGGAAAACCTTAAT
This sequence comes from Limnoperna fortunei, assembly GCA_944474755.1. Classification (NCBI taxonomy): domain Eukaryota; kingdom Metazoa; phylum Mollusca; class Bivalvia; order Mytilida; family Modiolidae; genus Limnoperna; species Limnoperna fortunei. The sequence goes on from OX104122.1 coordinate 37,273,358, forward strand.
TTCCATGGGACAACCTTAATTTAAAAAACCAACACTTAATTTTATCGGGACTCCTTAAAAAATTAAGGTTTTCCACCGGAGATTAAGGTTTTCTGCGGGAATTAAGGTTTTGGTGTTTGTAGTGTTACAGCGGGGGAATTTTAATGGTTAAAAAACGGGACCATAGACAATGGTGGCGATATTCGAGGTTGGCGGTTTAACGGGGGCAATATACCGAGGGTACACTGTACTAGTATTTGGCTTATAGTTCAAAAAGTATAACAGATACCGGTCTCCCTATTTACCGACAAGAACAGACAAGAAGCATTTTTTTACCGACAAGAAGCAATTTTTCACTGATAAAAGAATAAATTAGTAAATTCTTAAAACAAATATACTTATACTAAGTGTTGACGTATTGTGGAGCGGGTTTTTTGTGTGAAAAATGAAAACTGCTTACCGCGTATGGTTCAGCTTATGCTCCTTTTGTAGATCAAGAATTCTACTTTTTGAAATCAATAATTATTTCCTCGAGATATTCAACCTTTTGAAATATAACAGTTTTTAAATTTTGAACGGGCGATTTTCCATGCTAAAATTTGACCTTAATTAGAACGGAAGTGTACTTTAGGAACAATCGATTGTTGTCTACTCGAAATTCTTCGGGTGATGTCGTCTGCAGTTATGGCGGGAAAAGTCTCGTGGTTTGTCCGAATACCATTGAACGTCACGAAAGCAGACGAACATTTGTAAACATCATAAGGTCCCTTTAGAAACAAAAATGGCTGACTTATTATGTAAAATTCCCGTAGCAAAAGTCAAGGACAATTTGTAACAACTTAACACCAGAGGCATATTATAAAACATGGACAGGTTATCGTATCTACATTTTTTCTACTGAATTTTCGTAATAAAAAGGTAAAATATAGAATAATGAAAAAATGCAAGCAAACAAATTTTTCGAAGTGGGGTTGGCATTTAGTATAAATATGTTTCTTTTTAAGAACCGCTAAATGCTTATTGTAAAACAACAAACTGTAATAAAAGCCAGGTGAAAACGAAATTATAACCTTTGAAGATTTTTTATGGTCTTGTCAAAAAAGTCGAAGATTTTGATTTTATTACATTATTTATTATTTATTTTGTTGTTATTATTAGCAAAATCTGATAACAAAATACAGAAAACTTTAACAAAACAACGTCAACAAAATTACACCGTAAATCACAAAATTCATTTTTGTAAAAATTTCTTTTCATAATAATCACAACACAAAATCTTTTTTTCTTTCTTGTCGGTAAAAAAAGGCTTCTTGTCGGTAATTATAGTAGTACCTTCTTGTCGGTAAATAGTGGGACCCACAGATACTAGTCCAACCCTTTTAAAAAAAATTTTTTTGCGTGGGACCTCGGAGAGCTCTCCATAAGCAAAACAGCGGATTTTGCAACACTGATCTGGGTTGGCACATTTCATAATGTCAGATTTAATAAAACATTTTCATCCAGTTAATCTATATGTTTATTTAGATATTTTTCTCTAGGAATATAATCATCATACATCCAATCAAGCTAATTTAAGCACTGGATTAAAGTCACATTGTTGTCACATGACTTTTTGTTCAAAATGAAAGTGAAATGTAGGAATGTAAGGGTATCGATGGAAATGAGCTTAGAAATGGACTTAAATCATCTTGATTGAAGGTAAGATGATTATATTCCTAGAGAAAAATATCTAAAGAAGCGAATTATATGTAGATTAACTGAATGAAAATGTTTTATTAAATCTGATATTATGAAATGTGCCAATATTGTTTGGTTGGTCCTTTATAAAGTTTATGTTTTCTATGCCAACTGGAAATATCTTCAAAATGGCCACCAATGGAGGACTTTGTTTAACATAGGACCCTAAGGGAAAAAGTTTTGAAAGGCTTCTTCTCTGAAACCGGTTTTAAAACCAATGGAATCAAAAAATTACCAGCAATATTGTTTGGATGGTCCTCTATAAAGTGTTTTTTATCCCAATAGGAAATTCAAAATGGCCACCACCACAGGACTTTGTTTAACATTGGACCCTATGGGTAAAATGTTTTAAATGGCCTCTTCTCTGAAACCTGTAAACCAATCCAACCAAAACTTATTACCAATATTGTTTGCATGGTCTTTTATAAAGTTAATGTTTTTTATCCCAATCAGAAATGGCTGCCACCGCAGGACTTGGTTTAACATTGCACCCTAAAGTTAAAAAAGGCTTCTTCTCTGAAACCCATTAACCAATGGAAACAAAAATTACATCCAATATTATTTTTTAGATGGTCCTTTATCATGTTTATCAAGTTTGTGTTTTTTTATGCCAATCGGAAAATCAAAATGTCCACCACAGCATTACATACATGACATAGATTAACAGTGGACCCTATGGGAAAAGGTATTAAAAGGTTTCTTCTTTGAAACTGATTAACCAATGGAAACAAAACTTACTGACAATATTGTTTGGATGGTCTTCTTTAAAGTGTATGTTTTTTATTCATGTTATTGCCAATTGGAAATTCAAAATGGCCACCACCGAAGGACTTAGTTTAACATAGTACCCTATGGGCAAATTAAAATAATCTTCTTCTCTATAAAACCAGTTAACGAATGTAAACAAAACTTTCTAGCAATATTGTTTTGATGGTCCTCTTTAAAGTTTATTGAAAATTACAGGACTTAGTTTAACATCAGGGAAATGCCATCTTCATTGCCTATAAAATCAGGTGAGGGCTCCTGAGAGCCTTTGGTTTAATATTTTGGAAGGTATGATGCCTCATTTTATAAACAAAACTTAAAACGGAAATGTTCAAACAAGCTGTTTTTTTTTTTCATATTATACAAGACGCCATCTGAAATATAACTAAGTTATTATAAATAGGTCAAACATGTTAAATGCAGTATGATAATAGAGTTGTCATCATAATACTAGTACATTGTGATGATGTTGGATAAAACATTGGTAATTATATCTTCATAGTCTTTCAGGTAGTGGCTGTTTTTATAATATGACTAAGGGGCCTTTGTGGCCGAGTGGTTAAGATATAGTTCATCTACGATATATCACATGGTTTGTTAGCACCGAGGTTGCGGATTGGAGTCTAACTGTGGGCAGGGTACACTCGACTCCAATCTTAATTGATAAGGATTGCAAGTTTACCTACAGAACAACAGGGGTTTTCTCCAGGTACTCCAGGTTCCTCCCCAATAAAAATTGGATATAGCTAAAAAAATTGCTGAAAGTGGCATTAAACACTATTCAAACAAACAAAATAATATTACTAAGGCAGATAACTCCCCATATGTTCTGCTGTTTATTGCTTCGTTAAATCTGCTAACTTGCTGTTAAATTTCTGTTTATTATGTTATTGAAAAAAATTTAAATATTTTTTTTTTGTTAATTATTAGTTTTGCTTATAATTAATACATGTAGGCCAAAAGTGGGGATGTGCCAACCTTGAAGGACAGGAAATTTTACATCCCACAAAAAAGCCACTTATATACATGTACATGTACCAATCTCAACAAAATTGTTGTTTCTGGATCTTTTACATAATTAAGCATAGAATTTCCTGTTGCAGAGCTGCCAACTACCATACATGTATGTTCTACACATGTATGCTTTTGCTACATGTAACTTCATTGGTTGACTTGTAATATATTTGCACACACTCTATTGACCCTGTATGAGAAATTTTACAGATTCTGTTTTGGAAGACCTATATTTGCATTTATTTGGTTCATGGTAAATCTATTTTGTAATCATGAAGTAATTTTTATTTTCAGAAATCTTTACCTTCTGACAATTTCTGTTTTGATTGATTAAAAATAAACTACAATTAACATTGCATGTTTCTATAAATATAAACATGTAATGTTGGACATTTTAAAATTCCACGAAATTCTTTTTGTAGTATTGATTGTTTAGTTTAAAAATTAGATAGATAAGCAGTTTTGAAAATTAGTTATTTTAGGAAAAGTAGATATATTTAGAAAACAAAAGTAGACCGGTTTGAATTGCATCAGATTATTCTTCAAGATATATCAGCAGAGATAAAGACTTTCTTTTTTATTTGAGAGAAGAGATCCCATAGTCAGGATGCCGACTCTTGAAGTTAAAAAGGATCTTCTCTTTCAGTCTTTGGGGAGAAAATTTAGTAAGTGATTTTTTTTTCATTTAAATGAAAGTTGAAGTATATTTTTAAAATACCAGTATATTTTTTTTGTTACTGTAATAATATTTATACAATTCGTGGATTTAGAATTTATATAAACTATTTCATTTGCAGTATTTTTTATGTTGTTACAATCATGACAATTTTTGCTGAATATTATGATTAAATTCTAAAAATAAATAAATGATTGATTAGGCTATGTTCTGAACATATACAGATATAATTACATTGTACATTTTTGTTGACGAGGTATATCCCAGAAAGAAGGGATTTCGTAATACATGTACATGTATAGTGTTGATTTTAGAAATGACAATTTCACTAAATAAGTTTGTTTTCAGCAGTGTTTTTTTTTTTTTTTTAAATAAGACAAGTGTTTAATAACCTTAACAATTTCTTTATAAAGTTTTCCGTTAGGTCCTTTGCACATGTTGCAGCATCTTATATAAGCCAAAATTAAAATTAAAAGACAAAAAATGAGAAACTTAAATTAAAATGCTATTTTTAACTATTCGAGACTTGTGGCAATCTTAAACATTTTTTGCAGTTTGAGGAAAAATTACTACAATATCAAATAATATGTACATGTATTTTTTTTATAAATGTCAAAAATATATATATATATTTTTTAATATATGCATGCTTATTTATTTTATTATTAAAATAAGATGAAAATATTATCTCTTTGTTTAAATAACAGAAATTTGTAAAATCAATATTGCTTGCATACAATAGAAATATTGTTTTTAAAGGAGTTTAAAATTCTTGGTAAAATGACAAGGAGCTAAAAATAGATCAGAAAGTGAAAGTAATTTAACTTGATTCAAGGTATATACCTGTATGGTCAAGTCTGTACAAGTTGTTTGAATTAAAAAGAAAAACAAACTTTAACCTGTTTTTCGAAAATAGTCTATAAGAAGAAATTTTGGATTAAATAAGATTACTCTTTTCATAGACAAGAAGTCCTTGAAATTAGTCCTTTTTAAAAAATACTAGTTCTCCTGTACAGCTGATAGTAGTCACTGTTCTGCCATTTGCGTCTGACAACATTAACTTCATTTTCTACAAAAACTTAAACATCTTTATATATGTTAGCTTTAGTTTTTATTGTCTCGCCTGCGACGAAAGTCGCTGGAGGCGAGACATATGTATGGGAATCCGGCGGCGGCGGCCGCGTAAACACTTGACATCTTGCTTCATATATTTGTAAGCCCAAGCCTTAGGTCCATCAAATTTGGTACAGATGTAGCTTATGATGAGTACTTGCCAGCCAGTCACCTGTCACCTGACCTTGACCTCAATTTCACTGTCCAGCGACTACATTAAAGTTTTTGGGTTACGGCAGTTCCTTTGTTACCATGCATGGTAGGATGACAATATTTGATATATACATGTAGGTTGCTGATGACTAGTACATGACTGTCTGGTAGGTGTCGCCTGACCTTGACCTCTATTTCATGGTCCAGCGACTACGTTAAAGTTTTTGGGTTACGACGGTTCCTCTGTAACCACGCATGGTAGGATGACAATATTTGGTATATTGGTTGCTGATGACTAGTACATGACTGTCTGGTAGGTGTCGCCTGACCTTGACCTCTATTTCATGGTCTAGCGACTACGTTACGACAGTTCCTCTGTAACCACGCATGGTAGGATGACAATATTTGGTATATTGGTTGCTGATGACTAGTACATGACTGTCTGGTAGGTGTCAATTGACCTTGACCTCAATTTCACGGTCCAGCGACTACGTTAACGTTTTTGGGTTACGTAAGTTTCTCTGTAACTATGCATGGTAGGATGACAATATTTGGTATATAAGTTGCTGATGAATAGTACTTGACTGTCTGATAGGTGCCACCTGACCTTGACCTCAATTTCATGGTCCAGCGACCACGTTAAAGTATTTGAGTTACGGCTGTTCCCCTGTAACCATGCTTGGTAGGATGACAATATTTGGTATATAGGTTGCTGATGAATAGTACAATGTACATGACTGGTAGGTGTCATCTGACATTGACCTCAATTTCACGGTCCAGCGACTCCATTTAAGTTTTTGTATTAGGACAGTTCCTCTGTAACTATGCATGGTATGGTGACAATATTTGGTATACAGGCCACTGCTGATATTTAATGCTATTTACGTAATGCTTATGACAAAATTTTTTTCATTACTGATGCCGAATGCAGGCGAGACGTTTTTCTGTGTCCACACTTGTTAGAAATACATGTACCATTGGGTAGTCTTATGTTGGCCATTGTGACTGCAGTATACCTCACCTCTTACTGTTAAGGGAACCTTTTGGCTGAAAAAACATCATATCACTTTAAAAAGCATGATAATTAAGCAAAATGTTGATATTTGCTTTGGCACCAAGATTTTATCCAATTGGCATTTTTTTTTTGAGGGGGGGGGGGAGGGGAAAGTATAGGAACTAAATATTTCATACTGTCCCCAATAATCTGATAAGTAGATTGAAAATGGCTGGTCCATTAATTGGTATAAGATGTAAACTGATTACTATTAGGTCCATTTGGCATGATTTTGAATTTAGAAATTTTTTTGTTTTTTTCAGCATTTGAAGAATTTGATGAGCTAGGATTTGAATTTGGATTAGAGGCAGAAGAAGCTGTAAGTTTAGCATGTTTAGTGTGGAGTTTACTAGTATACAGTACAGTGTCGATTTTCTGACTTTAAGTTCATTTAATATCTTTTATATTAATAAGTTATTTACTACATGTATTACAATTCTGTTATGACAATTACTTTCATGTATGGACCTATTCTCTTTATATTACAGTGGATTCTTCTTAATTGCATAACCAATTTGTCAGAGCAAAATATGCATTTAACAGAAAGAAATTTTTTAAACAGATAATATAAAGTTTTTATTTTAATTTTTGTAATTAAAAGTAGTGTTGATTCATACAAGAATTCAAGTGACTCTTTTCTAATACCTTAATTATCATAGCAACAATTATAATAAAAAACAAAGTTGACAAAACATGTTTTAATAATTCTAGCACAAAACACTGTTATCACCTCATTAGGAAAATGCTAATTTTTGACAAGTAATAAGTCCATTTCTGGATAATTATATGCAATACACAGGACTTAGTCTTATGCAGTTAAGAGGAATCCTCTATACATGTACTTCGGAGGCAGTAGAGCATATAAATTGAAAGTTTGGAGGTCTTTATGATAATATTAATACTGTTGGGTCAAGACTTTATGTAAGAGAATTCATTTAGCATTGTAAGTCTATTAAGATTATGCAGTGTAACCATACATGTTCAGTTGCCAGAGACTTATATGGTACTTTTATAGACATATAATCAAAGTTTCAGAAGGGGCTTCTGTGGCTGAGTGGTTTAAGGTAGTTCATCTACTATTGATCACATGATGTGTCAACACTGAGGTTGCAGGTTCGAGTCTCACAATGGGCTGGGTGTACTCAACTACAATCTTGATTGACAATGATTGCCAGTTTTCCCACCAAAGGTCAGGGGTCTTCTTTAGGTACTCTTGCTTCTTCCCCTGAATAAAAACTGGATGCCACAATAAAGCTGAAAAATTGCTGAAAGCAGTATTCAACATCATTATAACAAACAAAAACAAAGTTTCCGTAACATCTTCTTGCCATCATCAATGCGACTTAGGAATGACTACTTTAATACATTTGATTTCAATAAAATAATGTTTACATCAAATAAAAATAACAACAAAATACTAATCACCAAGGAAACTGTCAAAAAAGACAATCCACAAATCAAAGTTCAAGAAACTTGCAAACCTTAGAACCTACAACCATAACTACAGCAATGGTCCTGATTTGGTACAGGCATTTCAGAAGAAATGGTGGGTTAAACCAGTTTTGATTGCATGCCAAACTTATTTCAAGTTTTGAATAATATTGTAATAAAATGGTTAAATGTATGTACATATTTGTTTTTCAAACTAGTTTGAAGACAAAATTGTTTACAGATCTGTAGACAATAAGTGCCTCATTTTTATATATTTTGGGATGTCTTGGTTAAATTTTCAGATTCATTGGAAGTATTCAACAGAAAAGTATTGAAACCCCCTTAGCCTGTTTTCAATAGGAACTGAATTAATGCATGCTTGCAATTAATATTGGATACATAAAATCAATTGGTATTCAGATATCAATGTTTTATTTTCATTAATAATAAAGCATTATTTCAGAATTTTATTAAGGTTGCTTCCCTTTGATCAGTATTTGTAATGTTTATATTATTTTAATGATGGTAGAAATAAGAATAAAAAAATGTAAAAAAATTTTTGCAGTTTAATCATGTTACATGTTTTGAAATCTTTCAATTTTATAATATAACAATAATTAAGAAATAATTCATGAGGGGTGTGATTTGTTCTCATTTACACATGGGCTGGGCCTTAATATTCGATTATTTTTTACTGAGTGTTAGCGAGGTAAAAAATATAAATCAAAGGCTCAGCCCATGTGTAAATGAGTACAACATTATACCCCAAATGAATTTTTACTATTCTAATATGACAACATCCCATGTATTTTGATTCAAGTGGCCCTTACGGTCATGATTTTCTAGCCCCCATTTTCATGATGTAAAATTTTTCGTCAAGAAATCCTTTCAAGTGTGCAATGTATGGTGGACAAAATACACTTTAACAAAACATTTACTAAATTTTTTACCGTAACGTGCCGTCGATATGTCTTATTTATTGACTTTTATTTTAGTAAGAACTTCAAAATTCAGCCATTAGTATTGTGATGTCGTTAACCTCTTGCGAGTAGTTATGTTGCAATACGCATGTGCAAAGTGGTGATATGTATCGGTTATTATATCAGTTGATGTTATAAGGACGTCATATTAGAATTCCCATTTTAACCGAATGAAGAAAGTGACAATTAGACTTAAGGTCGATTGCAAGCAATATGTTGTATTGAAAAAACAAAGTACTAGTAATTTAAATATTTTTTGTAATGTCATACACGTATGATTACCTATAGGATGAGGAAGAAATTCTGAATAACCCTGAAGCAGGGAAAAATTGGAAGATAGAGATACCTGCAAACAGGTAGGGGAAGTAATTCATTTTTTTTTCTGTCATATCTCATGTAATATTTAGAGTTAGTTACTTCCTGAAGTAGATAAGATTATGGGATGTTTAGAAAGAGTAAATGAACATATGAGCTGCAACATTTTTAAGTTATTTAGTCCTTGCATTGTATTCACGTTAAGTTTAGGTAAACAGCCATTATGTTGTTGTTCTAGATTCACATTAAAAAATATTAATTTGTTTTTAATATTAGTACTTGAAGGTCAGTAGTATATATCATCACTTCTTGGGCCATTTATAAAAAATTGGATTTACAGTCTCTCTACTAATGGTATTAGGACTTTTGAAAAAAAATCATTATTTTAACATGCACATATGTCTTTTTTCATATTTCGAAGTTGAAAATATGTTGCCAGCCTGCCAACTTTCTTAAATTAATGGTCAGGAAACAGTAAAACAACTATTTTTTTAGGACGGCCTGAAACATGTAACAATACGAATAATTATTGCACTACGGTTTTGATTTCGCGAGGTCTAGAATATAGCTGAAATAATGCTCGCTGAATGTTATCATCAACCGTCAATTCTCAGAAACCACTATTTCATAATTACAAAAAAATAGCAAAGGGAACCAACCGAACAACAAGAGTCAAAAGTCAGGTGACAATTACAAATCCAGAAATAGACAAACACACACAACACAAAACAAAAACCAAAAACAGAAAGTGAGTAACTGGAACCCAATCAGAAACATGGATGCACTCAAGTGCTCCTGACAAGTAAGCAATGCCGGTCTCTTATTAATAGACTTTTCATGTCTTTGAATTGGCATTTATAGCTAACACATGACAGTTAATTACACTACTGAAAGATTATATGATAAATTAGAGAATGTTTGTTATATTTTGATATTTTAAGTACCGGTAATACATTGCACTTATATTTATTTTCTGTGTCCTTCAAACACATACACATTTGAGACTGTTTTAATGTGCGGATTTAGAAGCAGACAAATTTAAAATTTTAGAAAAAAACCATTTTAATTATTTTTGTTGTTTCAGATATGATTTGCTTTGCATGGAGGGAATCTCCAGGGCTTTACTCGTATTCTTAGAGAAGTAAGTAATTTTAAACAAGAGGCTAATTAATATAGTTTAAGTAGGATCTAGGAAAAATTTTATTAGAATAATAAAATGAAAATTTATGAAATGTTTTTAATTCTGGTTGCAAGAAGATCAAACCCTGGTTATGGTATGATGAAGTCACAAATATTGTATACATGTATGACAACATGTACTGAATTTTGAACCAGAGCCGAATTATATGCTTCTTTAGAATTTTCTAGCTAAGTTTGTCAGGGTTTCGTTGACACATGTGGACACAGAAACCCTAACTTGTGAGGATGTGGACAAGGATACCAAGAGAGTTTTATTCACATAATTGACAATATAAATAGAAAAATAAATTTACGTGAATACCTTTATTATACAGCAAATGTAATGATTGCAGGATAAATTCTGTTACACTAGATACTCTTTATAGAAACATTTTTTATTTCCACAGAAAGTGAACATTTATCACTATATACTTTTTTTTACAGTGTAAAAGAGTTGTAAATTATGAGTTTTCAATTTAAATTAAAAGTTCTATTAGAAATTACATTCTGCTTATATTTGCTGTCTTTTCTAGAAGGTCTTACTTGGGGCTTGGTGTTCTTGACTTCAATCTTAATTGACAAGGATTGACAGTTTTTTTCTCGAAAAGTTCATAGGTTTTCACCAGGTAATCTAGCTTCCTCCCCTCCTTCCTCCATAAAACTTTGGATGCCCTGCAGTGGCTGAAAAAATTGCTGAAAGTGACATTAAAATGCATTTGAAATGCAATTTTTAAATTCACTAATTTTTTAATTTATTTTTAAAATTATAGGAAGAAAGCACCGATATACAAAGTCACAAAGCCTGCAGTATTACAACAGATGAAAATCCTGCAAAGGGTAATTATTGATACTATAACATACCTCTGTATGATAACAATTTTACCCAAAGGTTTAAATGTTTGGGGTAAACTTGGAAGAAATTTGCTGCCATATGCAAAGAATTTTTTTCAGTATGGAATAAAGTTTCTTCAGTACTGGTATATGCAATAAAGTCTCGTAATATGCAATTAAATGAATTTTCTAAGGAAGTTTCTTTAGTGTGCAATTTTTACACCCTGCCACACAAAGTGGTGTGGCATTTGATACCCTCTGTATGGATATGAGTGTCTGTCCATCCGTCTGTCTACCTGTGCTTCAGTGGTTTCCAGATAATAACGTGAAAACTCATCAGATTTTATTTAAACTTTGCACAGCTATTAAATACCATAAAATGAAGATCAAGTTCGATTTGCAGCACAATACAATTTGTAGTTTTCCACTTAGGCCAATTCAATGATTTTTTTGCCCCCATGACAACATGTTCGTGGGGGACATTAAGTTTTACTAATGTCCGTCGTCTGTACATACATTTGGGCTTCATTCGTTGTCTATGAAAAACCTGGTTATTAGATTAGGGCTAAGCAGGCGGCATGCTGGTGGCGGGTGGGCAGAGTCAAACAGAGGGTTTCCGGTCCATAACTTTAGTTTGCATAAACCAATCTTGTTAAAACTTTGGATATAGCAATCTTCCATGAACACCTAGCTTAGGATTGGATTTGGGATCAGTCTGATCAAAATCAAAGTCAATGTTACTAAAAATAGAAAAACATTTTCAAGTCAATAACTTTAGTTTGGATATACCAATCTTGCTGAAAATTTGGATATGGCAAGCTTGCATGAAGTCCTAACTTGGGATTGGATTTGGGGCTTGTCTGATCAAGGTCAAGGTCACTGTTACTGAACATGGAAAACCAGTTTCCGCTTAATTAGTCTACTATTTCAATTAAGTCTACTAATGCAATTATTGTAAAATCGTTGTAAACCTGGTTTTTTTTTTTTTTTTTTTTTTTTTTTTATTGAAATCTGTACATTTGTTAGTTGATACATAAAGTACCGGTACCTTATCCCGGCCTCGTTAACATTAGTAGCATATTTATATACAGATGTTAGTATTTATTAGTGTGTACAATACATAATATAATGTAATATAAAAAATGTGAAAAAGCAAAGAAGCAGTTCCCTGTTTCTTACTAATATATAGAACATTCAAGGAAATTCCCAAAAAATCAACACTTCTTATAGATTAAAGACCAATCATATAATATTTTTAAGTGATTCCAACAAACATACAGATTTTCAGTTATTTTTTAAATATAAAAAGGGTGAGTCCACAAAAAAAATTAAAAAAAAAAATAATAATAGAAAATAATATGAAAAAAATAAATAAGAGTAATATTAAACAGATGGAAAAATTTAATTAGAAGTAGTTTTTCAATGTGTGTCTGATGAAAGTGTGAACAGTAGCCTTTGCATTCTTTAATATCCAGATATACATGTAATTTATAATGTCAAAAATGTGCCTTCATATAAAAAATCATCCAAAAAAGTATATGCACTCCAATTTTTATTAAAAATATCCATACACTTATTTTTTACTGCCATAGATTTCTCAATTTTATAAAGATCTTTAATTTTCTTTAGTACAACATGAAGTAAAAGATTTGACTTAAAACATCTTGCATTGTAAATATATTGTTTTATACATAGGAAAATAAGATTTGTAGCTTCTCCTCTGAAAATTTTTGATGTGTCTCCAAAAATAAAGTTCTGCCTAATGAAAGGAATACTAATACCATTTGATAAAAACCAGTTATCTATATTTTCTAAAAAAGTTTGTATTTTTTTACAATTCCAAAATAAGTGTTCAATAGTTTCTATATCCTCATTACAAAAAGTACAATTTGGATCATTTATGATGTTTATTTTATGGAGATATTTATTTGTGGCTATAATACCATGATTAATTCTAAACTGTAACCACTGTAATTTTGTATTTTTTGATACTATGAATGGTAGGCTGAAAATCTCTCTCCATTTTTCCTCCTTAATGTCTAAAATTGTGCTCCATTTTCTTTGTCCTGTGGGAACTACATCATTCTTAGTCAGAATATTGTACATATCACACGTACCTTTTGCACTCTTCAAAATAGTTCTAATAAATGATGGAACAAAAGGGGCGTCTAGCTTATAATCCTCAGATAAAAATTGTTTCCCTGTGTGTTTTAAAGATGATAAAATACTGTTATATCTCATGACACTTCCTGAAATATGGAACTTTTGTTTTAAGACTTAAAATGAGAGAAACTTTCCGTTATCATCCATAATATCATTTACATAGATAATACCTTTTTTAAACCAATCATTGTAAAGGACAGGTTTATTTCCAATCATTATATTTTTATTATACCATATTTGACTGCATAAAAAGTATTCCCAATTGTTATTCTTTTCATTATCTATTACAACATTCCAAGCCTTAAAGACATCTCTCCAGAATATATTTTTTACCTACGGGTTAATATTGCTTATATAGCCTGCTCCTAAATTAAACAGTTTTTCTCTATCAATATATGGTTTTGGCCATGACCACTTTTCTTGTTACAAATAGTTTTTGCGAAGAAAAATTGTATAATGTATTGAGGCATTTCTAATGATTCAATTACATGTAACTGAAATTACTATTGTTTCTAAATTTACTGTGTATTGTGATTACATGTGTTTGGGTAGTACATTAATATATATTTGTTTTTGTTTGTTTTAATGGTGTTTTAACGCCACTTTCAGCAATTTTTCAGCTATTTCATGGCGTCCAGTTTTTATTGGGGGAGGAAGCTGGAGTACCCGGAGAGAACCCCCGACCTGCGGTAGGAAAACTGGCAATCCTTGTCAATTAAGATTGGAGTCGAGTACACTCTGCCTGCAGTGAGAATCGAACCCGCAATCTCAGTGTTGACAGACCACGTGATCAATAGAAGACCAACTACCTTGACCACTCGGCCACCGAGGCCCCCATTGATATATAAATGGGAGGGTAGTAAGGAAGTTTAAAATTACCCATAGACCCACAACCATGATTCGTTTTTCACGTTTTTGTTCCAATTGGTCAATAATGCCACCAAAAATGCTTTTATAAATTTAAGCTCTACCATCATGTGACTTTGTAAGTTTGATATTTAATTTCTGAAAGACAGCAGAAGTTAGACCCTTTGCAGTAGCAGCTGTCCTCAGGAACATCAAGTTTACAGAAGACAGATATAACAGCTTCATTGATCTACAGGACAAGTTACACCACAATCTCTGCAGGTTTGTTTGTTTTTTGTAATGTAAACAAGATTTGTAACGTAATTAGCTGTTTATAAGATACACTGATGCGTTAAAGATCAACTCTTAAGTTCCTTATACAAATGTATAAGTGATTTGATTAATTGGACTGTAACTTAGTTGGTCTTATATATAGTACTCAGCAAGACTTACATAAAATTGGATCTTCCTTTCCCATTTGGGGCTTTGGACAGCAAGCAAGGTTCCAGAAATGGTCATGTTTGCTGGACATAAACAAAAAGTTTACACTAAAATCAATAAGAATTTGTCAAATCTGGCATCTAAAAAGTCATACTTTACATGATCAATAATATAAAATCTTTTTGTTGGTTTTAAGATAGAAAGAAATATTTTTTATTAAGAAATCTATCCAAGGCTATTTCCTATCACTGACGCATCTGTTAATTGAGTAAACACAATTGCTTTTCACAACAGTGGTTATACTAGGCCATTATATTACGTAATACGTTCAGCAGGTGACAGTCTAATTATGAGTAAAGATCAGTTTCATCCATTTTGTAGAATATACTATTGCAACTACATTTTGAAACAATAGAGATAGAATATTATAAATTGTTTCTGTTTTATATTGCTAAGAAAATATGACAAGTAAATGAAAAAAAAAAGTGTGGTCAGTGGTCAATGTACACAATGCATGCGCCAGTGTGACTTTCAAAAATGTACTGACTTGCGTAAAACTGGAGAAAACAAATTCAAATTATTTAATTCTTTTGAAATGATGAAAACAAAAATCCTTATTTCGATATATAAATAATAACTGGTAAAAAGCGTCTAAATGTCTTGTGAATGATCATCAAAATAAGGTTGTTTGCAATTACTTTGTTGCATAGACAACATGTCATTTTATAATAAATAAATTTAAAGTAGGAAAATGTCTTCCTACATATTTTCTCTTTTTCACACGCTGCTTATATTGTAGGAACCCATCACAAAACAACAACTAATATCTACTGCCCAGGAATTTAGTAATTTCTTTAGGGAGAAAAATGACAGAAATGTGCAGGGAAAACATCCGGATCCCTGATTAGGAAACTATGAAATCCAGGAGAATTTACTGAGAATTAATCTTGTATGGCTTAGAGGTCATTTATTTAACAAGTTTTTATTTTTGACTCTACAGAAAGAGAACACTGGTTGCCATAGGTACACATGACCTTGACTCTATTAAGGGACCATTCATTTATGATGCCAAGCCACCAGCAGAAATCAAATTCAGAGCACTCAATCAGGAGAAAGAACTAACTGCTCCTGAGCTGATGGAAAAGTACTCTGTAAGTTAATACTTTACCCCTAGATTGATTGATTGATTGATTGATTGATTGATGTTTAAGAGCTAGAGGGGATGGAAATACAATTACAGAAAATTCCTTTTGCTACAGAAAGAAAAAATAGTTTTATGTTTTTAATACATAACAGTTTTGTTTAAGTATCTTTTAAAAAGACAAAAATCAAGGTTAGTCTGAATCAAATAACCAAAATTATACTTAAGAAACCATTTTCTGTATTATATTGTAATATTAAAAAATATATAGAGCTTTTGTTGTATCACAGTTGTGTTCTGCATTATTTATATATCGATGAGTTTAAAAAATGTGTGTGTTATGTTGTAGGCTGACAGCCATTTGAAACCATATGTACCCATCATCAAGGATAAACCTGTATACCCGATTATCTACGACAAGAACAATGTCGTGTTGTCTATGCCACCAATAATTAATAGTAGGTACAATGCCCTATTTGGCACGGACAACATTTATCTTTAGTGATTTCAGTTAATGATAAAAATGCAAAACAAATATTCCATGGCTACATTAGTCTGAAGATTTCATTTGTAACCTTTATTCATCATATAGTTACAATTGACATTTTGCCATCATATGAGGTGGAACAGTATGTATGTAAATAAATGTAAAATTACATAGTTCCTTCAACAAAGTGTCATCTATACTATAATCATAAATACATTGTTAGTATTCTTCTATATTTGGTACTCAAGCTATAGCTATCTACCCCAATAGTAACATTATGCCATGATATGGTTGAAATGCTGAGATAGTGGAGTAAAATCCACATTCAAACAAACCCGTGTACTCTTCTAAAGTAAAAGTCAGCATGCTTGGCAGAGGTTTTTTGAGTGACAAATAAAAACTGCTTACCACTTATGGTCGAGCTTATGCTCCTGTTGTAGATCCTAAAGAAAATTTCTCGAGCTTATCAAGTTGAACTTAAATTAAATATCCACATTTTTTATGTTATGTTGCTGGGATGGATTCAATCATACAAGGTGTGCTCCACATCAACCTTAAATGAAAAGGTATTCATTTTCTCATCTATGTTTTGTTCTGATTCATGACAATTAAATACAATATTTGTATGAGACGTCACTGTACTGAAGTGTAGTAGTATGTGTTTCGAATATTGATAGGAAGTAGCAACTGTGTGCAAAACCAGACTTCATAATGATTTGACAACTGTGTGCAAAACCAGACTTCATAATGATTTGAAGCTTTGCTTTTTAAAATGATATCAGTTAAACAAAATGTAATGTATAAGTCAATCATTAGGGGAAAAAAAGCTTGTATCTAGATCATTTGATTTCATTTCGTGTCAATCAGCTGGTAGGTGTGCTTCATTTGCACATTACATCACTAATGTTAGTGGTAAGTACACAATTAATGGAACAAACCTAACAACTCATCTTAATCAGGTTGTTATATCTCCTCTTAAACAGGTGGTATATAGTGATGGGGGTGTTCGTCTGTCTTTACGTCTGTCCGTTACACTTTCTCTTATGTGCAACTTCTCCTACACTACTGAATGGAATTTAATGAAACTTACACAGAATCTTTGTCACATTGTGCCATTATGTACCTGATATTTAACATTTTGATCTGAATAATAATCCATAGAATATTTGGGGTTTTCCATAGAAAAACATGGACTTTGTCATTGCCATAAGGGAAGCAGGAGGTATCAATTAGTGAGCATTGCTACAGTCTTTGCCCGGATTTCACGGAGTGAAAATCTGAGTATTAAAATGATGAATGTTGGGTGTGCGGAGGAAAATTTTTGTAACAGTTTTTTCAGCAACTGCTGATCAGATTCTCTTGAAATTTGGTATGCAGCATCAGCATGGCTTCCCATAACGTGGGATTCGATTTCAGGTCTGTCGCTCACCTACTTCCTGTTTAACGAAATCCTGCCATTTCTGTCTTTGATAGATTTTTCTAGTTTTATTTTAATTTGACATCGTTGTCAAATCAAAAAATAATTTTTCATTGTTGAATATATTAAAGGTGAACACAGTAAGATCAAATTAGAAACAAGAAATGTCTTCATAGAATCAACAGCTACTGATCTAAACAAGGCCAAGATTGTACTTGA
The DNA here is from genome assembly GCA_944474755.1 of Limnoperna fortunei. Classification (NCBI taxonomy): domain Eukaryota; kingdom Metazoa; phylum Mollusca; class Bivalvia; order Mytilida; family Modiolidae; genus Limnoperna; species Limnoperna fortunei. The sequence goes on from OX104122.1 coordinate 37,291,299, forward strand.
CACACTTGTCACTATGTTCAGTGAATACTGTGATGAGCCTTTCACGTAAGTTATATCCGTTAACTATAGTAATCTGCTTATGGTTTTTTTGTGTGTAAAAGTCTGAGGTCTGAGTAAGCTAACTATAAATATTAAGTTTATTGAAATCTCTTACCTTTTTTGAGCAAACCTCACAAATCTAGAATAACACATGTGTTCAGATGATATTGTAGGGGAGACATCCCCATTACAAACTCTTAAATTAATTTTTTGTGTTTGTACAATATGCATTGTAGGGTAGAACCAGTAGAAGTCATACACGCTGACGGAACAAAACATATATATCCAGTAAGTGTAAAGTTTGATATACGGAACAAAACATATATATCCAGTAAGTGTAATGTTTGATAAAATGTTATTGGAACAACACATCTATATCCAGTAAGTGTGCAGGCAGGATGCAATTCATAGTAAAAAAATAACTTGAAAAGTTGTAAAGGATTTTTTTGTTAAAACTATGTTATGCAGAGAAAGTTACCAGTTTGGATATAGACTATGGTCACCTAAAACATAATTGTCAGAAATGGGAGTTAACTTTTAAATCAGAATAGAATTTTCTTTAAGAAAACATATCATCCATTACCAAGAAATATGCTTTAACCATTCTGCCATGGTCATGTTTATGTCTTTGCAATTTCACTTTCTATGTATAACAAACAATATTGCATGTTGTACAAGAACAATTGAAATGTCTCCTTACAATGGCCTTTATGGATGTTTGTTTTTGTTTTAGTAAGGGTTAACTCCACTTTTAGCAATTTTTCAGTTATATCATCACATCCTGTTTTCATTGAGATGGAATCTGGAGTACCTGGTGGAAACTCCATCTCCCCACATATGGCAGTAAACTGTCAATCATTGTCAATTAAGGTTCAGTCCAGTCGAGTGCAACAACAAACTAATGTCCATGCCTGCAGTTGGGCTCGATCCCACGACTTCAGTGTTGACAACATGATCAATAGTAGACCACTGCTGTTAAATGCCATAACCGCTTGGCCACCAAGGCTCGGAAAGTTGTCAGATATGTTGATTAAATTCATAGAAACTACATGTTTTACTATCATAGCCTTCCTTAATATTTGAAATATTTAATTGTTTTAGGAATTGCCATACAGATTTGAAGAAGTTGATGTTGATGATGTCAACAAAAAAGTAGGAATCAGGTAAGAATATCTTAGTTATGAGGCAAATCAAACTAAAACTGGTTAAAAACTGAAAATATTCCTTTAATTTAATAAAAACAATTTGTTACAGTTTTAATTCAGTGAATGAATAAATGAAGGCTTTTCAATTGAATCACTGTTAACTCATGAGCAATGCCAATGAAAATAAAAGGTGTTGTTGTCAAGGGGTTGTTGTCGAGGGGTTGTTGTCAAGGTGTTGTTGTCAAGGGGCTGTCGTCAAAGTGTTGTTGTCAAGTGGCTGTCTTCAAATAAGAAAACCAGTATAAACTTTGTTATTTTTGCCACCATAGCTGCTCAGTGCGTCCCCAGGTGGCAGATAGGGAATGTCCTCTTGTTGAAGGGTTATAATATGGATTACCCGGCAGCGGCCCATACCATAGACCGTTTGTTGGGTGCAACGCTACTTGCACATTAATGACCCCATTTGATAATGTTGGTAACAGTAAGCTAATTTAAGCTGCTATAAGGTACCAAATACTCCATATTTCTCCACTGGCATTAAACAATTGATTTATTGTTTGTTTATGTACATAGAAGAAATACTGCTAGCTGGACGTTAAGCCAACATCTAATCAACCAATCTTCAATGGCTAACAACCAATCATAATCATTAACACATGTCAAATCTCTTATGGCGTGGAGGTTATTATACTTAGGGATTGAAATAATACATACTAGTATATGTGATCCAGTTCATAAATGAAAATTGGGAAATCCACATTTGTGACTAATTATTTGTTGGCAAAAGCTCGAAAATGTGGTTTTAAACTAAAATTAATTTATGAAGTTTATTTCCTTTGTAGCAGAACTCAAGAGGGCAAAACACTTAAACGCTCATTTGCTATTCTTAATAGGCCGTGGGAGCTAAATTGTTTTTTATTCTGATTCTGTCTACATACATGTACAGTGGTTCTGTGTTATCTTTCCATTCAGTTAGATGTATGGGTCAACATGACTAACAACTGAAAGTTCCTTTCCTGTTCATGGTTCCCGTGGAAACAATGGCTTTAATGTTTGTAAGAGAACCTGATAAAATTGTGTGTCGTTTTGGTAAAATGTGTTTAAAATACAATATGTTTGATGTTTCAGCGTCTCAGCAGAAAAAATGTGTGAATTGTTGACACGAATGTGTTTACCATCAAAAGTTGAAAAAGGAGGAAAGACGATCAAAGTGGAGATCCCACCAACCAGACACGATATCCTTTTTATACCCCGCCACACGAAGTGGCGAGGTATTATGTTATACCCTCAGTTTAGTTCGGTGTCTGTCCGTCCGTCCGTCCGTCCATCCGTCCCCCGAAGGTTTCCAGATGATAACTTGAAAACTCCTCTAGGGATTTGAAAAATATTTTGCACAGCTGTTCAGTACAATAAAATACAGGTCAAGTTCAATTTTCAGGATGATCCAAAAAATATTATTGAAGTTTTGCCACTTTATAAATTTTCAAATACCCCCGAAGGTTTCCAGATGATAACTTGAAAACGCCTCAAGGGATTTGAATAATATTTTGCACAGCTGTTCAGTACAATAAAATACAGGTCAAGTTCAATTTTCAGGATGATCGGAAAAATATTATTGAAGTTTTGCCACTTTATAAATTTTCTAAATTTGACAATAATGAAATTTTCTGGTCTAAGAAAGATAACTCATTTCTTTCTGTCTCTATATACTAGTGGATGTATAGTATATACAGTATAGTATACTAATATATACAAATATATTTAACTATTGATGAATATCGTGGCGGGGTATCATTTAATGTCCCATTAGATGCCCTATTTTTATACCCTGCCACACGAAGTGGCGAGGTATTATGTTATACCCTCCGTTTTGTTCGGTGTTTGTCCGTCCCCCGAAGGTTTCCAGATGATAACTTGGAAACGCGTCAACGGATTTGAATGATAATTTGCACAGCTATTAAGAACAAAAAATAAAGTTGAATTTTCAGGTTGATCCGAAAAATATTAATTATAATTTTGCCACTTTAAAAATTTTACAATGCTGAAATTTACTGGTCTAAGAAAGATATATATGATCTAACACCGGTGGGAGGGCAAGACGGGAAAATCTCAGACACCCAAGTGAAAAGATTTCTGGTCTCCAACGAGGCTCTGCCCAGTTGGAGACCAAAAGAAATCTTTCAGGTGGGTGTCTGAGATTTTCCTGTCTTGTCCAACCACCGGTGTTTGATTCTATTTCTCACCAATTCGTTAAAAAAAATCCGGTTCTGTTATCTACCCTGAACGTAGTCTCCAGTGTACACATGTTGCGTCACCGTGTGTGTATTGATGTTTACCGCTGTCATATTGTGGCATAAATTGGGTTATGGAAGCTCAGATATGTTGTTTTCATGTTAATATTTAAAAAGGCATAGTAAATTAACACAACTAAAGCAAATATTTTATAATTTTTATTGCTGAACCGACAGTTGACGTCACAATACATTTTTACGGGAAAAGGAGCGTTAAATTCTTATCTCATCCATGGGTTGAGATAAGGATATCTCAACCGGCTAAAAATAGGTACCACGCTGTCTCATTAGTGAGAAAACTCATTTCTCTCTCTCATATATATCTTCCTGCTTAAGTACCACTCTTTTAAATATTTTTGTATCTCTCCCCTCTGATTATCTGAATTTAAATGCTTCTGATGATAGGTTACTCATTGAAATATGCATCTTCAGTAAAGCTTGATTACCTGTTGAATAACCAACTATGATAGTTTTTTTATTCCATGACTGAATGAAAATTTTATTTCCAGTCCAAATGTTGAAAATGATTTTAATATATGGTGTTTACAGCATTGTTGCTCAGAAACTGAATTTTCTTTTATTAGTTTTATTATATAATCATAGCGTGCGGATCACAATAACAAACTTTTAAATATATATTTATTTATAACTTTAATGACAATGGTGGGGTATCATTTAATGCCCCATTAGTTGCCCTATTTTTTTTATTATATCAGGGTATTCTGATTTATTTGAGACAGGTTTTTGTATGATTACAAGAGATAATCAAGTCTGACATGATTTTACATTATTTCCAAAAACAAATTTTTTGAAAGAGGAAAAATCAAATAATCTCAGTACTTTTCATGATTAAAATATAGTTCTGTTTAGTGTTGTTTGGGTAGATAGTTGGGTATGTATTTTTCTATTAGAAAATACCTTAAAATTTGTTTAAATAAGTTTTTAAAAAATCATAATAAAATGTTTTGCAAAGGGCCAAGTTTGATTTGTCAGTTTGGAAACACAGACAATCTATTTGTATATGGCAACCTCTCTCTAAACCCCAAACATAAGATTTTTCATTTCAACCTATTTGTTGTCCTTGACTTTAAGTACATGTAATCCATGCTTGTGATATTATAGAAGATGTTGCTATAGCTTATGGTTACAATAAGATAGAGAAAAAGATTCCACAAACCAGTACAATAGCCAACCAGGTAATTAGAGATTTTTCATTCATTTTTAGTTTATCTTGACTCCTAAAGCTCCTCGTGAGCTATACTGCTATATCACTTTACACTTGGCGTCATCATCATATCATCATATGATCATTGATGCAATCAGTCCTCATGTATCAATTTGTCAATCAGCTCTTTATAGGAGTCGTTTTATAAAATATGCAGAGAGAAACTTTAACCAGCCATCATAGGCTCCTGGTTCTATGTAATGTAAGCAAATACATGTATGTTTGTTTGTTAAATACAATTAAACAATGTTGAACTGGCATACCTTTTTCAAAAGAAGAAGAGTTCATTTATCGTTTATTATTTGCAAGAGAATTATTCAGAAATACTTAAAATTAATAGGATATCCCAAATTTCAGGAAATATCAATAACATACTAGTTACCAATGATGTGATGACAATTTTGTAAACTTCAGCTACATTTTCCAATGAGCTTGGTCACTACATTAGTTGATTGAGGCATTACTGATTTCAAAAGCAACCACCACCAATGTTTTATTGATAGTGATCAGATCTGACCTCCCATACAAAAATTGGGAAAGCCTAACATATTGATATGATTCTGAGGCATGTTTTTTGTTTTCACAGTTCCCCTTGAATAAGCTGACAGATTTGCTCAGACAAGAGGTTGCAGCAGCTGGTTTCACTGAAGTGCTGACTTTTGCACTGGTAGGTCTAGTTAAAAAGTCTAGTTATTAAGTGGATCATGGGAAACATCTCGACCAGAAAGTCAGTTATTCAAAGGTTAAAAAATGGAAATATATAGTCTGTATTGAAAATATCATTTTCACTTTTATATCAATTATTTACCATAAGGACTATAGTCTGTTCCCAAAGCATCCCAGATTTGATTACTTATTACTCTACCAATCATACCTGTCATACATGTTTTGACTACCGGGTATGTTGCAAAAACTTGAACATTATAAACAAGGTTCATTTTAACAATATCTCGATTCAAAAACTACAATTGTTTGTTACGGTATTGAAGAGTTATGCCATTTAAAAAGGTAAAAAGGTTTAGCATAATAGCATATTTGTTCCTAGACTAATTCAATGCTAATTCATATACAAGCTATATATTTATATTTACACTATCTCTGTCAATTTCAAAAACTAAATTTGTATGTCAAGAATTTGAAGAGTTATGCCCCTTGAAGATGCCAAATAAAGGAATATTTAATTGTGGGGCATGTATTGTGGGTCAACGTTGGTCATAGCCCATTAAAAAGTATCTGGCTGTTGGTTTCATGGGTAAAAAAAACACATTCAAGACTGAAACAGGTGGTTAATGAAATGTGCATAAAATGTGGATCAAACCAAAAAGGAAGTGATAAAATTCTGGATATTATAGATCTTGACCAACTCACCTGGATTTAGAATTTTCTTGTTGATTGAAAATAAAATGATAATAGGGGTGCTGAAATTTGGCCTTTAATTAAAGTCCAGTAAAGTCCTGGTTCATTTTAGAAGTTTCTCCCTACCCTTTTATTATTAATAGAAGAACCCTATATAAAACTCACATACTTGCTTGCTGTGCATTGGTGAATAATTTACCCTTAACTGATTATGTCTCAGATTTTGCTGTGCATTGGTGTATAATTTACCCTTTTTTTTAACTGATTATGTCTCAGATTTTGCTGTGCATTGGTGTATAATTTACCCTTAACTGATTATGTCTCAGATTTCAAATGACAGCTAGTCATAACTAATTTATTTTTATATTTTTCCTATCTAAGTGCTCTAGGGATGATGTGGCTAGTAAATTGAGGAAGGACATCAAAGATTCTAATGCTGTGCATATAGCTAACCCGAAAACACTGGAATTTCAGGTAAAACTGGGCATTATAAATTTGCTTTTGTTGTAAATTGTTCTCATCACATCCTTATTGTTAATCAATATTTTACAATGGGTGGAGCATGCGCCACACCCTAGGAATGTAAAACAACCATTTTTGCATTAATTTGTTTTGTGCTTTATATGTCTGTATATTTTTTTAAGTTTAACCCTCCACATGCCCCAAATGAATACATTCTATATAATCTTACATTTCGTAGCATGCACAATACAATTAGATAGAAACATTTTCCTGTATAATTTTTTTTCATGTGCATTTTAAAGGTAAATATAACCAGCCATTTCTTTTATCACCCAATTTTTACAATCCTGTTTAGTGAAATATTGTAATTACCTGTCTATAATACACATTGATGTACTATACCCACACTGTCCAATTCTCTAACAACAAATAATACAATTTATTGAACTTAAACTTAGATTTCTTGTGTGTAATACACACCCAGGAAGATAAGATGATATCTCAAGCAAACAAGTGAATACACTACTGATTTTAGTAATACCATAAAGTATTATGTGTCTAAAATACAGCATCATTTCTATTGTGAATAAAGTTATTATTTTAACGGGATCGTTTGATAAACAATACGAGTTGCTTTCATTTATGTAATTTACTGTTTATTAATGTTTTAATTGTATATTTTGATATATTATAATTTTAATTTTTTTCCCGTCTTTTTATTCATTTTTTTTAAAGATTGGTAGGACAACCCTTTTGCCAGGTGTTCTAAAAACTGTTTGTAGCAACAAGAACATGCCTTTACCACTGAAACTCTTCGAAATTTCTGATGTGATGTATTGTGATTCAGCTAAAGGTAGGTGTTGTGGATACAGAAATACATAGATGACATAGGTGGCAGTGTTGTAAAGAAGTTAGCCATCTACTATTGATCACCTGCAGTTATAAGTTGCCACCCAATCTTTTGACAATTTTTTTGTAAAATCAGCATTTTAAAAATGATAAGCATACCTTGTTTTTGATGAAAGATAGTGAAATCTATTTAATAAAGCTTTTACCATAGATTTTAATGGGAAAATAACTGCACAAACAGCAACATGGTGAGAACTGCTTTTGTCATTTCAATGGCCAGAACTACTCTCTGACCAGTAGTGCCAGAACTACTCTGACCAGTAGTTCCAGAACTACTCTCTGACCAGTAGTTCAAGTCATGGATGACTGGCTTTAACAATTTTTAAATATGATTAAGAAAAGTAAAGGTGTTATGAGGTTATTGTTTAATGTCTAGAAACCATTGTACTGGGTTCTAAAGGAGCTGTCTGTAAGTCAACTAGAAATTAATCTTGAGAAAGTTGAACCATATTTATTGTTTTAGTATTTACCACCTTATTATCTAGGAATTTGATACTGCTGCATAAAATATGATTTGTGTGTTTAACATTTTTCATATATACATGCATTCAAGCTCATGGCCACCTCTGTTTCACAAACTTGAATCATTGCTTTTTGTTTGAATATTTTTTTAACACCACTTTAAGCAATTTTTCAGCTATATCATGGCATCTAGTTTTTATTGGGGGAGAAGGTTAAAGGACCTGGAGAACACGCCGACCTTCAGTAGGAAAACTGGAAATCATTGTCAATGAAGTGAGACTCAAACCCACAGTAAATCATGCTCTTTTCATTATTACACAGACGTGGGAGCTAGAAATGAGAGACGTTTGTGTGCCATCAACTACAACAAGACGTCTGGTTTTGAGGTCATGAAAGGTCTGCTGGACAGAGTCATGCAGTTATTGGAAGTCCCTATAGCCCAGTCAGGACAGGGATACTTTATCAGATCATGCAAAGGTAAACAAGATTGTCATCTGTTAAGTTTGAAAAAGTGTCTCTTATATCTGTGAATAATTAAGACAAAATTCGCTGAGACTGGGTACAATAGTCTTGCACTCCATCTGGCAGTCTGTCTTCATGTTTTATTGACCTTTTAAATGCTTAGAGTTATTGATCTAATAATTTGTATGTGAATCAACCATGACGAATTATAGATCATGTTGGAATGTTGTTCCTGTCCAATTTTTTTTGACAAAATTATTGCAAAAGGACTTTGAACATTTCTTAAAATTACCACTTTTCTGGACTTTTTTTAATAATGCTTTCAGTAATATTGAACATGTTGTTCCGAACAAATGATTTTTGACAAAATTATGGCCATTGGATATAGAAAATTTATTTGCCAATAAGGGTCTGGCAATAATATTCACACTTGTTTATTTCATATTGTTTGGGTGACACTGGGAGTAAAATCAACTCAACTTTAAACCAAGCTGCTATATATATATATTCTGAAATTAAATATGTCAGTACAGTATAATATTAAATTTTAAAATTGTAGATGTTAAAAACCTTTTTGTTATTGTATTTAAATTTAAACATGTGTCCAAAAAACATGTCTATGTTCCAGAATGAAACAGATAATATATTTCTATGATGTTTATGTTCCTTAGTAATTAAAAATATTTCATTTATTTAGCAGCTCAAATTAATTGCCTGGTATCTTATGTGAATAAAATATCTAAAGGGTTGCTGTCACAAAAACATCAGTTTACCTTCGTCAAACGGTTAAAGAAAGAAATATTGGCAAAAAATTTTCCATTGAATGAACTGCTACAATAAAGTACTTGAAGTTGCTTGTTAGTTTAAGAAAAAACTCCTTGCCGTTAATTAAACACTGTAATGTCACAATGTTACAAAACAGCGATATAAACAGATTATTTACATTTTTTTAAACGAGATGCGTTTTCTCGTCCATATCTCATCAAAGGGTGACAGCCCTTAGATGAGATGATGAGAAAATGCATCGAGTTTCATAAAACGTAAATAATCTGTTTATATTGCTGTTTTGTAACATTGTGACATCACAGTGTTTACTTAACGACGTCTTGACAGCGAGTCGAGATGGGCCCATCTCACGCTTACGGCTAGTAGAGTGAGATGGAATAATACCGCACACAAAGATCAAAGGAAAATAGTGCAATATAGCGATAATTTTATATTATTTGTTTTCAGATTCAACATATTTTGATGGTCGATGTGCAGAAATTATATACAACAACACTGCAATAGGAAAGATTGGAGTTCTCCACCCAGAAGTTCTGAAGGAGTTTGATTTAACCAACCCCTGCTCCTGTATGGAATTTACAATAGAACCATTCCTGTAACTTTATAAATAATGGCTTAATTTATTCTCAGAATGGATCTACTCTCTGTAACAAGTGACATTCAACTTTGTTTTTATCGGACCTTTTGTTATATATTGTAGTGAACAATGTCTTTGCTGTATATGTTTGAAAATCTCACCTGAAATAAAAATGTGTTGTCTCACAAAATATTAACGTTTTGGAACTTAGCTGTTTTATATAAGAATGGTGATGGTAGAAATGTTGATAAAAGCAGATACACTTTTTCTGTATTTTATTTAAGTACCTGCTGTATTACATGTTTGTGACATTATGAACACGAAATTCTGCAATCTGAGATTGTATTCAAATTTTTGCAATCATTCTGTTATCATATCAGTTTCTTAAATTAATTGTCATTTACAATACATGTATTAAAAATATTTTTTTCCCAAATTTTGGCACAAGGAGGAAATGATTTTTTTCAAAAATTAATTACAAAAAAATTGTCTCAGTAAAGGTGGATTTGCTGCTAACACATCCCAAAAGCGTGTCTAGATCAAGTCTTGTATGTTAATAATTTGATACTGTAAGAATAATAATTATAATTACAAACTAATTTACACCAAGATATCGAATGCTCTTTAAGATTAAAATTATATGCAGGGTAAATATATTTATCTTCAACATGAAAATGGTTTGTGATGAATTGTTCATTGGTTGAATTTCGTACTTAATTTTAATTTATACGTATATGGGATAGGATGTATGTAAAACAGATAAATTAGTTGATTTGTTTACTTTAAACATTTATAAGGACCTCATTACTACATCTGACTGTTGTAGAAAACCATGCTTTCGTATTATTTGTCAGTTGTACAATCTAAGTAGAATAGACTCAGTATTGGACATGAAAAGCATTAAAGAGATGTTTACATATTTAATCATCTTGTTACGGTTACAGTATAGTAATTGTCTTACAGCACAGCTATGACTAGTATTATTTAAATTTGTGATTAACTTGATTCAATAATTAATTATACCTTTCTGCAAGTTATTAATTGTTTTAATGTAAGATCACTTGGATATGTTCAAGTGGTAATTATGACATTTCAAAGACACTCTCTTGAATTAGATAATTATCTACTTATCTACATGATCATTTATGCACTTGAAATTGGTTTGTCTAATATATCCTACAATTGATGTTACAAATCTAGTAAAAGCATCAGCTTCACTGCCATTTGTTTGTCTTATTATTGCTAAATTACCGTGAACTTGTTTGTTTGCTTATTTGGCTTTTCACCCGGTCAAGAAATTTTGAGCTATATTGTGGCATTCAGTTTGAATTAAGTGAGTGAGCTTGACTACTGTGTAAAAAGCATGGACCTGTTACAGTCATCTTCAGTTAAAGTTGGTGTTGACAAACCTGTGATAAAATTTAGATTACCGACTACCAAGGCCATTTGACCCAAAGAGGCACCTAGAAGTTGTAGTAGATTACCAACTGCCTTGCCCACTTTGCCCACAGAGGCACCAAGAAGTTGTTCAATTAAGGCAACTTTTTCAAATATTGATTGATGCATCAAATCATCACCACTGAGGATAACATTGGTGTTTAGGTATTGAGAACAAACTCTATTAGTAATACCATTGTTTGAGGCTTGTAAAAAATCCTAGTTCCAGAGTTAAAAATTCTTGGTTTTAAGTTGGATTCCTAATAATATGTTTAAGAAATAATTCACAGACGCTGTGGTATATCATTGTTTTACAATGGGATGATCATTTATGTGGCATTATTTTATCCTGAGTGACAGCTATTGGCCATTAGTAGACATGTTACACATTTTTTCCTGTTTACTTGGTCCAATTCGTCCTAAAAGTATCTATACATGTAATCGGGATAGTAAACGGTCGAGTATATTTCAATTATCATCGTCTGAAATACCTTCCCGGTGTCGTATAATGACAGGTCCAGATCTGCCCGGACCTGTAATGTTAACATTTGGTCATATAAGGCACAAAATATGCACCAGATTAAATATTTTATGTTTTGTAACTTACATTTCATCTGGGTTACATTATTTACATTCATGGAGTAGTCATGGAAGACTGTTGCATCAATATATTTAAAGGAAGATGCATTTGTAACCTGCATTTTCACAAAGGTTACATTTGGTTAAATTGGTTACTCATAAGGCTAATGTTATGAAATATCTTTCATTTAGGTTACCATGGCAACTTCCTGTCACAAACATGGGGAACCCAGGTTACAATGGTTTCATGCATGGGTTAGATGCATGCATGTAGAATATAGGTTATAATGGTTGCATTCATTGGGAATCCAGTTACAATGGTTACATGCATGTACAATCCAGGTTACAATGGTTACATGAAGAATTCAGGTTACATCGGTTGCATGCATGAAGAATCCAGGTTACATCGGTTGCATGCATGAAGAATCCAGGTTACATGGGTTACATACATATAGAATCTAGGTTAAATGGGTTACATGCATTGAGAATACAGGTTACTTGGGTTACATGCATGTCGAATTTAGCTAACATGGGTTGCATGCAATGGATAATCCGGGTTACATGGGTTACACGCATGGGGAATTTAGGTCACAATGGTGACGTGCAGGTTACAATGAACCTGGGGAATTCAGATTACAATGGTTACATAGTTGCATGCAGGTAGACTCATGGTTACATGGGTTAGATGCATGGGGAATCAAGGTTACTTGTGTCACATGCATAGGGTTAAATGCATGGGGAATCAAGGTTACTTGTGTTACATGCAAGGTTACTTGTGTTGATTCCCCATGCATCTAACCCATGTAACCATGAGTTCCAACTGTTCCAACAAGTTACTTGGGTTACATGCATGTCGAATTTAGCTAACATGGGTTGCATGCAATGGATAATCCGGGAATTTTTTTAACTCAGATAATCTGTATAAAACCCCGCTATTTCTATTCTTGACGGCATTAGTAAAATAAAATTCTGATGAAGTGACGATATGCAAAGGTTAGACGCTGCTACCTGGAATATCTCTATAGGTCGAATCGAGGCCAGGGAATCACAGAATGCTGTTACATAAGTCACACACATGTGGGATCAAGGTTACATGGGTTACGCACATGAGGAATCTAGGTTACATGGGTTATATGGTATATGGTAACCATATTTGACGACAGAGACATATAATAATTATGTAATTATATGTCTCTGTTGACGATAAATATTTTACATAAAAACTATTGTCTGTCAAGAAATGTTTAAATATTATTGAAGCTCAGATCATACAGATTCTATAAATATAAAAAGTTGATAAATTTTTGCATCCTCACAAGTCAGCGTTTCTGTGTCCACATGTATCCACGAAAACCCTGACTTGTGAGGACGAAATTTTTTTAATTTTAAAGATTAAGTCTACGTATCCTTAAAAAATAAGTCTGTCAAATAATGTTTACTTTTTGTTAAAAATAAGATCATAAGGTATGGAATAACATAAAGATTTGTAATATTTGATGTAAGTAAGGAAATATTTACAGGACGGGTATTCATTCCATGGTGTGGTCAAAATTTATAAGTGTAATTAAATAACTAAAGTTTGGTGACGAATATATGAGTTCATAATAGTTATGGAAAAAAGGTCATGTTTCAATGTTTATGAAGAATATAAAATGTTGGTGTAAAATGTATTTAGACAAGACAAGACACAAGTTGTATATAAAGTCGGTACAATAACAAGCAAATAATGTTTTGCATATATAGATTGACAAAGAAGTTATAGAAATGATATACTTTATTTAATAATATAACAAGAGTCAACAACGCAACCATCCTCCCAAGTCAAGGGTTATGACTCATAACCCCTGACTTGGGAGGATGCAACACAACAAGCACAGTTAATTAATTATAAAAAGTATTTACAATGCTTATATAACAATTCGTAGAGACCTGAAAAGTTTAATTGATGAATGAATGTTAATTATGTTTTGAGTAGAAACAATTTAAGTTTTTGTTTCAAAACAAGATTTTATTCCTTTTTTCCAGTAACGACCCACCAGATCTTCAACTGCATCAGCCAAACCACATTCACAATTCATGTCGACAACTGAATTCTTAGATTTCACTCTACCTTTTTTTGTCACAAACTGATTTTGGAAACAACCTGAATTCATCATTCTCTAAACGAGATATTAAATACTCCCTCATGTTTTTTTCCTCAAATTTAAAATGTAAACCAGCCATTTGTTCTGGAAACAGGACGGGGAATTGGAAAGCTTTACAATCTGTCATATCAGCAATAGATCGATCGAACACTTAATTGTAATTAGTTAAAACAGCAATCGTTAACGGTACTCACCAGTAATTAGATTAATTAATTTATATACTCACCCAATAAAGAAACGCAACATCGGATAATTTTTTAAAAATCATTTTTTGCGGACAAATAACCTACAAATATTCAAATATATATACACAACATCATAATTGAACCTTAATTAAAGGTTTCCAGGTGAAAGCATTTAAGTTAATCCACCCGTGAACGACTGTGGTCGAAATCTTGAACACACTGTGAATTACGAATTACTAAAAACAGGGTCGACTTTGTCGTGCAAATCATGGGAATTTTTTTTAACTCAGATAATCGGTATAAAACCCCGCTATTTCTATTCTTGACTGCATTAGTAAAATAAAATTCTGATGAGGTGACGATATGCAAAGGTTAGACGCTGCTACCTGGAATATCTCTATAGGTCGAATCGAGGCCAGGGAATCACAGAATGCTGTTGCCAGAACGTACAATGACTTCATCAAAGCACAATTTCACGCTTTTGGAGACGCTACCAGCAGCTTGGTACTACGAAAGACCGACTAAGTTCAGGGCGTCCGCGTGTTACAACTCGGGCGCAGGATCGTTACATTAGATTATTTCATCAACGAAACACGACTATTACTGCAGCAGAAACAGCTGTAAACGTCCCAAGGTTGCGCCTTATATCACCACAGACAGTACGCAATCGGTTACGCTCTCATCTATTGCGGGCAAAAAGACCTTACATCGGATCAACAGTGAGACGCTAACACCGCCGAGCAAGGGTTAGATGGTGTACTGCCGTTCGTGTATGGAATTTACAGAACTGGAGAAGAGTGTGGTTCAGCGATGAGTCACATTTTCAGCTTGAAAAGCGAGATGGTCGCATACGAATGAACAGGCGCCGAAATGAACGTTTTGCGCAAAACTGTGTTGTAGAAAGAGACAATTTTTGAGGAGGCAGTGTTTTGATGTGGGTCGCTATCTCTTACACCAGAAACACACAGCTGATACATTTCAAAGGCAATCTTAACGCTGTTAGGTTTTAGAGATGAAATTATAGGTCGCATTCATTAAAGAGAATTTTTTCAACACGACACATACAGCACGTGTAACAGTAGATTTTTTGGAGCAACAGAATGTCAATGTGATCAGTTGGCCATCACGATCTCCAGATCTTAACCCAATTGAACATTTGTGGGATGAACGGGATCGCGCGTGCGCCAACCACAACCACCGCCGCAAAAATCTGCAGCAATTAGAGCAGGCACTTTAGTATGAGTGGCAAAGCTAGGATACCCCGTGTTCGTACTCAACGTTTAATTGAATCCATGCCAAGAAGAATAAGGTTGTGTTACAAGCAAATGGTGGGCACAACAGATACAGACATTTTTTGCATGATTTATTGACAATATGAGACAAAATGTTATATTCCATGGAAAAAGAACTCATGAACAAGAAGTATGCCTATTTTTACATTTCTGTATCAATTATTTATATGATAAATTGATAAAATAATATATGAAGTAAAATTTTTGTATGTTGCGTGTCTTTTATGAGTGAGTATATTATCTTTCAAATCAGTTTTTCAATGTTTCATTTTATGAATTTATTTGATACTAGATTATAATGTAAATAAATACGGTAATTTCTTTTTGGAATTTAAATTTCTAAGAAAACAGTACGTTTTTTAGCCTGTATATCTTGTTCAATTGTTCTAATATTTTCTCATAAATTGGGTTCACTCCCAAAGTTCATTTTATTGGTGTTATTAGGTATTAGGATAAATATCCATGTATGAAATAATCCGAATTTATAAAATGGAAATTCATTGTTTAATACTTAAGCCTGTGATCTACAAATATGACCTCTTTCACATCGAACGAAAACCCGTCCTGTCAAGATTTTTTTCACTTTACGGATACTAAATTTCAAAATTTATGTTTTTGTAAACTTCGTGATCTCAACTTTAGCAGAAAGTAAACATTTGTTGACAGACATGAATTTTTATAAAGGTACAAGGCCTCAATCTATAAAAAAATGATAGTGTCATCAGAACGAAATTCGGTCATGTCAAGATTTTTTTATTTTATCTTTATCAAAATTTATCAAACTTTATATTTTTAGAATCTGTATGACCTAAGCTTGAATAATATATAAACATTTCTTGACAGACAATAGTTTTTTTGTAAAATATTTATCAGCAATTTCGGTCAAATTTTAATTCAACAAATTCCCGTCATGTCAAGAATTTTTGCCTTAAAACTCATTATTTTTTAACCTATATGTCATTTTACAGCTTATAATTTTGACTTTAATAATCTTTATTACCTGAAAAGTTATGACCATTTTTATATAGAAAATGTCCCGTCCTGGTTTTCTTCGTCATGTTTTGAGACCATACCGCAAATTTCGTTCTCTTCCGGTAAAAAATCACTCATGAGAAAAGTAGAATGTTAATGCGTACATTCTTAATTTGTACAATGTTAATGCGTACTTTGTAAGCGTGGCGATTTTGACAAATAAGTAAAATATTTACAAAAAGATAAAGTAAACAAGCTATGAAAGTGAAATATTTGAGAAATATACAAAGAACGAATTAATAACTGCTGAAACAATATAATATCCATGAACGAAACGACATGAAACATAAAAACGTGTGGTAAATACAGGCTACCAAGCTGGAAATTGCATTTCTCAAATAAACAATTGAAGAATTTACAATTGACAAAGAAATAACTGAACATGTAAGGAACAGCAAATCAACCAAATTAATAAAGAACAAACGAACATATTTTTGGCGGATATCCACTTCCATAATCAAGGTTTCTTGGGTTACATGCATGGGGACTCCAGGTTACATAAGTCACACACATGTGGGATCAAGGTTACATCATGTGGGTTACGCACATGAGGAATCTAGGTTACATGGGTTACATGCACAGTGAATCCAGGTTACATGAATTACGCACACGGGGAATTCAGGTTACATGGGTTACATGCATGGGGAATCCAGGTTACATGAGTTACATACATGGGGAATCCAGGTTACATGGGTTACATTCATGGTGAATCCAGGTTACATGGGTTACATGCATGGCAAATCCAGGTTACATAAATTACACACATAGGGAATCTAGGTTACATGGGTTACATGCATGGCGAATCCAGGTTACATGAGTTACATACATGGGGAATCCAGGTTACATGGGTTACATTCATGGTGAATCCAGGTTACATGGGTTACATGCATGGCAAATCCAGGTTACATGGGCTACATGCATGGTGAATCCAGGTTACATGGGTTACACACATGAGTGATCTAGGTTACATGGGTTACATGCACGGTAAATCCAGGTTACACGAGTTACGCATACGGGGAATCCAGGTTACATGGGTTACATTCATGGGGAATCCAGGTAACATGGGTTACATGCATGGGGAATCCATGTTACATGAGTTACACATATGGGGAATCAAGGTTACATGGGTTACATGAATGTGGAATCAAGATTACATGGGTTACATACATGGCGAATCCAGGTTACATGGGCTACATGCATGGGGAATCGAGGTTACATGGGTTACATGCATGGGGAATCCATGTTACATGAGTTACACATATGGGGAATCAAGGTTACATGGGTTACATGAATGTGGAATCAAGATTACATGGGTTACATACATGGCGAATCCAGGTTACATGGGCTACATGCATGGTGAATCCAGGTTACATGAGTTACGCACATGAGGAATCCAGGTTACATGGGTTACATTCATGGGGAATCCAGGTTACATGGGTTACATGCATTGTGAATCCAGGTTACATGAGTTACATGGAGAATCTAAAATACAACATAGGCTTCGTGTATTTATGGGGAATTTATCAGTCGTTATTTTTCACTTAGCATCATAATATAATTTACAATATTATGGAGATTAAAAGAAACGCCTAATAATTGGGAGTGCATTCAATTTATTTATCAGATGAAACAGATAATTAAAACAATATATATTCAGTGCATCATATTAAACAGTAAATAATTAGTAGGCAATTATCAATCCACACAGTTATGAATATATAGACAATTATCAATCCACACAGGTATGAATACATTGACAATTAGCAATCCACATAGGTATGAATATATAGACAATTTTCAATCCACACAGGTATGAATATATAGACAATTATCAATCCACACAGGTATGAATATATAGACAATTATCAATCCACATAGGTATAAATATTATACAAATACAGCATTTCTCATAGTCAATACAAGTTTATATCGACTGAGAGATGTATATCGACCGAGGACGTGCAATCCGCAAAATCAATTCGCAACAAATCCGTCAATCCGCCAAAATACAAAATATCACGTGGTAGACTGGACAAATTAAAATACAGCAAAATTATCAATTAATAATATAACAAAGAATGTATAAAACAAACATCTAAGTATTGTGACAACCATATAATATATCTATCCCGCGTATTTCTGAAACAGAAATACAGGGTTAATATCAATTATTTATATACACCTGACCAAAAGTTAGGGACCACCTGGATTTGCTTCAAATTTTAAAAATTCATTGTTTCTGGTTCTTTGTACATGTGTGATCAACAAAAGCCAGGTTTGTAGTATCTATTGTTAAAATTTTTAAATCGCTCGATTCACGATACAATAACAATAGAGATTTAAAAAAACACTACCCTCAGCTTTTGAAAACCCAAGTTTGGCGCCTTTTTCATTTCATCATGTGCACGTGTGTAACAGGTCAAATTTATCCTGTTTTGAAATCATTTCAACATGGTACGTCGAAAACTAGCAGATGCAGAGAGATGACAAGCATTTGGTATGATAAGGGCTGGAATGACACAGCGGCAGGTTTCAGATAGGTTCAATGTTAGCCATTCTGTCATCAGTAGGCTAATGAGACGATATAATGAAACTGGTATTGTTGGGGAAAGGCCAAGATCAGGGCGACCTAAGAATACAACAGAGAGATCGAAGACTTGCTAGACAACAAACTTTTACCACTGCAAACAGGTTGCGTAGTAGATGGAATGTCCATGTTATAATCGGTAGACGGACAGTAAACAGAAGGCTAAGCTATGGAAGACTTCGATCACGGAGACCAATTAAGCGACCAGCACTTACACAAAGACATAAGTATACCCGGCTGAAGTGGGCGCGTGACCATATCGGGTGGAGTATTCGCTCTTGGAAAAGAATTCATTGGTCCGACGAAAGTAGTTTTCTTCTGAAACCAGTTGATGGTAGGATGCGGGTATGACGTCAACGCAACACAGCTTTTGGTCCTGCACATGTTCTGGGAACTACAGCTTTTGGTGGTGGTGGAGTGACAGTTTGCAAATGAGTTAATTGAGACATGACCTGCCATGTCGCCAGATATGAATCGGATATAGCATGTTTGGAAGTTGGAACTATCTCGGCCGGAAAGTTAATGAGCGTGACCCTCAATGTCGGAACATTAAAAAAAATTGCGTGATACTTTAATTCGGGAGTGGCGGCATATTTACATGGTATATTTTATGTAAATATATTGCTATAAAGAAAATTTATATTTCAGACCTACAGATAACATAATCAAGTTATTAGTTCAAAATATGTTTTAACAGAACCCCCCCCCCCCAAAAAAAAAAAAAAAAAAACTGAATAGAATACCTGTACTCTAATAGATTTCTTAAAAATAAAAAAAAACCATCAGAACATGTATATCATTCTTATCTTATAATTTACAAAAATATTGTACATAAACTAACAACAAATATAAACAATTCCACATTGAAATGTATATAACTGAGTTACTTCATTATTTTCAAATTTAAATTAATCATGTAAGGCCATAGTAATGTATATATACATGTAAATTTTTTTTATTAATTTTTTTTTCTTTCGTCTGTCAGATGAGACGTAAAACTGGTGCCTCGTGTACAGTATTCCATCAACTGGCACGTTAAAGACCCCATTGGCAGTATTCGATAAGAGTAGGCGCACGCGCCGCTGCCATGGCACGTCCAGTACTTGCTGCTAGCGTCTTAGTTCTCTAGCTGGATGCAGCTTGATAGATAAATCTACGTCCGCTAAGTCTTTTTAGTTGCGGCATCTCTGACTACTTTTATCATTTCACTTATAGTATTTATGGCCTATAAATCCCAAAAAATACAAATAAATAGGTAAACAATTTTAATAAAAGCCATTAGGCAATAAGTCCGTGCGAGACCGTTTTACGGTAGTCAAGGACGTTAAAAACCCCCTTAAGTAAGTAAATATCTTTGTACGTTGGCGCACCATAGCCGATGAGGTTGATCCGAGGCGTGGTAATTGCTGATTAAAAATTCCAGTTTCCTATTGGAGGTGCTTATCACTGGGTAATACGGTTGCTCCCACCTTCCCTAGGCGCCAATAGGAGGACTGGTACCCTGTATCAATGGTTCAAGTCCAATTATAGCGCTGTTTCCTTGTTCTATTTCTTGAAAAAATTTTCTGGCTGTGTAGAAAGTAAAAGGTTGGGTCGTGAGGTTTTTAAAAGGGGGAAGGGAAGGGATTGGGTTAAAGAACGAAAGGAATCGAGTAAAATGAGGGAAGGAATCGGGTTAATGAGGGAAGGAAGGGGTTAAGGGAAAGGAGGCTGTTGGGTTAAATGGGGATTAGTAAAAGGGATGGGAATGGGGTTGGGTAAAATGGGGAAGGGAGGGAGGGAAGTGGTCGGCTAAAAGGAGGAAAGAGGGGTTGACTTAAAGGAGGGAGGGGGTTGACTTAAAGGTGGCAGGGGGTTGACTTAAAGGGGGGGTTGAGTTATAGGGGGAGGGGTTGAGTTAAAGGGGGGAGGGTATTGGGTTAAAGAGGTAAGGGATGGGTTGGATAAAAGGGGAAAGGTATGGAGGTGGTTGGGTAAATGCGGATAAGTAAAAGGGTGATGACAATGGGGTTGGGTATAAGCGGGAAGGAAGAGGATGTATGTGTGAAGAGGAAATAGGGAATGGGGGAATAGGAAAAAAGGGGACGGGGAAAGGATTGGGAAAATGGGTAATGGGAAGCTGTTGATGGAGGACTTTTGTTAGGGTCGCCTAAAAAGAGGAAGGTGTGAATGTAATGGGCATGTGTATAAGGGTGGGGGATTGGGAAAAATGGGGATGAGGGGGAGGGAGTCTGTTAAAAGGGTTACGGGTGGTGGTTGGGTAAACTGGTATGTGTGAAAAGGTAAGTGAGGGGTTTAGAAAATGGGGGATGGGAAGGTGTTGGGTTGGTTGGGATTGCCTAAAAGAGGGATGATGTGAATTTGATGGCATCGATAAAAGGGTAAGGAGGATTTAATGGTTGCGGGTGAATGGGGTAGGGTTTGGTAAGAAGGGAAGGGGTAGATGGGTTAGGTAAAATGAGGGTGGGGTTTCGTAAATGGGGATGGTGTAGATGGGTATAGGTAAAGGGGTTGGATGGACGGGGAATGGATGTGGATGATGGATAAGGAGGGTTCGAAGGAAGGAGTTTGATTATTGGAGTATAAAAGGGAGGGGTAAGTTATGCAAGTGTTGGGTTACGGATTGAAATGTAAGATGAAAAGAAGGGAAGGGTTGGGTTATGGGTTGGATGGGGTAAAAGTTTGTGAGTGGATGGGGTGGGTTGGGTAAAGGTCGAAGGCGGGTGAAGTGAGTGGGAAAGTTTGAGTGGGAAGCAATTAAGGTATGAGGTGGGAAATGTGGAAAGGATGGAGGGATAAGGGAGTGGTTAAGGTTGGGCAAAATTAAAAGCAGCAAATAGATTAACAGTGACACCGTCAGAGACAAATGTACCATCATTTATATACAAATAATTGATCTTGGTATTTAAATGGATGGATTCTTGCGGAATTGATTTAAATTGTCTAATATTTGTTTGTATACAATATCCTGAATCAATGCACTATGTGCAGTGAACGAAAAGTCAGTTATACTGCCAATTTCAGTTACATTTTTCTTAATAATATCTTATATCTTTTCAACCTTTACTCCATCAATTAAATAATTGTGTTTAATCACTGCAGTGATTGACCAAAGTCAACCCTGTCGCTACATTGTGTACATATAGCACAGATATATTCAAAATGGCAGATTTTGTCAAAATTCTGATTTGATCCTAAGACAAACCTTGACATTTATAGTGAAATCAAGTTTCACATTTGTCACAAGCTATGCAAGAATGCTTGCATTGTTTGTCTATACAAAACTGCTTGCAGTTTTTGGCTATGTAAAACTACTTGCAGTTTTTACCGCAATCCGCACATGGATATGCCATTTTAATGAACACTAGGCCGCTATAAATGTAATCAAGAGTCTAGCTAGTTGTTTATTGTACTTATATCGTCCACGTCGTCCTGAGAAATTTGCGTAACTTTGTATTCACACGTCGCAGTGAGACGTTACTCGTAGCTATGCCGTACCACGTGCCATGAGCCTTTTTCGTAACTTTCACATATAGTTAGAGTCTAGATAAGGTACTCAGTAAGAATCGACAGTACATTTCGAAATTGTCTTTACAGATTTGGACACAAGACAACACTGCAACACAGATGTAACCAACCCATACAACATGTTAAATAAACACTTAATTTTATTTTATGAAAATGGATATTATTAGATCATTCATGATTCGATCATTTAAACAAATTATAAAACTGCTGTGAAGATCGAAATGTTGTTTACACTTTTTTTGTTTATAATAAATCAATTATCGCTTGCATTCATGCCATCCCACTGTTGTTTTAGCAATAAGCTCTCAATTACCAATTTATGTGAAAACACATCCTTTTTCAATTAAAAAAATCATCAATTCGTATGTAGACTTAAGATAAGGGAAAAAGTGTTTCTTGGTGTACATGTGCATTTTGTGGTTTTTTTTTCTGTCCGTAACATCATTATATAAATTGAGAAATGATGATTAATAATTAATATTTTTCTAATTACGAAAAAACTCTTTTACCTCTTTATCAAATTCCGGACACCAAACAAGCTACAAAGCTTAAAGAAGAAAATCCAGAGGACACCTAAGAAAATAGCAGTACATTTAAAAGAATGTTTCTGAGAGAATGATAACAAAATGTCTGCTGCTGTATTTCTTGGAAAAAGAAACTAAAAAAATGTTTCGAAAAGTGCGAACATGCACGTTCGGCACATGAGATGCGTGGACATGGAAGATCTATTGGATTGGAGTTGATAAAGACAAACCACGCCGCGAACCATATAAATGTGTCACCATATACGAGAGCATACGGCATGCAGTGTTTCCAGATGAAAGAGAACACATAAGAATCCTTTTTTTGGAAAGAAGTAAATCAAACCAGCCGCATGTTTGGGTATTTATATTTGAAAATTTAATTATAATTTAATTATTATATTTAAGAAATTGTTTTTTTCGACCTTAGTATATCCTGAAGAGATACTTGGGAAAAACACTGAGAGCAAAAGGTGACTTATTATCCCAGAGACGGGGAAATTGCGACGGAACAGTTGTATTTTCCAGGGGTTTCTTGAGAATAGGAAATATAATAAGAACGGAACAATGCTAAACATGGTACACAATTAAAATAATAGATTTGAAATAAGAAAAATGAATGTTTAGGTTAATTAATAAAAGTGATTAATTTTCAGTGTATCGTTTAATCAGATGTTTATGTTAGGTTCATTATGGTACTGAATACATAACTGTTCTTGACTTTTTACTAAACATAAACCCATGCACAAAAGAAAAGCTTCTTACAGAAAACAATCCAGTACAGAATATGTTATGTATAGTTCTTATGTTAAGACTTAAGAAGGAACCTATACAGAAACCAGTTGACCTATACAGAAATTACCGTATAGTGAAATACATGTTTTTAAATGGTGTTTAACGCCACTTTCAATCATTTGTAAGCTATATCTGTGGCGTTCAGTTTTTAGTGAGGGTGGAAACTGGAGTACCAAAAGAAACCCCAACCTTACCGTAGGAAAACTGCCAATCTTTGTGAATTAAGATTGGAGTCGAGTACACCTTGACTGGCGTTACACTAAACTCTCACCCTGAGTGAAATAAATGAGAATGTAAAGAGTAATAAAAACAGCCCAACTATATTATACACAAATCAAACCAATAAACTTTTTTCAAGTGGCAAGGTTCGAACAGCCCCGTTGGCAGTTAAGTTTACGGTAAACTGGATACGTTTGGGCGTACAAGAGAAAATAGACACATCTGGACGATACGAATTTTGGCGTAAAGAAGTCAATCGGACACGATTCGGTACAACAGAGAATTGACACGTCTTTACGAATTGGACACGTTTTGGCGTGCAGAAGTTGAACGGACACGATTGGGCGAGGACTGACGTCAATCGGACACGTTTTGGGCGGATCGGACACGTCTGGGAGGGCTACACATATATCATGTATATCTTTATACAGAAAATAAAGAAAATACAATCAAATTATACTTTTATTAGAAATGAAATTTTTTTTGTTCTTCTCGCCAAATTTTTTCTCATGTCAAATTGCTTTCTTCTTGTCGATAAATTTTACATTCTTGTTGGCTTCTTGACGCTGCTTTTGTTTTTTTTTTTGTTGTGTGTTGTTAATTTTGTTTATACCCGGATTTGTAATTCTTCTTTGACTCTTTGCTCTTGTAGTTCTGTCGGTTTCCTTTGCTATTTTTGTTGGCGCTCCTTTCCGGTTCTTGTCACTAATTAGTGAGATCGACCAAATACGCTAAAAGAGTTTGACAAAATATTAAATCAATTAATAAAATTAATAAATCACTAAAAGCAATAACGAAACATGTAATGCCATAAACACAGCTTTCAAGTAATTATCATGAGAGTATGAACTGTCATTTGTTCACGGTTTACTGGGAGTAAAATAAGATATTACCTAAGTCTTGCCAGTTATAATTAACATGATATTTGATAACCTCTAGTTTGTTACTACTGAATGTTATGTTTTTAATAGTTTTCTTCTGTCTAATATGGCTAAACAACCTGTTAATTTTATTTTTTTTAAATTGAATTCGTGGTCTACAAAACCGTTTATTGGTAGCGTATAAAAGGAATATGTTTGATGGTCCAACTCGTCAAAACGTAAAAGTTATGCCATGCCGCAGTTGGAGTCTGCTACAGAAAACAACATCATCAGACGACTACAGACTGGAGTGAGGTTGCACGGACCGGTATGACCAATGACCGTCCAAGAAGTGGCGGACCACACATAACCACAGCAAGTCAAGATCGGTACATCCGGGTATTCCGTCTACGGAATCGAACAGTCACAGCAAAAACAACTGCAGTCGGGATACCTGGATTCAGCTCCCAAACTGTCAGGAATCGGCTCCAACAACATGGAATTGGACCCACAAGATTTTGGAGCCGTTTTAACAGCAATGTGACCAGTAGGAATAAAAAGTGTCCCCTCCTACCCCGCTGCGCGGTCTGGTCTTTACTAGAGTCTTGGTTAAATGTTGTGAAATTCTGTATCTTGGTGTTTCATGGCACTAAAAGTATGACTAAAAACGGCAATTTTTATACCTGACCATTTGAAAACGAGCATATTATTTAAAAAAAAAACAAGTTTTTTAGTACTGCTTTTATTTGCCATTTACCAAGTTGTACTCGAGATCATAACGGTTGCTATTTTTTATTAAAAGTTATTGAAAAAATAGATTTATGTTGAACGTTTCACAAATTAAACAGTATATGTAATGAACTTATATCAGTTTTTAATTCGATGTACCAAAACTGACCTAATGGGATTTTCCTGAGACGCCCACACCGCCGAGCAAGGGTTAGATGGTGTACTATTCGTGTATTGAATTTATAGAACTGGAGAATAGTGTGTTTTAGCGAAGAGTCATGTTTTCAGCTTGAAAAGCGAGATGGTCGCATACAAGTGTGCAGGCGCCAAAATGAACTTTATGCGCAAAAGTGTGTTGTAGAAAGATACAATTTTGGCGGATGCAGTGTTACGATGTGAGCCGCTCTCTCTTACGCTAGGAACACACAGCTGATACATATCCAAAGCAATCTTAGCGCTGTTAGGTATAGAACGAAGTTACATTGCCGCATGTATTGCCTGTAATTGACATTTGAAGAGAAATTGTTCAACACGACAATGCCCAACCACATACAGAACGAGTAGCAGTAGATTTTTTAGTGCAACAGAATGTCTGTGATCCGTTGGCCTCACGATCTCCGGATCTTAACCCAATTGAACATCTGCGAGATGAACTATATCGTCACGTGCGCAAACGACAACCACCGCCGCAAAATCCGCAACAATTAGAGCAGGCACTTCAGTATGATTGGCAAAGGATACCGCGTGTTCGTTCTCAAAGTTTAACTGAATTCATGCTAAGAAGAGTAAGGGCTGTGATATGGACACAACAAATACTGACATGGTGAAAACTCGTGAAGTGTGCCAATTTTTACATTTCTGTATCAATTATTTATGTGATAAATTGTTAAAATAATATATGGAGTATAATTCCCATTTTTTTATGTTGCGTTTTTTATAAGTAAGTATAGTTTTATCCAATAAACGTCGTTCCTATTGCCTTGCTCAATTTAATGAATATTAATGAAAACTAGACAATATCTACAAGTGTGCCCTCGGTCGGTCAGTTGTAAATGTTCCATTTGTTATATAAAATAAACTATATTTTTTAACCTACGAGAAAATAGTTTATGAATTAAATCAATGATCCCCTTACTAGAAATGCATTTTTCTGTCTCCGGGTAGTCCGGCTCTCTCACAAATAAAAGCTAGACGCAATGAACGCAATGATTAGCTGAAAAATTGCTGAAAGTGGGGTTGAACGCAGCGAACAAAAGATTTTACTGATTTATCCATATTGTTTTATATAATTACTGAGCATATACAAGCTTTCCTAAAAACTTGTGATAAATATTCTTTTCTGCTAAGAGATAACCTGAAACACGAACACGAAGATTGTTTATTGTGAACAGTAATGTGTTTTTAAAATGGTTTTTAGGTTTTGATGGACTCGAAATAAAATGATGTTACTGGTATTATATAGTTTAAAAAACTAGTGTTACATAATAATTATACTATAATTGTAGCAACCATAAACATATGGTCATATTATGACAACACATGTGACCAAGACAACTTATTATTTGTGACTTTTTCTCCTGTCAAACTTACCTTTTTCATTTGACTTTTTTTCCCTGTGACTTTCTTTCCGTTTACTTAAGAGACATGCACTGATTACTCGTCTGCAGCACCTGACTGCACCATTTTTAATTGGGTTCATTTTAAATTCTGTTGTTTTATGTCGTGAGTCGGGTGTTAATTAAGTGCACTTGACTTTCGGTTCTTGTTACTTTTTGGTGTAATTTCTATTGGGTTTTCGTATGTAATCAACTGCAAAGTTTAAATGCTGATCTAACTTTCTTAGATACAGGTAGACAGATGTTGTAGTGCGTGTATAATGACATGGCCGCTGCTGGTATTCCAGATATACGTAGACACTAAGGTAGTGACATTTGCGACAAACACGTGAACTGGTAGAATTCTGCTATAAAAACTATACACATTTCCTATTGTTATTAAGCTCTTTTCATATTCATTTCTGGTTAAAAAAAAACTGTTGATCTCTTTTAACATAAGTTAAATCAACATTATTTATAAGTTTCATATGTCAAAAAGTTAAAAATAATTACGCAAAGGTCTATAATACCAGATTAAATTAAGTACTAAAATGTACTGAAATACGATATAATTCTGTTCTAACAAATGTTTGTTCTTGTTGTTTTAACAAAATTTGCTTCTTATTGGCCATAACGTCAGTCTGAAACAAAACAAAGCTTATTAGTTCATTGTGTATATATAACATACATTTTCCAGTTAAAGATTAGCTTGGTTTTAAAGAACCTCAGCGTGTGGTTTATTATATCTAATAACTGTAAATCAACGAGGTTCTCTGGTAAAGACGAAGTAAATAAATTTCTAAATAAATAATTGCAGGTGTATCCACAAGTCTACAAATTTCAATACATACAATATAGCTGCAAACTGCTTAAAGTAGCGTAAATCTCATTCAGACAAATAAACAATCAATTCTCAATAAAACAAAATAATTTATCAATTGATTTAAAATTGTCATCTGTCGTTGTTTAAACATCGTATGACAAAAATCAAAGCTGCTTAATTCAATAGATGCAACAACAGGCTGTATATAATAACGCTACAAATAGTACAGATTTTATAACATCTACGAGTGACTTTTGAATATTGGACCGTTTGTTGTCATCCAACTTACAACATGTAGGACCCGCTTTCGTATTGTTTCAGTTGCTATATTGTATAATCATTTCATTTGTATTAAGTTACCTCTTTTTCTGTATGCATTTCTTACTAATTCTGTAGTCATTTAATGCAACAACAATCTCCCTGCGTCCACACATATTTGCATAATGAAACACTGTTAGGTTTAAAGAATCTTTTGATCTCATGTCGGCTCCATTCTGAAGTAAGATGTTGACTATATTGAAATTTCCTTCTATACAAGCTGTCATCAGAGGGGTCAGTCCTGATTCAAATTTCTTGTTAACATCAACACCTCCTTCTACTAACAGTTTTACAAGTTTAACTCTGTTCATCGTAATGGCGTCGTTAAATGTATCATATATGTCCAAAGTTTGTGTTTTCTGTGTAATTTTCATTATACATACATAAAGGGGAAAAAATTAAGTAGAAAATAAAGTTCCGGTTACACATAAACCTATCGAACGTATTTAGCAGAAAAATGAAACGCCATCTTATTTATAAAAATCGAACACCTACACAAAATGTACGCAACAAAGTGTCTGTTATGAATATAGGCACAGTCTAAATGCAAACATCACACATTTTTATGATTCATGACGTTATTTATATACGCATATACAATGTATATGTGCTGGACTATATTTATTAATAATCACGGTCCCATTGTTTGAGATAGCATTAGGGACGGGTATTAATTTGGGGATTGGGACCTGTGCGTTTCAAATTATCAGGTTAAAAAAGACTATGACATATATCCTTAAATACGAAAAAAATTGCTGTCCTACACATTAGATGTGTTATAAAAACGTTGGTGTCCTATCTAGTGAATAATTTTATGGTTACAATTCAGTATTTATGCTTTGTTAAACAAACTGTGCGATTACAGTATATTGGGTTTTAATTTAAACGTCAGAAATTATTATAATTTTTTTTATTGATGATATTGTTACGAAAAAAACTTGCTGTCTTGTCAGTGTTAAAAATAGCAAAACTTGTAGTCCATATTTATGCCATCATAAAAAAGTATGTGTCCTATTGCATTTTGTACCGGTCCTACCACCCCAATAAATATTGACCGGTCCTTTAAATTCCCATTTACATTTAAAGACAAATAGTGACACAAACCCATGAAACATTTTTAAAGCTGTTCAGATTTGTTTGCACGATTGAATGTTGATATATTTAAGTTAGCAATTTTTACTAAAGAAAAAGAGTTCTGGTTTTGTGACCTTACGATTGATCTTAAATACACGTGCATGCATATATTACCAGGATGTAAGAAAGGACTACAAACTTAAGTAATGTATATGAGGGTCGTATTTGTAAAAAAATATTGATACATTTTTTTTCTAGGTCAAATATTTTTGTAATTTTTACTGGCGCGAAATCAATATTTTTTATGCTGTTAATTAAGGTTGCTGTTCTTTTGGGATGTTATTGATTATATACTAGTATATATTTATTCTGATAATCGTTTGTAGCTACAATGGTATACAGAAGATACATGTAACAAGTGATATATAATACAAACAATACAGAACAATACAAAAAACAATACAAAAGCTATTTACAATATTTACAAGTGCAGAGCGTTTAGCTTGGAGGACTAACACAAAAGTTTATATGTCTTATAAATGCACAAAGCTTTTTCAATTTTGATTTTATTGTAATGTTCATCAATTCATTAAATTTCAGCACATTCGGGCGAACGGTATATTTTTTATCAATATACTTGTTTCTTTCTTCTGACATAAATTTACATTTCATGATAAAATGATATTCGTCCCCAAGTTCGCCTAAGTCACATAATTCACAAATCCTTCTATCTCTATTAATATAATAGAAGAATAACGGGTTTGGCGTAGTTAATTTTATAACATTTGTACTTTTAATGACATTTGATTCCACTCTTCAAGTTAGTCTTGAATGAGCTTATTTATGTTGTACAGTTCATTTACGGTCATTTTGATTCGTCCTACAAATGTTTTATGCAAGATACATTTGAAAAGAATATAGTGGTCGAATGAGAAGAGGAACGGTTTGCTGATAAAGAACGATTTTATCCATGTGCACCAAACCATTGAGTTATCGATGTTAAGATTGAAGTTTCCGGCCCAATCGGATCATCTCTGCTATTTCCGCCTATGATCGGAAAGTGATCTCGAAGGTAAGAGTCTAGGATAGGGATCAAAACATCGGTCCTGTATTATATGATATGTCTGTTTACAAAGGAACACAATTGCACTTCGAGAAAATAAATTAGACGTTTGTTATTTACAACTCAAAATCAGATGGATAACATTTCAAAAGCGAAAACTTGCTGACATTTTGACGGAAAAGTATATATTGACTAATTGACGTAATCAGGCGAGAACACTCTAACAAACAATATATGTCGACGTCCACAGATGGGCAGAATATTTTGATTTTGTTTGTTTGTTTTTAAATGTTTTTAACGACAATTGTAGCAATTTTTCAGCTATATAATAAGCCGAAGTAACATGAGAAAACCTTCAGCAATATCCTCGTCAATTAAGTTTGGAGTCGGGCGCACCCTGCCCGAAGTGGCAAGCATTTAGTGAAATGGATTTAATGGCTACACATTTTTGAATTTAATGGTTGATTGCATTTGCACCAGTCATTCCTTTCCCACTACACTAAGGTAGCCTGTATGACATTTTAAGATATATGGACTAAAAATGGAAAAAACCCAAAACCTTTTAGTCTGATGTAGGGCAATGTATGCATATACATGTACTTTAAGGCGTGATACATGAGTCGACCATTATATTCAATAGTTAACGTGGATTGTAATATATTTTTCTTTTGATGTACATTACTTATATTTTTCACGCATATTATTACATTGCATAACGTTACAATTTTACGTAAGAGCGTTATGTTGTTCTGTGTGGTTCATGTAACGCGTAACATCTCAAATTGTAAACAACCACTCGCTATATCAACAGTTATCATCAAAGAAATAATTCTTTTATTTTATTTTTTTTAAGAGTTCATGAATTTAAAATTGATATGTAAAACGAATTATTCATAAAATACGATTACACGAGTCCTGTCGCGTGATGGTATTGCTCCCTCCTATTAGTGTACCCAATATTCATAGAAACTTGGGTTGTCAATGACATTTTGAACGGACAATCGAAATCCTGTCGCGTCATTATATTGCTCCCTCCTACAGGTGTGCTCGGTATTCACATTCAGGTTGGTTGTGAGTGACATAAAGAACGGACATTCGAGTCGTAATGCGTGATTATATATCTGCTTCTCCTGCTGATGGCTATATATGTATAGACAGGTTGTTAGTGTCATTCACGACGCGACAATCGTTATGACAGATGTTTTGCTGTAAACATGATGATATTAACCTGCTGTCACCTTTTTAAAATAAGCATTGATCAGTGCAACATGACTAATGCAATTTAAGAGAAAACGTGATTTTAAATCACATTTTCAAGAATATCTCGTTTGAATAAATGTACAAATTTGTATTAGTTCATTAGAATCAATAAATGTTGGAGGATACATATATATTGCAGTAAGAAAGAACACTTTATCATGAAACATATGAAACCTACATGTATAACATCAATAACGTGACATGTTTGTTTATAGGCGTTTAACGCCACTTTCAGCAATTATTCAGCTATTTTATGGCGACCAGTGTGTATTGCGGAGGCTGGGATGGTTCTCAGTGCTAAACCCACAGAGCAGCACAGAGCGTCCCTGGGTGGCGGATAGGAGAGATTGTATCGTAGGAAGATTTTTAGGTCATAATAAGCAAGGCTTGGCTGCGGACGTAGTTGATGACGTGTTTGGAGACGTGCCATGAACGATAAGACCCCTTTTGTAGATTTAAAAAAAGAGTAAGCCCATTATAGACGCTGCAAACGTCTAAAAAAAATACTCCATATTTCTTCAATGGCAGTCAAAATTTAGTTCCTTATGTCCTACCCATTTTCACCGGGCGTTGATTTATTGTTTGTTAACTTGAATATAGCTGACATACTGCTCGCTAGACAATTAATCAATTAATGTATTGGGGAAGAAGCCGGCGTACCCGTTGAAAACTCTCGACCTTTGTTAGGAAAACTAGCGATTGGATTGGAGTCGAGTACACACTTCCCTCATTTAGACTCAAACCCACAACCTGAAAGCTTACAGGCACATGATCAAAAGTAGCCTCAACCACTCCGCCACAAAATGCTAACGTGGCAATGCAAAAACCCCGCAAACTGAAAAATGGTCAAACCTTGGACAGGATATAAGAAAACAAAACATACCAGGGTATAGAAGTTTGACTGAGAGATGAACAGTAACATTTTTAGATCGCGACATAACATTTGAAACATTAAAGTTGCAAATGTATTCACGGCTAAATAAAGTATAACAGCAACTTACATAGCTTAAAACGTAACAATATTCATAATAGAATATTTTATTAATTTCTTCTAGATGATCATGCTACATAAACTGTAGGCTTTAGCATACTGCAATTGACTATGTGGTTTTACATAGTAAGCGATGTTTTTAAAATATCATCGTATATTATATGGGGACGTTAAATTCAAATCTCGCGCTTTCATTTGCTCGTGTCTTAATAACGTTAGTTACATACTTTGTGTTAATATTAGAAATTAGGTCTTTTTGGTAAGCAATTGTTTAAATACATTATTTATAGACACCATCTCGTTAAAAATGTTTAATGTGAAAATTGTTTTTCTACAAAACATTGCAAGTACAGCTAGTATTTTCTCGTAAATTTAATTTTAATATATTATCATTAAAAAGCTGGTTAATTTCTCTTTGGAATACAATTTTGAAACAGATTAATCATAGGACAAATTATCTATAAAACTGCTAAAATAGCTGCTATTCCTTTTTATCCTTTTATTTATGATACGACCATTCCAATCACAAACAACTCCTTGTTTGAACCGGGTTTTGCATCACTCTCCAGATTTAGTTTTGATATTTCTGAAATTTAAAACTGTGTAATTCGAAGGGTATAATGCCAGATAAATAAGACACAATGCGTTATTGTATAATTCAACTTAATTTACACATATTAGAATTATTTCATGTAACTTGTTTCATGTTAATACATACCACAATCAAACTCTTAAAGTAAGCTGAATTTTTGCTTGCTTGACGTTAAGCTAAATCAATCAATCAATCAATCAATCAATCAATCAATCAATCAATCAATCAATCAATCAATCAATCAATCAATCAATCAATCAATCAATCAATCAATCAATCAATCAATCAATCAATCAATCAATCAATCAATCAATCAGTTGTGTTAGGCTGAAAATAATTCTAATAGCTTTCAATTTGTAGTCTTTTAGTTCTGAATGATGCAGACATGCAACAATTTTATTGTATATTTATGTCATAAAAAATTAAAACGCGACGCATTCGTGAACGCGAATATACGCAGTTGCAATTGCTTTAATTGTAAACTTTTACAAACATTCGAAAAGAAAAGCTGATACGTTCAGTAACTAACAGAATCCTTTGGTAGGAATCTATATTTTATTATGTACTTTTAATGAAAAATAATTGTCCTTTGTATATACTTAATGTAAATAAATCAATATATTGTTTTGTTATTTCTATATATTAATGTACAGATGAGTGCTCAGGTCTTTCATAGAGAAGGTTTCATTTTTAATATTATTATATATTAATTTAGTGTGGCTATTAAATTTTAGACTTTTTTAAACCTGCTTTTTTATTGTTTCAATTGTTTTCTATAGTCATTTATAAAAATTTAATCAGTTTCCTGGATTAACTTTCTTACCTATTTTCACTTCTGCAATACAGCAGCAAAATCTGAATGTGTAATGACGTTGGCGCATTCTTAAAAATAATTGTGACTTGTTTTCAAATTTCCCGCAAGCTGTAGTGAGGACAATCTCTACGCAAAGGATTGCGGGTATCCCACGTCAACCAAAATCACCACTGCCACACCATTGGTTGACTTCGTTAGAGATATTTCTCATGCCGGATAAGCCTCGCATGCAAAAGCATTACATTGTAAATTAAGATAATAACAAAATTCCGAACACCAAGGAAACTATCAAAAAGACAATCCACATATCAAAGTTGACATATAAAATGGATTCAATTTTTTCCCATATGTCCGATGATTCTACAAGCTGAAATAAATCGGAACACTGCTGTTCTGGAAAAAAATCCACAACATTGTGTTGATTAACGAATCGCTATTTTCGTCGAAAATGTTGCGAATTATTGTACTTGTGCCTTTTGTTGAATAATTCATTTTGATATAATTATTGTTATCGTATGGTTGTTTGGCGTTAACCCACAATTCCCTCCCCCCCCCAAAAAAAATGCAAAAAAGAATACACGAACATCCTCCTCCCCCAAAAAACAACAAAAACCCCAAAACAAATAGTATTTAAAATGAAGGACCTCTTGTCTATACTTCTTTAAAGTAAACATTTTTTTATTAAAAAACGCGATCGCTACTTTTTGGTGGCCTCGTTAGTTAGTAATACTAAATTAAGAATAAAACGTGTTTGTCTGTATTAGCATACTGATGAACACAGCACATTTGATTGGACATAAACATGGTAGTACACACTTTTGTAACATTCTTAGGCGTTGTTTATTTGTCACTGATAGATACCATCATGTACTTATGATTTACGGCCTTTTGTCTGTAGCTCATTGATGTATGAACAGGGTCAACTCACTCACAAATTTGGCATAAGCACACTCGAGTGAGTCGAGTAAAATCCTTATAATTCTTTTTAATATTTATTCCCTTTTTTGAGTTTTTTTATGAAGCCTCATTTAAATTTAATCGTCACATTTCCGGTTCACGGAGTAATAGTATCAAGAAGAAAATATGGTAATTTCTCCAATAATACTTATCGAAAAATGAACACCTTTAATCGATCATCTAAACATTAAGGTAAATTTGCTATCTAATGTAATGAAGGTATTATCAAAATGTTAGAATCATTTAGTAATAAGCCTGATTTCCTGTAGTAGCAAGAATATATATTTATAACAGGTGCGTTAGAAACTTAATTGGAACCTTATTATATTTAAAACAAAAGTAACAAATTCCATAAATTTAAAACCACAACAAATTTTATTTTCTAAAAAATGTTTCAATTTTTACTTAATAAAATACTATTTGATGAACATTAATTTACTTAATTACAGATGTTGACCTATAGAAATCATACACTTCACGACAAAAATAACGCTATGTCACTGTTTTAATATAAATAACTCTAATGTCTATGTAAAAACCTATTGATAACTATATAAACTAACTTTACTTTAAACCATACTATTGAAATTAACACATTACAAAATGGTAGGAATCTAACAGTTCAACAGTTCAACAAAACGAAAACAACTTCAGTATACGTGTTGACGTAAATGTAATCTTTAAATACTTCTGCTATGTTAATCACCTTTACATGCTTATGTTGACATATAAAAATTTGAACAACCACAATTTGAGATCCACTTTTGACGTAAATTGTCTATAAAAATATTTGCCACTCTGTATGGGTTCTCAACTAATGTTCAAATTGAAGTTTTTTTTACCATTTGTAATGTAGTACAATGACACAGCATTTTATTAATAACTTCTAACTGTATGAAACTGGAAAAATTGTTCAAGTTATTTTTACAGTGTTAATAATATATGAATTCCAATATTTAAAATGAATAGAATGGCAAATATAACTAAGATGCAACCAATAGTGTTAGTTTTCACTTCTTATTTTTTCTGTATGCTGGTACTTCATTCAGGAAATCAAAAATTGTAGTTATGATAGACGGTGAATGCTGGCCTAGCTAATTTCTGTATCAGGCATCTGGATGATGGCAACCAAAATTAACAAATGCAAACGACCAACACTACTTGGAGGCTTTCATCTTAACCGACCTGCATGCTGGCATCCCAACCTATCTGGATGCAGGAATCCAAATCTATATGAATGCTGGAATCCAATTTTTTATGCTGGCATTTTAATTTTCGTTTCACAGTTATCGCTCCAAGTGATCATGAATTATCAGAAATTTCTACATTGAAGTCCTAATTGTTAAAACTGCAACATCTTTATTTTCTTGTAACTATTTAAGAACTTCTGTATTACAACTGTTCTTTATTTAAGATTGATTTAAACACATATCCCTAAATTTTGTTATTGACATAAAGCCTTATGCTCCTTTACAGTGTGCACATTCAGTCATGATAATACATTTACACATTCTGACTGTGGCTAGTTTTCCCTTAGCATTATAGGTGAAACTTGGATTTAAATTTGATTTTAACTTTGCTTCATATGAAAATTGTATAACCTTTAAAATCTGAGGTTTATTTCTTTCCAAAAACTTATAAACTTATAACTTATAAAATATTTGCATACATTTTGAAAAAAACAGCATGGGTTTAGTTAACTATGCAGTAAACGGAACCATTTTCGGACATTGCATCACCGCCCACAAAAGGATGTGAAAATGTGCTATTATTCATAAAACTGAAAATGGTCAAATTATATATAAAGATAATAGCTAATAGATTAAGCATTCTTAGCATTTCTCTCGGCTCATGCGATATAATGTGGACAAATGGGGAAAACAATTTACTAAAAATACATATTTGTAATTAATAAGAATTTTGGTTACTATATTTTATTGCAAATTATTTAAATCAAATCTGTTGTATTTGAAGCAAGAAGCAAATATCTATTTTAATTATCACATAATAGTTTTATTAAATGACACATATTGTCGCTAATCTTCTACTCTTTGTAGTGATTATAAATTTATATTCTAGGCTTGCAAATATATATAATTAATTCATTTGATCTAAGTTGACGTGAATCGCGCAATATAATGTTTTCGTGTTCGTGACGACGTTTATGTCATGTTTATTTATTACCGTTGCGTTTATATATGTGTTCTCCATTATAAGGTATTATAAGAGGAGTTAGAATATCACTTCGTATAAATCTAAGATAAATCAAAGCAGTTTGGACTTATATGTAATAGCAATGCATTTATTTGGATTAATGTCCAAAACAATTTTGTTGAAAACAAAACGGTTAAAATGTCATATCTTAAGTAAACGAATTGTTCACTCTTAACGTAGATAAAATTCGCCTTCATTGCGGGTTACATCTTACAGACATTAATTACTATATTGAGAGACATAACCAATTACAACCATTACGATGAACATAAAAGATTAATAAGAAAGAAGAAAAGAACAAAGGAAAGTTAGTAACAGGACATGAACGAAGTTTAACATTGTTGTAAACATTATGTTCATCTACATAGTCTATTCAGTTATACAACAAATTAAGTATATAGATCTTGATGAAAAATAAACTTATATGCTACCTTGGAAATATATGTTCATCTTTCTGACGAATAAAAAGTCATCTTAACACACTACAAGCTCTGCTACAACGGCACTTCAGGCAGAGTAAAACCTAAATCCACAATTTTGCGCAAACTGATCGGTAATATTCACTTTGATAGACCGCTCATGCGCGATAGATAATTACTAAAATTGTGGTTTTGTTTAATTTAGAAATTCAATAAACATGGTAAACATTTCTTTAATTAGTAGGTTTCAGTTGATTGATGAACACAACAAAGACTGTTATACAATGTGAATGAGTGTTTTGCCCTTACCTATTATTGAAAATTTATTTTTAAGTCTCAGTACCAATACCTTTTCATGACCATTTAAGTAAATTACAAGTGTTGCTTGATAATTTATCGGTATAGTATGAAAATATCTTACACCAATAATATATATTTACACGATTGAACTTTGCATAAACGTAAACAAAGAGTTACACATTTCTGGAAAAAAATTTGCGGCCTTTCATGTGTCTCCATTCAGATTCAAACCGTCTACGTGCAACACCAAACCTTTATCAAACTAATGACAAATAAAGCCACTTGCTATTTCAAAAGTGGAAAAAATGAAATATGAAAACTGAAAAAATATATATATAAAGATCTGGTGACCATCTTAAGGTCTGGGTATTTTTCAATTTGATTCGACTCTCAGCCAACATCCCGCTGACATATTTAAATCCAAGAATTAAAGAACCAAAACAACTATTTTCACCCTTTTTGACGTAAATGTCCTAATCGATACATATACTTTCCACAATCCAGTTGAAGAACCTTCAAAACTTTTACTCTTTGAATGTTGATAATCTTGACAAAATATAAAATGTATTCATTACAGTAACCGGTATGTAACTATACCTAATAGTTTGAATTCACAGTTTCGTCGTAAAACCCTTACCGTAAAAACATGATACACGTGCATCTTTTAATTCATCTGACATATTGACATAAAAGGTTACCAAACAGTCAATAAACAAAAACGTCTTCTAAACCACATAGCGAAGACAACAAAAAGAGCCTATATGAAAAGCAGACTGTTATAGCAATACAACATGGTTGAAAAGTCTTTTTTTAAATTGTCAATTTGTTAAATTGCTATAGTTGTGAAACTTTGTTAACGAAAAGTGACTACTGTAGGAGATGAACTGCTTTAAAAACCTTATAATGTATAGTATGTGCAATTTAAGAAAAAATCTTTTACAAAATAATAATTTGATGCAATAGTTGACATGATTACTTAAAATGCTTAAGTCATATTGTAACAACATGTATTGCAGCAATGTTGAACGCTTCTTTTTAAATGCACCGCATTGGTAAGACATTAATGTTATTTATATGGATGGGATCCAGTCTTGATAAGGAACATTTCTATGTTTTAATGTCTTCGATAGGACCTCGCCTCATACCTGAATTTTATAGTCAAAGGAAAGTCATATGCTGCTGATGAGAGGATCTGAAACTTTCAGATTAAAGCCCTAATTTTTACCATCTATTATTTATGGTAAAGAACTTACGGCATTAGCATTAAATGATATAAAATATCATGCTAGCATATAATGTGCTACAAAAGCTGTCAAAGTAACTGGTCCCACTGCTTAAATAAATCACATGGGATGTGTTTTGATTTGTGTTACACGTTTTGGTTATAACATTTGCTTCTTCTTTCTGACTCTTTGACGGTTTTCTGCTTGTTTTGCCTTTCTGACTCTTTGACGGTTTTCTGCTTGTTTTGCATCAATGAGATATAGTTCTTGGAAATAAATAAACAGAAAAATAAATTTTACTACATTTCAATCAATAAATCAAAATTATCGAGACAAAAATTACAACGTTCTGGATTAAGGAGAGCGTTGTTTAAATATGCAGCTTTCAAAATCACTAACGGTGTATTACAACGATATTTTACCTTTATTTTGGAAGTTATTTGGACTTTGATTTGCGACTTTGTTTGTAAGTACAATTGACATAACACAAGATGATGACAATAGATGTAATTAGTTTAGTAAAAATGTGTCAAAATTCACCAGTTTTAAAACCTTTTATTCATACAATTAGTTTTGATACGGATGATTTTGTTCACCAGAAACAGGCGAAGTGTCCTAGTCATTGTTTGTCAGAGGACTTGAATTGCATAGACTTTAGTTGTATAGCGTCACAATAACTACTTCTGGTGACGTCACTGATTATCTGGAATGACTAACCAGACCTGAACGTTTAATTGAAGCCTTCAAACACAGCTCAAAACATGACATTTTAGACGTGCTGATAGTGATTTTTATCTTATTTATTGTTTAAGGATTTGCTTTAAAATATTTGTAGACTATTCAAACATATAGGAGATATTTGTACTTAGATTTTGATTAATATTACTATGCTATCGCGCTTTTTTTAAGGTTCGTGCAATAATATTTTATCTATAGTTTATATTTTTATAAGGATTTAACGATCAAGATAGTCCTTCGGTGTTGTCGTATTTATTTACTATCATAATACTAGCGTAACCTTTTATTTATTTTCTTGTATGTATATTATTTATAGTTTGCACAACGCTGTTGTAAAGTGCTTAGAATAATTAAATAATTCTATAATGCGCTCTATAAATGCTGTTAATTATAATTATAATGATAACCGTCAATTAATAAATAATATTTATTCTCTAGTTCAACGGTATATAAAAATCAGTGAATACCAGGAAACAATTAAACTGAAATATGTGTCATGTGGAAATTAAACGACAATATATGTTACAAAATAGAAATATTCATTAAGCAAAAAAGCCCCGTATGAAGTAACACGTCTTGGTAGAAATTGTGACACTGGTATTCCCATAAAAGTATTAGCAATTCATATAATAGCTTAACGGCATGTAAACAAGAATGGAAACAACAATAAGGCAATTAAACAGACATTTAAATGTCTTTAAGAGTTCACATTAAGCAACAAAGTCATAATATATGAACAAGCGATTATGACGCAGGGTTTTCCCACTATATTCCATATAATTTCTCTACTCATATTAGGTGACCGATGTCTCTTTGACCTGATATGTAAATGTCGGATTGATCTTATACGTTTAAAAAAAGCATATAGTTACAACGAAATATAATTTAATGCATCTAAGATAAGTTTTGTTTTTAACACTTGTTTCCAAATTATGAGACTTGTAAAAATTCTCTGTCCTAGAGTTAATACATTTTGGTTTTTTGGGGTTTCAAATGAAACGATCACAAAATTAACGGTATATAAAAATGAGTGAATACCAGGAAACAATTAAACTGAAATATTTGTAAGTTGAAATTAAACGACAATATTTAGTTACAACACAGTGATTAACATACGTGGAATAAAATATCTAATAACGAAACTCATTATTGTTCCTGTTTAAATTAACAAAGGGTAAATAGTAAATTTATATTGTATTAAATACATTATGTGGTGGACGCCCTATAGTGATCAGTCTGCCCGTCCATCCGTCCGTCCGAAGCTAGTGTCCAGGCTATAAGCTTTATATCTTTTGTGGAAAGATCAATAACAAAAAATTTGATGAAGCAACAAAGCCATAGCTTTTTCGACAGGAAATACTAAGTCTTGTAAAACAAACATTTAGACATAAATAGTATGAAGAATTAAAGAGGACTCTACATGGTTCAATTTGTTAACTTTATAGCTTATGCTGATGTGCCAAATACTTTGCATTCCCAAGTTGTAGTATCACCAAAAACCGGTAATCAGTACTGAGGTTGTACTTAAAAGTAGTACTTTTAAACCAATATGTTCATTGTTGCAGACTAACACAGAACTATTCATTATAAACTAATTATCGTAAATTTATGCTCTTACTAACAAATATAAATGAAGTATCTATATACTTTGTCAAAACCAAATTAAAATATTGATCTGTTTATCTCTTTTAAAAATAAAGGAAATTTAAATTTAACAAAAATGGCATTCGTGTTATAAATATTTATGACATGCTAAGCGTTTATTTTCTTTTTAAAGCATGTTGTGCCCTTTTTGTATAGATTGTCAACTCTATCTACTATTTGGTTTCTTAAAAACATTCAGTAATAAACATATGATTTCGAGTGTATTCTGTTGATAGTAACAGAAATTTGACCGCTTAAAGACACTATTTTAAAATGCCGATTCGTGAAGTGTTTTAATTGGACATCAGTTTAGTACTCATATCATAGTTGTGTCCCAGAAATGTCCCCCAACCCCCCCCCCCCTTTACTAAGCACAAAACCGGAAACTTTTATTTTAATTCGCTTTCCTGCAAATAAGCAAGGGAAGCTATGTAATTATAACTATACTACATGTACATATTCCATTACATCAGGACTTTTGATTTTGTTAAAACCATTAATAATGACTTACTTAACTGTATTATTTTGAAAATTACATTAAATATATTTTTATCGCATGGGTTAAGATCGCTTTAACCAAATCTAGTATAACGTTTTGGTATTAGATGAAAAGACAACCTTATTGGATTTTTTTTTAGAGTTTAACAGCACTGTTTAGTCTATTATAAACGTGCGCGTCTGGTGTAATATATACAATGTCAT
Source organism: Limnoperna fortunei (assembly GCA_944474755.1). Lineage (NCBI taxonomy): Eukaryota > Metazoa > Mollusca > Bivalvia > Mytilida > Modiolidae > Limnoperna > Limnoperna fortunei. Next base: position 37,333,648 of record OX104122.1, read on the forward strand.
ATCAGATACAAAGGTTATAAAATTAACTACACCAGCCTTAGAATTTAAATCATTTCAAAATTTTATGGCATTAAAACAAGAAGATGACAATCGCGGAAAGAATAAATGATACCAAAGTACTCCATTGCTGGTGGAACTTTCGAGCACTAACAATTGATAAGCAGAGGTATTGACCCAGTCGTAACAAAGAAAAAGTCTTCAAAGATACCATGATTTTACAATTTACCACACCAATCGTCTAATCAAGACTCATCAAAGGCACAATTGTATTACCTTGGTATTTTATTTCCCACATGCAGGTCAATAAAACTTCTGTGGATTGCAATTCCATAACTATATTAATGGTCTAGTAATCACACTGTTTGAATATCATTGATTTATGCAGTGATATATCTAAATATCATAGTTTTTACGGTTTGGTAGTAAGGTGTAGATGTTTTTCATCGGTTTTGGTATTACCTTTTATAATTATGATGATTTAAGTGGTCAACATACTGTTTTTGCCTTTTAATAATTTTTGTTTTTAACAGATTAGTATTAACTACACAAAACTCTATTTTAGTGTAGTAAATTTGATAGCCTTGTGCCATTTGAAGACATTGTATTCACATAAAACCGTATGTACTTTTATTTTATCCATACAGTTTTTAATATTAATACACATTTTCTTATCACATATGAAAAATAAACACTGATGTCAAACTTTTGTTTGTCAATTAGTAACATCAAACTATGTCAATAACCTGAATTATGCACTTAAAATTAACAAATACCCCTCCCGATGTTATAAGGAGATACGAGAATACAAGAACGTCCACAAAGCACGTATAACAATATAAACTTCGGTAGGCAAACTGACAATGTTTGTCAATTAATATTGCAGTCGAACGCACCTTGCCCGTAGTGAGGGTCGAACCCGCAATCTCAGTGTTGACAGACCACGTTATCAATAACAAACGAACTCCCTTAACCACTGGGACAACAGGTTTTGACTTAAAAACTCTTAATAGACATTTGTGCTTCATACAATCAATACATCTTTTTTAAATAGTCATTTGCAAGCTCTCTTCAGTAGTATAAAAATAAGAAGGCGCTTCTCGTAAGATTAATGTCATGAATCGTGTGCGTCTTACATGCAAAATGTAGTACCAGTAATTAACAGAATACTTTATTATTTTGGCATATAATTAGTTTAAATATAACAGTACACAGTTTCAGGTTTCATGACTTATAGAAAATATGTCTCCTCGTTACGTTTATACGAGTGTTATTAATAGAAATTATACATGCTCTTAAACATAATGTAAGGAGAAATCTACAGAGTAATTGAAAACGAGGATATGTAAACCATATTAGGTAGCGAGTGTGCGCTAAACAAATTACAACACTCTCTTTCGTCATAATTGTTTTCATTCCTGTCAACTTCAAGAGTAGAATCAGCAGAAGTTGAACTGTTATTGTTCGTGATGTTCTTAATTTTATATAACTATATAATAGTAATTAAATCTATTATTATATATGAAGTAAAAATGTAAAAATAGTGAAAATATGTTGACTTATTTTTGAGATGGGAATAAGATATCGACTTTATTGAGCTATTGCTATCTGTACGTTTATACGTAATATACAATCCAAATGTATGGCTATATTTATAGATAAGACACTGTTGTTCTCTAATCCGGTACACAATCATAAGATGTTCTAACTAGGTCATAACGTTTGGAAATCTATCTTTCAAATATCACCTGTTATACATTTGTCTACTATTAATGACCCTTTTACGTTGTCGTAATGATAGTAGATGCCACTTGTTCTTGTTAAAGATGAGAACGTTCTTAATAATTGGTATGTAATGTATTTTTAAAATGTTTTTTAATGGTCAATTGCTGTTATTAAATATATTTTATGATTGCTTGGTTAAGTTGAGTTTTTTACTTGATAAGTTTTTTAGCTATATTAGGGCAACCTACATAAATTAGGAAATTGCGCGTTCTTTATCAACCTGGTGCAGATTTATGTTAATTATTATTGTACTTACTGTCTCTCCTATAATAGACATTTCTCTTCGATTCTCTCTTTTTACATTTTTACACATTATTTTATACTATTTAATGTATAATGGTTGTGAACAAGTTCATGCATTTGCATTGTTATTCACTGACTCATTGAGAAATAAAGCTAGTATGACATGGTTTCGTGGTATACTTCTCAATGCAGCCTTTAAGTCAGATTATTGGCTGTACATAAACTGAATAAGTATTTAAACAACATTTTTTCTAGACTGACAACCATTTTTCAAATTCAAAATACATTTACCCGTAAATTCTATGCATAAATTCCCTTAACATGGAACAGAGACGTCCATATATTTATTTTATTAATACATTTAAATAGTTTCAATTTCAAATACATGAATCATCTCGTATCACAAAACAACATTTATTTTACACAACTATGGTACGTATCCACACTCTTTTAAAATTTACTTTTAGTATGGGTAATTGGCTTACAGATCGAAGAGTTGAAAGGTATAGAAGTATGTTAGGTCGTTCAGTTATACAGTTATAAACATAAGCAATCTGTTAAGTAATCATTTTTTTTGTGAGCGGTAAAAGTGGCGTTTGTTTATCTAATTACATATAAATAATGTTTGAACGAAATCAGTAATTTATCTGTTTCTGCATTATAACTAAGAAACATTATAACAAGTAATCGGTTTTTTTCAAGAAGATATACATGATATTAATAAGTATATAATACCAGTTCATTTGTTACGTCCAACACTAGTGCTGCCAACTGTTATGAATCTATTCATTACCCACTTCTTTTGCTGTGAAAAGACCAACAGTAGAGTCTATACCTTCGTATGTTTACAAACATGATCAAATCTATAAAACATAGTCCGGGGCAGAAACAATTTGTCAGGTAGTTGGCCTATCATATGCTATTGACATAATAAAATGATAATGTAAAGCATTATTCTTGTGTTTGAAAAAATCAAGAAATAAAAAATCATTCAAGTTCGTTTTAATATCTTTAATTGCAGTAATTTTACGATTTGTTTTATAAAGATAATATTCTTAACGCGTGTATTACAGTTGTAATACGAAGATCATGTAGATTTTATTTCAAATTGACCATTTAATTTGTAACAACTATTACATTTCACGAGAGAGTTTTTCTTTCACAAGCAACGAAAGCAAAGTCGACATTAACTGAAGTATATTGTCTTCGCTGACATCATCAAGCAACTATTCAAGTTTATTTTTGGGTGGTTTTAGTTAATGAATCTTTAATAATACGAAGGAAATCGTGGTTTTAATAAGATAGATGTAGAACTGTGTTAACGTATTTGTGTAGCAACAAGGGTATAAGTGTAACCGAGAGGTTTAGAGTTTATCCGTTATCGCTTTGAATGTTGTCAAACTTTTTTTCTATATTGAATCGTATAGGATTGACATTATGCATGTATTACAGAATTTTATACCTACATTTGATACGAAAAAGAAATTTTAAAATTAAGGATAATTATGTTTCATTGCTTTTCTGAGTATTATTTGTTAGGAATATGAAAACTAGCAAAGAAAATTATAGGGATTGTGAGATATAGTATGTTAATTTACAATAATTGTCTTTTTTATTGTAAGGCCTTCGATGCTACAGCTGCTATGGTATATCGCATCCTCGATTTTGTGACCACGTTATGACATGCGTAGATGGCGAGGTATACGCCATTAAATAAAACTTTATACTTAATATGCATCATACTAAAATTTCAAAGGTCGGACAAACTATAACTAAGACATAACATTGCAAATATCTAAGTGTATTTAGTGGAATCAGAACATGAATGGAAGTCATTAAATATATATACACTGTACGAATCGCTCATCGTTACTAATGGAATAAGTTGTAAGAAAAAGTACTATAATTTAAACCATTTTGGTCTTTAAAAATTATTTCAAGATTTTGCATAAAGCATAGGTTCTATCATGCAGTTATTTCTCGCTATTTACAAAAAATTGGTTGCTTATATTTTCAACTTTTTAACTAATCAGGTTTGTGGAATACAGAAATTTACAGATCCATCGGGTGACATAACATTCAACACAGGTTGTGTAAGCGCCAAGGTATGTTGAGACAAATTATATCGTACAAGGTAGCACTTTATGTAATTGAGGTGATTACACAAAATTATAACATTCAACTTTTAAAAAAATATGATATTCTACATTTACATCTATTGTTATCATTAAACGATTGTAAATAAACTATTCTATGCGTCTAGAGCTGCTTTCATGATGGGTTACGACTCCCAATAAGGCCAGACTTTTTTATTTTCTGTTTAATGTGAAAATTTGAAAAAAGTTTAGGGTCGAGGGGGCGAAATAAAAATAAAAAGTGGAAAATTCGACAAGTCGATACGAAAAATAAAAAAGTGATATATGTCTATGCATATAAAAATGCATCAATTTAGATACGACATGTAAACTTTTTCTGCTGGATTTTCAGATATATGTGTTATCACCTATCCTTTAAAGTTTGCTGGTTTATAGAGATTGTTTAGAGACTTGAACATTAAAAACAGAAACACATTCATGTCAATATTTTCAGTAAGATTAGATAAAAATATATTATAAAAAATGACGATGAAGTGCAGGTTCTCATTTTATGAAGAAAAAGAATGAGAGGGTTATAACAATCTGACCCGTGAGCAAAAGCAACCGAATGCAACCCATGGGTCTGAAAATAAATGACATGATATCCTTAAACTAAAAGTGGAAATCAACCCCAGACTAAACTGTAAACTAATATCAAAAATACACAAGATGCACAGATACATAAGGTTCTTGACTTGGCACAAGTGAAAAATATTTGGTACGGTTAAACATTTTCTGGAATATTACTTATACCAACCTATTTAGAAAACTTGGTAGAAAATTTTACATAATAGTATTAGTCTGTTGGTGTCAGAATAATTGTTGGTGTTTAATAAAATGTCAATAAATCAGGTTTTTTTTACATTTGGTTAACAAGTCTGACATGTAACGTTGCAAAATATTCTTCTCAGAAAAATCAATTTCACTTTAATTATACTACGAAAGAAATCAGTTTTCTGAATACAGACTAGTTATCAAACTCATTTATTAACATTTTATTCAATAAAAAAACTTCACTGACCTTAATTGCCTGTGAATAGTATGAATGTTTCAACTCAGTTGAAAAGTAGCCCGAGTCCTATGTGAAAAACAGGTAACAAACTAACTAAATAAAACTGATAAGCTTTGAAAAAAGCACACAGGACTAAAAGCAGCTACTGATATGTCCAGACCTTAATTTAACTGATCAGACGATTATAGCTTTCATACAGAAAATCAATTATTGCCCTTACCGTAAGAGGTAAAGTGCCATGTCGTAAACAAATTATATGAAAAAACATATCCCACCTCATATTTTAATAGTGCCTATTTTTTGAATGATGAATAGGTAGCAGGTTTTTTTTATGATAGCACACTCTCTTTATCATACTTGAAACGAGGTAAGCTTCAAAAAGAAACATAATGAACAGATCCAAACACTATTATATCTCTTTCATAGGCAGTGCATAAACAAATGTCAGAACAATAATGGAAGCCGCTTCGTCAGTACGCATGGCAAGTCAATTTACATGCGCTTTCGAATGATACTGAGACGATATCGTTATATTATACAAAATCGACACTGTATCTTTCGAAAGCGCAGGTAAATCGATTTTTACAGGTCCCTGTGGCCAGTACCAACTTTTATTTTTATTCCTATTTCGGCCAAATTGGGGTCGGGCGGATCTGTTAAACAGAAAATTAAAAAAAAACTCTGGTCAAAGGATAAAATGTACTAGATAGGTTAAAAGGTGTGATAATTTTTACATGTACAACACCGTTGCCGAAAGATTGACGTGTTTCAATGTCAGGCGCCTTTAATTATGACTCTACATCAGTAAAAATCTCTACCCAGCGTTCTATATTACTATTTAGTATCAGTAAATGTATCCCGTTTCTTCCATTTATTTATTGCGGGTCATTTACATGCCCTGAATATAACCGCAGAAATGCTCGTTGGACGTTAAGCAACCACTCAATCTATCCATTAAGTTAAAACAAATACTACATAGTAGATATCACGACTACATCGTCACTTGTTATATTTTATAGACATGTCAACAAAAGCGCAGTGGTCCAAATCCAACAAAAACGTGCGTTGAGTGTTGAAATCTAGATATTTGCAATATTGAAGGTTGTGGAGAACATGGTATGTTAAATGTAAATCCTATCTTTGTTATCATTATTTAAATAATAGCGACAGTTCTAGTACAAAGAAAAGTATTGCCACATGCTTATCATGTTTTGTTTTTTTTTCATGATTTTTGTCACGGTTTGATTTATTTTGCCTTCGTTATTAGTGCAAATTATACTCAGTCTGATAGAATTACAAAAAGTACAACCTGAAAAACTTAACTGATAAATGAACTACATCATTACACTTAGCAATTACTAAGTTGATATATTTGTATTCTTATTTTCTTCACTGTAATTTTAGGCCACTTTAACCGAACGGGATTAATCTGTTATAATTGCAAAGGAGTGCAACAAAATGAACAGTGCCAGCGAGTGCACATGTGTGATGAAAATGAGGTAAAAATTACACTTTGTATTTAATCTTACAAATATGTTACGAAATATGACTGATTTAACATTTGATGCAAAATACAGAAACAGTTCCTACGAGTCACACACAGAGCTGCCAAGTGCATTCCCAGGTTGTAGAGATAGTATGCCCGTTGGATAAGAGTAAACAGGATACACCACGATAAGCGTGGTCGTGATCTATACTGATCCCTTCGTTTATTGTTTTTAAATTCGTATTCAAATGCTATTTTAATGCCGTTAAATCAATCAAATAATAAACATATAATGTCTTAGTTCTTTATACTTTTTCTTTATGTTATGTTATAATAAATCAAAGGTAATAACAAAATACCAAACACTGAGGCAATCGTCAAAAAAGCATAGTAACTACAGCAATGGTCCTGACTTGGTACAGGTATTTCAAAAGAAATTGTGGGTTAAACTCGGTTTTACCGGTTGCAAATCTCCCGCTTCCATTACTATAGAATGTATGTTGGTTAGTTGATTAAAAAGGATGGGTATCATATACCATTAGTCAGTAAAATGTGTATCCTACAATTATCGTAGCACATTAACTGTACACTAAATTCAACAATTAGGAAAACTATCTGCAACCATATTTTCAAACGACAAAGAAGTGGTATCTATAGTAAATCTTATCAACGAATTCATAATACATACCGCGAAAAAATATTATTCAACAAGGAAGTGGTAACTATAGCAAAACTTTCGTTTGTTTCAATGACTGAATGCCTTTTTAGTCCTGTTATATCGAGGAAGACACTAATTTTGGAGAAACGTTTCTAAATAGCGGCTGTAGAGATAAACACGTATGTATTCCTTATTATGTTAATAGTTATCATTTCTAGACAGCTAAGTATTGACTTCATGTCAAATAAAACAGGCAAAAACACATTTTCTTTAACATGTTTAATGCAACTTCGGTCCCTAACTTATCCTCATTGAAAATGGAATAAATTTTATCTGCTTGTGATTTATTACCTAGTATTTATGTTAAAAACTGAGAGCTGATGCGGCTTCTATGCCACAAGAGACAAAGTTATCGGCATTATTTCCTTCATATAAGCGTAAAACTTTTTCTTGGACTTTATAGGAGTTTTTGTTTTTTTAGTTTTTAGTTTTAAAAGTTCAACATTGTAACCTTTAATAAATCAAGGGAAAAATAAAAGCTCAATTTTTTTTAGAAATCTCAGTTGATACTTAAGATAAAAAACTTGGATAGAAGTTATTTTACTATCATACCACATTCGAGTCTGCAGTCAACATGTTTACAGTATTTTGATCAAATCAGTCAGCATTGTATATGTTCGGGCTTTGATTTTGGCACGACCGGAAAGTTCCAATTTTTGGTAATCGACATGAAAAAAGTTTAGAATATTTTCATTCCTAAAACTTTGAAACATTAGTTGTAGTTATTATATTTTATATAAAGTATTTGTTTAGAGCGTCTATTTTAGATCTGTCCACATGTCATCAATTCAAAACCGATATTTGGAAAACGAAGTTCGGTCGACATTTGTAGTAAATGCTGCGATGACGACTTTTGTAACTCAGAGTGTCGTTCTTCAGGTACCCATATATGGAAAATATATAACACATATTGATACAAAGTAACATAATTCAAATGATTTTTTAATTACATGGCTTTAATCAAATATGATAATAAAATGTCATCAAAGATAAATAAGATTAATAATTAATAAATAATATTAATAATTAAACCTATTTAAAATATAATATTGGTATATATGTATTGTGCTATGAAAAGTGTCTTACAGCTTTGTGTTCAACAACATTTTTATGTATGTCAACTCAGTATATAAGTATTGCTAAAAACAACTTATATCAATGAATTATTAATAATAAAATATACTATACCATTAAAAAACAATTTGTTTATATTTTTCAGTTTTTGTAATTAATTAGGATTATATTAATATCATTAGTTTTTGAATTGAATTAAAAAGAAACGTTTTCTACTTCTTGAACATACATAGATGAATGTGCAGATAAAAGACAAGATTGTCAGTATATGTTACAAACAGCCGAGATGTGTAATAATGATGATAATGAAAGCATGCAATGCAGAAGAACATGTGGATATTGCGGTATTTACGTATGGTTAATAAAACACAATAGTACTGAGATTTCTTACGATCATCGTACATAACCTCTACTGCATTGAGATAGAATAAATGTAAAATCATGGTTTGTGTTATATACTAAACTTGAATTAATGTCAATAAATTATGTGGTGTAATCTCCAATAATGCATGTGTCTCGTAAAGTTATTTGGTTTCTGTTAATAAAATCAAGTGAGCGTGTGGTTTCTAGCGTTATCGCAGTATCAATTTTGCGCTGTGCGTCGAAATCTACATCTACGGATCGTTCAGTAATTTGCATGCTGAATGTTATTACATTTGTTGTTAAATTATGTGTGCTATTTTTTTATTTATACGAGTCATAAGCCTCAAGCATCCAGACAATATGGTAAGTTAATGCACGATTGTATCAATGTTTAAGCTTGTGCGCAGTTGATCACCTACATTTTGGGCCAAGCAAGCTTTTAGATAAACTATGAGTTGGAACAGGAATGCTTAATTAATATTTATCTTCTGTTTTCCCGATACTGTAAATAATGTTCCACTGTCAGTTATCTCTTTGTATATGCCCATTGTATATGTACCTGGATTTTAATGTAAAGAGCATAAACGCTTGAAAAATGTTAAATTTATATAAAACAGTGTATTTTAAAACAAAAATCTAATGATTTATATTTCAGAACCAATGGGGAAGACATTTTATCTTTTCTTTTCACCAAATATTGTCAACTCACAACTGTTCTTTAGCTCTGTTCGAAGTGGATATTGTAATATTACTGAAACTGGGTTTATCAGAATCAACCTGACTAATAAATTTGCCTTTAAACAACTTAACAGTATAAAAGACCAACATTTTAAAGTGAATTGTGATATACGGGTACATTTGTATGTTTTGGAAAGAAGAAGTGAAGGAGTTGATGGTTATATTTCACTTCCGGTTGAATATTACTCCAACAGCTATTTAATACCGTCTTATAATCCGGCCGACAGTGCTGGAAAATTTTTGGGTATAGTTGGGACACAGAACGACACTTATGTGTCAATATCCTTAAAGGAACAACAAGACACAAGCGCTTTTCTAGATCAAGGTACAGTTTGGTATGTGTATTACATCGACAAAATTGACATGAGTGGATCATTTATCAATGCTTCAAAACCAATTGGAGTGTTTTCAAATATTGCGTGTACTACCATTGATCCTAGTTGCTCTCCGTTTTCAGACATGGTTATTCCTTTACGTGACTACAGTAAAAACTTCATCATTCCACATTTTCCAGGAATTCAAAATGGTTTAATACGGGTATATTTTAAAGGTACGTGTGAGGTCATTTCATTTGACACCAGCTTGAGTCAGTCTGTTGTACATTCTGTAGGGGATAAGAATTTTGTTGAAATAGCCATACACAGCGGTAATATAACTTCGCTTACGTCTACCTGCATGGCAACCATACAGATGTATGGACCGCATTCATCTCCGTTTATGGTACTCATACCAGGAGTCGACAAATATCTACCTCAGTACCACTTTGCAGCCCCGGACAACTCTGAATTGTTAATAACGATTCCAAGCTCTCACGTTTCCGACTTTAGACTCGACGGATCTAAATTGGGGACACCTCTTATACTGGTTACATTTAATGTGCCATTTGAAAATAGAGAAAAATATGCAATTTTTTCTGTTCAAGTTAAAGAAGGCAGTCATAAGGCGGACACTGTAACTGGAATTTCCTTTGGACTGTGGATATATGGTGATGGCTTTGCCTTTCCGGCTGGATATAGAATGCCACTTAACTAGCAAAAAAGCAAAATAAAATAAAGACTGTTCATTATGTACCCTTTTAAATGCTTTTGGTTCAGTGATAATGATTAAATTTAATACAGCAATTGACATAGAATGACATTTATGCAATTTGTCAAAGTTATACCACTCGTTGTCACAATGGTTATGGCAGTTAGTCATTTACTGTTGATCAAATATTTGTCACTCAGATTGCGGATTTGTGTCTTAACGCAAAAGCTTCCTTGACAAATATTTCCAGTTTTCCTACCAAAGACAGGGTTTTACTTGGTTCTCCGGATTAAGTCTACTTTCACCCTGAATATGAGTTTTTTTTTCTCCTTGCATCTCAATGCATTAACCGCCATTGCAGTGGATTTAGATAAACAAAATACTTTACTCAATTTTGCAATGTATAACCAGAATTTGGGGTTTTTTTGTGCTACAGTTAACATACTTTTAAAATACTTATGTCCTGGTGACGCTTATTAAAATAGTTGTGAAGGACATCACTGTACAATTGTTTCCTGAACAATATATTAAAACAAAGTAAGATTTGTCAACATTTACAGTGGTGTTCACTTAGAATTTGTTAACAGTTTAGACTTGTACAAGTTTACGTTTTGCTACAATTTGCAAACAGTGTTTGGGTTTATTTACAAACAGAAATGGATTCATGTACTTGAATACATAACGAAACTCTTGAATGGTTTGATAGTTTCTTGTAGAGTATGTATACTATACGTAAACACGTCAAGTGTCTAGGCACTCGGAACCGGAGCTGATAAAACTAATGCGGAGGAGAGATAAAAATCGATAATAAATCTAGGAGAACGAAAAACAATTTTCTAATACCTGAACCGATTAAGTAATTAATACAATATACATATTCTTCATTTATCTATGCATTAACGAATGAAAAAAAGCGTATATTTTTTTTAAAAGAAAATGAAATTGACATTTGTCGTTTGTGATAGTTGAATGTATAATACCATATATTTTAATTAACGAAGCGTAATTTAAATTTAGTTAAAAATTTAATCTATTGACAAATATATCATTTTCCATACCTCAAAAGTCTTCAGTAATCCATTCATGCAATTTCTGGTACGAAAAAGATTTTTATTTAGATGGTATTGAAATCTGGACACAACAAACAAAACGTAATACTTGTCTAATCAAGATTCATCAGTGGCGCTCAAACCAAAAATACATTAAAAATAATAAGGATGCTGTAGATTTTTTCGATCAAAACACCGAAACGTTACATCAAATTCGGCCAAAGCTACTATGAATGTGTCAACAATGTTGTTCTTTAGATTACAGATACTATTTTTACAGTTTTACCTCCATCAAAGTACGAGTGTATTAAACATGAGGTCACATTATGTAGCGTTTTTGCAGGATAATCAAGAACATGGATTTATTGAGTTTAATGTTTAAATATTTTAAAGTAATGCACTTAAGGGTAGTCAAAATGAATTCCCCATTACGTCAACTCTGGAAAATCTTTCTTAACGAAAACAAATTCTGCGGTACAGAATTCTTAATAATATATTCTTGAATAGAATTTGTATGTTAATATTGTCGTAAAATACAGGAGCAAAGCTTCAATCGAAAACCATATTAAATTCCAATAAAGATATTCTGAATAATTTAATTAAAAGATCTTGTATTCAAATTTATTTTGAATTTATTAATCTCTATACATTTGAACGTTTTGCGTATAACTCTATATCGCACAAACTCATAACTAGATCGGATGCCCTTGTGACACGTTCATTTAAAACATTAAAACATCAATACATGTGATAACACTTCAAAGAACACTTATAATAGGCTGCAAATTAACAATCAGCTCCTACTTATTGTGTTTATCTTGGCAATAACATGTCATTGACACATTTTTAAACGGCTATCAGAAACATAAAATAGAATTATTTTTGCGGGCTTTACTACAGTAGATTACTGAATTTATTGAAACAACCTTTTGAGTAAATATTTAATTAGCAATAACACGTGTTTGTTCGTTCAAAGTACAACTATGGAATAAAAATAAAGTTAAGGTGTTATTTATCTAATAGTTTACGCGCCGTAAAGAAATTTTACACATAATGTGCAACTATTCAAACTGTCCATATATAGTTCATACATCATGACTGTTACGTTCCTGAGTTGATTTCCTAACACTGGGGATGCAGGTTCGAGCCTAACCTTGACCAGGGTGTTTCCAAATCTCTCATTTCATTTGAAAAAAATACCGGTTTACTTGACGAAGGGCGAGAGTATTTCCTGGGTACTCGGACTTGTTCTCAAAATAATTACTGCACTACATGTTATAACTGAACAATTGCTGAAGTGGTGTATAATATCTAACAAATAAAAAAGTGTTATTTTTCAAATAAACACAAATCTTTCTTGCCTAAAATTTAAGTGAAAATAAAGTTAGCAGCGGGTAAAGCTTAAATAAATTAATTGTTGATTAATATTGTGTGAAAAGAGACTTTGTCTGGTATAATCTTCCACTGAATCCAGAAGAATTTATATATTTTTTTGCAGTTTATGATTCTAGGTTCACACAATTATGGAATTTTAGCTAACACATTTCTTAAAGGATTGTTATCTTATTTTGAGGTAACCAGTGATGGCGTGACCAACAAAATTATACTTTAGAGCTTTAAACGAAGTCGTCAATATTGCAATCATTCTATACACTCTTGGAGTTAAAGATTTTGGTTGCAATAGATGTGGTTATAAGAAAATAGCAAACAAAACCGACCGAACTTAGGACTTATTTAACTTGTTCTCTTATGATTGGACTGGTTTGTTACATTCCCGAATTACTGTGTAATTTAAAATATCGCACCATGGACCATGTGATATGAAAAAGTGATATAAAATAGACTCGTTTGATTAGATGATCGTCCAATATGTACCATTTTTAACGCATTCTGATTGGTTGTTTTGGTGTATCTTTGACGTTGCAAAGTTTTTTTTAGCTCTAAGGTTATTATGAAACAAAGGGATATCTATGTGCAAGCGGGTGCCGTTGCACTGCTTGAGAAATAAACCGTAAGGAATAATAAAAGAAAATGGATTTAAAACTCGGTCGAAAGTTACAAATCGCTTTATATCAGATCTCTTAATGTAATTATACAATGTTAAAACAAGCTCACTATAGGCCTCCTTGCTATTATTTTGAAATTAAATAACTCGAATTGATCTTTTTGCGCTTTTCAAATCTTACTTATTACGACACCTATGTCCATTTAGGTCAAGGCCAGTGTAATTTAAAGTAGTTCTTATTCTGTCGATTCAGTTGTTGTAGTGCAAATACTTAATAGAAACAAAATGTCTTCTTACTATCTATTTTTATCATGTATCCCGTGTTAGCTCATCTAACGGAAACTATAAAATTAACGTTAATCTACCATTGTTATCATTAAAAGTTAAGACTACATGAAGCCGTCTAATTTTGGGGAGTTCTATGACATTTCAAGCTTATGTATTTGGACAACTTGGACAACAAATAATAGGAGAAAAATATCTTTAATTTATGGATTAAAATGATTAATGCAGCAATTTATCTTTTAAAATGAGTCTTTTTTTATCGGTATTAAAAAAGCTACAAATTAAATTCGGTTATAAACATTATTATATAAACAACTCACCTCAAATTTGATGCACCTCAGCATTACTAAATGTGATTTATAATTGATAATTAGCATCTGTAAATCGAAATTAAAAGTCGAGTATTAATCTGTCATTCTGTCATTTAGTAATATATTTTTAATGATATTTTTTCATAAAACAAAAGTATTATTAAAATGTTTCAATACATGGCGAGACAATTTCATTGGTTCGAATTTTTTAATTTGGTCTATTCCAACATTCCATCCTGCAAACGGTATATGTTTTCATGGTTTAATAAATACTTTATACCAGAATATGCAGTAATGGCACAATTAGAGTAAAATTCGCTGATAACGCAGTGCTGAGTGTCATCAAGCACATTATCTTAACGCTGGACATATTAGCCGAACTAGACATAATAAAGTTCCATTCCTTATTTAGTTCCAACAGACAAAAACAATGGACGGATAAACTAAAAGAAAGGAAACAAAAACATATTATAAAATTCATGAATGACTCGGTACAAATGTCAAGAAAAATTTACCTCACTATGTGTGCATGAAGAAATATGATCAAACCTGCAAAACTATTTTGTTTATTTACATTGTCCAAAATATGATTTCATTCGTTTGCTTCACGTTACCAGTATTTTGCTTGTGTGTTTGTGTTGCTGTGTTAGGTTAGGATAGACAATTACTTGAATGGAATACATCTTGTTACGGAGATATAGAGCACATGTATGATGCAGAAGTTATGATTTGGCAAACAATTGAACGTTTGCCTATTGAATATAATGATATGTTGTTTTTACAATAGTCACTTAAAGTTTTATGTGCCCTTTTGTTGTTACATAGATAGCGTACTCAAAATCAAGATTTTTGTGGAATCGATCACATAATATAGATTTTATTTAATGTTGGTCTTTAACATCTCAGTATAGTTCAATCAGAAACTAGGAAAAACAGATTTTCTTCAATATACTGTTGAAATGTAGCAGATACAAAGTTACCTGGAAGGCATACAAGACCTTTATTTGTTTTACGACTATAAAACTATGATTAATAAAATTCTGGAATTAATGCGTAAGTGCATCTGCTGTAACGTCAAGTAATGCGTACCATATTTGCATTTATAAAAACATTAATTATAATAAAGAGTAATAAATACTTTTAATAATTAAACCTCTATAAATATACACTGGTATATTTTTTAATGGTTTAACTATACAACACATTAAAAAGAGGCTTAATATTTTATCATTCCACATAAACACATATATAAAATACAGTAAGTTCCTATTTGTTGTCCTATATATTGTCGCAGTCATTTGCGGACTGCTTGCGAGTTAAGTCTTCCTTATTCATGTGAATCAAGTTGGTTACTTGTTCAACGTTCAACATTCAACATTCAAATGAAAACCAAAGCCTTCTTTAAGTTCAACACGTAGCACCCAGTTCCTCTTTCAACATTCGCAGTTCCTAGTTCAACATTCGATTTTTCAGTTTCTAGTTCAACATTTGCAGCTCCTAGTTCAAGATTCGTAGTTTCTGGTTCAATATTCAAAATTTTTAGTTCCTCGTTCAACATTCACAGTTCCTAGTTCAACATTCGCAGTTCCTAGTTCAACATTCGTAGTTTCTGGTTCAATATTCACAATTTTTAGTTCCTCGTTCAACATTCGCAGTTCCTGGTTCAACATTCGATTTTTCAGTTCCTAGTTCAACATTCGATTTTTCAATTCCTAGTTAAACATTGGCAGTTCCTAGTTCGACATTCGTAGTCTCTGGTTAAACATTCAAATTTTTTTAGTTCATCGTTCAACATTCGCAGTTCCTAGTTCAACATTCGATTTTTTAGTTCCTAGTCCAACATTCGCAGTTCCTAGTTCAACGTTCAATTTTTCAGTTCCTAGTTCAACATTCGCAGTTCCTAGTTCAACATTCACAGTTCCTAGTTCAACATTCGCAGTTCCTAGTTCAAAATTCGTAGTTTCTGGTTCAATATTAAAAAATATTAGTTCCTCGCTCAACATTCGCAGTTCCTAGTTTAACATTATTTCTGATTCAATATTTAAAATTGTTAATTCCTCGTCCAACATTCGCAGTTCCTAGTTCAACATTCGATTTTTCAGTTCCTAGTTCAACATTCACAGTTCCTCGTTCAACATTCGTAGTTCCTAGTTCAACATTCGATTTTTCAGTTCCTAGTTCAACATTTGCAGTTCATAGTTCAACATTCGTAGTTTCTAGTTCAGCATTCAAAATTTTTAGTTCCTCGTTCAACATTCACAGTTCCTCGTTCAACATTCACAGTTCCTAGTTCAACATTCGTAGTTCCTAGTTCAACATTCGCAGTTCCTAGTTCAACATTCAATTTTTCAGTTCCTAGTTCAACATTTGCAGTTCCTAGTTCAAAATTCGATTTTTCAGTTCCTAGTTCAACATTCGCAGTTCCTAGTTCAACACTCGATTTTTCAGTTCCTAGTTTAACATTTGCTGTTCCTAGTTTGACATTCGTAGTCTCTGGTTCAATATTCAAATTTTTTAGTTCATCGTTCAACATTCGCAGTTCCTAGTTCAACATTCGTAGTTTCTGGTTTAATAATCAATTTTTTTAGTTCCTTGTTGAACATTTTCAGTTCCTAGTTCAATATTCGCCGTTCCTAGTTCAACATTCGATGTTTCAGTTCCTAGTTCAACATTCGCAGTTCCTAGTTCAACATTCGTAGTTTCTGGTTCAATATTCAAAATTTTTAGTTCCTCATTCAACATTCGCAGTTCCTAGTTCAACATTAGATTTGTCAGTTTCTAGTTCAACATTCGCAGTTCCTAGTTCAACATTCGTAATTTCTGGTTAATATTCAAAATATTTAGTTCCTCGTTCAACATTCGCAGTTCCTAGTTCAACATTAGATTTTGTGTCAGTTCCTACTTTTACATTCGCAGTTCCTAGTTCAACATTCGTAGTTTCTGGTTCAATATTCGATTTTTTAGTTCCTAGTTCAACATTCGCAGTTACTAGTTCAATATTCGCAGTTCCTAGTTCAACATTCGTAGTTTCTGGTTCAATATTCAAAATTTTTAGCTCCTCATTCAACATTCGCAGTTCCTAGTTCAACATTAGATTTGTCAGTTTCTAGTTCAACATTCGCAGTTCCTAGTTCAACATTCATAATTTCTGATTAATATTCAAAATATTTAGTTCCTAGTTCGACATTAGATTTTTTGTCAGTTCCCAGTTTAACATTCGCAGCTCCTAGTTCGACATTCGTAGTTTCTGGTTCAATATTCAAATTTTTAGTTCCTCGTTCAACATTCGCCGTTCCTAGTTCAACATTAAATTTGTCAGTTCCTAGTTCAACATTCACAGTTACTAGTTCAACATGCGATTTTTCAGTTCCTTGTTCAACTTTCGCAGTTACTAGTTCAACATTCGTAGTTTCTAGATGGGGTAGTTGAATATTTAAAATTTGTAGTTCCTCGTTCAACATTCGCAGTTCCTAGTTCAACATTCAATTTTCAGTTCCTTGTTCAACATTCGCAGTTCCTAGTTCAACATTCACAGTTCCTAGTTCAACATTCGATTTTTGAGTTTCTAGTTCAACATTCGCAGTTCCTAGTTCAACATTCTTTATGTCTGGTTCAATATTTAAAATTGTTAGTTCCTCGCCCAACATTCGCAGTTCCTAGTTCAACATTCGATTTTTCAGTTTCTAGTTTAACATTCGCAGTTCCTCGTTCAACATTCACAGTTCCTAGTTTAACATTCGTAGTTCCTAGTTCAACATTCGATTTTTCAAATCCTAGTTCAACATTTGCAGTTGGTAGTTCAACATTCGTAGTTTCTAGTTCAATATTCAAAATTTGTAGTTCCTCGTTCAACATTCGCAGTTCCTAGTTCAAAATTCGATTTTTCAGTTCCTAGTTCAACATTCGCAGTTCCTAGTTCACCATTCGCAGTTCCTAGCTCAACATTCGATTTTTCAGTTCCTAGTTCAACATTCGCAGTTCCTAGTTCAACATTCGTAGTTTCTGGTTCAATATTCAAAAATATTAGTTCCTTGTTCAACATTCGCAGTTACTAGTTCAACATTCGTAGTTTTTGTTTCAGTATTCAAAATTTTTAGTTCCTCGTTCAACATTCACTGTTCCCAGTTCAACATTCGCAGTTCCTAGTTAAACATTCGTAGTTTCTGGTTCAATATTCACAATTTTTAGTTCCTCGTTCAACATTCGCAGTTCCTAGTTCAACATTCGATTTTTCAATTCCGAGTTCAACATTTGCAGTTCCTAGTTCAACATTCGTAGTTTCTGGTTCAATATCCATAATTTTTAATTCCTCGTTCAACATTCGCAGTTCCCAGTTCAACATTCTCAGTTCCTAGTTCAACAGTCGCAGTTCCTTGTTCAACATTCGTAGTTTCTGGTTCAATATTCAAAATGTTTAGTTCCTCGTTCAACATTCGTAGTTCCTAGTTCAACATTCAATTTTTCAGTTCCTAGTTCAACATTCGCAGTTCCTAGTTCAACATTCGTAGTTTCTGGTTCAATATTCAAAAATTTTAGTTCCTCGTTCAACATTCGCAGTTACTAGTTCAACATTCGTAGTTTTTGTTTCAGTATTCAAAATTTTTAGTTCCTCGTTCAACATTCACAGTTCCTAGTTCAACATTCGCAGTTCCTAGTTAAACATTCGTAGTTTCTGGTTCAATATTCACAATTTTTAGTTCCTCGTTCAACATTCGCAGTTCCTATCCTAGTTCAACATTCGCAGTTCCTAGTTCAACATTCGATTTTTCAATTCCGAGTTCAACATTTGCAGTTCCTAGTTCAACATTCATAGTTTCTGGTTCAATATCCACAATTTTTAGTTCCTCGTTCAACATTCGCAGTTCCTAGTTCAACATTCTCAGTTCCTAGTTCAACAGTCGCAGTTCCTTGCTCAACATTCGTAGTTTCTGGTTCAATATTCACTATTTTTTGTTCCTTGTTCAACATTCAGTTCCAAATTCAACTTCCGGTTGAAAAACAACGCATAATAGCAAAGCATAAAAGCATATGGTTGCAAAGTACTTTTTATAACGGTGAATTTGTTGTTATGGTGTGACCTTGTGCAATGTCCTTTGACCTTGTGCTCAATTGATGCTCTTTTACTACAGATCACTTTTGTATAAATGTTTACTATATGATATCTTACTGTTGTCAAGTTATATAAGACAACAAATTAATTAACTAAAAAATGTCAAGGGCACTTACTCGAAAACGGTTCATCGAAGAAATTTGGTCAAAACATAACAAAGTCTTTTTATGAAATAAACATTTTTTGTGATATGACTTTTTATTTACCTTTTACGGGGATCTAGTTATATTGATCACAAGGTTGAAGGGCAAATGTCAAGGGCCATATGTGACCTTTGACATTGACATCAGTCAATGTACTATTTGATCCAATGACTAACAGTGGAGGCCTTATGCCTGTATGGCTTGCGGTTTTCAAATTTTGTTCGACGGAAAATGATTTTTTATGTCGGGGGCCATAAGTTCTATCAGGACAATTCCAATCACAGTAACAGATTAATAATTATTCTGAAAACATGACAACACTTTACACCTTTTGGATGTCATGTTACCCTTACGGTTTATGACTTATAATGATAACAAGTTTTGCAGTGTTTATGTCTCCATTAAAAAATTGTGGCTCAGGATAGACAGCTGTAACAGTATACCAATTGTCATTAAAATTGCTATGGCCATTCCTGAGATCTGTGGACTAAGTTGATGTTTGGGGCAGTGTGGTGAAACGGCTGTTTTTTTTGTTTCGTCTGGTTGTTGTTCTGTTGTTTCGTGGGAAAAATAAAATATAAATAATAACGGAAATACAATAGCCAATCAAATCTTCTTTCTTTAATCGTGTAAACCAATCAAAATTATCGTTCTGACTGATGTTTGGATTATATTGTTGTTTGTAAACATGGTAACGTCATCGAGTGAACGTAATACGGATAGTTCTGGTGCTAATAAGCGAAGATTAATAACTTGGAAATTAATGAAATCATTAAGAAAGGAGATGCTGTCAACACTCGCAAATGGACATAGCAAGCGATTAGGTTTTTTACGAAATATTTACGTGAAACTGATATGTCAATTAGTTTGGAAACGGCGGACCCTCGGGACTAGGACTCATTTAGTTCTTTGTAAATTTTATGCAGGAGCAAGGACTGAGGATGGGACACTATACAAGAAAAAAACACTGCAAACATTTTGCCATGGATTATGTCGATATTTTACAGATTTTTGAGAAATAAACATTATGAAAGACAATATTTTGGGAATAAAAAAAATCCTGTATATTCCATTTCATGACTCAATAAATTATGTAATAAACCAATTACTACACTTGAACTTGATCAATATGAGGTTTTATGGCTTCGCCTCTTTCAATATTATTCTACCCTCCTCCATAAACCTCATATTGATCTCGTTCAAGTGCAGTAATTGTATATTAATACATAATATATATGTTTGCCTTTTTCCTATTGGGCATAATCCAATACACGTGAATTTAAATTTCCTATCATATTGGTTTGCAAAAAACTCATTATACTCAATAAAAACCATACTGCACTCTCGTGATAAATTTTTGAATGAAATACCTAGCACGTGCTGTTTCCCCCAACGGAAATACGATAGCCAATAAAATCTTCTTCTTTAATCCCCTAAACCAATCAAAATTATCGTTCTGACTTATGTTCGAATTATATTGTAAACATGGTAACGTCATCGAGTGAACGTAATACGGATAGTTCTGGTGCTAATAGGCGAAGATTTGCAGATATTACTAACTTGGAAATTAATGAAATCATTAAGAAAAGAGATGATGTAAAAACTCGCAAATCAAAAGAGCAAGCGATTAATGTTTTACCAGGGACAGTCTATACTAGTATAGAATGTCCCTGGTGTTACGAAATATGTCAGTTAGTTTGGAAACGGTGGACCCTTGGGAATTGTACTCAAATCTTTGTAAATTTTATTCAGAAGCAATGGCTGAGGATGCGTCATTATACAAGAAATAATCACTTCACTGCAAACATTTCGTCATTGATTATGTCGATATTTTACTGATTTTCGTGAAATAAACATTATGAAAGACAGTCACTTTTGGGAATAAAAACATCCTGTATATTCTATTTTATGACTCAAAAAATTATGTAATAAAACAATTACTACACTTGAACTTGATCAATATGAGGTTTTATGGAGCAGGGTAGAATAATATTGAAATCGGCTGCGCCTCGTTCAACCCTGCTCCATAAAACTTCGTATTGATCGCGTTCAAGTGTAATATATACTTGTATATTATTACATAATATATATTTTTGCCTTTTTCCTATTTGCCTAATCCAATACACGTGACTCTCCATTTCCTATCATATTCGTTTGCAAAAAACATTCTACTCAATAAAAAACCACATTGCACTCTCGTGAGAAATGTATGAATTAAAATACCTAGCACGTGCTGTTTCCTTCAACGGAAATGCAATAGCCAATCAAATCTTCTTTCTCTAATCCCCTATACCAATCAAAATTAACCTCATATTGATCTTGTTCAAGTGCAGTTATTGTATATTATTACATAATAACAAAATATTGGCCTAAACCAATACACGTGACTTTCGATTTCCTATCATACTGATTTGCAAAAAACCTCATTCTACTCAATTCGCTTCGCCTCGTTCAATGTTATTCAATATTATTCTACCCTGCTCCATAAAACCTCATATTGATCTCGTTCAAGTGCAGTAATTGTATAATATTCAATCTATTGAATGGTGATTTTTGAATCACATTAGTTGCCCTAGTAAGCATAGTGAATTTCAGCTCAGCACCAATACTCGGTATCATATATTATTTCATATCAGTAAAATTATTCCTGTTTCAATTGGAGGAAACAAGATCAGCTGGTATTAAATCTGCAATAATTTGACACAGGGCATTATCACGTCGTGGTAATGCGATGTACAGTGATTTTGAGTTAAAATTAGCAATTTGATTCGTTCATAAGAATCGTATATATCAAACATAAATTTAATATTTGTTTCAATATACGTGTAGATTAAATAAATATTGAGCAACAAAAACATGCAAAACTCAATTTGAAAACCAAACACAAGCAACACTAACTGTTTTTGAATTCTTCAATGAAACAAATATAATAGTTGCCTATATAGAAGGCATTGTCATGATACTTGACAGCACTCAGACAGTGGTATTGCCTTTAACATTGATAATGCCCTGGTCTTCGGCTCGGGTATTATCAATGTTTCAGGCAATACCACTCTCCCTTGTGCAGTCAAGATATCATGACAATGCCCGCTATATAGGCAACTATTGTATAAATAACTACTAGGTATCATTTGTAATTGGCTTATTTTTAAATCCATATTTTTTTGTTATATGTGTTAATTTCAGGTCCAGTAGTCATAGAAACATTAGGAACTACATATCATTGAGATGGTATCCATCTCTGTGGGCCCCGTCGACCTTGAGGTCAAGGTCAAAGGTAATCAACCATGGTGTACGACACATCGCATTGATATTCTCTATACCAACATTCCAAATATCAAAAGCATACCTCAAAAGATTAAATAAGTAACAACCCGGACACGATTAATCTCCGACGGATGGATCACTATGGGTCGTCCTCCACAAAGTGGCCGGGCCGTAATAATATTTCGTCTATTTATTGGCTTTTGCAGTCATGTTTGTAGATATAGAGCGATGAAGACATAGAAAGGTTTCTCGTGAACTACGCATTTGTACTTTTTGTAATCAAAATAGTATTGACGATGAATGCCACTTTTTTACATTGCGATCATAATCTTATATATAGAAATAAACTATTGTTAGATTTTAATATTGTAAATGAAACCAGTAATACCTCTGATCAAGACAATTTAATTAAAATACTCTCTTCGACAAATTTTCGGCAAACTCAGTCTTGCCTCCTTTGTAAAACGGTCATCAGAACTGAGGATAGAAGACTCATAGACTTTATTTTGTCGTTGTGTGTTTGCTTTTTATTTCGTTTAATGCCACAAAACATTTCAATCTGATTTATTTGACAATAAAATATATAATATTTAATTTGCCCTAAACTTTGATAAATTACATCAAAATTTTACTGCCAACTTTTGTCCACAAAGAAAAATTTCTTCAGATGTTTTGTGTTTGAACGGTGTTTGACGCCTCTTTCAGCAATATTTAAGCTATATCATGGCGTCCAGTTTGTATAGGGGGAGAAGCCTGAGTACCCGGAGAAAAACTCTCGGTCAGAAAACTGGAAATCCCTGTTACTTATGATTGGAGTCGAGTACACCCTCCCCACAGTGAGACTTGAACCCGCAAAATCAGCATTTACAGACCAAGTTATCAATAGCAGATGACCTACCTTAAAAACGCAAAGTTTTATAACAGAATACCTTTTAAATGCACTTAGCCTTAGATTATACTATTAGCCAGCCCGATCTTGAATCTTTCACTAGGTGATCACTCCATCTTTTAAACTATGCCATATTGTCCCCTACATTGTTTCAATGTGAATTCAAATTAATAAGATGGTGCTTTCTGACAAGAAACCTATTAAACAAGTACAAATAAATGAACAAATTTCAATTTAACCTCTGTCCTGTTTTATACCTTTAATTAGTGCGAAATAAAAACACCGATATTTCAGTCAAAGGCTGTTGATAACAATAAATTCCCCAAAAAATTCTACTAAAGTAAAGGAAATGTGTTTTCTTTTAAGTTGGATATTTTGGCCCTAATTATGCTTTACAAACAATCTATTGAACAGGTTTTGTTAAATCATGTGCACAATAATCACTTTTATAAAAGATACATAATCATTTTAGGCCAATTTTTGTTTATTTTGGACTAACATTAAAAAAATTTGAACTAATTCCAATTAATTTGCTAAATTGTGGCTCTAAATTCAGCAATTGGGGACAAAATCTAGTTTTCATCCAAAGGTTTTCATTGTGATGTCAAAACTTTGGGAGAAATTGATCCAAAGTTCAAACTGATCAGTACGGTTTAAAATTTACCTTATTTTTGACCTAAATTGTTTTATCGCAGTTTAATTTTATACCCATGAATATGCCCAATTCATTGCGAAAAGTAAAGCTAACCATACAGAAAGAAAGTTAAAATGGAATAAAAACAGAACACTCTCCTGAGATTGTGTGTGGTTTTTATGTATATATAAAAAAGACACAAAATTTGCTGAATAAGCATTTTTTATAGTTTCCATTAGACAATACTTGTTTTAGTACTGCCTTCAGTTAATTTCAACAAGAGATATCACAATCTATAAAAAAAAATAACCTTGATGTACTCTCAGAAATAAAAATTTACAAAACATCATCTGACATATAGGTAGAACAGTAGTAAATGTTTTGGCTATGGTCGAAAACACTAACATTTCTGTGATTTGCATACCTTTCTACCATTCCTCAGCATTTACCTGGACTGGGAAATTTATCAACTTTTATTTACCATTACAATAATATATGCCATATATATCCGTGACCAATTCCTTTTTTCGCTAGTTACTTGTATTTAGTGTAAAGGTATTTAGTTTTCCCATTTATTTATTGTGATTTCTTAGACATGTCCCGAATATAACAGCAGAACTGCTCGCTAGACGTTAAGCAACCACTCAATCTACCCATTAAGTTAAAAAAATTACAAGATAGCATTAATCATGACTATATCGTCACTTTTTATATTTTTTAGACATGTCAACAAAAGCGCAGTGGTCCAAATCCGACAAAAACGTGTGTTGAGTGTTGTAATCTAGATATTTGCAATATTGAAGGTTGTGGAGAACATGGTATGTAAGATGTAAATCATATCTTTGTTATCAGCTGATGGCATTTCTAAATAATAGCGGAACGTCTAGTACCAAGGAAAGTATTGTCACATGCGTATCTTGTTTTGGTTGTTTTCGTGATATTTCTCACGGTTGGATTTATTTCGCCTTCCTTATTAGTGCAAAATATACAGATAGAAACTACAAAAACTACACTTTGAAAACTTAACTAATGAATAAACTACAGCATTTACACTTAGCAATTACTTAGTTGATATATGTGTATGCTTATTTTCTTCTATGTAATTTTAGGCCACTTTAATCGAACAGGATTAATCTGTTATAATTGCAAAGGCCTGCAACAAAATGAACACTGCCAGCGAGTGCACATGTGTGATGAAAATGAGGTAAAATTACACTGTGTATTTGATGTTTCAAATATGTTACGAAATATGACTGATCCAACATTTGATGCAACATACAAAACTGTTCCTAGCTCACCCACAGAGCTGCCAAGCGCATTCTCAGGTTATAGATATTGTATGCCCGTTAAATAAGAGTTAATATAATACAGAGAGATAAGCGTGGGCGCGATCCATAGTTATCCCTTTATTTATTGTTTTTAAATTTGTTCTAAAAAGCATTCTTCATGACGTTAAATCAATAAAAAAATAAACATATAACATTAATACTTCTTTTTTACGTTATGACATAATAAAAGAAGGTAATTACAAAACACAAAACACCCAGAAAGTTGTCAAAAAGACAATAAACAAATCAAGGTCATAGAAACTGGCAGAACTAACAACCAATAATATAGTAACTACTGCAATGGTCCTGACCTAGTACAGGTATTTTAAAAGAAATTGTGGGTTAAAATCGGTTGTTTGATTGAGTGGATGTCTGCTTTACGTCCAGCGAGCAGTATTTCAGCTATATTCAGGACGGGAACAAGTTAACAAACAATTAATCAACGGAAAATGGGGGTGGAATGGGTCACATGGAATACAATTTTGACTGCCACTGGAAAAGTATGGAGTTTTGGGTAGGGGCGGAAAATTTAGCCTTTTGTAGCGACTACAATGAGCCTACTATTTTTCGAAATCTACAAAAGGGGTCGTTATCGTGCAAGGAGCGTGGCACTCTCCACACGTTACCCACTACGGTCCACCGTCAGACTTTCCGTATTATGACCTGACAACCCTCCAACGAGAGGGTCTCCCATATCCGCCACCCGGGGACGCGCTGGGCTGCTCTGTTGGTCGAGCACTGGGAACCCTCCCAGTATGGTCCCATTACTGTAGTATGTGAGTTGGTTAGTTGATTAAAATGAAAAGGTATCATATACCATTAGTCAGTAAAATGTATATCCAATAATTATCGTGACACACTAACTGTACACTGAATTCAAAAATTATGTAAGCTATCTGCAACCATATTTTCAAACGACAAGAAAGTTGTATCTTATGTAAAACTTATAAATGAATTCATAATACATACCGAGATAGAATATTGTTCAACAAGGTAGTGGCATCTATAGAAAAACATTTAAGAAATCATCATACATACCTTAATGGAGATTTTTTCGTGTTTTTGTTTTCTTCGTTGACCAAGTCCAGTTTGTTTCTATGATTTAATGCCTTTTTAGTCATGTTATATAGAGGCAGATATCAATTTTGGAGAAACGTTTTCAAATAGCGGCTGTTTAGATAAACACGAATGTAGTGCTCATTATGTTAATAGTTTTCATTACTAAGCAGCTAAGTATATGCCTTCATGTCAAACAAAACAGAAAACACCACATTCTCTTTCACATGTTTAAAAAGTTCAATATTCTAATATTTTGTAAAATCGAGGTAAAAAAATCAAGCTCATTTTTTCAGAAATCTCAGTGAATACTTAAGATGAAAAAATTGTATAGAAGTTATTTTACAATCATACCACATTCGTCTGCTCTCAACACAGTATTTTGATCAAATCAGTCAGCATTGTATATGTTCGGGCTTTGATTTGGCACGCCCGTGAAAGTTCGAATGTTTGGTGATCGACATGAAAAAAGTTAAGCATTTTCATTCCTTTAACGTTGAAAATTAGTTGTTTTTATTATTTTTTATATCGAGTATTTATTTAAGCCGTCTATTTAAGATCTGTCTACATGTCATCAATTCAAAACCTATATTTGGAAAGCGAAATTCAGTCGACATTTGTAGTAAATGCTGCGATGACGACTTTTGTAACTCAGAATGTCGTTCTTCGGGTACGCATATATGGAAAGTATATAACACATATTGATACAAAGTAACATAACTAAAAATGATATTTAATCATCTGGCTTTAATAAAAAAGATAAATAAGATGAATAATTAATAAATAATATTAATAATGAAACCTATTTCAAATATAAGATTGGTATATATGTATTGTGTTATGAAAAGAAAGTGTCTTCCATCTTTGTCTTCAAAAACATTTGATCTAAGTCAACTCTGCATATAAGTATTGATAAAACAACTTATATCAATGCATTATTAATAATACAATATAGTTTACCATAGATACAAAAACATGGCAATTTATTTTTATTTTTCACAGGTTTTGTAATTTCAATTAGGGTTTTATTGGTATTATCAGTTGTTTAATTGAATTAAAAATTAACTTTATCTACTTGTTGAATAGACATAGATGAATGTGCAGATAAAAGACAAGATTGTCAGTATATGTTACAAACTGCCGAGATGTGTAATAATGATGATAGTGAAAACATGCAATGCAGTAGAACATGTGGATATTGCGGTATTTACGTATGGTTAACAAAACACCATGCTACTAAGATTTCTTACGATCATCGTACATAACCTCTAGTTCACTGAATGAATGTAAAATCCTGCTTTGTTTTATACTTAACCTTAATTAATGTCAATAAATTACGTATTGAAATCTCCAATAATGATGCATGTTGCTCGTAAAATTATGTGGCTTCTGTTAATAAAATCAAGTGAGCATGTGGTTTCTAGCATTATCACAGTAGCAATTTTGCGCTGTGCTTTGTAATCTACGGATCGTTTAGTAATTTGCTTCCTGAATTTTCTTCTATTTGTTGTTACATTATGTATGTGTTATATTTATTTATACAAGTCCTAAGCCTCAGACATCATGTTAGGTTAATCCACGATAAATATTTAAGCTTGTGCGCAGTTGACCACCTACATATAGGGCCAAGCACGCTTAAAACTACACCATGAGTTGGAGCAGGGAATACTTCATTAACATTTATCTTCTGTTTTCCTGATACAGCAAATAATATTTCACTGTCAGTTATCTCTTTGTATATGCCTTTTGTATTTGTACCTGTATTTTAATGTAAATAGCATAAACACTTGAAAAAGCATAATATATCTAGATACAATTTATAATTTATATCAATAGTGTATTTTTAAACAGCTGTACTGATTTCTATTTCAGAACCTATTGGCAAGACATTTTATCTTTACTTTTCACCAAATATTGTCAACTCACAGCTGTTCTTTAGCTCTATTCGAAGTGGATATTGTAATATTACTGAAAATGGGTTTACCAGGATAAACCTCACTAATAACTTTGCCTTTCAACAACTTGACAGTGTACAGCAAAAACATTTTAAAGTAAATTGTGATATACGGGTCAATTTGTATGTTTTGGAAAGAAGAAGTCAAGGAGTTGATGGTTATATGTCACTTCCTGTTGAATATTACTCCAACAGCTATTTAATGCCGTCTTTTAATCAGGCCACCGGTCCTGGAACATTTTTGGGTATAGTTGGGACACAGACCGACACTCAAGTGTCAATATCCCTAAAGGGACAACAGAGCCAAAACGCTGTTCTAAATCAAGGTACAGTTTGGTATAATTATAACAACGACAAAGTTGATGTTAGTGGGTCGTTTATCAATGCTTCGAAACCAATTGGAGTGTTTTCAAATATTGTGTGTACTACCATTGATCCTAATTGCTCTCCGTTTTCAGACATGGTTATTCCTTTACGTGACTACAGTAAAAATTTCATCATTCCACATTTTCCAGGAATTCAAAATGGTTTAATACGGGTATATTTTAAAGGTACGTGTGATGTCATTTCATATGATACCAGCTTGAGTCAGTCTGTTGTACATTCCTTAGGGGATAACAATTTTGTTGAAATAGCCATACACAGCAGTAATATAACTTCGCTTACGTCTACCTGCATGTCAACAATACAGCTGTATGGGCCGCATACATTTCCGTTTATGACACTCATACCAGGAGTCGACAAATATCTACCTCAGTACCACTTTGCAGCGCCTGACAACTCTGAATTGTTAATTACGATTCCAAGCTCTCATGTTTCCGACTTTAGACTTGACGGACCTAAATTGGGGACACCTCTTATTCCGCTTACATTTAATGTGCCATTTGAAAATAGAGAAAAATATGCAATCTTTTCTGTTCAGGTTAAAAAAGGCAGTCATAAGGCGGAAACTGTAACTGGGACTTCCTTTGGACTGTGGATATATGGTGATGGCTTTGCCTTTCCAGCTGGATATAAAATGCTACTTAACTAGCAAAAAAACCAAATAAAACAAAGACTGTTTACTTTGTATCTTTTTAAATGGCTTTTCTACAATTGGATTGCGGATTCGTGTCTTTATGCAAGCAGGAAGGGTTGTGCTTTATTCCTAGTTTTCGTGACAAATATTGCCAGTATTCCTACCGAAGGCAGGGTTCTACCGGGTTCTCCGGCTTCTCCCGATTGTGTCTACTTTGACCCTGAATATGAGGTTTTTTTCCCTTGCATTGTAATGCATTAACCGCCATTGCAGTGGATTTAGATGAACAAAAAACTTTATTCAATTTAGCTATGTATTACCAAGTGTTTTATGTTTTTGAAGAACATCACTGTACAATTGTTTCCAGAACAATATATTAAAACAAAGTAAGATTTGTCAACATTTACAATGGTGTTCACTTAGAATTTGTTAATAGTTTACACGTGTAGAATTTTACGATTTTCTACAGTTTGCAGACAGTGTTTACGTTACGTGTACTACAAACAGAAAAGGATTCATGTATTTAAATACATAACGCAAGGCTTGCATTGCTTGATAGTTTCGTGTAGATTATGTGTACTATTCGTAAACATGCTAGGTTTCTAGGCGCTTGGAACCGGAACTGATAAAACAAACGCATAGAAGACGGTAAAAAATAAGAATTAATCTAGGTAGAGGAACAAAAAATCTCTTATACCTGAACCGATTAGGGAATTAATAAAATATACTATTCTTCATTTATCTATGCATTAACCAGGGACAAAAACGCGTATATTTATTGGACAAAATGAAATTGGCATTTTTCGTTTCCTTTTTTGATAGTTGAATGTATAATGCCAACCGAAGGTCGAGGGTTTTCTCTGGGTACTCCGTTTCCTCATCCAATAAAAACTAAACGCCATGATATAGCTGAAAAATTGCTGAAATATTAAATATTAATATTAAAATATATGGCATTATATTTCTTTAGTTTGTTTGTTTGCATATTGTTTAACGCCACGTTAAACAATATTCAAACAAACAAACTAAAGAAATATAATGCCATATATTTTAATAAACAAAGCGTACTTTAAATTTAGTTGAAACTTGAATCTGAATTTGGCAAATATATCATATTCCAAATTTCAAAAGTCCTTACTATGTCATTCATGCAATTTTTGGTATGACAAAGATTTTTTGGTAAATGATATGTAAATCTGGACACAACAAGCAAAACGTAATAATTGTATCATCAAGATTCATCAGTAGTGTTCAAACCAAAAATATATTTAAAAAAAGTTAGGATGCTGTAGATCTTTTTCCATCAAAACACGGAAACGTTACATCAAATCTGGCCAAAGCCACTTTGCATTTTCAACAATGTTGTTCTTTAGATTACAGAAGATTTTTGTACAGCTTTACCTCTATCAAAGCACACGTGTATTAAACATGACGTCACATTATGTAGTGTTTTTTGCAGGATAATCCAGAACATGGATTTGTATATTTTAAAGTTTTAATGTAATATTCATTTACAGTTATGAACTTAAAGGTAGTCAAAATGAACCCTCCCCATTCTGTTAATTCTGGAAATCTCTTCTTAACGAAAACAATTTTTCTGATTGCGGTACAGAATAATTAATAATAAATAATAGTTATAATCCATTTTTGTGTATACAATTACTATAGAAATTTATTGTTAGGGTTATTGCAATAATTGTAGCAAAATGATGTCACTAACTAAATAAATGCATATAGTCATTACACAAAGTTCCAACTATAACCAACCGATATTATTACTAATATGGATACATATAGATATACACTAGATTTAACTTTTTTAATTTACAAAAGAGGGAGATGAATATATATCGGTTGGTCGTTATTCAGTAGTAGTCAATATAGCGACATTGGCATGAATTTGTATGTTAATTGTCGTTTTATTGGAAAACTAAATTTAAATTCCAATAAAGATATTCTGAATAATTTAATTAAAAGACCTTGTTGTATTCATATTTATTTTGAATTTATTAATGTTGATACATTGTAACGTTTTGTGTATAATTTGATATCGCACAAACCCATAACTATATAGAATGCCTTTGCGTCACGCTCATTTAAAAACGTTTAAACACCAATATTTGTGATAACACTTCAAAGAACAATAATAATAATTAGCAAATTAACATTAAGTTCCTACTAATTTTGTCTTGGCAATAACATGTCATTGACACCTAATAAACTGCTGTCAGAAACATAAAATAGAATAATTTTTGCGTGTTTTACTACAATACATTACGTTATGTATTGAAACGACCTTTGGATTATATTAAACATTCTATTAGCAATAAAGTGAGTTGGTCAGTTTAACCTAAAATTAATGGAATAAAAAATGTTATTAAGGTGTTATTTAACCAATAGTTACGTGCCGTAAATCAATATTTCACATAATGTGCAACTATTAAAACTGTCTATATATATATATATATATATATATATATATATATATATATATATATATATATTGTAGTTTATACAGTATAACTGATGTACGTTCCTGATTCTCAACATTGGGGATGCAGGTTCGAGAATAAACTTGACCAGGGTGTTCTCTATTTTATTTGACAAAATTACCGGTTAACTTCCCAAAGGATGGGAGTATTTACTGGGTACTCGGACTTGTTCCCAAAATAATTACTACACTACATGTTATAACTGAAAAATTGCTGAAAGCGTTGTATATTATCTAACAAATATATATTTTTTTCAAATAAACACAAATCTTAGTATAGTTAGCAGCGGGTAAAGCTTAAACAAATGAAATTGTTGATTAATATTGTGTAAAAAGAGACATGTTCGTTTATATTGGGACTAACATCTTGATATTGTTTGATTTTTAGAATAAATCAGCTCGATTGGTTATTATTCCTTGAAGGGTCCATGTAGTCGAGATATCTATCTTAATTATCTAGCGGATCCACGGTGAGACGTTGTGTAGTTACTGAATTATTTCAATCAAACAAATGGTTTATTTGATTAAATCTTATGAAATAACGTGTACGAGTACTTGTCCAAGATAGATGGTTCCTCGCATGGCGCTTTTTCTTAATCATCCACTGTTTAATGTGAAATTAAGAACATGCTTACAGAGCAGATATTGCCATTTTCACATTGTTTGAGGCGTGTTCCCGTACAATTATTGTTTTTATGTTCATAAATCAGGCCCACGTATCTGTTTGCATTTTTAAAATCATAAGCAAAACGCTACATACACATAAGTTTGATTGAAGCATTCGTAACCGTATGACGTGGCACCATTCCAATGTCTGAGGCACTCTCGTTTGGGTAAAGGGTTGTCATTAATACTGAAATACTGACGGCGGACTTTATGTAACGTATTTGGATATGCCCATGCTTACTGCGCTAAAAGAAACCCTTTTGTAGATTTCAAACGTAATAAACAAAATTTGAAAGGCTATGCTCAAAACAAAATTAAAGCAACTCACAAAGACAACATGCGCACCAAGCACTAGAGCTAAGACGTAAGTTAACTACTATGAATAAAGGAAAAACCAAAATACCAAACACCATTTAAACTGTCAGAGAGACAATCCACGAATCAAAGTCCAAGCAAGTTGAAAATTTAGAACCAACAACCAAAAATATAGCAACTACAAGAATGGGCATGACTGACTTGGTACATGCATTTCAATAGAAATGGTGGGTTCAACCAGGTTTTGTGGAATGCCAACCCTCACGCTTCAATTACAATTGTATGTGACTTGATGTGTTGATGAAAATGGTTGGGGATTTTTGGCTTACAATAGAATTTGAGTTGTCTTTCTTTGACATAATATCATATCTTATCTGTGTCATGTTTGTTATTTCTATGACGATGATATACATGTTTATGGGCTTAGTCCTGCTATCCAATCAAATTTATGTTTTTCACCAGTAAAATATGTCCATATCTAATAATAATTCAAATATTGGTTATTTCTTCAGTGAGAAGTTGCAAAAATCTTTAATATGACAAGCATTTGTTATAAATCAAAGCCAATTGTACGCTACGTTCCAATAGACACATGCACTACCACCTATCCATCCTCTCGCATCGCTACTAAAACTACATTAGATTTTTGCACACATGTTGCGACTCAAAATTATTTTTTCACATATGTTATATTGTGATATTTTTTAATTAGAGTTGCAATTAAAATGCACAGTTTAGAATAGATTTGGTATTTTGCAAATTTAGGTCCGGTAAAAAACCAAATATGCTTAAAATCATATCTAACTTTCGCCCCATTTAATTAAAACGTAGCCCTACCTGTTCAATTCGGAATTGACACTGATCTCATCGTATGGAGATGTCGATTTTTGATAAAAACCTAGATTCATTGTTAAAAATAATATAAATAAATTTTACGATAAAACTGACTTTTCATTGACTGAAAAATTCATCGTCATGGAGACACGCACCAGTTGACGTCATATATTGCTCCACGGACAGCTTGCATCTTCACAAATGTCCAATTACACAAATAAAATGGTTTAGTTTATGCTAATGATTGAATTTATTTTTAAGTATTAACTACAAAAAATATTTACCATCGATAGATCACACAATTTCCGTTGTGCACATTTAATATAATCTGCCACGTGTACAACTACACTGTAAGTGAAACAGCTTTACATTGTTATGACTAAATAAGAAAACTGGTTTCCGCGTAACATGAAACTCGTGTCATAATTCTTCCTGTGATATATTACTGTTATTAACAATGCGATTGTTATAGTTTTGTGCCGTCTTATTTTTATTCAATGGCGATTGTATACGCAACATGAAACTGAAGAACAAGGCTATCATTTTGTCCTTGTTTCAAAACCTATTATATATAGTCCGCCATATAAATATAGAGGAACAGGGCAGCAAGAAGGGTAACACAGTTGGTAGCGGTTGGAATGGACAGTCTATTGAAAAATACGTCTACCAAACATAACAAATATTTAATCAGAAAGGGAAGCATTCTAATAATTTCAGTAACAGAGTGGTCCTTTACGAAATTGGCCTTGTCCAAGTCTTAAACCAGATATGTAAATCTAGATTTGCCATTCCCTTTAGTTAACTAAATTCTTTAAATATTTCCTTTGCCTTATTGTGGAGAATAGTAGTAAGAGTTTAAAAGTAAAACGTTCAAATGCTAGATTGCATGTTGCGTAACGAATCTTTAGAGTTTTTAGAATAAACATCTAGTTTAAGCTACCTCTGGTGTAGCCTTTGTAATAATATTTCTGAATCGTACTTTTAACTGCTGACAACGTCGAAAGAGATTACGTTGAGAAATTAGCAAACCCAACTACATGTATATTACCCTATTTTACGGACATTTGTATAACTTAAAAATCCAGTATAGTAACGGAAGTTTCAGTTTCCCATCTTGTAAGTCAAAATACAAAGAAAATGAAACGGATCTATGAATTTTAAGTTGTTTTGTAAGTGTCGGCGGGTATATGTAGAGTTTCAATTCGAAATGTCAAACTTTTATTCTGTTATCAAGCAGTTAATGTTACGCGTATAAATACCATATTGGTAAGGGCCTTTTCAGCTGGTATTGCAAGATATTTGTCACGGAGGCAGAACAAGTGTTCTACGACATGAGAGTTTGTTAGGACAAATTTAGCACAATTAATGGTAAGGATTTATTTCTGTATTAACGACATCCACTCTTTAACCCATTCGGATAAAGAATGTAAGTCCTCTTCTTCAAGTTGTGCCAAATGTCTGGAATAATCTTCGACTGAATCCAGAAGGATTTATATTTTATGAGTTTATGAATCTAAGTTCACGGAATTCTGGAATTTTTTAATTGTTATCTTATTTTGTGCTCACCAGAGATACTTGAATGGTGAGGTTTAAACGCAGTTGTCAATATTTTTCGAGCATTCTATACACTCTTGGAGTTAAAGATTTTGGTTGGAATTGATGTGGTTAAGGTATAAGACATAATGAGAACTTATTTAATTTCTGTTTTTCTTAATACGGGACTCTTTTATTATATTCCCGATAACTGTGTAATTTAAAATATCGCACCATGGACGATGTGATATGAAAAAGTGATATAAAAAATAGACTCCTACGTTTGGATGATCATCCACTATGTATCATTTTTTAACGCATTCCGATTAGGTGTGTTGGTATATCTTTGACATTGCAAAGTTATTTTTAGCACTAATGTTATTATGAAATAAAGGAAAATCGATGTGCAAGCGAGGTTCGTTGCACTGGTTGCAAAATATTTGGTACGGAATCTTGAACGAAAACGAATTTAGAACCCGTGCGAAAGTTTAAAATCGCATTATATCAGATCTCTTAATGTAATTGCAATGTTAAAACAGGCTCGCCATAGCATTCTTGTTATTACATTGAAAATAAATTAAATAACTCGAGTTGATATTTTTGCGCTTTTCAACTCTCGCGTATTATAAAACATAAGTATGTACATTTAGATCAAGGCCAGTGTAATTTAAATTATTTCTTATTCTGTCGATTAAGTGGTTGTAGTGTAAATACTTAATAGACAAAAATGTCTTCTGACTATCTATTTTTATTATGCATCTCGTATTAGCTCATCAAACGAAAGTCTCTATTTATCGCTATCCAAAACGCTACAAATAAAATTCGGTTATGAACATTACGATAGAAACAACTCACCTGATATTTGATGCAACTCAGCATTATTAAATGTGATTTATAATTGAAAATTAATCTGTTGATCAACAATAAAGGTCGCGTATTGGTCTTTCATTATGTCATTTAGATATATATATATTTAAATTTTTTTAATAAAATTAGAGTATTATTAAAATCTATTCAAAACATGATGAGACAATTTCAGTGGTTTGAACTTTTCATTTCGACCTATTCAAACATTTATCCTGTTCCAAAGTCGATGATGGAAATAAACTGCAAACGTTTTATGTTCACATGGTTTTATAAATACTTAGTACCACAATATCCAGTAATGGTACAATTAGAGTTAAATTCGCTGTAACAGTGTTAAGTGGCATCTGCAGCACAAACAAATTATCTTAACGGTGGAAATAGTTGCTAAAATATGAAGAATAAAGTTCCTTAAAAATAGAACAGTCAAAAACAATCAACAAATACATTAAAAGAAAGGAAAACAACTCTTAAAAAAACCAGAAATGACTGGATACAAATGGCAAGAAAAATTACCACACAATGTGCATGATGCACTGCAAAACTATTTTATTTATTTACATTGTTAAAATATGATAACAGTCTTTTGTTTTTGTGTTTTTGTTAGGTCTGGATAGACTATCGCTTGAATTGAACCCATCTTCTTACGGAGATATAGAGCACATGTTTGATGCAGAAGATATGATTTGGCAAAAAATCTAAAGATGTTTATTTGAATGTAGTGATATGTTGTTTTTACAATAGTCACACAAAGCTTTGAATGTCATTTTGTTGCGACCTAAATAGCATGCACATGAACAAGATTGTTGTGGAACCGATCACTTCGTGTCGATTTTATTTAATATGTTAGTCCATAACAACTAATTATAGTTCAATCAGAAACCAAGAAGAAACTGATTTCTCGTTCAATATACTGTTGAAATTTTGCAGACAAAAAGTAGCAAGAAGGCTTACAGCTTTACAAGTATAAAGAATATGATGAATTAAAATAAAGAATTAATGCGTTAGCGTATGTGCTGAAACGTTAAGTAATACGTCCCAAATTGGCTCGGCTTAATCATTTATGATAACACGAAGAAAGTCAGAGTAATAAATGCTTTTAATAATTAATCGACTATAAATATACATTTATATGCTTTTAAATCGTTTCACCATAAAACCCCTTAAAAAGAGGCTTACAATTTTATCATTCAGACATAAACACGTATTTAGGCTGAACAAAGCAGAAAATGTGTTGTCCTATTAAAACAGAAATGACTCACAGTCCATGTGTTGTGGTAGTCCTTTAGTGTGGGTCTTTATACTCGTATTTTATACCTCGCTACATGTGTAAATGAGTATAACACTATAAGTTAATTAGCGGAACATTTAATCAAAAAATGAAATCTCCCCGACGTCAGACCAAGCTGTTGAAACTATAAAATAAGTCTCACGCAATACCACTCTCCCTTGTGCAGTCAAGATATCACCATACCCTCTATATCAGCAACTATTGTATAAGTAATTCCTTATATAAAATTATAAATTGTTTTAGAGAAACATAGCGGAATGTTTAGCCCTTTAAACTTCTGCAACATCAGTCTCTTTTTCCTCTGGGTAACGGTGTCTAAACTGCTCTAAAGTACGACCTTCTGGATCTAATGCCATATTGTCGAATTTCGAAAGGTAGTTTGGTTGCAGTTTGCTGTTGTATATAAAAGACCCGGTTGTAGTAATCTTGACCAAGAGTCGTTATGCGACGTCGCCTTCGTATCTGGTGGAGCCAGTCTACTGGAATCTGTATCACAGCCGACAAATTGTGCTCTGGTTTATATTTTCAGTTCGTTCAGTCTCTCACTTTGGAATACTTAAGTTGGCATGGTAGTATTTTAACGTTTTGCTGAATTTAACCTTTAAACTGCGTCCTGTTTAATAAGCCTTCACATAGCGGGTGAATTAACAACAATTTTTACATGAAAAACATCCAAATTTTACATAGATTTGATAGGCAGTCTCCATGCTCATTTGGCAGGAGAGCTAAATCAAAATGAACAGACATTTCAAGTTGAAAACATACCGTTAAAAATTCAATGTTTAAACTTGCCATTTCAGCACACCTGGTTTTGAAAAATTCAAAAGGGCTCTACGTTTTTTAAACTAAATATTAAGTGAGTATTGTATCTCTTGGTAAAATCAGGTCTTTTAACTTCGTTATTTATTGTTTGTTTCCGAAAAATATCCATACAATACAATATCCTAAAAAATCTTAATCTGAGATTAAATTTCTATTGTTGAGGAAGCACCAGATGTTGATGTTCAAAACTAATTTAAATTTAAAAAGCACTTTCCACAATGAGATATCATAAGTTTAACAATAAACAAAAACAAATTGAAACCCAACCTTTTAACTGAAAATGAGTCAAATAATGTATAGCGTAATAGTTTTCTTTTTCTGAAATTGATTAGCCATTATATATAAGACTAAAATAAACGGTAGTAATGCAGGAAACACTTTCCTATTCGAAGGAAAATGGTTTCACGTCAGATTTAAGGGCTTCGGAGGCCGAATAAATAAGGTAGTTTGTCTACAATTGATCACGTGGGCTGTCAAACTGAGGATGCGGGTTAAAGTCTCATTGCGGACAGGGTGCATTCAATTCCAATCTTCCAATTCGTGGTTTTCTCCGGGTACTTGGGTTTCCACCCTTAAAAGCCTGGACGCCACGATATAGCTGAACAATTGCTAAAAGTGGCGTTAAACAACAGTAATACAAACAAACAACAAATTTTAAAGGAGTCTGTGTGTTCTTATTTCTACTTTTGCCTTGTGTTTTGTCTGTTCTTATGATTGTGAAACCTTATCCACTAGTGAACTTTGCTGTTTTTCAAATTATAAAAAAATCTGCCATAGTGGAGTACGACACTCTATGTTAGACCTCACAGGCATATTCTGAATGTCCTAAATCTGTGTCCGTTAGCTAGCTACTCAATAGTCTTAATTTTATAATTCTTATCTCCGGTTTTAAGCGGTTAATCGCCTAATTATTTAATTAAAACCTTTATGAAATGATTAGTATCAAACGTATTTCTGCCACGCAAAACAGTATGTGTAACATATATAAAATAAATTGTGTGAATTGTAATAGAAAGATTCAACCACGCAGAATAGTAAATGTACTCTTTAAACATTAGAAAAAGTGGTAGAAACACTTGACTTGGAAAATTATCTGGTACCTACCTTAAACATTGTATTTAGTTTCGACCATCAATATGTTCTTGTAGGTGTAATACTTATCGGAAATGAATGTTTATCAAATATCCATTTGCTTAATTCAAATTAAACTCCAAATACAATTTAAAATGTCTCCAGTTAATGGTAAACAGTAAAGAATTATTTTAAAACTCTTCGAATCTTGTTCGAAATATTTATTTGTTTCTATTTGTAGATTAAGGTGTGTAATTGTAAGCGTCCCCCTTTATTATATATCGTTGATACATACAAATTAAAACAGAAGAATAAGGTTCTTGATAACATTAATTGTGAAATAATATTTTTCTTGTGTCACTTTTAAGAACATCTAGAAGATGACAGAAAAATAGTCTTTAGAGATATTTAGAGAACAAGAAAAAAAAAACAAAATTAGAACAAAATTACTTGATTTTACAAAATCCTTTAAATCCATCTTAAGATGGTAATCACATTGAACTACATAACAGTTTTACATACTTAAGTATATGTTTAGAAAACTTTTAGCAAGCAAATTTGAAAAATTGTTTTCATTATGCATTGAAATACACAATGAATACATTAGACTTGTCATTGTAAGTGTATGATTAGGTTTTAAGTATAATAATGTGAAATTAAGGCTATTGTGTAGTATAGAAGAAATACATATACAGTTTGAAATTGATTTTGTTTTGTCAGACAAACTAAAGTTAGGTACAAAAGAAAATATTAAAGCATTCGTGAAACCGTCGAAAAGCTTATCACTGTGCTTTAAAACAACAATGATATTTACAGGTTCCAACTCAAATCCACATATACTTCCTGCAAATATCTGTTGGTTGAAATGTATTTGATATTCTACATCCTGAATTCCGTTTTGCAGTGACTTGCTAAAATGTCATTTAAATAGACAAAAGGGTTATGTATTAACCAAGTAAATTTACAGAACGAGGACCGACAATCCAGAGAACAGATCAAACAATAAACAACTAAACTGAATAACAAGAAAAAGAATAGCTGTGAAAACCGGCGCTATAAAATGGGTAATCGTTTCCAGCATTGCTAACGACGCCCGTTGTGTTTTATTTTAAAGATAAACTGTTTTAGGCATACCTTGTATTAATCGGGTAGCTATTGATGTGGGCTATAGAAGGAAATGGATTTTCAAAATAGGGAGAATTAGTTTATATTACTTTTGTAAGATTTGTATTTGTACCTTTTAATTGTTGTATCTTCTTATTCTTCTTCTTCTTTTTTCTCTTTTTCTTCTTTCCGTTCAATCTTTTCTCTGATATGCAATGTCCAATCAATATGATACTTTGGGAACATGTTAAGGGTGACCTGAAGTTTTGCGAGTCATTTTTGGAATTTTCTAAATAGCAAAATTGTTAATTTTATAGAACAGGAACATTGCATTATCATGATACAAATTTGTATTTGGGTGGTTTTCAACATGCTCAAGGTTATAGTGGCAAGGGGGTTCTTTAGAAGAGAAGTTGTGTTGGCATCCCAACACAATCATTACTAGTTTGTTATTACCCTCATTTATATTTGTTCAGAATTCACATATGATTAACGTCAATCTTTGAGTGGGCTGTATTGAAATATATCCGCCTCTTGCATGTAAAAAGCAAGACCGCTATCGCTATGTAGATCGAGCCCTATGAACGTCGTATCATCCCCTGTTTCTTCTATAGTTGCTAATTATTTAGCGTTATCTTCAACTAAATCAAGTGTTTTAATGCGAAGAAAATATTTTTGATGTATTTTTGTATCTGATGTTCAGTTCCCGATTTAAAACAAGTATTGTTGTAAATTTGTATTGCCAAAACACAAACACAGTGATGTATGAACAAAAATGATCTTATTCTATTATAAATAAATGACATAATTCGTATCTTCGCATATAAATAAATAACATAATTCCTATATCCGTAGTATTTGTATTGTTAGTATTAGATAAAACAGGATGTATTGAGCGACGTTTTTTTCATCAAAATGTAACATTACGGAAGTTGTATTTACTTAAAGTTATGTTTATTTTAAATACGAATAAAAATCATATTTTTCCTAATGATGGTTACCCTTTGTCTTTCAACGAGTACAAATACGTACTAACGTGAATAATAGGATCGTGATAATATAACAATATATCATCTAGCACCTATTAACCTAACAAAACAAAAATATAAAGCAATTGAGTCTTTTAGAATGTCTTTTTAAGTGACATCAACTGTTGAGCCAAATCACTTAGAACCTAAGAGAATTATTTTACAGTTGGACAACGTGTGTTGTAATTAAGAATTATTTGCTCATGGATCAATGCGAGAAATACATGTAATAATAACTTGCTTTAAGTAAAAGAGGATGATTTACAGAAATCCTGATAATGCAATTGGATTGGTAATTCTGTTGGTGTTCAGTACAAGTAAGTGTTAAAGTAGTAAATTTAGTCAATTATTTTGTATATTCTTTTTTGTTCTACGGTCCATGTTGTCTTTTTCTGTGTAAAGTGAAAATGCTTTAAATATGTATCAAAGGCAAATTCACAAAAGTTTATAAAAAGAATTTGAACAGGTAAAAATGTTTAAACTTTTCAAAGAGTGTGCTCGACTTGTACTCCAACCTTTATTCACATGGAATACTAGTTTCCCTGCCAATGGTCAGGGTTTTATTTCACCCTGACTCCGTTGCCAGTGCCCAATGCAAACTTGATGCCGTGATATAGCTGAAAAATTGGTGAAACTTGTGTAAAATAACATTCAAATAAACACAGAAAAACTAAATCTATCTACTTTGACAATAGCGAATTTCAATTATTCGTTATTACAGAATCGTGCATAGTATGTTGTTTTACTAGATTGATGTTATTGATAAAGAATTTCTTCTGTTTCCATTGCAAAATGTTAATGATCACATATAAAAAGGTCTGCAGATATCCTTTCCGTTTTTTCCAAAATGGAATCGGAGCAAGGCGACCTTTCCGAAGAAACATGCTTACCCCTCAGCGACATAGAAACCGACTTGCATTGAAATTTATGTTGTGGTCCGATGAATCGCGTTTTGACAGGCGAACACGTGTTTGAAGGCTTCGAGGTGAACGCTACGCTGATGCATGTGTTCAGGGAAAAGACCGTAGTGATGGCGAGAGCGTTATGGTTTATGGAAGCATTTCCTCTAATCACCGGACAAATCTCATTGTGATTTATGGAAATTTGACTGCACAACGCTACATTGATGAGGTGTTACTGCCTTTTGTTATCACGATTCTTCGTTGACATTAGGATGTTTACGTTTTTCGACAAGACAATGCCCGCGCTCATTCCGCTCGTGTCACAGGTGGCTTCCTCAACGCAAACAATGTGCCCACTCTTCCAATGGCAGCGGTTTCTCCTGACTTGAGGCAGATAGAACACCTACCGCCGATTACGCTACGTCAGCTTGAAAATGCGTTGCAATAGGAATGAAGCAATATTCCACAAAAAGTAATTCGCCGTCTTATCCGATCAATGTCACAGAGATGTCGCGCATGCGCTGCAGCAAATAGTGGACACATTCGTTAGTGACTACGGAAAATTCAAAATTGACCATGAGTACGTAAGTGATTCGTTGAACAGAAAAGAAAATTATTTGAAACATTTGCGTTGATTTGCGTTCAGAATATCGTAGGACAGCAGTTGTGGTGTATACAGTTAATAACATGATCACCGTAGGTGCAAGTAGACATAAAATACTAGATAAAAACTTTTGCTGGTGAATACTTATAATGCTATGTTTGGCATCGCAGTTCAACGGTTGTTGACATTACAATATATATTGGCTGATCTTAACTACAGTTCTAATAAAGTGTAGAACAAATTACTTGATTATGTTCTGGATTAAGGTTTCAATGATAGTTTTAAAAAATTGTCTTTCATAAGGACACCTAAACGCTTCTATTTTAGATATTGTTCAGCACATATCGTGTTACACAGTCGATGAGGCAAACCAACTAGAAACAGATCTGTTCACGACATACCATAAAAATGTACTTCCAGATAACCCAGTTACGGTGCAAGTTGAGTATAATTTATTGACACTCAACTCTGTGGTAAGTAATATTTTTAATCAAAAACAGATAACCATAATTATTTTACCAAGGGGAATTATAATAATATAATAACATAATATAATAGAATACTTAAATCATTACATCTGATCAGTAAGATTTATTCTAAAAAAGAAACTAATTTTAATCTAGTGCCTTCCTATAATTTAATTAGTATTAATAGAAAGCAACTAAATGAAAATAATTGTACATGATAACTATTGAAGAATATTTAACTAGCAAAGTTTGGACGGACCAACACAATACAACAAGCAGGAGTAAAATTATATATTCAAATTCGAATATTCTTCAAATAGCAGGCATTATGAATTAAATATTACGTTTTAGGATATTAAGTCTCAGACTATCTCAACATCCGGGTGGTTTACTGTGGTAAGTCCTAACACATATAGCATTTGTATGAGCTGACGATGTTTTTGTAATGTATTTAAACAATTATTTGTATACAAATAGTGTTTTAAATTAAACAATAACTAAAAACGTGGTCAAAGCTTTATAATTGCTTTAACAAAGTCTGTCTACAAATGGGGCTCCGAACTGACTAGTAGATCGATAACAAACACTAAGGATACATGTTAA
Organism: Limnoperna fortunei; assembly: GCA_944474755.1. Classification (NCBI taxonomy): domain Eukaryota; kingdom Metazoa; phylum Mollusca; class Bivalvia; order Mytilida; family Modiolidae; genus Limnoperna; species Limnoperna fortunei. The sequence continues at coordinate 37,377,869 of OX104122.1, forward strand.
ACAAACTATACAAAACATATGAAGACATATAAAACTTACAAGATGATGTTATTGTAATCATACACGTTAACTGGCAGTTGAGGTAATTAGTTTTTAATGAATGTTATCGTTTTTAGCTTCCTTGTTAGATTAATAAAGTATTCTCTGTTTTAGGTTTGGACAGATAGTCGTTTAGCATGGAATGAATCCTCAGATATAGACCACATATATACTACAGAATTCGAGGTTTGGAATCCAACACTGATTGTTGAAAATTCGTAAGTGTGCTCTGCTTAGGTTTCCCATACGTTTATAAATATAAAACTTATGTCAATTCTTTTAGTTACGAACCTAGCCAACACATAAATTCAATGTAAATTTTGGTTTTCAACAACAAAACGCAAGGCAACAAAAATATAAGGCAACTGTTTTCTGATAAAGTTGTACTGTAGACATATAATGAATTACTCGCCCTAAATATAGCTGAAATACTGCTCGCTGGACGTAAAGCAATCAATCAATCAATCAATCAATCAAATAATCAATAAATCAATCAATATAATGAATTATAAAGCAAATCGTCATTAAACCTCCATTTACCAGATGATGAGATATAAATATATTATATACGTTTTAAATAGGAATATTTAGAAAGTATATATTATGTCAATACAAATTATCGACTTTGAAGTTTTATTCTTGAAAGAGGATAACATTGTTTTACATATAATGTTGCTAATAATGAGTTTACGTTATCATCACCGTCTCGTCATCTCATTTATGAAGGTTGTGAACTGTTATCCCTGGATAGGAAGTCTCGATTTTAACTTAATGAAAATAATGTCTTTTTTTACACTAGCATTTTCGCCCCCCAAAATTGGAAGCAATACTTAAGAGTAAAGTACAATAAAGCCTCAAACATACAAAAAACAAACGTGTTACCTACTTATTTCCCTTCTAAATTAAAGCTGTTTTTATTAAATGAAATAATCTTCTAAAATATTATATTCGTTTTATCTAACACTTTGAAAACATGTTTCTAGTGTTGAACCAGTGGAGCACTCAATCAGTCAGTCAACTGACAGTAAAAATATCATTTACTTGGTTGCTATTCATCATTTAATTTTAAATTTAATTACAAGCAACATTTCATAAAAATTGACGGTAGTGTCAAATTTGAAAGAACACTATATGAATAAGAATAAACATTGATGTCTGATGACTCATTTATATACATTTGTTGTAGTGTGAATGATTTGACCAGCCTTAGCGACGATAACACTCAAGTCAGAATTCGGTACGACGGGCAGTTACGATGGGAACCATCCGCTATTTTAACAACATCTTGTGACATGGATATAACGTATTTCCCATTCGACATTCAGTCTTGCGACATACATCTGGCCAGTTGGGGTTTTCATACCGACGCTGTATTTTTAACATTCAACAAAACATATGTTAACCTCAATGACTATACAACTAATGGTGAGTGGGCTCTAATTTCCACATCCCAACATGTCAGCGAAATAACTGAAGAAGGCCTAACATTTCGCATACTTACATTTCGAATAGTAGTAGAAAGACTATCCGGGCATTACATTATGAGTGTCATCTTTCCAGTTATTCTTACGGCCATATTGACTGTTGTAACGTTTCTACTTCCAATCGAATCTGGAGAAAAAGTCGGATATATTTTAACTGTTCTTCTTGCATTGGCAGTATTGCTAACTCTGTTTGCGGATTCTATGCCAACAACGTCAAAACATACGTCAATTTTTGGTATGTAATTTTAAAATTTTAAGCAATTGTAGGTGTTTTATAGAAAGGATGTTTTTCTCAGATCGTTTTAACGGTAAATGTATTGACACATTATGCACAGTTGCTTTTGAATAATATTAATACTTTGGCTTTAAACTTTAAATAAATTGAAATTTCAAAGAAGCACAACCACCAAATAAATAATATGATGTAAAATACAAAATTCACATCATAAGAAATGTTTCTACATTGAAAAAAAAAACACATCCGCAAAACGGTACATAAAATTTACATAAACATCAATTAGCGTGAAATTGTACAAAATTGTGATTTCGCCTAAAATAATCTTTTAACATAAATTTGAACTTTAAATCTCGAAAAGCCGAATATGTAGCAGATAGAAATGTTTGTCTTGAAATAAAAAAACTACTATATTTTCCGCCAACAAAACCTAAAGGATTAGAAGTACGTTATTAGTATACATGTATTTAATTATTCTGCAATGAATTATTTGGATAAAATAAACATTCTAAATTCCTAAAATTCCATAACTAAATTCTTTTCAGTTGTGTTCCTGTCTGTTACGTTAGGATTAGCTGCCATAGTCATAATTTTTTCCATTCTGATTATCAGACTTCACCACCAACCTGAGGATTACTCAGTCCCTCGCTGGATGCACAGAATGGTTCATTTGTGTAGAAAATGCAAATGCAAAGAAGTCGATGTAAGACCTTTGACTTCTGATTGCAACATGGAAGTTCATACAAGTCAGAGATCTGCCGAACATTCTTTGAACAATAACAAGTGTTTAGACAAAGTCAACAAAGTTCAGAAATATAGCATTCAAGAAATTGCACAATTTTGTGATAGCTTCTTTTTTATTGTTTTTGGTATTATATATATATTAGTTGTGATAGGTTTTACAATAACCTTAATTGTTGCTCAATAACAATATTTCAATACACAAATGTTCAATATTAACATTACAACATTAATTGAATTAAAAATATGTTTATTAACAAACACCAACCTTCACTGTGCTTTGACAACAGTATTGATAAACTTACAAGTGTGTTTTTAAAATTATTTTCGTGAACGGTAAAAAATATTCAAATAAATATTTAAAATATTTAAAAAGTTTTTTTGTACCCAGAAGCCAGAAGTTTCTTCGTGATTTGTTTTGATACCTTATTCATCTGTTATATAGCTAGTGTCAATGTGACAAGTGATGATGTTTAACCTTTTAAACAGTAACATAGTTATTTAAAATATTTTTTGTTGACCGTACGCTTCATTTAGATAGGCAGATTGGGTAAGGTAATAAGTCATCTACAATTAATTACTTGGGGTCTATAAACATTGATGTTACGGGTTCAAGTCTCACGTCTCAAGTACACCTCTCCGTTCTTATTGACAAGGATTGCCAGTTTTCCTACCTCAGGTCGGGGGTTTTCTCCGAGTACTCCGGCTTCATTCCTCAATAAAAACTGGAGGCCATAATATAACTAAATATTGCTGAATATAGCGTTTAACAGGAATAACAATATAAAATATTAGACACCTGAGACCGAGTCGTTAAGAAAGTAAATAGGTAATTAAGGGTCTATCCTTATTCGTGTGGGAGACCATGACGTGCTCGACGCCCAGTTGAATTCATAAAGACTAGTTTTCCTGCCCAAGAGGGGGTTTTACTGTGTTTTTCGCCTTGAAAGCCTTGATATGGATAAAAATGCTGAAAGTATCGTTAAATCCAAACAACATCAACCTAAATACGTTCGTTCTAATTGTCTTTGATGCGTCAATGTACACTTTTCATGTTTCTTTTTTTTAAATTTCCTGCCTTGTATGTATTGGTTTCCTTTCCTTTTCTGTATAACAGTATGAGCATTTGTGCATTTTTTAAATACTGTAAAATTTAGTTGTGATCGATTTTATAGAAGTTTTGCGTGTTATTATTTTATATTTCTACTTTTAGTTGTTGTTGATTGTTCATGCTAATTTTTTTATCCCTGATAAGCTATATAACCTAATAAACACGTTTAAAATTTATTTCATTATTTAATGCATTTTTGTTTATTATTTAATTGTTAGGGCAGATGCAAAAATAACAATTATAAATTCTGTGCTTTTCATAATCTTTGCCACCTCACGAACATTTTAGAAATTGTATAATAGTAAAACAATGTTCAATTTGGTAGTTTGAATGCATTATATTTATCTAATAATACGTAAAAGAAGAAAACCAAGTTGAGTGCGAAAAAGGACGCAACTGGATTCATTTCAGGCTTTGTGTCCGAGTTTATATTGCGACCATATTATAAGGGTTTGACCCACAGAGCTGAGTATCACATCGCAAATTGGAGGATATGCGAGGCCCTCTGTTTGGGAGCGTGTTGGATTATAGTACGGAAAGCCTGACTGCGGACAGAAAGGGGAAACGTGTATGAAATTGTCCCACGGTGGTAAATTCATGTAAATGTTTGGACGGTGAGCATATATAGGGTTTCTTTTTTACACTCGCCGTAATGCTTATGGTAACAAACGATAGTCAATATCGCGAAACATTTAAAAAAACGAAGCAGGGTTTAAATTGTTTGTTGTGTCAATAATATCATGGTAACTCTCATAAAGGTTAAGGTTCTACATATTTGTTGAAATCTACAATAGTTTGCTAATCATGAAAGAAGCGTGACACTGATCCACAGTCATGCCTTCAATATTTTAACATGGAAATCCTTATAACAATAGGGAATGCCTTTTCTGTCACCTTTAGACAAACTGAACAACGCGTGATTGACGTACTGGGAACCCTGATTACTGCATTTACACTTGACATTGACACAGTCCAATACACATATCCCCCACCCTATACGGCTTACCTAAGAAATAAATACAGGTCCAATATGAGATTTCAACCGCTCATATATAATTTTTATTGATAGGTAGATTTCAATTCGAATCCGGCTAAGGCCTTCTTAACCTGGAGAAAAGTAAACACAGTCCTTTCAATATTTTAAGAAATGTAGGGCAGTCAGTTTAGAGGATGGCGAAACATTTCACAAATACTATTTGTATACATCATAAAATGAAGCTGTTACATTTAAGAATTAATAATTAATTAATAATATGGTATATCATCCGTTCTGATATGTATTTCTAATGTTTTCTCAATTTATGTTAAGTGTAGCAAATTTAAGACATACACCTACATTTTACGCGCGGCTTAATACCAACACAAGTACCTTTAAATCAAGTATACAGGTACAATTTTAGCCATAGCTTAAAGTTCTTATGTAAATAATCATTTTGACAAGTTTTGACTTTGTTCTGATGTTAAACTATCCAATATAAAAAGAATTATGTTGTTTTGATTGGCCAATACACAACTGACAAGATTTCTAAAAATAATTTCCGTTCAGTCATGTAAAAATGCCGTAGAGGAGAATATCCTACTTTATCAATCCAAATTGTGATAATTTTAAAACTATGTTCTAAAAGTTTAAGATTGAACTAAGACAGTAAATGCATCAAAGTTCAGGTTATAAAATATTATTTTTAGCTCCTCTGTAGCTCTACTAATGAAATAAAATAAGCAGCTAATACATTGTTTGTGTTTATTGTTTCTATGTTAAATAGCAATTAAAGAAAGATCTAGATCATAGGAAACTAATATTAAATAAGAAGAACAGAAGGAAAATTCCAAATAGAATTACAAAGCAACTTTCAAATCATAAAAAAAAAAATTGTCAACCTAAGTACTCTTAGGAATATTGTAAAACGTGTTTGATGTCGAACTTCGTGAAATAAAAGACAATTAATATATGGCAGTTGCATGCATGCTTAACCACCTAATTATACGTCATCTAACAGCTTATCTAAAAGACGATAATTTATTGCATCCGGATTGATTCTGGTTTATTGATGTCAACGTTGTTTATCTTAATAAAATCTCGGTCAGTATAATTAAATCGTTGTCCATTAAGTTGAACAGGTAATTATTGTATTTACTTCATAATCATTTAAATCTTGTCCACCAAATAGTGCAGGTATTTAGTAGAAACAAATGGTTTTCTAATAATATCTTTTTATAAGGTATCGCACTCTTTACCTCATGAAAAATAAGACATTAGGTTTAATCTGTCATAATTATTACTTGTTGTAAACTCTTTTAGGACTTAGATACCCTTAGTCCCAAAAGAGTTTGAAACGAATAATAATTCATGTGTTCTTTATTTAGTTTCTTATCCTGTTTGACAGTTTTATTTTATATGTATTATGACATAGTTGTCAAATTTTATTTTATTTAAAAGAATCTTCCATTTGAACTTACACGATCTATAATTAATAACGTTTATTAGGTTTTATAATATTTGACTATAATGTTGAAATCTCAAATGTCCTCTGATTGAGTATTAATAAATGTTTGATTATAAACAATTACCAATTAACACACTGTCGATAAATTTGTGGACCAGTAAGTGTTTATATTTCAGTTTTTTTCAAACATATTTCGTGTTTCACAGTCAATGACAAACTTCAAAACGATCAATTCACTGTGTAAAATAAATCCTACCTGTTTGTATTTATATCTTGTTATTCAAATATTGTTGCATTTGTTTTGCTTCGTGTTGTTTAATTCTTTTTGGCGTTTTTGTTCTTTGTTTTTGACAAAGGACCAATCATCTTACGGAGACACTTTTTAATTTTATAAATGTCTTGAGAATATACATACATCTCTCCTATTAAATGTTTGCTGACGTATTTATAAATAACAGTCAAGTTAGAATTCACTACGATGGACCTATGGGAACTAACCGCCATTTTAGGAACAGTATGCAGTATTTACTTCAAATACACGCATTTCTCACTCGATCTTCAGCCATGTGATAAAGAACAGCTGCATTTTTCAGATTGACCCTAAAGTTTTTACATTAACAGTTAGCAAAAAGAGAATGATAACATTTGTACCTGTATTACTTGTGACGATTACGATCCGAATTCAACATCACGAAATACCTCTAAAAATTTTAGAGGCCATGACCTTAAGGGGTGGAGGGGCTTAGTTTTTGTATAATGTTAGAAAGATTGGTCGGGAATTTCATAAAGATTAATTTTCATATTTTTCTTCCGTATTTAATGACCGTTTTAACGCTTCTTCTGTTTAATATATTTTAACATCTCAATTCGTCCATTCTTGGTAGGTAAATTTTATTTTATACAAATTTGTAGGAAACACTTCCCAAAGCATTTATATTTACTGTAAATCTTTCCATATAAATTACAACAAATGTTATAAATTAACACAAACAATCAAAACATGATTTCTCGTAATTAAAAATGGCGTCCATTTAATTTTACTTTTTTTCTCAAATGATTTCTCAAATTTAAATTTCATATTCCATAACATTTGAACTGTTTTATCCAAGTAAAAAGTATTTTAATTGTAAAGTATATACAGTCAGCGAAAAATTTAATTAATAACAATGACACATTCACAATTAATATTGCAGTAGAGCTTCTTCCCTTGTTTTTGTCACTTTCAAAGACGAACACACGCTGATCCAGACAAAACTAAGATAAAGAAAACATGAAATCCTTTCCAGGAGAGAAACCATGTTCCCTGGAAAGGAAACATATTCATCTTTTAATGCCGATCTGTCGTATTTTCTATATTTTTTATATATGCAAAATTCGGTATGTCAATTTCGGGAAACAATCTAATAGTTGAAATACTGTTGACACAAGTTGTGTAAAGTATTTTTTATCAATAAAATGACCGAGTGTTTAGCATCTGTATACAGTTTTTACCCATACAGATATTCAACGATCTGAAACAACGAAAAAAATCGGAACTTTTATAGCACAAACATCAAAAAGTACAAGCGCTATCGGTAAAATATAACTAATATAAAATCAGCGAGCATTATAAATTTTGTATTTGAAGTAAGTTTTTTTATGAAATCTCATTTTAGAAAAATTGTATTTGTGAGCAAATGTGTGCACAGACGTAACAAATGCAATTTTCAACATTAAAAATGACAGAATTCGTTTACATTTCAATATAAAAAATGTGCCGTTCATATCATACATCAAAATGTAAACATAAAAAATATTTTAACAAATCGGAGATTAAATAAAAAAATTAATGAAAAATAAATAAATAAGTGAAGACACAATTCGTAAAACAGGCGATGACAAAATTATTTCGGGTTTAAAGGCAAACAATGAAAATTGTTATCTACGTTCTTACTATGTCTGTTTCAAAATTGTATTACATGTAGGTAGTTATAAGTAGCTGCATAGAATTAAAAATAATTACACAAACGTCTTTATTATTGGCTAAATTGTAAAAAAGAATCATGTGATCAATTTAAATAGTCATTTTATAGTCTAACTAGCTATTTAAAATGCAACATTAATATAATAAGAAACCTAAAGTAAATAAAACGCCTTACGAACTGAATCACCGTCGGAGAACACTATTAAAATATCAATATCAAATTGACAACTTGTAACATTAACTATTTAAATTAAGTGAATATACTATTTCAAAATCCTTAATCTAATTCAACTAAAGTGTATCAAGGGCTTTTTATTAAAATTTATCAAAAATGGAAGAGTTTTTAGCCTGTGGGAAGAAACATGTTCATTTAGATTTTAAATCAATGTAATTCCTAATATAAATTGTATGAATAGACGTATTGTCAATTATATATTAGTCTCAAAAACTAAACAAATCTTTTGAGTAAACCATGTTCACGCTACAGAGAGTGTAAGCATGTCAGGCTACCTTAACTTGATACAAAGACAAGTGTGATATAACAAAAATTATTGTTCATAGCACAATCAGTGTCGGATTATCTTAAATAAATTGATATACGTGTTTTAAATATTCCGATATGATCAAATAGTGAAATAATATAATCTTAAATGAATGAAATCTTGTGTTACAGATACGAATTTTCCGTTCAATACGGAAAGAAATATTGACTTGATAAGTTTATTACGGAAATAGGATTAGATCATAGATCCTAATATATTTTTTAAATTAATTTCAACGATGTTTCAATTGTCATACCACTTTTAAATTCATTGAAAATCACGAAGTTAAGGTAAATGTTTTTATCATTCAGACAGATATTAAGCAAAATTGACATTAAATGAACATAAACGTTATCAAATTTGAGGTAAATATCATTGAAAGAGATAATGAATGTGTTCAAACAAAATTCTGACTATATCAATTTGTTGGTAAACATTTATACATTTTAAAAAAAATCCGTCATTTTCAAAAGTAGTAAGTTTTTGCATGAATTGTTTTAATAGCCTAGTTTAACGTTCTATATTTTTAATTATTTTAATTACATGTTTCTGAAAATATAAATGATTAGAACTGGTTAGATTGATTCTAAAAGCCGCAAATGTCCTAATGTCAAATTATTCACAATAGATATCTGGACTTTTTTATATTACGTACGGTGTGTTTATTATAATTTTGATTGTTTAAGCCAATCACCTGATTTAAAGAATATTCTGTGTATTTTAATGTAAAAAATTAAAGCTGTGTTTCTATTTTGACGTTTTCCTATTGAAGTTCAGGTTTTTTCGGGTACTCCGCTTTCCTCTTCCAATAAAAACTGGACGCCACGACAGAGCTCAAAATTTTCCCAAAATGGCGTTGCAACAACATTTAAACAAACCAAAGTAAAAAGTTAATTGACGCTATGCTACTAAAAATAAAGCAAAATAGATGGGGCGTGTTGCTCGATAAAGCTCAAAATGTTTGTTTTGGTTGTCAATTTATTTCTATTCAATTTCCTTTAAGGACATATGATATAAGACATTAATCTTGTACGAAGCCAGGAATGTATATAATTGTTGTGTTCTATCTCTTGATGTTTAGGACCCATATGGTTGTATGGAGTATGGAAATAAATACTAATTGACAGATTGTATGATTCGCTTTGCAATTTGTATTAAAATAAAGTGAAACATATATCGTGCATATTGCAGTCGATTTATTGTCGTTTGTAATGCAAAAAAAAATAAGAAACAAAAACAACACCAACGAAATCTGATCAAATGTTTAGGTTCGTTTAAAGGTTTTTTTGATATTTGTTTTCAAGCGAAACTGAAACCAGAACTGTACAAATCACTGAAAATAATTAACGATTCTCTAACTTGATTTACTGAATATCCTAGTGATCTATTGTTCACGATTTTGTTCAGCTACATGTAAGAGGGATTTATATTGTGAATACATACAGCAATGTATAATAAAACAAATTATTTAAATTATTTAAAATATTATCTTAAATAATGTATTTAAAAACTCAATATAGAACAAAATGTTTTTTTGAAATGATCCTGTATTGCTATGTGTTATTAAAGTCGTAAAACTACTGTCTCAAGCTGTATTCCCTTCTTTCTTTTCAGGTTGTAATTCTTGGTTTGCAGTTGCACAATAACCAGTAAAATATAATTCGGAGATTAGTACGTTCAAGGAATCCATTTAAAGATAGGTTGAATTTATATCTGTATGTTTCGCATATCAATTTTCAACACACACATTTTTTTGAAAATATCCTTTACCATAATTTTTTTCAACTGAAAATCGACCGAATTATGGCATATACTGCAATAGTTATTTTCCTGATACCCGTATTTAACTTGCCAATATATGCGAAGAATGGAAAGACGTGTCATTATATGTTCAGGAAACTGTTACGCTTTAAAACCGGTTTGATTTAAGGTTTTATAGGCTTCTGTGTTTTTTTAATTTTTAATTTTATCTACTTTCTTTTCTGTCGTTTTGATTGTGAGGCAGTAACCTCTAGTTGATTAACTGTTTATATTTTTGCCGTAGTTAAGCAAACCTCTGTTTTAGACTTCCCCATAAACACAAATTTTGAATGTCCTAAATCTGAGTCCGTTATGCTGTTCAATAACCATGACATAATACATACATATTGCCGGTTTTAAGCGGTTAATCTAGCTATTAAATCAAACGATCCTTGAAGATGATTGTTTCAAACATCATTCTGCTACGTAGAAATAGTATTTGTGTCACACACAAGCTAAATTATGAAAGAAATATTCACAAAAACCACATTTAACGGACAGACTACTAAATGTAATCTGTCAAGGGCTATTAAACATTGACAAAGCCATACACCATTGACTTTGGAATTGACCTAGTCCATAAAGTTAAAACTGTTGTATATTTATTTAATTGCGTCCATTTTCGTAACAATATGAAGTGTACATACTTTTGTAAAAAAATTGTAATTTGTAACTGTTCACTGTTGTTAATTTATGTAAAAAATCAAACTAAGAAACTCAACTAATTCGTTCATGGTTTCTCACATGTAATGTCTTACATGCAAACGTACAGTTTCTATTTTGTTTTAAAATACGCTATCAATATATCAAAGGGTGACTATTAAAGACAGGGCAAGTGTTCGCTTCCTTTTATAATAACCCTTAAACAATTTAACTTAAACGAATTGGCGAAAAGTTTCTTTATGAATAGGAATTGTCTTTTAAAATAGGTATTCTTTAATATTTTTCTGAAGAATATAGTATCAATTGAACAGTATATCATATTAACAATGTCATCTTTTTGGATCAGTAATCTCTTTCACTAAATATGCATATTTCTTACCGAGAACCTAATTTTTGCATCCAAGTGTATCTTATATTTAAAACTAGTTGTGCTGTGAGTTTAAAATAAGAAATAATATTATACACAGAAGTAAAATCTTAAGTTTAAATATGAAAACAAACGTAAGATGTGACATTTTAGTCGTTTAATACATGCACTTTTTTTAAGCAGTCACGTATAATTTATGCTGATATATGAGTAAGACAGTATTCGAATAATTTCGACATTGGGAAAAAGCAAGGCTTTAAATAGTTGCCTGGGAACCCTCACCAGAAAAAATGACAAGGCAATTTCGACATTGGGAAAAAGCAAGGAAGCCTTTAAATAGTTGCCTGGGAACCCTCACCAGAACAAATGACAAGGCAGTAACACTCGTAAAAGTGATCACTTTTGTGCACTGGTCGTTTATTTCACTATAAAAGAATTAGATGAATGCAACTGGGGTAAATATGTATGTACATGTATTGCAAACAATATATCTATATTATTAATTATTGAGAGAAAGCGGGATTAATTCATTTCTCATGATGTATTGTTTTTTCTAAAATGCTATATTATCTAAGCTGCATTTTACAAAAGATTTTATATTATGAATAAGAAATCTTCGCATTTATCCAAATTAAAAAACACCTGTGGGTACATTATGTACTAAAAAGAATACAAGTTCATACAATGTGAAGAATAGGATCTTCTGATAATATCTAACTTTATATATCATCAAGAACCCATTGACCTTACAAAGCAGATAATATAAACTAATCAAATTGTATCTGTAATAATGTCATTTAAAGTTAGATCGAATGTTAAATTAAATGCCTTTAAACTCGGTGAATTGTTTGACAGATGAACAACCTGGTTTTTAAAAGTTTAGTAATCACTAGTACAAACACTCTTGCATCCTGCTTTTCTTGATTCAGAGGAATGATTGTTAATAAATACTTGTAAAAGTAATAAAGGATGATTTTCAGACGTTCTTGTTGCACACCAGTATTGTTATTTCAGTTTCTGTTCACTAGTAAGTTTTAAAGTAGTGTAATTGTGCAAATAAGTTTATATATTTTTCTCTATTCTATGGCCTTTTTTCTTTTTTTGTATTATAAAGTGGAAAAGTTTCAAATTATTTATTTTAAAATTGTCGGCTTTGACTTTAGTAAGTTTTACTGAATCTTAAGTTGATTTTATAGATTAGCGTCATCGATTAAAAATCAAAGTATCTACAGATTCTATTCCCAAACTATGACTAGTATATATATTTATTTGAGAAATGAAGACTTAATTGCCTTCCTGCACTTCAGAGTTTCTGTTTTAATATCTGAAAAATACATGGTTTAATATTTTTGACATATTTTGACACTTATTGTTAGCTTAAAATCGGAGACTTACGTTCGACAATTTAATACGGTAATAAAAAGATAGAGGCCATATAAGTTATTTTATTTAAACTTATAATTTATTTTAAGGTAAAAGATATTGAAAAGTGATTGTAATTGTTTCGGATGTATGGTCAGTTTTTAAACTGATATGGACTTAATTTATAAGTTTTTTGCAGTTTTTACATGCGTTTTGAATCTATTCGATAACAGGAAGTCTGTTATATTAACCAATATGTAACGACTTTTTTATGCAAAAAATAAACGTATAAAATAATGACAAACGGAATAAAATGCGTTCAAATTATACATTCACCTTTTTAGTATGTGTATTAAAGGATTAAAATGCATGCCTTCACTTTTAATGGACTGGTCACTAAACCTTTCACATATATTTCACATATATTTCAAAAAAGATTGTTTGTAAGGAGCCATAACTGAATTTCAAGCAGCATATTTATCTTTACATATATAATGTCCACCAAGTAGTAAATTAGTGCCCTAAATATTAAGAATAGTTTGTATAAATTGTGACAGTACAGGTTTTGTTTTCATACATGTCATTTTGATTGGCGGTGGTTTTTGTTTTTCGAATAGTTACCATGAAGGTATTGTTTTAAAAGAATCTCTGAATTCTCTGAATGAAAAAGTGTTTATATTTAATGTTATACTTAATATCTATTTAACTTGGATCTAGTTAATTAAACTAAACCGGGATACAAGTTGCTGCCTTGTTTTTTAAAAAAAAATATAAGGCATATGACGCTAAATAAGATACATGAAGTTTTATTTATTTATTTATTTATTTATTTATTTATTTATTTATTTATTTATTTATTTATTTATATTTTATTATTCAAATTAAAATTCCTAAACAATCATATAATATTGATTGTTTGTGCCGATTATTCTGTGCTTGAAGGCACAGTTCCACAGTTTATGACTGTACAACGTAAGGTCATTTGGGTGAACACAACTGCTTCTTAAAAATTGTGAAAAAAATTAGTTATATCTAAGTATAAGGTTATTGCCAGTTTTAAAAATTTGCAAAAGTACACTAAAGAACTTCTATTTTCAGATCTTGAACAACACATTTCATGTTATACTATAGATGAAGCGAACCAACTCCATACAGATCTATTCACAAATTATGTTCAAAATGTACTTCCAGATAACCCTGTTATCGTACAAGTAGAGTATAATTTATTGACTCTCAATTCTGTGGTAAGTTCAATTGAAATATAATATAATGAACCCATTTAAACGTAAACGTTCCGAAGATGAACGGACTGAAAAGATATACGAATGAACTTAAAACGAACGAGTATCGTTATCATCTAGACGAACCAATAATTAGTTAACCCATCAGAGACATACCACACACCCACACATTTGCATGAAGAAACAGAGGCTATTTTGTTTCAATAATAAAATAAGTAATATTATATTGTTAATTAAAATAATAAAAAAGTAAAATATTTTTAGCATTCAACAATAACTATAATTGAAAAGAAAACGATCAAAATCAAATAAACTCATTAATACATACTTACATGTAAATTTAATGAATAATTTTCAAGAATATGTCATTCGACTCTCGAATAAAAGTACAATTACCATGTACATAAAATACTTAATTCACAAATCGTTATATTAAATATTTCGAAAACCCTAGTAAAAGTTTTCATAAAAACAGATAAAAGCATTTCGTATTATTTCTGATAAATATTTAAATAAAATAAACTTTTTGAAACAATTGCATCGTTAATTAAATGTCTAAAATCAGATAAAACTAAATTATATTTTTATACAACGAGCCTGAAATACTGCGCCACAACGTTTATGCATTCTAATGAAAAGTCTCATAAAAAAGATTTGAGGAAATATTTTTTCTTCCATCTTTGGGGTACAGTTGGGGGATTAAAGACGAGCGATTCTATTTGATTGAAGGTTTCGGCATAACGTCTCAATTTGGGGCGATACCTGTCAAAGCGATAACATGCAAGTGAGTATTTTGGTTATACTTATTCCTACCAAAACCATCACAGAATCACCTGCAAATTGGTAGTAGTTCAGTAGCAAACCGGGCCGTACAACGTTCACATGTCATTCGCCAACACGTCTGTGGTCATGATCGATGTGTACAAAACGTTGACTCATCCGTAAAAAGAACAGGAGTCCAATCTGCATCTGCACACGATTCCGTGCCCCCTGTAGTTGGACGGTCCAATGTCTCACGGACAACGTCTGGTCGGAAAGCTCGATAATGAGATGACTGAAGTTACCGTCTGCGATGACACATGCAATCCCGTTGCTGTACGAAAGTCGTAATTTAGCACTCCTCTGGAACCTTTTAGGCTTTGCCATATTAGATAGATAACGGTTCTGATTTGCCGTGGTTGACCTCAGGCGATCGATTTTGGTCTATCTGCGACATATTACCAGTCTGTAGGAATCAATTACACTTTGAGAGACATTACAGTGTACGGCAACAGTTCTTTCAACTTTACCAGACTGGAATATACATACCGCTACTGCAGCTATAGTAGTTAAATGACCCCTCATTGTTTGAAATGTCGTTAGGAAGTCAGGATGAATTTAAACCTGTACAAATGTCGTTCATAAATAGTATTGCAATCTATTTGTGTACACTGAGCCACTTTTGTATTAGACCCATATCAGTTTTTATTTATCTTATCATTTACCAATGGCATGCGCGAGCATTCTGGTAACACATTATGAAGAAAGTACAAATAGAAACAAATAGTCAAAAATACATTCGCATTATTTTTAAGATATGATTCTTACCTGTTTTCCACTAAATTTTCAGTATCTACATTAATAAATGGAAAGTGTATAATAACATAATAATATGGATAAACGTTGAAATAAATATTTTGCCTTTACAATATTTAATTCTGTGGGATGGTAAAATGAAAACAACCAACATATCAATGCAAAAATAATCCTAATAATCTTTGCATCGTATGTCTAATGAATAACTTATTATCATTTTTAGGATATTAAATCTCAGACTATCTCAACATCCGGTTGGTTTACTGTGGTAAGTAACACTTTTCACAATTGATTGCATGTACTATTTTTGATAATAAATTTGAACAAACAATAAGATATTGTTGTTTGTTTGAATGGTGTTTAACGCCATTTTCAGCAATTTTTGAGCTATATGATGGCGTCCAGTTTTTATTAGGGGAGGAAGCCGGAGTATCCGGAGAAAACCCCCGACCTGCGGTAGGAAAACTGGCAATCCTTGTCAATTAAGATTGGAGTCGAGTGCACCCTGCCTTCAGTGAGAATCGAACCCGCAATCTCAGTGTTGACATACCCAGTGATCAAAAGTAGACGAACTACCTTAACCAATCGGCCACCGAGGCCCCCAAAATAAGAGCATGGACTTATAGTCTAAACTAAAACAAATGAGGTTAAACAAATATGTTAACAATTATATCTAATGTATCGGTTTTGCATACTACAGCGATATCCATCTCCAAAGATAAATAAGAAACATACTTACTATTTTTTATTTTTTTCTAAGCGTAAAACTTTAGACAAAGGTTTGATTATGTAAATCTCGTTTTTGTTTCCTAGTGATAATTTGTTATGTTTGCTGTATTAAGGTTTGGACAGATAGTCGTTTAGCATGGAATGAATCCTCCGATATAGACCACATATATGTATCAGAAAGCGATGTTTGGAATCCAACATTGATTGTTGAAAATTCGTACGTGAGATGTTTTAGTTCCTTTGATATTTGTTGTAAATATACAAATTATATAAATCCTTTATTCATAAACGTTACTTACATTTAAATAAATTTAAGTTGGGGTATATGTTACCATATGTTATTCAAACTTTGAACTGTGTTATATGTTGGTTTTAAATTAAAAAAGTGGGGAAAGAAGAATCGTTTCTCTGAACATGTTGTAATGTAAACATAACAGAACACGATGCAAAATGTCAAAACATGTTTCTATTACCTGATTATGATAGATAACGAATATATATCTTTCAATACTAATATTAAATAAGTGAAGATTCTTTAACTCAAATGATTGTTTCTTTATTTATGCTAGAGGATTTGAACTACATGTATTTAGTGTCCGAGCGATTTAAGTTGTTAGTCTATATGTATTCATCTTTTTTGTCCAATAAAACTGCTCGTCATGATTTCGATTTACATACTATAAAAACTTAAAACGACAAGCAAACACACTTGTATTTTTTAGAACTCTCTAAATAATATTTGTTTTTTTATCAAATGAATTAAAATTGAGCTTAAACTCACGCATTAGAGGTGGTATAATTTTAACCCGTCAGTTATTCAATCGCACGTCAAAAAAGCAATGATTGTCATCATTAATATATAAAAAGCAAGAGAAACCAACTCCTTTATTGCTACAAAGGCAATAGCTTGTATATTAATCATTTTTGTTTGTTTTTTTGTTTTTGTATTTAACGTATTTAAAACTGTTACAACTATTTCAACTCTTGCTATTTTGAACCCGACCCGCGAAAACCCTGTAATAGTATACTAGCATTCGCTTTTTTAGACATCAAAACATGATATGCGCTTAACTAGTCAAGCTATTAATCAGTAAGTAAACTTACAAAAGAAAAAAGCACAAACGTAGTTATGTTCTCATTACTTTAAATTAAAATTACAAACCAACATTTCACAATAATTGCTGGCAGTGTCTTATTAAAACAAAAAAAATCATGATAAGTTGATTTCTACAGAATCATTGTATCTAGTTAGTTTGTAGTGTGACAGATTTGACGAGTCTGAGCGATGCTAACACTCAAGTCAGAATTCGTTTCGATGGACAAGTGCGATGGGAACCGTCCGCTATTTTAACAACGTCATGTGACATGGATGTAACATATTTCCCATTCGATATCCAAACGTGCAACATACATCTTGCCAGCTGGGGTTTTCATACTGACGCTGTATTTCTGACATTCAACAAAACAAACGTAGACATCCATGACTATACGGATAATGGTGAATGGGATCTGATTTCTACATCACAATATGTCAGCGAAATAACTGAAGAGGGCCTAACATTTCGTGGACTAAAATTTCGATTAGTACTGGAAAGACTGTACGGGCATTACATCATGAGTGTCATCTTTCCCGTTATTCTTACTGCCATCTTGACTGTTGTAACGTTCCTTCTTCCTATTGAATCTGGAGAAAAGGTTGGATATATTTTAACCGTTCTACTCGCATTGGCAGTATTGCTAACTCTGTTTGCAGATACTATGCCAACAACGTCAAAACATACGTCAGTGTTTGGTAGGTAATATTTAAAATATGAAAGTTTTAATTGATTCAAACATGGATTTGATTCAGTCAGCAAATGCTAATGCGATCGTAGACATTGCTTTGTTTACTTTAAATTTTTGTGAGCTACATGTAGCTACTATGGCTTGAAATCATAGATACATTTATTTTTATATTGGAAAAATTGTAAGACCAAGGGACACATATTAACTACAATAATTAAGAATAATAACTGAATATTTTTTTAAAGATATAAAAACAAAAGAAATTAAAACAAAACACAATACATGAAATCATGTTTACAATTTTGTAATTAACAGAACAGTAAACCATTACAACTCGTGGATCTTAAGGAAATTGCATGAAGTGTAATGCCTAGATTTATCGTTTTACCGTCATGTAAGAAATACATTATTGAAATTGACAAAAGACTTTACTAAAATTATTCAATAGTAGGAAAAAAGCATTACAGAAAAATACAAACGATTTTTAGAGCATATAAATTGGATATATCTTAAGTATAGAATGTCGCTAATGTGGGGTTTGGATGTGAAGGTTCCACGATATTTGTAGAACATTGGTGTACTTTGTAATTCATTTTAGTAAGCAATGAATTAATAGGAAATTTTACAAGGATTGTAACTTAATTATTTTCAGTTGTGTTCCTGTCCGTTACGCTAGGCTTAGCCGCCATTGTTATCATTTTTTCCATTTTAATCATCAGACTTTACCATCAATCTGAAGATTACACAGTCCCTCGCTGGATTCACAGAATTGTTCAAATGTGTAAAAAATGCAAATGCAGAAATGGATATGTTAGGCCTACTAATACTATCGTGGTTGGTGGCATAGATCAGAAATCCGACATAACTGCTTTGAACAATAACGAGTGCTTAGATAAACCTGAGAATGTTCAGAAGTATAGCAACCAAGATCTTGCATTATTTTTTGATAATCTATTTTTTGTTGTTTTTGGTATAATATTTATATTAGTTGTGCTAGTTTTTACAATAACCTTAAGTGCAGGACAATAAATGTAATTCATTATCATTTAGTTATTCCACAAAAGTATAGTTATAGTACATATTTTAACACTTACACTTGAATTACAGCTTCAGTTGCTATACAAATTTGCTTCTTAAAAACACAGACCTACACTTGAACTAATCATTTAGTTTTCTGGATTATTGCTTTCATTAAAATGTATTCAGTATTTTTTATATTTAAAACCCATACAGCTTTTTCCTGAAATTTGCTTTTTGTTTGTTAAAATACATCAGGCATTGTATCTGGTAGAGTCAACGCCATTATTATTTAATGATAGTATATTTTGTTGTAGTTAATGTTTTTCAAACTCACATAATTATAAGTTAAAATCTTATGTATTTCAAGACATTTCATTAAGATAAATTAAATTTAATCAATAGAAGGGAAGGAATTCAATTATACCACAGGGGCATCGGTTCCCAAAACAACATACTATTAATAACGTGTCTCTTAACACTGATTTTCCGTATTTGAGTCTGGCAAGGCATACTCGACTTTTCTCTGTTTTCGTAGTTTTGCATGGGACATTTTATTTGCTCCCCCAATTAAACATGGACACCATGATAAATTTGAAAAACTACTAACGTGGCATTAAAAGCCAAAACAACAAATACTTTAAATATGAATTATCTAATTGTGGCTGTTGCGTGAATGTGTAAGTTCTAAGCTTATGTTTCTGTTCGTTCAATTTCTTGATTTTTAGTATCTGATTCGAGTTACTTTACTGTATAATTTAGTTGTGTTTTGTTTTCAGATATGCTCTGCTTGTCAGTATTTTATTTGTTTTTTTTATTATAGTAAAATTTCATTTTACTATTAGCCAGAAATAATTTTCCATCTTGTTCTTCTTCGACACAAATCCTACTCCTAATAGAAAAATGAACGAATAAATAAATCATAAAATTTAATATTCAAATATGATTGATAATTAGGACGACTACAACGTAGGCAACCAATTTCTTTAATTTATCACTACTTCTCCGTCTCATGGTTTTGTGTATAAGTTAAAAAATCAGATTGGTCTGACATCAGACCGGTTACATACTTTTACAGCTAAATTGTGTCCGCACCGTTATCTTCAAGAAAAAAAACAATTAGTGTCTATCTATCAAAAGGATATATAGTCAGCCAACTCTAATATTAATATAATGATTAACCTTAACTGGCACACCGTTTGTTTCTGTGGTTAGTTGTCTTTACTATTTCATCATCAATGAATATTTAATCATGATTTTAACGAATAAAAACGCTTAAATTTATATATTTCTCTGAGTGATGTTTTTGATAATTTTACAGTGATAATAATAATACGATGCCCTGCTCATCTTCCTCTGAATTTACCCTTTTAACTTTGCAGTATTGTGAAAAAGAACAAAATGGCCATACCGAGGTATTCAGTAAACAATAAGTCAAACAAGACTATCGTGAAACAACAGATTGGACAACATAAAATATACACATAACATGAAAACCGAAAACTAAGTGATACGACACGAACCTCAGTTAAATCGGGATGAGTACAGATGCTTTTTCTCCCCAGTGGCACAAGTCGTATAACTACGGCTACAATGGGTTCTTTGATGTAGTTCCTAATTATTATGATTGATTGATTGGATGTTTGGTTTACGTCCAGCGAGCAGTATTTTAGCTATATTCAGGACAGGAACAAGTTAACAAACAATACATCAGTTGAAAAAGGGTTGGATGGCACACAGGGAACACAATTTTTTCTGCTACTGGAAAAGTACGGAGTGTTGGGTAGGGTCGGAGAATTTAGCCTTTTGTAGAGGTTACAATGAGCCTACTATTTTTCGAAAACTACAAAAGTGATTGTATCGTGCAAGGAGCTTGGCACTCTCTAAACACGTTACCTACAATGATCCGCGGCCAGGCTTTCCGTATTATGACCTGACAACCCCCCCCCCAAAGAGAGGGTCTCCCTTATCTGCCACCCAAGGACGCGCTGGGCTGCTCTGTTGGTCAAGCACTGGGAACCGTTCCAGCCTAATTATTATGCAATAAATTACCGTATAGGTGGTTTTTTTCGCGTGGGGAAAATTTAGCGTTTTTGTTAAAAAACTGTGCGAGTTTTTTTTGGCGTAATGTAATTTTCGCGGTCCGTAATCATAATGAATAACTCTATCATTGGTCTAAATATTTCGCGAGTTTTTATTTTCGCGTCCCAACTTTTATCGCGAATATAGCGAAAATTATATCACCGCGAAAAAAACCACTTATACGGTATTACGCTATGTACTAACTGATTTAAAGACAACAAACTTGCGTTAAAAAAGAGACGTATTGTATCATTAAAGACCGGAAACTGGCTGTAAATTTAAATAAAATATTGACAACAAGCCAAAAGGAAACATATTAAATTTGTTTACGCTGTGGCTGAGTTTAGATGTTTTAAGCCTGATCACCTGAACCGTTTTTTATACTTCTGTGAAATGTTTTGCAAGCAGTATTTTATAGTTTATTTTAGCTTAAAAACCATAACAATGATAACTTGAAGTACAAATAAATTAATTCATGTAAAGCACAAACTAATGAGAAAAATTGATACAAAATTCAATCGTACACACAATCGTACACACAAAACTGATTTTTAACTACAGCCACAGTAGTGGGCCTAAACCAGTCGTAGTTTATAACATCTAGAAGTGCTGCGCCTAACACATAAAGACAGATGCGTAAACTATAGACTACGTCAGTCCGATAAAAAACGGCGTTTGACTGGCCTAGTGTTACATTTGGTTAATCATGCCAGCTACATAAACAATGTTTTTGTTTGACCTGAAGTGTAATTACAACGATTTTGCATACAATAAGAACCTGTAAGCAATTTTACGGATCCATGCGTCTATTTTAGTTTCGAATTTCAATTTATTATGGTCTTTTTATCTATGCAGATCATTTGATATAACTCAATTGCATCCGTGTTTTAACTTCCACTAACAGTGTTACATATACGTATTGTGGTGTTGAATAGTTTATTTCTGTCGTTTAGACAATGTAAACATGATAGTTCTTAATAAAGCAAATAAAATGACCCATTCAGAACAGATTTTGTATTGTTACATAGGCTGGCGGTAAGATCCGGATGGGTCCTGTGTAAATCATTGTCCACTCTACTGATATGTCGGTCAGCGCAATATAAATCAGATCCTGAATTTAACACGTCGTTCCGACAACTTAAAATGAGAATCTGCATTGGTCTCATTGTACTGATATATCGATCAATTTATTAATCAGGCCATGCTTTGGTATTTTTCGATTAAATTGTACTGGCTTTGCAAAAAATATATTTATGTGATATGTGTATTATTTAGTTTGCATTTGTTTTATTTGGCTCGTCCAGTAGATATATAAAGCAAAATTTGGAACAGTTTTGCCTATTTGTGAGTAGATGCAAGGTTTTAAACTTTAGGCCACACCAAATAAATTTCTTGTTCTACGGACCCGACCGCACATATTTTATCGAAATCGAAAAAATAATATTAAAATAAAATTTCCGCTCCCCGCTCCGGGAAAGTCATCCGGATATTTTTTTATTTTACTTTTGAAATCGTTATCTTGTGAACGCTTAATGTAACTGTCGTTTTATTGCATAACAAACAAACAAAAATATTGGTGTATTTTGAAAAAGGAAAAGAAACAATAATACCGTTTTAGTAGTGTGGATATTTGTCATAAAGGAAGGCATGGTTGTCCAAACACGGCGATTTATTTCAGTGGTGGTGCGTTGGCACAGCTTTTTCAAAGATGTCAAAATCAAACATTTCGACCTTAGGTTAGCGCCGACATAAGCGTAAAACGAGGTTACAGGAACATTCAAATATAAAAAATGTGAAATAAAAGTTCGTGAGTAATATTTGTATTTATAGAAGATAGAATGTTGGAGCAGGATTGCCAGATGGATGACCAAAAAACTTAATTCGACTGACACTTCGAAACTTTTGGTTGCAACATCATGGTGAACATTTAGCCTCAGTAATAAAGCACATTCGATTTTTGTTTATCTCCACCAAGATAAAACAAAATGACCACAGAAACTACAATGCTTATTAAATTTGTTCACATTGTCGCAAGGGTTGTGATATATCCAAAAAAAAAAAGAAAATAAAATTACTGGTAATGGTTGTTCAGTGTTATTTGTGGAAAAGTTAAAGTAATTTTTATTAAGAGTCAGCATATAACTGTTTGAACTGGTTGTTGTCTTATTGTCATTTTTCATATATATCTCTGTTTTCTAATAGCTTGCATGGGACTTGAATTTTTTCTCTCAAAAATTGGACATTGGACACCATGTATCTATAATTTTGGATTGTCTTTGGTTGTTCAATCAAAAGGGAAAGTCTCACTAAATGGGAATATTACAGCAAACACAATGAATGGGATATGACTTATTTTATGACATTTTAAAATTCATTCCTCTAGAAAGTTTCATCAATAAATTATGTACAGTGTAGTCAGTTGTGCATTTTAAATAAGGTTTAAAAAAATATATTTTTGCAAATGAAGATGTGACATGTATGCATTCTTTTGCTTCCATCTGTCTCTAATGCTTTGAAAGTCATATATGTAGTATGTTGTATATGACCTACAATACTGAATTGTTTAAAAGGTGCAATTGATTGTACATAAATTGAATGATGAAACTATAATTACAAAATATAATTCATTTATTCATTTAAATGATTTGGTAAACTTTAGGTAAGCATAGTATGACCAATTCTGAAAGAAAATCACAATGAAACTGAATTTTGCAAATATATACATTGATGAAAGTACATTTTATTATTTAAAAAAAATTAAAAAAGGTTATCGCTCGCCTCAAATTTTTCTGTTCGCCTATGATTTTTTGAAAATCCAAATAATAATATTAAAATTATTATTTCGCTCGCTCGCCCCGTTTTAAAATGACAAAAATCTGAAGAACAAGAAATTAAATTGGTGTGGCCTTAGATAAGTTTTTTTACCCATATGTTCGACTTTCTGATATATTTCTTTCTATTTTCTGTTAAGTCAAGACGATAAGTTGGGTATTGATATAGCAACAAAACTATCTGTCCCCAGTGCCAAAACCCGTATTCAGACCATGGCATTTCCTTATTTGTTTTAACTAGCAATACACTGTTATTACCAAAACAGAAAAAGTTCACATTTGCGTGAGATAACATTCGTATCATTTACTTTTGTGATATACCAATTTGATTTGAACTCTAAATTTGTTATTGTTTTAAGTTTAATTATTTAGAATACATAAGTAACGCTAAAGAAAGATACAGTATTTACACATTCCATAAATGAGAGTCCTTTTCATTGTAGCCTAATGTTAACTATGACGTGTATGAAATAGAAAATTCCTCGTAATTTAATGTAATTATTAAAAAATCGTTGTAATTTTTTATACTTTTAAGAATTGAAAAGGTCTTCTGATCATATCTATTAAAATAACGGATCGACCCCTAAGTTAATCAAATTGAAAATCTGACATGAATTTAAATCTACGTATCTTAATGTAAGATTATCTTCTTTAAAATTATATTAAGTTGCATGTACTCTAACAGGACCTGTTTTACACTTCATTTTATCTGTATTAGGACAACGCTGTTTTTTTATATTTGCAAATGATAATTAAGATGACCGATTGTTAATACAAACAATGAAATATTAAGTTGTATAATATTTGAATTACTTTGTACTCTGTTTCTGATTAAAAATCAAATTAGGATAATAGCCGATGACCAAAAACTATAATAGTCTACAATAGGTGATATAATGTACGGATCTCTTTTTAAAATAATAGGCTTGTTAATTTTATTTTGTTTATTCGATGTTTTTTGACAGAGTTTCCTGTCTTTTGTGAATACATTCTTTAAGATTAAAATCAAACAATTTGTAACTGTTGATATTTTTATAAATGCATGAATACAACGTAATCATTATATTTTTGAAACTGATTCGATTTACCAAAAGGACAGATGAGAAAACATTGTCTTGACCAAGAATACTTGTTTTGTGGCGGGGTATAAAAGTAAATACAAAACTATCGCACAATCTGCACTCCAAGCTAAGTTAATAACGCCGTTGACGAAAAAAATTAATCAAATATCAAAGATATCATTTTATCATTTATATCAATACATTTCATATAATCCTTCAATTAGCAATTGTTCACACAAGTATTCTTGACGTAACCAAGAGTATTGTCAGAATATTTTCAAAAACAAGTTTCTTTTTTAATCATTGATTATATAATTCAGCTTTTATATTTTGGGGCTCTGCTCAGAAAGTCTCTAAAGTAAATACGTAACCTACATATATATTGTATAAATACATAACACAACTATTGCTTGTATCGACTAAATGAAGCAAACCCCATTTAGGCAATTTCTCGTTGCCTATTATTCATTGTGAAGCTAATAAATGTCATCGTATTGTGTGTTTTTAGTATTTTGATTTGGTTCCTTAACAAGCAATATTTCAGCTATATTCAAAACAAAAAATAACGGCATGGGTGAAAAAGGATAGAGCAAAACAAATTGACTGATTTAAGAAAAATATGAAACATTTGTTAAGGATGGAGAATTGAACATTCTTGACAGTAACACTGCGCAAACTTTCTTACGAAATCTACAAATTGATCTTTAAAGCGCAACATTCAAGGTAACAGCAGTACACTAACACAAAAACAAATTATTAAGTAGGTTTAATAAAGAAATAAAGACCAATTGCTAATTGAAGGATTATATGAACTAAACAGGTAAATTTAAATTATTGATTGTTTTAAAACAGCCTGAAGCAAATTGTTATCTAAATGAATTGTACGGGAGACCCTAATCTGCGGAAGGGTGGAAAAACCGGAAGGGTTTTTTGGTATATTTTTGCCTATAACTTTCGAACGGATACACATATCGATGTAATTTAAACGGATTCCGAAAGATATTAATAATTTCTACATAATAAGTATAATATAATTTAAATTATCTTGATTTAAATTATTTAAAACTTGACCGGAAGGGTTTTTTCTCTACTGAAATTGATTACGATTTTTCAACTTTAGACTCAATTTGTAAAAACATGCAAAACTCCGGTCAAAATTGTTTAATATATTCCTCTAGTAAATTTTATAGCAAATCTATTGATATATAACTCACTTTTATTCATGAAAGGAAAAGTTGTCAAAAGTTGACCGGAAGGGTGGTCCGTTGGAGTATTGCGTACAGTGAAATTTCAACTTTGGACTCAATTTGTAAAAACATGCAATACTCCGGTCAAAATTGGTTAATATATTCCTCTAGTAAATTTTATAAAATATCCATTGATATATAAGTCAGTTGTATTTATAAAAGAGAAAGTTTCAAAAGTTGACCGGAAGGGTGGTCCGTTGGAGTATGGCGTACAGTGAAATTTCAACTTTGGACTTAATTTGTAAAAACATGCAATACTCCGGTCAACATTGGTTAATATATTCCTCTAGTAAATTTTATAGCAAATCCATTGATATATAAGTCAGTTGTATTTATAAAAGAGAAAGTTTCAAAAGTTGACCGGAAGGGTGGTCCGTTGGAGTATTGCGTAGAGTGAAATTTAAAATTTGGACTTAATTTGTAGAAACATGCAATAATCCGGTCAAAATTGCGTAATATATTCCTCTTGTAAATGTTATAACAAATCCATCGATATACAAGAAAAGATATGGGTTAAACCCATATCCAGAGATGTTCGATTTATATGTTATAGGTGTATCCCATTTGGTTTAATAGTTTTTTTTAAATTTGTTTTATTTTTAAATTTCATCATATGCTGTAAAGAGATGCAAATATAGACGATTGTGAAAGGCAAGAAATAATCATCTTGATTATAATATCTCAACTTTGAGAAGAGTACTGTAATAAAAAAAGCAAGTTTTGGAAGGACAAATATATGTTTACCAATAAAAATACATTGACCATAGTCAAGTGGTTCTGTGGGGGAAAATGTGAATGTAAGATCGGCAGTTATCGCGTCCTCGGAAAATCAAAGAAAACATACCGACAAGTTACAATTTTTATTGATTTAATTTTTAAAATTGTTTCAAAAGATTTGCAATTAAATGTATTTCAAACGTCAAACTAGCATTCATGTGCATAAACATTGCTAAGAACTTTATAAAATTTCCAGAATTTAAAATATAAAAAAAACAATAAGAAGAAGAGTCTTATTTTGCAAAACAATTGATGAGATTATTAACTTCTACAATTATTTTCAACAATATAAACTGTTGATGACCTTTATTCGAACGTAACTGAATTTTTTTCTGTTGTATTATATATATATACCTTGCTTCGTTTAAATATCTTAACATCAAAATTTTTAAATCTTGAATTAAATAAAAAATCTACATCTTTTGTGCTTTTTTATTATTGAGAAATTTCTTTTCCCTACTAATTTCTACCACATTTTTCACTGATTCAGACATCAATTTTTTTAAAATAACATGACTGTTTGAAAATCTAATTTTGTATATATAGTTTCTTCTCACACAGCCAATAATACAATTGGCACAGAGAAAGTAACAAATAAACAAACAAAACAACAGGCTATATACAATATATATCAAAATCATAATCTAAATTAGCCATTTTAGCGGCTTATTAAGCGAGTCTGATTGGTCTTTCATTTTTTACCTTTCATCAAAGTTCAGTGTCGGGTAATAAATAATCAATTAGCAAATAAACAAGGCACATCTAATATACAATAACATCACAGAAATGTCTCTGCCCCCTCCCTAAAACCACCACTACCACACACGAATCGTTCACGAGAGTGTGGGATTTCGAAACCGTCAATAAACAAAACCCAGGGAAATTAAATTTATTGTTCAAGATGACTAATTTTCTGCGTAAAAGTTCCATTTTCTACCTTATAAATTATGAAATAATCCAGAAATAAGTTTTCTGGATGAGTGGTCACAAGCGCGTTAAACAAAATCTAAAAATGCACTTTTATTGTCAAATTATCTAAGTAACTAATAAAAGAAACCGAAAAATTTACACTTTATCATGTTAAAATAAGAATGCATAAAAAATAATCCAAGAAATACAATTGAAGCGATGAAATACATTACGTAATATAACATAACAAAATTTTTAAATGCCTTTTTCTTATCAAATTAAATAACTAATTAATAAAAGAAACTCAAGTATATACATTTTATTATTTCAAGAATAGAATGCATTAATAAAAATCCTAGGCTTACCCTATAGATAGTAAAATAATCCAAAAATAAAAATTGAAGCGGATCTATTCATTCTACCGAGATACTGGTCAAGCGCGCATTAATATGCAATCATGTACATCTTTACTTCTTCTTATTAGATCAGGACAACAAAAAACGTATTTTAAAGCTTGAAGGATTTAACAAATACGAAAAACTGTAATTGAAATATTTTCTTTAATATTAAATTTGTCTTTTTATCACTTACAACATGAACTATATTGTAGAGTATGGTTTTTACCTTTTTGCTCAATTTACCCGAAAGCAATTATATATCATTAAGAGATAATAAGAAGAGATCGAACATATGATAACTTAATTTTATTCATGAAAGGGAAAGTTGTCAAAAGTTGACCGGAACGGTGGTCCGTTGGAGTATTGCGTAGACGATTGTTATGTTTCTCCCGTTGTTTTATTTGAGCAATCTCTTTTAATACCTTTTTTAAATCATGAGAGAAAAGATGCTAAATTGCACGAGAGTTTGTTTAATTTTCTTAAATTAAAAATACTTATGCTTGACAAAAAGAAAATTCCTTTCGTTCTTGTTTCCCAAATTGTCCAATTATGTTTTGTTGGAATCATTTAAAAGAAGACTTCAAATTTTGGCTGAAAAAGGGCGAGTGGTGTCCGACAACATAAAAGTGTTCATTGACCATTTAGATAAAATGCTTCACTCCGAGAGCGAAAATGAGTTTTATTATTTAAAGATTAAATATAATACTTCCAAGTGCCCCCCTCCCCCCTCCGAAGTTTTAGAACATTATGAAAAACAAATATCCCAGGCTATAATTAATCAGTCAGGTAGATGGCTTATTGAAAAATATCCGGGCATGTATGATCCTTATTCGGGAATAACTAATAATCTTTCAGAGAAGTATGAATGCTGTTTTAAAAAGAGAAAACGATTGGAAAGAACTTCCTGTAGATCTTTTAGCCTTAGGACTTTATTACATACAAAACCTTTAAAATTTTGAAATATTAAGAGGCCGGTCTGGAGTTGGTAACTATCACTTGAAAAACAGGTCTTGTATCAAACTATCTGATTGTATTTTCCCTAAAAGAATAGTTTCGGACGAAATCATTGAATATATCAAAAGTCAGAAGCCTGTGCCATCAAAAGGAGAACTATTAATTAATTATGACGAAATTTACGAAATAACAGTACGCCAACAGGTAATTAACAAACTGCCTGATGACACGGTATTTGACGAGGCTAATCAACACTCTAATCAACCTGTAATTCAATTTCCTGCCTTTGATGTGAATTGAAGTAGTTCGTTTTATTATTGACAATAATTAAATAACTTTAGTTCCTCAACAAGGAGCATTTATTGTCCACGGTAGAAAGGGAAAATATTGTGTTACACTATTTCTGAAAGTAACATGTCGGTGCGAATCCACTACTACATATGTTACCACATTATGGCGGCAAAGATGAGCAGAGGATTAGAACCAGTAGAAAAAAACAGAGTTATTTATTTTTTAAGGGCATTGTGCCACCATACATTGTCTAAAAAGTGTAAAAAGAAAATTGATAATAAATCCGGTAGGAAACATCCAAGATTCAATGATAACGAAATTGAATTCAAACCAGCTCCAGATTCGGCCTTTTCGTTAAACACTCCTCTCAAAAGTGAGATTAAAATCAAAACACCCTCAACAGTAGAATGAACGAAATCTTTAAAAACGCCTCAAAAATCAAAACTCGTTCTCCCCCGTAAATCGAACAGACAAATAAATTTAAGTTTAATAAAAGAAGAAACAGCATGTAATAATGTAGAGCTCTAATATATGTTTCAAGAAACAAAGATGCCGTTGAACAAAATAAAAACATGCCCGTAAAAAACGCAAAAAAGAAGATATTTTGTAGAGAAAACTAACTTTATTAATGAACCTATTTCGGATTTGTCAGATTCTACAACATTAACTTGCGTGGGAATTTGTAAACAACATCATATAAACAATCAATATATTAAATAACGAACCTTTATGATAAGACATAATCATAACTGCTCAAAATGTACTCAAATCCCATTACCCAGAAATAAACGCGTTTCAAAATTCCACATTAGCACCAGTTAAAATTTAGGACAGGTGGGTAAGTAACTGTTTTAAATTTCAAAAATCACCATTATGTCAAATTCACCATAACGGTCGAGTGGAGATCATTGGGTTTTGTCATTGCAAAATTCTAAAAATGAAATTTATATTTTGGACAGTTTATCATTAAAAATTACCGCATGTTTGGAATATCAGTTAGCTCAAATTTACGGCAAAGAGCAGAATCAACTTGCTAAAATGCCTGAAACGAAGAGGCAGAACGGAAACGTTGATTGCGGTCTGTTTGCAATTGCTAGTGCCTTGTTTAACGGGGTTTATAGTTGATAAATAAATAAATAAATGAATAAATGAATGAATGAACGAACGAACGAACGAACGAACGAACGAACGAACGAACAAACAAACAAACAAACAAACAAACAAACAAACAAACAAACAAACAAACAAACAAACAAACAAACAAACAAACAAATAAATAAATAAATAAATAAATAAATAAATAGTTTTTGAATTTGTATTAAAAAACTAGCATAGCGGGGAAATCTGTAGCATGATGAAAGAAATGAAAATAATAATTTGTTGCACAATGATTCCACCGCCTGATGAGATCTGTTGAGGGATCGAAATGATTGTTGTAATGTTAGACATTAAAACATTATTTCAAAGTAGAATACATGTCAACATTTCATATTTTGCAAAATTTCGTTTCATATATAATATATTGAATTATATATCTTTGTAATTCAATATTTTGAAGCTGTAGACAATTAATGGCTAATTAATTTATAGCTGACATATGAATTCAAAACATCGTGGAAAAGAAATTCCAACAAATGTGTCCTGTGGCTGATTTTTTCACATGCACCCAATCCGGTCAACTTTTTACAACTTTCCCTTTTTATGAATATGTTATATACCTATTGGTTTGCTATAGAATTTACTATAGGGATATATTAATCAATTTTGACCGGAGTATTGCATGTTTTTACAAATTAAGTCCAAATTTGAAATTTCACTCTACGCAATACTCCAACGGACCACCCTTCCGGTCAACTTTTGAAACTTTCTCTTTCATAAATACAACTGATTTACAACATATATAAGGGTGTTTTGCTGACTTTTTAAACATATGAGAATTTTAGGATGTTGGGAGTACAATGTTCCTATCATGAACTAATATAATTATGTCTATAAACTCATAAAATCCTAAATTGTTGAAACAGACGTACTGTCAACTATTTTTATTAGTGTCTCGATGAAAGAAAAACAAACAAGTAAAAATCTTTACTTTTGCACAGTGACAATACAAACTGCTCCACATTACACAATCAGTGTTGAAATATCGTTGTTTGCGTCAGATTGTTAATTTAAAGCTTAACAAATATGTAAATGTTTACTAAATTAGACATAATTAAATTAGTAGATCAAGGTTTTTAGTACAAACGATGTAATTCTCCGTGGTTAGTTAAATAATTTCCCGATATTATCAAATAAGAAAATCTTATCTCATTGATTAAATATTTCTATAGATAATATTTAATTTGATCATTGCAGGTACAAGGTAATGTCATAGAGCCTCTTAATTTGTTTAATTTGATCATTGCAGGTACAAGGTAATGTCATAGAGCCTCTTAATTTGTTTATAAATGTTAAAATTAACGCCATTTTCACACGAACACTTTGAATCATTTTTTTTTAATTTCCAAAGATATTTAATTAATTTTCAAGATACGAACATTCTGAAAGAATTTAACTTTTATAATTTACGTTTTACGTGGAGGTTTTTTTTGTATTCAGACAAATTAGTCACAAATCCAATTTAAGATCATTAATGGTAAGAAATTTAAGAACATGTAATAAAAAGAGATTATGATGACATTTTACAATTATATTTTATGTATCAGTTTCTTGGGAAGAATTTTCTCCTTTTGACATATGTCGTCCAAAGTAGTAATTTGCTTTAGAAATATCGCAAAGGGAATGTTTTGGTTTATCACAATTATGAGTTAAGTGTAAGAATGGTTGAAAACAAAATGTTAATTATAATCTTTCTTTCAATCTTAATGTATACAAGTTACATTCATTGTTACAGCGCCATGTTGTTAAACTAAAAACAATGGTAAACAAGTCCGTATCTTCAATTATTATTGTTGTTTTTCTAATAGCGATACGTGCAGTAAATTGCAATTTGCTCTCACTAGATGTTCTTTTGGAAGTTATTATGAATACATTTGATAGAATGTTATATTTCATAAGGAACTTTTAAAAATGAATATAATCTGATGTTAATTTCAGATGATGAATGCGACATATTAGAATTTGGAATTCAATTCAATTAACACCAATTGACACTGTATACCTAAGAAAATAAAATAAATAAATAAACGATTGTTTATTTTAAATTAAAATGATGTAAGATTGATAATTAATATTATTGATATCGATGTTATTTGTTCGAACCATTTGCTTTATGAGAGAAATTGAACATACGTTCAAATTCAAATTTTATTTGTATAGTGACCATGTGTTTCCAGTTGCAATGTTCTCATTCAAAAAAACCGATTAGAGGAAATTTGGAGGAATCAATGCATTATTTCTATTCATAAATAATCTGCTTCTGTTCATAGAGGTTTGATCTAATCCAACATCCTAATAAGAGTAGACTTCCCATCAAAACCACTTCAAAGGGCAAATTATTTAGTCCCTACCAAATTATCATTACCTTTACAATGGCAATCGCAATTTTCTGCTCTTTAATCTTTCTTGTTTTTCCCGCCTTCTGTTTTAAGTGTTTTCGTTCTGCATATAGCTGAAATACTGCTTGCTAGACGTTAAGAAAACCATTCAATCAAGGAATCAATCAAAACGAAATGTCATTCAAAAGATATAAAAACGCATTGCGGAATGAAATTGTAAAACTTTCGTGACATCACTTAAGGTAATATACTTACTTTAAGTTTCCAATGTAAAGGTATGAAAATCTAAAGGTTAACAAGTGGGATTGACAGTAACATAATAGGTAAAAGAGAACCAGCAAAGATACACAACATAAATTAGAAACCAAAAATCAACTAAATAATACAAACAAAAATTAGAACCCTCAACCCAATAAAAACATGAGGACGCTCAATATTTGCATATGCTTCTATTTCGTTACAAGCGCAAACGTGCAACAAACATACATCGGAATGTGATAATTAATATCCAGAATATGTGCGCAAGATCGAACAATTCATTTGTTAAATTGATGTTTAGTGTATATCCGTATCTTATATTAACATGTTAGAGAAATCATATGGTGGTATTTGTTTTGTTTGTTTGTTTGAATGGTGTTTTACGCTTCTCTTAGCAAGATTAAATCATGTTGGTAAGCCAATAAACCAGTAGAAAACCCTGGAAAACCTTGTCAATTAAGATTGGAGTCAAACATATGTTTAAAACATAATAAAGTTTAAAAGGAGCCTTTAAGCTACAGCAACTGAACATTGCATGAATTTAATACCTTTTCAATACTTCAATAGTTTTGTCACCAAAATTGAATTGGCAGTATATATATGTGATTAAAACAGAGAACACGAATATTTTCATAAATGATACAGGAAACGATTTCCGAGGACGGAGAAAACGGTTTCACTGCGGTTTGTGTTAGAGTATGTGTTTTACTGCCGTTTAGCTGTCATTATGTTAGTCCTGGTAAAATGCATTTGTAACTTGTTATGTGAAATAAATTGTGAGCCCATGTCTAATCTAAGAGTTATTTTTTTTACATTTCTAATGCAGATCAGACAACTCTCTCGTTTGGACTTTTCATGAGTAAAAATAAAATACAACGATTGTCCCAAATCTGCGTTCGTTTTACTGCTTAATTACCTCAATAATATTGATAATGCCTGTTTTGAGAGATTAACCAACAATCAAAAAAAATCTTTTTGAAATGACTTGTTTAAAACATTATTCTGATGCTTAAAACATTATTGTTGTCATGCACATATAAATTGGGTAACTTCAGATACGAGCATTCAAACAAACCACATAAAACCGGCAGAATACTAAACGTTATTTATAAAGGGCTATTAAACTTTTAAACAGACTTTGGAACCCTCTTGGCATTGAATAATGATCTCGTCCATACAGTTGTAACCCCATAGTAATGTATTGTATTGTGTCCA
Organism: Limnoperna fortunei; assembly: GCA_944474755.1. NCBI lineage: Eukaryota > Metazoa > Mollusca > Bivalvia > Mytilida > Modiolidae > Limnoperna > Limnoperna fortunei. The sequence continues at coordinate 37,412,487 of OX104122.1, forward strand.
ACTTTTAAACAATATTTGTAGGGCACATATTCTAAATAAAGTTTATCTTCTTTCAGATATCCTTTGTTGATTTATCTCAACAGAAACCCACACTGCAATTTGATTCATCAAAATGATGCATAACAATTTACTACGCAAAGCTATTCTCTTTAAATGAAATCGCGTTTGACAAATATTTTTTTGTATTTCGAAAAAGGAATTATCATTAGAAAAGGCAATATTTTTGCGCTAAAAATGATGTATGTGAATACAAATTATTTAACGAATTAAAACCCTCGGTGGTAACATCTGTTTTAAATAGAGTCCATACTATTGTGTATAAGGATTCTTCTGATATTATCTTTCATCGAATATCATAATGCAACTATTTGCCTAATGTACCAGACAACTCCCATATTAATATATAGTTATGTCCTTTAAAGTTTATCAAATGTCGTCATACCTCGAAGACTTGTTTGACACATGGACAACGAGGGGTTTAAATATTTATTGTTTGCTAATACACCATCAAGAAACAAATCGGATCCCGCATCTGTGCATTGTAGATTCAATCAGAGTGATTGTTCATAATAACTTTTTAAGTAATAGAAGATGATTTTAAGAAATCTTCCTAATTGCGGATTTGTGCTGTTTTGGTTTGTTATCATTACAAGTAAGTTTTAAATAAGTTAAATTTCGCAAATCTTTTGGCTAATACGTCTTAATTGTCCAGTCTTTTCATGTTACATTAATTTAAAGAATAATTCGGCAATACATAAATATATAATATATAACATAAATATATAAGAAATATATAATACATATATATTTAACCGAATAACGAATGGAAAATATAAAAAAACGACATCAAATTAGGAAGGTTTTATGTTTCACTAGGTTATTATTGTTGTCGGTTTTACTATGTCTCTGTTGTTACTAGACTTGAACCAATTTAATAAAAGAACAGTTACGAATAATTATTGTAACGGACAAACGGACATATTGTATGGCGCAAAAAAGTGCCCGACCATTATATTTAATTTGTTTATAGAAATTATTTATTTTGTTTAGTTCTTCCCACAAAGTGTTGTTCTCCTGAAAAATAATCTATGACAGTTTAAAGAATAATGATATTAGATAATTAGTTTTTTCTGTTTATTTTAAGATAATTTTTTAATGTGTTTCATTTTACATTGAAGTGCTATATTGAGAAACATTTCGCGGTCCTATCTACATATCTCGTATTTTAAAGATAAATATATATAATTAAATACATATGTGATTTGTTTCTAATTTTTACATATTCTGAAGCAATTCTTGTTATAACATCATTTCTGATTGGACAACGTGAATAATTTCATTGCATCAATCCATGATTTATGCCGTCAGAAATTAATGCAAGCACTGACATTAGTTCAAGCACATAAGTCAGTTTATATTAGTTTGTTATTGACGTAACATTAGATTGGAGATGACCGTAATGTATTTGCAGATTTGCTGGTATTAATTGGTGAATTGATGGTCGGAAATATCCGAATACTGGCTCCGCTTACACACCAGTAAACTCAATTTTCAACCATCGAATCTCCAGTTGATACCGGCAAGTCTTCAAATACAATAAAGTTATCTCCTAATTTGTAATTATTGTGCCCTCTAAAACAGATACATTTAAATAATTTTTTAATTATAGTAAATTGAGATTAATTATAAAAATTCCTTCTTTTATTTCAGTTATTTAAGTAAGAGTCATATATTTCATTTAAACGCCCAGTTTATATGACAAATGCGTCACAGTTAATTATCATGGGACTTTTGAAACAAATATTTATCGGAGTAATAAGCAAATACAATATAAGATAAAATAAACTGTTGCTGAAAAAAGCGTAAAGTTTACGTACTAATAATCCTATGGCTAGCCGTACAGCTCTGTGGTTTTTAGCGTACTAAGTACACTTGTTCTAGCTATATTTGGTATCACTGTAAATTGATATGATTTGTTACATTTTATAATAAGGTTTTAATGTTATATTTAAAACTTCACTTGAATATATCCCTTTTAGATCAAGTTCATCACATATTGAGTTACACATTAGATGATGCGAATAATCTACATGCCAGTCTGTTTAACGGCTATAATCAATATGTACTACCAGATAACCCTGTAACTGTACAGGCAGAGTATAATTTATTATCAATCAACTCTCTGGTGAGTAAAATTTAAAAAACAAACACAAATAACTATAATGTAATATTCTTATATTGCATTATGTTATGCTATTTTACTGGTAAAGCAACAAACATTTATTGATTATCATTCAACCAGTTTAAATAAATCTACCCTTCCGAATGTAAAGGACTGATTTTGCGCATATCTAAAGCTAATAAAACTTCTACAATGTTATGTTAAATTTAGAATCTAATGTGCTAAATGATCAACCCTCCTTGTATATATTCGTCAAGAAAGAGGTAGTAAATTTTTGGGCACACTACACAGCCGTTCACATGCTGCTTTAAACAAGGCTTAAATATCCTAAACCCTGTCTTTTCAAGAAAAACTAAATAAGACGACATAAATACCTTTTAATTAGCCATAAAGAACTTACTACGTCATTAATTAATAAAATTAAATACTAATATACTAAAGACCAAATCTGACAAATGTTAGATTTGCGGATTGAAAACATGTTTGTCATGTTTGAAGGAGAGATTATTGGTAATCCAATAGGTACTAGTTCTAAAAATAGATCTGATATTTTTGCTGACTCATAGATAGTCATTCTTTTTCTCTTTTTCTGGATTTGACTTTTTCGTAAACATGACAATGAGTTACTCGACTGGTGTCTTATTACAGGCAAGCACTGCTTACTCGCCCGGAACACCTGAGTGCTCCGTGGTATTTATGGGTTCGGGTTATTCACTTTCTGTTTTGTTGGGAGTGTTGTAAATGTTTGTCTAACAGCAGAGTTTTAAGTGTCCTTGACTTTTGGCTCTCGTTTATCGGTCTTTTTTCTATATGTTTTATTGTTTTCGTTTTTAATATTTCAATTAAATGTTAGAGATTTAAACAAATCATAGCCACAGTTTGTAACAAATTTTCAAAAATAAACAATGCTATTTACATTTCATCATTAGACTAAATTTACTTACTTAGAAATTATTGTAGCCGTTTTTAAACGCGCATAAAAAATTAATTTTGAATTTAACAACCACAAACATGTTTTAACGATTACATTTAGTTCGAGGAAAAACTTGGAATCGACGTTTATAAAACTTCATCAAAGATACAAAAGTTATAATGCAACAGACATACGTTCCTTCTAACCAAGACTTACTAGTGGGGTTCAAACCTAAATATCATTATATATTAATATAGAATGTATTTACCTTTTAAACAATATTGGCTGCAATTATATTCAAAGATAGATACTTGCCTTCGTGAATTTGAAGTAGAAAGTATTTAACGTTCAAGTTGAATTGTAAAAAAAAAGCCGTGCTGTACATTTCAGATATTGATTTTATAATATCCAGTAGAAGGATACATCATGCCATGACAATTTAATTGCAAAAACACTCGATAAATATAGAAGGAATAATGGTTACCACTTTGGCACCTGTATTTTTATGTTTTGGCTACCTACTTTGTAGAACCTTAATTTTAGCAAGCACTGCTATTAAGTTTATAGTCTTCACTTGTATGTCTAAAAATTAAATTAAGTTGTGAAGTATTATAAATTTTCTTTTTAGGATATCAAGTCCCAGACTATTTCAACATCCGGGTGGTTTACTGTGGTAAGCTGTAAAACAAGTAGCACTGCATACGTCAACAATTTCTAAAAAAATTCTTTCAAATTTGTTGTTATAAAGACAAACTTTAATAATAGCATTTAAAAAAAATTATTTTTATGAAATACATTCTAAAAATGAATACCTTATATGTTGACCGGTACAAAAATAATAATTTCTATCAATGAATAAGAAAACAGGTTACAAAGGAAAAATGACTTTAAATCCTATAATTTAGAATACCGTTTCAATCGTACATTTGTACATGTAACTAATACAACCGATCAGTTTTTGTGTTTTTAAGTTTTAATTAAATTTAGCTCGTCATCACCTGATTTTTTGTATTTAGGTTTGGACAGACAGTCGTTTAGCATGGAATGAATCATCCGATATAGATCACATTTATACGGCAGAAAGCATGCTTTGGCATCCATCACTGATTGTTGAAAATTCGTAAGTGAATTGTTAAAGTTTTTTTCAAATTCCTCAGCTTTTCTTAACGAACTAATTATATATAGTCGGTTAGTAACAAACAAAACGAATATTATATTTAGTTGTGGCAACGATAGCTCACCAAAAGGTATCAAATGTCTAACTTCTATATTATCCTAGAGCAGACTATGATAAATGAAGATAATAATAAAATACCGAACACCGATGAAACTGTCAAAACAGTCAATCTACAAATCAAAGTCCTAGAAACCGGCAACTCCAGAACTAACAAGCAAAAATATAGTAACTACAGAATATATACGCTTTAAGTTTTTTAATATTTGCTTGTTTCCTAAAAATTATGTCCCCTCAAAAAATTACACTTCGTTTCATGTTTAACAACCTAATCTTCTAGATTGTTATTTAGTGACTTTTATAACCCTTGGGACCAACACTAAGCTTGTTAGATTGAGCCTCATCTTGAACAAGGATTGTTGATTTTTCTGAAGAACATGTTCACGGCATGGTTTTGTAAAAGTCAAACATTTTATCGTATGTTTTCATACTGCCACACTTATTAAACACGACGCTCATCTTACACTGACATATAATGTGCATCGACCAGTTATTAACAGACACAATAGAAAATCAACGTTTTCATTTTGCGTCAACAATAATGCTGGCTTCTGTTAATACTGGTACATATATGAGTTTTGTTCTTTATAAAATTGTTTTTTATCAGTAAACTTTTAAACTAATAACTGTTTTTGAAATTTGGATTTAATGTTTAGATACTTCTGTTTATACCGCTTTTATACTAAACGTATAAACAATCAATATGAACTAATTATGGACTAAAACAAACTATGGTTTGTTGCTTATACCTGACCAAGAAACAGCCTAAAATTAATAGCAACAATTTAACAATAACTCGTGGCAGTGTCAATAATACAAAAATACTACAAAATGATTGTTGATCACTGAAGACTAATTTGTATAGCCTTTTTGTAGTGTAACTGATTTGACGAGTCTGGGCGACGATAACACTCAAGTCAGAATTAGGTACGATGGACAGGTACGATGGGAACCATCCGCCATTTTAACAACGTCCTGTGACATGGATATTACATATTTCCCATTCGATATTCAGTCATGTGACATACAGCTTGCCAGCTGGGGTTTTCATACTGATGCGGTATTTCTTACCTTTAACAAAACAAATGTAGACATCCAAGACTTTACAAAAAATGGCGAATGGGACCTGATTTCCACTTCACAACATGTCAGCGAAACGACTGAGGAAGACTTAATATTTCGTGGACTTACATTTCGAATAACACTAGAAAGACTTTCCGGGCATTACATCATGAGTGTCATCTTTCCAGTTATTCTAACTGCCATATTGACTGTTGTAACGTTTCTTCTCCCAATCGAATCTGGAGAGAAAGTTGGATATATTTTAACTGTTCTACTTGCATTGGCAGTATTACTGACTCTTTTTGCTGATAGTATGCCAACAACGTCAAAACATACGTCCATTTTAGGTATGTAGTTTTATTATTAATCAGTTGTAAGTACTGCAGATGAAGAACGTATTTCTGTAAGATATAAATATTATTCGATGTCTTTGAAATAAATTGCATAATATTTGTAGTTTGTATTAAAATATATATCTGTAATTTTAATCGCAAATATAGTTTTTGCTTAAGCATTCGTAGAGACCCAAGAAAAAAGTATCTACAGTAAACAAAAATATGATCACAACTATTCGACTAATTTAACATTACACCATTTTGTTATATACCTTAACGATGTTTCATAAGTCATGATTTGATATATCTTACATATAAAGTCAGGATGGTATAAATTTCGGATTTACAAAGAGAAAATTATGCATAAATTTCGAATATGAAAAATTAATTGCAGAATATGGTATTTGGCGTTCATACATTGTATGCTGCATATTCTGGATACATTCAACATTGCAATAATAAAATACAAGTTACTAGAGTTATAATTGATTATTTTGTAGTTTTGTTCCTGTCCTTTACATTGGGCTTGGCTGCAGTTGTCATCATCATAAGCATTTTGATAATAAGACTTTTCCATCAACCCGAGGATTATACCGTTCCACGCTGGGTGTACAGAATGGTTCATTGGCTTAAAAATTTCAAGTGCAGAGAAGGAGATGTTCAACCATTTATAAACGACAGCAAAATCGAAGTTGGCAGAGATCAGAAATCCGAAAAGCATTCTTTGAACAAGTGCTTTGATAAAGTTCAGAAATACAGCAACCAAGACTTAGCATTATTTTTTGATAATTTCTTTTTTGTTGTTTTTGCTGTAGTGTTTATATTAGTTGTGTTAGTTTTTACAGTCACATTAAGTGCTGGACAGTAAAAATTTCGCTTGTCCAAACGTATTATTTATGTTTAGAAACAACTGAACAGTATACTAGTAATTGTGCATAATTTATCTTTTTAAGGAATACTTCAAATTTCTGAACAGATTATACGATATGATATGGTTTGTGTCTGTTTACGCCTAACAAACCTACCCAAACCATATTATATCGTATAACCAGTTCAGAAATTTGAAATAGTCCTTATAATTTAATTTTAACAATAAATAGTAATCATTTTTATGGTAAAAACGTCGATGACGTCATGGCACTATTTGAATTTTGACGGCGTAAGAGTAGGTCGTAGGTCACGCATGTTATTTCTTATAATATGGGTTGCTCGATTTGAATTGACCAATCAGATTTCAGCTTACAAAGCAAATTACATTATTAAATAATATACATTTTATTTATGTAGAAGTGCACATTGTATTAATTAAATAGTGCTTACAGTATTAGTAAACTAGTGTCACAATATATAGTTATAAAGATCACTCTGTCTTCATGTAACTTTCACTCTGTATTGAAGTAATAGTGCGAACTGTATTCATTTAATAGTAACAACTGTATTAATGTAATAGTGCCAACAATATAAAGGTAATATAGCCTAATGTATAGATGTAATAGTACCCACTGTATTAATGTAATAGTGTTCACTGTATAAATGTAATAGTGCTCACTGTATAAATGTAATAGTGCCAAATTTACAAATGTAACAGTGCCGTATAGATATAAAAGTGTCATGTGTAAAAATTCAATAAGGCCCACTGTATTCATTTTATAGTTACAACTGTATAGATGTATTAGTGCCCAGTGTATTGTTGTAATAGTAAATAGTGTTGACATGTACTAATGCCCACTGTAATGTTGTAATTGAGTCCACTGTATTGATGTAATAGGGCCAACTATATTCATGAGATGGAGCACAATGTATTGAATTATTATTGCACAAAATATTAGTATCATAGTGAACGACGCATTGATGTTAAATGCACGCAGTATAGTGCACGATGCATTGATGTTATAGTCCTCCATGTTTTATTGTAGAAGTGGGCAATGTATATGTCATAATGCACAATTGATCGATGTAATAGCACACAATGTATTGATGTTATTTCATATACCGCTATTACAATACTATTACAATTAAATCCAGTAAATTTAACGCTTCGTCTAGATATTGCTCAAGGAAGAAATTAAAATTTTATTGCATTGATTTTGTATTTTTTGTCTGTTTTTTAGATTTAAGTTTTCTTTCTGTATTTGTTTATTGCTTTTTATTTATTTTTGTTCTTTTCATTGCTGTTTAGTTTTTGTTTGTGCTTTATGAAGGCAAAATGTGCAGGTCAGTATGTGTTATTTACTGTAGAATTGTGTTTGTTTCCTGCCATTTTTTTGTTCATCAAGTGTAAGATAAATGTAAGCTTTTATTGTTATTATGAATCATTTCTGGATGATCTTTTACTACTCCTTATGTTTTGCCTTTTTTATTGAACAGATTACGGTATCCGACCCATAATTATTTACCTTTTATTTTGTGTTTGACCAAGAAAGACAGCTTTGTAAAATCAGGTATTTCTATAAAATGATTCAAATTAAATATAGTTTTACCTTGAGTCGATTTTAACAGTTTTGGGTAAAAAAAGGTTACTTACTCAAACAGTATTTGTGATGTTTGTCGAACATAACCAAGGTCTGCTCCAACGAAAAGCAATGGATATCCTGTACACCAGCGATGATCACGTTGTCAATTGTGGTCCAGATACCCAAAAACAAAAGCAACTGAGAAAAGAAATAAATAATGTATTACATCATGAGGGACAAACTGCTAATTGCATTATAGACTTCACTTTTTCTGTTTTGGTTCATTCATACTGAAATCAACTATTTTTGGTTTTCTTGTCTACTTTAAATATCCGATCGACAAATCAGAGTTTAAAAAAAGCCTTCGCTAAACATCTATTTACGTCTTTTTTAACGCGATTGTAATATACTTTTGAAAATACGAGTAGAATCGATCGCTCCTATTGATTAAAACCAATGCAAAAGTGTGTAAATGAACAGTTATGGTCAGATGAAAGATGAAAGTTGAATTAATGAATCAGTCCGTATGTTTCAGTCGGATATTTACGATAAACCAACGGAAAATAAAGGTATGGCGTACTATATTTAATACGTCTATTATCATTGACTTAATGTTTCATTGAAGTAGTAGGTTTTATTTAATTATTTGTTTATTTTTATCTTTTTTTTTGCTGATAGTGGTTGTTTTTCTTGTGCATAATAATGCATATCAAATAATATTAAAGAAATTTAAGATTGTATCTTATAAAATAAAGACCTTTAACATGTGTTTTAATGTGAGAGATTTTTGATATGTAAGCAATATCTTGCCGCAAATTGCCCAATGAGATTACAAATACGAATTCCGTTATCATCAAACTCTGACTGATCCCTCTAAACATCAAGCTCCTAAATGATATCACATATTTGAAGGGTGAGAATGTCATACTTGTCTATTGACCCCCGTTGTTTTCAGTTAAGACTTCGTTAATAACGCTGCCAATTTTAAGATACAGAACAATACTAAAAGTCACCGTATATGTGTGGATGCTTTCGCCTGTTGAATAAAAACAGCTTACCGCGTTTGGTCCTGTTGTAGAACCAAAATGGTGCCAATTGAAATCAACAGTTTTTTGTCACATCTAATCAGTTTTTTGACAGACAACTGTTTTATTCATTTTGATATGGCCATTTTAAATAGTAAATTTTGACCTAAATTTTAACGGAAGTGAAAGTGAGGAACAGGAGATTTTTGTGTATTGTAAATCCTTCGGAAAATGTCGTCTACAATTTCGGCAGGAAAAGTCTTGTGGTTAATGAGAATACAATGGAATGTCACGAAAGCAGGTGAACTTTTGTAAACAATGCAAATTCCCTTTAGAAACAAAAATGGCTGACTTACTATGTACAATCTCCTTTTCAAAAGCCAAGAACAATTTGTGACATGTATACATAAAATGAATAGAATGAAATATGGACAGGTTACTGTATTTTTTTTCCATTAGATTTCAGTAAGACAATATACAAAATAAAATGCTGCAATGAAAAAATATTAGCGGACGAGGGAGTGACTTTAAGTAGAAATTGGAAGAAGCGGTTTATGAATGGTGTAAACAGACCCAAACCATATTATATCTTATAACCTGTTCAGAAATTTAAAATATTCCTTATAATTTTTATTTTAACTATAAATCTTTACCATTTTTATGGTAAAAACGACGATGACGTCATGGAACTTTTGAATTTTGACGGTGTACGAATATGTCATAGGTTACGCAAGTTATATCTTATAATATGGGTTGCTCGATTTGAAATGACCAATCAGATTTCCGCTTAGAAAGCAAATTAAATTATTTCGAATGGATTGTAATAAATGCTATCCAAATTTCATTAAAAACTTAAATGGATAAATAAAAGAACATCATTAACATGTTTTGATAATTGCTACTCAATCAGGAGTTTCTTGTTCCAATTGATGTCGTTTGATCAGAAGTACTAGGGCCGTCACCATGGCTTTCTCTATCGTTATGGTAGATCAATTCAATCCAAATCTAAGTACAGAACAAATTCGCAAAACTATCGATATAAAAAACCTACGAACACAACAAGGAACAAGCAAGTAAAACAAGGAAGTCTTTGAATGACAGTGATGCACGAAGGCGTGTAGAAAATTGCAACACATTGCAATTTCTTGAATACAATTTTTTGAGATACTTAAGTACATTTTTTTTTACAAAAAAGAAATATGATACATATTTAATAGTTTTTTTTATAAATTTACCAAATATGTTTGCATGTGTTTTTGTTATAATTTTTCTGAATCTTAATAAAAAAAGTTACTAGGCAAACACTTTGCGTTAATTTTGCCACATTTGTTTAAGAGGTGTTACTACAACAACAGTCGAAAAACTCATTTGTAAGTTTGCCTATATAAGTTTGATTTAATAAGTGTTCACTTTAAGGTTGTAAAACATCAAGATGATGTTATTTTCCAGATGGAGTCTCTATGATCATTTCGAAATGTTTCTTACTAAGTGAATAAAGGCCCATAGACACATGGTAGATTGGTGCTTTATTCCTTCACATAGGACTTAACACCTTACATTAGCCATTCAATCGTTTCCCCAAAAGACATGTGTAGATTGAGGGGATCTTTTATGTAACTCTATTTCTCTTCATAAAATAAATAACACATTTAACGTCTTAAAGGAGCAACTTAAACAACACATTCAGACGCAATTTTGGTATAGCTAAATACAGCTGTCGATAAAATCCGGATTAGTCTGGAGTAATTGATGACTAGGTTTGTCCGTCTTATTTTTATGTCGGTTAGTATAATTAAAGCCAGATCCTGTACTTAACAAGCCTTCACGTGTGATTAAACTAGGAATCTGCAAAAGATTGTATTTAAATGATACGTCCATCAGTCTTATTAATCACGTCCAGGTACAGTTTAATTGTTATTATCTGATAAAACTTTGAATTGTCATTAAAGTAATGCTTGTTTGAAATGGATGTGTATTCTTATTTTTTGACATTTGTTTTATTATGGCTTGTCTTATTTAATTGAGGATATACACAGCAAGATTTAGTATAATGAGTTAACCTAATTGGTCGGAAACCCTAAAATAAATCTAATCATTTAATAAAATGTATTATCTTAACAAATTAGTTAAGAAGTATATGAAGACTTTACTTCGGGAGTCCCTAGACAGTTAACGTTATTTGTATTTGAAAAGAATAGACTCTCGCATACTGTAATTATTTATTTAAAAGAACTGTTATTATGTTTTATAATATCTGACTACTTGCGTAGGATAGCATCTATTTGGGAAAGGAACCGTTGTCATTACAATAATTTAAGGTATCGCTAGACAGGCTCATCAAACGCATTAAAACATTAAAAGATGATTTCCAGACATCCTTTTAAAAAAGTGGAATTTTTCAGTATGTTTTTGTATACTACAAGTAAGTTCACTTTTTATGTAAACAATATTTATTTTTTCCACAGTAATTTGGTCCGTCCTCTTCCTTGAGGTTAAAATGTTTTAGTTTTCAAAATAAACTACAAAGAAGACATTTTGAAAACGTTAATCTCGAGAAGATATTATTAAAAATTACATGAGAACATATCTATAATTTCTGAATCAAGATGCCTGATGTTCTGTGTGTTCAATATAAATATCTTGTAATCGATATCCAAATTTTTTCAATTAAAAAAATCAAATGCAATCGAAGCATTACGATTAACATATTTAACAAAAGTTTGATAAATATAATAATGAATTTATGCTGGATACATTAGATTTATTATTGAAATTTGTTTATTGGTTGATCCACATTAAAATCGAGTATAGTTCTTTTTATTCTGTCATTGCTTGTAATACTGTTTAAAAATAATAATGATAAAACAGCAATATTATTCAATCACGGTCAATATACAGCACGAAACGTTTTAGGTTCAAACTTGTTTTCATTTTAGGTCTTTTCCAACATACATCGTGCTATTCAGTAGATGACGCAAACAAACTGCAAACGGATATGTTCGAGGATTACAATAAATATGTAATACCACAGTACCCAGTTACGGTACAGGTAGAGTTTAATTTGCTGACAATCAACTCCGTGGTGAGTAGCATTTGTAAATAGTAATAATGATTACGAAAAATTTGACTGCCGAAAGTTCAGTATATCAGGGATTATTTGGTTTCGTACTCAAACAAAATTTTGAAAACTATGCTCGTGAGTGAATATTAAATTTATTAAACTGCCAGAAATTATTTCCTCTATTGTCACTGGAATGTAGCTGATAGCAAAAGCGTCCAAATAAATACTAGCTCCCGCTCTAACGCAATATTACAATTTTACCGACTGATAATCTATTTCAGCATACACTCTAGAGTATACATTGCAGTGACGTATTTTGAGCATAATAATTAAATATTTGTTGTACCCAATGCAAGACAAATACATAAATAATTTAACAATAAGTAAAATACTAAAAACAAAACCAAATAAGAAAATTACAAGACTTTTATTTAAAAAGCACCGAACACAACATGCAACAGACACTTAAACCATACACAAAAGAAAACATGAACACCCTGCAACTTAGCCCCGATTAAGATGTTCCGGACGGATGAGCATATTTTGTCTTACTAGTTATACACTAGTTATATGATATTTTGGGGGGTTCAATGAATATTTTAAATGTTTAACAGATAAACTACATTACAAACCAAAAACACAAACACACGCAAAGTTAACCACATTATCATGTATTAAAATATTTTTGCCATCAGTTGCTAATTTATTATTTATTGTACCAGCTTCATTATACATTAAAACAATTGACACAGTCTATGGCGAACATGATAAAAGTGTTTAAATCAAGGAAAATCATTTAATATTACAGAATGCAATAACGACTTCATTCTGGATAAAAGAAGTGTCGCTTACAATGCAGCAAATGTTTGCTCTTAACGCGCAACTAATTCATTCCTAGTTTTTATTGTAATGTCCGTTTACTCTTCGGCCCGTTTGTTCAGTGCTTTTATCTGTACATAAATAATAATCAAAAGGTTTACTTGTTAGATGTCTAAGAGCATGATCTACATTTATTTATTTCTTTCAGGATATTAAATCTGAAACTCTCTCAACAACTGGGTGGTTTACTGTAGTAAGTTTTCTAAAACATTATTTAAGCAAAAACTGATATTTTTTTCACATAAAGAATGATATTTATTTCTTAACACAATTTCATTATAAAAGATGAATTACAAGTTAGGCATTACAAAGTCTAGTGCTCACAAAAATACCTTACAAGAAAGAAATTTTGTTTGAAAAATGCGATGCCTTATTGTAATGTGTGATGGCTGTCGTTCGTAAAGTCTCGAATTCAAATAACTTCAAGAAAATACAAAATAGAAACCTTTAAAATACAAAGCATGGCTGCCAAAACATAAACACAAAATGCGTAATGAAATGTAATCATACCTGCGAAAGCATACTAGTTCGTTTATTTACTTTGTTATTCAATACCTTTTTTCATTAGTTTTATTTCAAGTTGTCAATTTTTTTTCTTTTTGGTGTTTTTCGCTTTGTTTGTTAGGTTTGGAACGACAGTCGTTTAATATGGAACACATCGTCGTACGGAGACATAGAGCACATTTATACTGCAGAAATTATGATTTGGCATCCATCATTGATCATTGAAAATTCGTGAGTTTGCCATTAAAACATAGTAATATGACGGTTTTACTGTAGTCAAATAAGGAATTAAATATCCTTTTATCGCTACCTAAGTAACAACATTTTACATTTGATTTTAGTTTAAACGTTGGTATTAATTACCACGCTATGTTCAATCAGAAAAAATAAAAACCTTTATTTCAATGCAGTATATATACTATGAAGCAGATGAAAAGACCCTAGGAATTCATACACCACTTTCTTTCGTTTTACACAGTTGCGCGTATGTGTAATAAAGATTATATTTGCCTGAGGGATTACCTTTTCTTCCATACGTTTATTTCTGATGACATCATATTTATTTATTTAATTACTACAATGCATTTAATATGTGAGTATAATTTCTAAAGACTCGTGTAAAATGTTCTTTGTAGTAAAACAGACTTGACCAATCTAGGCGACGATAACACTCAAGTCAGAATTCGGTACGATGGACAAGTACGATGGGAACCGGCCGCCATTTTATCAACAGCATGTGATATAGATGTAACATATTTCCCATTTGATATTCAGTCATGTGATATAGAGCTTGCCAGCTGGGGTTTTCATACTGACGCTATAATTCTGATATTTAACAAAGAGAATGTAAACATTGAAGACTATACAACAAATGGCGAATGGGATTTGATTTCAACATCGCAAAATACAACTGAAACAATTGAAGAGGACATGGCCTTTAGTGGTCTAATTTTCAGTATAACGTTAGAAAGATTGCCCGGGCATTACATAATGAGTATAATATTTCCAGTTATTCTTCCGTATTTTATGACTGTTGTTACCTTTCTTCTCCCTGTCGAATCTGGAGAGAAAGTTGGATATATTTTAACTGTTCTACTTGCATTGGCAGTATTGCTAACTCTTTTTGCAGATAGTATGCCAACGACGTCAAAACATACGTCCATTCTTGGTATGTAAAATGTGTATGCTACAGTTTATATGGAGCACAGCGCTAAACGTCTATTAACTTAGATTTGTTATAATTATTTATTAATATCCATTATTAATATTGATATTAACTACGAAAACTGTGCCAACTTAAAAAATACTATATTCGTGAATCTTCTAATTAGCGAAAAAACGGCATGACTTTGGTATTTCTATGCAATATCAAACGAAATTTTTCCAAGAAGAAAATATACTACAGAGAGGTATATCCATGTCGTTATTTAGCAAACATGTAAAATCTAAGTGCAATTACAAAGCTAAGGTAAATAGAAAACTGACAAAACTAATGATAAACAAACAAATAAACATGTTTATAATGGCGTTAAACGTCTTTAACATCGCACAAGTGATATCAAATATACTTTGTAGTTTTGTTGTTTTTTCTTAAATATTATACTCAGAGGCAGATCTTTATAGGGTTTTATTGCATAGCATTTACTGCTGTATAAATCATTTATTGCCAAAATTAGATGATGCGAAATAACTGCTTAGAAACTGCGAACAAAGCCAAGCAAAATTACGACCAAGAAGCCATGAAATAAAACATACCCACATTGTGCATGTTCGCTTAGGCAAAGTAGTATGGAGAAATAAAAAGAAATGGCCACAACCAATTTGGAAATTTGGAGCAATTCGTTATAACAGTAAAACTTTACATTACTTCCTTAATTAACAGAATTAAGTTTATTAATGTATTTCTTTTCGGACCTAATGTTTTTATATCTGACTAGTACAAATTATAATACAGACATATAATAAGTATACAAAAGGTGTGTCAGAGATTTGTACATTATGTACCATTAAATATTCTTTGCAGTAACTACAATGTGGACAATGTACGACAAAAATAAGAGTATATTACACTTGGATAAATTTTTTTATATCTTTCAGTTGTGTTTCTATCCGTTACCTTAGGATTTGCTTCCCTTGTCATCATATTTACCGTTCTTGTCATAAGACTGTATCATAAACCAGAAGAGTATACAATACCGCGCTGGGTACACAGAATGGTTCATGCGTGTACAAAATCCAAATGTAGACAAGGAGATCTTGCGTTTCTTGATGCCGAAAGCAACACAAAAGTTGCGTGGGAGAATAAAGATTCCTCAGATAAAAATGAAACATTTCCGAAATACAGCAACAAAGAGATTGCACAATTTGTTGACAATTTCTTGTTCTTACTGTTCACTGTATTGTACATTGCAGTGGTGTTGTATTTCACAATAACTTTATGTCTTGGGCAGTAGCAAATGCTATTAAAATCCATTTTTGCAAATATTTTACAATGTGTTGCTAAGAAAACCTTCACGTTAGTTGGTTTTACATGAACTTTTTTATATTAAATAATTATAAATAATCATTTTTGAGAACGTTAACCAAACTATTTGACATGTACTAATGTAAAATGTTACAGCTTAGAACTTTATTTACTAGATTTTATTCTGAATATTGAGCTCTATCTAAAATATAAAAAGTTGGGCAAGACCTTTGTACGAGAGTGACATTAAATAAGTAACATATATAAATTTATATTACTTAACTAATTGAAACATTTATTGGATCTTTTTTCTGTACCAAATTTATTACAAAGTGAATGCTTATTGTTCGCTTATAAATAAAAGTCATTGAATCATGTTGATATAACCAAGAATAATTTTAGACATGAGTTTCTTTGTCTTTGTATATTTGCACATGTCTTATAATTAATATTATTTTATTCTCTCACAGAAGAGCGTAATCTAAACATTCGTTTTATTGTAAATATACATTTGTTTGTTTGGATTGCCTGTGGTTATAGTAAAAAAACACATTAAGAAACGTATACAATGTTTACAATTGTAAATGGTTTTCTGTTAAGCCAATAAATGGTACTTTCGCTACTGTTGTTTGGTCGGTTATTTTTTATATCGCGGTTTTGAGGATTTAAAAACCAAAAGTATTAATTTAATAGTTACACGATACTAAAACGAAAAAAAAGGTGTTTTAATTATTGATTATTTGAATAGTTGCTAAGCGCTATGCGAGTAGTATCCAGTAATATTCTGGATGAGTTAATTTGTTAACTTGGGACGGCACATTAGGAACAAATCTGGACTGCCACTATAAAAGTATAGAACATTAGGTAGGGACGAAGAATTCAGAATTTTCTAGAATGACTATATTGCGCTTACTTTTTCTAAATCTACAAAAGCTACAACAAAACTATTATTATCGACATCTACATATTAGTATTTAACGTGAAAGGACCACATTTGCATAACTCCTTATGCATTTTGGTAAGGTCATGTTATTGTAATTTTAACATAACCATCAAACGCTTTAAAAATGAGCCATTTACTATCTGATTAAACTTGGGAACAATTCCTTGTATCCAGCTTAATTTGCCATAATTTTTGTCGTGAAATACTTGTTACAGCCTTCGTTTATGATGCAGAAATAAACTTAACAAGAGAATAGTTGTAGTGAATGTTTATTCAACAACGCATATAGAAAACCATACAAAATATAAAAAAACGCCATAAATACATGTCTACGTACATCATTGTGTACAAAGGGAAGTAACTCAAAATAACTCAATGTCACTGTCAGCGAAACTAATCAAGCACACCTATTAAAGTACATCTTTATATTATTTTAAACATTATAAAATAGTTATGAACATATATAGCAGTGGACATTTACATTTTAACAGTACAACTACACTAAACGAATTTAAACATGTACATGTATATAATAACGTACAGAACATTAATCTTACCCTTATGTGGTACAAAGGTTTTGTGTGTTTATATGTCCTCAGACCTGGGTAAGCTTGTAATATTAAAATAAAATTACCACTTATAAGTTCATTTCTAGGGATTATCAATATAACTTTTACAATTTAAATGCCCGAACCGAAGGAATAACCCTAGCGATAAAGTTTAACGAATCGACTTGTGATTGAAGATCTTTAAGAGTATTTTTTTTCTTCCATAAAACATCTTGCAATTTTGATTGTACTTCAATGTTTAATGATAATGATAATGAATAACTTATAATGATAATGAATAATGTTTATGATAATGAATAATATTTATGATAATGAATAATGTTTATGATAATGAATTATATTCAATGATAATGAATTATTCATTGATCATGTTAAATAAAGATCATGTTTAATGATCCGCCAGATGCGGCAGCCATATATTAGTTATCGCGAGTTCCTCCAACTGAAGTTGTTGCGCTTCCCCTATACAATTTGTGGTGGTGGTGGTCGGGAATGAATAGTATGGACCTTTTAGTTTTTGTCTCTGTTTACTGAATCTCTGTTTCCCAGGACCATTTAACCTTTTTTTATCTTTCATTATGATTTTCTTTAATAGACCTACCAGATTCGGCAGCCATGATTAAACTATTTGTGTGCCACTTTGCCAAATAAATCAAATATAAAACTCTAGTCGACTCTTTATTTAGTTTACAAAACTACAAGAACACAAATTATTATTCGATATCTGTTCGTCACACTTTATGTCTGTTCGTGATTGCAGGCGTGTAAATGTTAAATTGTCCATGAGAAAATGTTCGGCAAGAAAACCACAAAATCCATTTATTTGTTTTAGTTAACTTTCCGTATTCTAATGCACAAGTTTTGGTCATAGAAGTGAATCTATAAACAATTTCAAATCAAATAAAAATCATATATATATCATAGTTTTAAAATGTATCAGAATGAAATAGAAGGGTGATACATGCAGTTATACACAAATGTAGCGTCGATGTTTTTATATATGTAATATTTTTAAAAATACATTTATTTTAGAATAGGCATTACATCTTTTATTTATTTTATATACATTTTACCACCAAATCTCCATTTCATTTACATGAACTCTATATACATGTATATTAACAAGAGAGAGCTTATGTCTATACCTAAATTGAATACAACTTTGTTTCTATAATAATAATAATAATAATAATAATAATAATAATAATAATAATAATAATAATAATAATAAAAATAATAAAAATAATAATAATAATAATAATAACACAAGCGCTAATGAGCTTTTGACTGACTACTTACACAATTCATACAGAAAACATCCAATGTCTACACAAACACAATATCAAAAGCGACTGGCATAAGAAATGTAAGATAATTAATTATTATTATTATTTATGGTTGCACACAAATTTGACATTGGCAATTTTTCCAATTCCAGGATTTCAAAATATTTTTAAACTGATTGAAATTTCCAATTTTTCTAAAATGCTCAGGTAATTTTTTTTACAATATAGCTGCTCAGCATCTAAAACTGTTCTCACCATATGTAGAAGTATTGACTCGAGGTATATCTACAATATTTGAATATCAATAATTATAGCACAGTTTTTAAAAACTACCAGATCATGTAAGCATGATGGTGATACCTTATACTTTAAATATTTTAAAACATTCTAACGCCAAATTTCACATCTGCCTAATCTAAATTGATGTTACCCAGGCTCTTATTAACAGGTCATCATAAAACATACTGTAGTAGTAATATATGAAACGTAGAGCCCTCTCTTGTATCTTGTAAGCTTTTTTCTTACGAAAAAAATGACAGCAAGTGGACAAAAATTAAAATTTGATAAAATGAAAGTATGAAAAATTGTGAGTTTATTTAGTTTAGACAAATAACAGCCCATGCGCTTAAATGCACCTAGTTGCTGAGATGCATTATGACAAGTATTTTTATAGTTGCAGACTCAATATTGAAAGAAGGTTATAGGTTTTAGTGCCGACTCCAATAGCCCGAAATTTGCCTGCACATACAACCAGTGTTTTAATACTGTGCTCTCATTTACCAGTATTGTAATCAAATTATCAAAATTATCATGAGAATATGACAGTGTGTTATCGTCTGCATAATTATATAGTACACCATGTTCAATAAAGTAGAAGATATCATTAATAAAAATGTTAAATCACAAGGGTCCAAGAATTGATCCTTGAGGAACACCTTTCTGGATGTCAGCTTAGTTGTTCTAGGCTCCCTGAAGTGTAATCTGTAGCTTACGACCAAATAAGTAATATTGTAGAAATTTGACTGATTTTTGAGAAAGACCATATTCAGATAGTTTACAAAGAAGAATATCATGTGGTAGACAGTCGAAAGCTTTTAAAAGGTCCGTAAGAAAAGCTGCCACATAGTTGTTACTGTCCAATGTGTTTTAGGAGCCTGAGCAATGTAGTCTGACATCCATGACCTTTTCGGAAAGCACATAAATAGGGGTGAAATAAATTATCAAACAAGTTTGAGAGTTGTTCGGATATTACCATTTCAAAAACCTTAGATATTGTACGTAGTATGCTGACTGGTTTGTCAAGAGAATCATTCATATTGTTAAGTGGAACAACTTGTGCGTCTTTAAGCTGAGATGGACAGACTGCGTTATTTATGGTAAAGTTAACTAGTGAAGTAATGCGTTTGTTTAAAACTGGTGCACCTGCATGTAGGATCTTTGCTGATATTTTATCAACTCCAGTTGCCTCTTTACATTTATCATTTTGACCAGGTTTATTGACGGTGTCATTGTTAGTGTGTATAAACTCAAAAGTTGTGATAACTGTTGTATGTTCATGGATTTTTTTAATGCTGGGAGGTGTGCTTTCCTTAAAAACAACCTTTTTCCAATGTAATTTGCAGTATTCACAACAAAATTATTAAAAGTGTTTCATACTTATGTTTTATCACTGATAATTTAATATTTTCGGATAAAACGATTGTTGGTTGATTAGAATTCTTCGAGAGAAAGGGATTAAAGATGCTATAAAAATAGATTTCTGACCTCCTGCCCACCGTTCATGAATACATAAATTTATTGACATTCTCTTTAACTTGGTGACCAGATTTTATGCTAGCGATAAGCTACCCAGTTTTTGTTAGTACTAATTTTGTCATATTTAGATCGAAGAATTTGCTTTTGGGTAATTGCTTTTCTTAATTCTCTATTCATATATGGTACAGAGTTTTTCCTATGGTATCTTGATTTCATGGGCACGATTATATATGACCTGTAAAACCTTACTTTCAAAATCATTGTATATTATATCTATTTCATCAGTACACTAGTCAGAATCAAGTAAAAATTTTACCTTTTCTATGTTTATGTTGAAATCACAAATGTCAAACTTCTATTATATTAGTTTTTTACATTCTGATGTCTTGATATATTACCTTTTACAAATGTTGATATTAAATGGTGACAGCGGCTAACACCAGTGTTAAAATTCAGTTGCTTGAAACACAGTTTAGGCCTATGTGTTAAGATTGCATCTACCAAAGAAGGTTCACAGTCCTTCACAGGACTTTTACAATGGTTTCAGATTTATATGTGGTAAGACAATTGTAATTTAGATTACCTATGACAAAAGATATTTTCTAAATATCTCGATTCGTTGTCTAAGTAGAGATTGTTCATGCAAATGAAAAGGTGTTGTTTGAAACGGCTGGTGGTAGACAAATACAATATATTAACCATTTAGTATTGTCAATTATCACTTCCAGAACAATATTTTCAAGAGTCTTACATTCGATGTCAGGTCAACTTTTGGATGGTATATCTGCTTTCAACAATGCCTCCTCCATGCTCAGTGCGGTCTCTTTGTTGTAACTTATATCCATCCACTGCAAACAAGGAATCTCTGAAAGAGCAGTCTAATTTAGTTTCTGATAGAATTAAACAATCTGCAACAGCATTAGATAAATTTCTTTTATCTCATCAAATTTATAACGCATGCTAATAATATTCAAATGACATAGAAGAAAGTTTTGCAAATGATTCTTTCTGCATTCTCTTAGTTCACTTAAAATATCAAGATCACTGTCTGATTGGATTATATCATCAAAGGCACCTGGACTTGACTGATTGAAGAACTAGTCTGTAAATTTAAAATTGCTACAGTCGCGCAGATCCAAGGTTCATCTGAATTACCAAGTTCTATATATTTTTGAGGGGAAATATTCGCACACTTAATGTGCCACCATAAGTTACATACTTCACAGTAGACTCCTCTATGACTTCAGGCCATTGCCCTATAGCAGCCACCACAGGGGTACATAACATGCCGGAGTTAAGTGACACATCGCCACTGATAGAAATAATGATAATAGGTCTATGGCAGGCTTTTAAGTCAATTGGTATTGATAGAGGTTTTCGCTTTGTAGAATTTTATTATCAGCTGTTCATAATTGTCTCCTGTTTCTTGCGCATGCCGGGTTTCTGCGCACCTGTTCCCGATGTACTTGTCTCGACATAAACCACGAATGTCTAATTTTATTTTATTTATGTATGTATGTATTTATTTATTTTTTAAAATTTATTCGTGTATTTATGTATTTATTTATTTTTATCATTGCAGATGTTATAATGCAAATATTTATGCATTTTTGAAGTTTATTAAACGTTGTTCGAAATGATGTTCATGTACAATCAAAAAACCTATGCACTACACAATACGACGAACGATAGCATAACAGATAAACCATACGATACACGACAAACCATTCATGTAACAAACAGACACCATACTACGAACGATAGAATAAACTATAAATCATACGATGGAAAAACGATGCATGATATGCTACAATACGTTATACGGTACCATATACGAACGATATACGCGCGATGTATGGACAATGTACTGATGTTGAAAGAACGATAAACTCACGATGTACCAACGAAAAAAAAATCGTTAACTAAAACGTTCCTAGGGGCAAAAGGTCCCAGAATGTCTAGGGCTATTCTCGTCATTGGCTAACCTGAAACAACAAGGGGTGTTTTACAGGTAATTTTCTTTGGTTTCCTTGAGAAACACCTATCGCATTATTTACAATAGGTTTGCACATATTCCTTCATATTTGGCTAGTAAAATCAATCTTTAAGTATTTGTCAGCTCCAAGATGTCGTAAGGTCGGTATGATTAGAAAGCTGTAAAAGTTGCAACTGTTCACATTCACTGTTTGTTGGTTCCCATCTGTCTAGGGGTTAATACTCTCAATATTTTCAGTCTGTTCCATTAGGTCCATACAGATTTCAATTCTAATTATCCGTTTGAGAAATCTTCTTATTTAGGTCTGTCCAAATCTGCTTCATAGCCACCAGTATTTCCTTGAAATTGTAATCTTCCAGTTGGCTTCTTTGAGATCTTTGAGCATTCGAACTAGTTAGAACCAGTTGATTGGGTTTAATTTCAATCTTCACATTTTTATCTGACTCTTGCAGCTATGACTGGCTTTATCCCTAAGTCTTCATTTTCGTTCTTATCATCTTTTCTGGCTGTACTAGGGACTCCTAGCACTGCCTCACTTCTTTCTTAATCTTATTGGTAGTCAAAAGGGAGATACAATGTCTATTTTTCATTATTGCTTTTCATCGTGTTAAATCTTCCTGTCTCTTACATGACCTATAAGGATTCCTAGACATAACATCGGCATTGGAATGTTTTCTGCCAGCTCTGTGAGTCACTCTTATGTCGTATTTTCCCAAAATTTCCAACCATCTACCTACCTGCCCTGTCGGGTTTTATTAAACCTCTGACCCAACACTGCAGCAATATCAGTCTCGAAAGAACCGGTCTTCGATATACGTGTGCATGGAAGTTTTCAGCGAGATAACCCCAGCTAGAGAGATAAAATTCCTTTCTGGTGGTACAGTAAGATACCTCATGTTTGTTCAGGGCTTTACTACTGTATGCTAGAACTCGCTACTGTCCTTGATGTTTATGTGATAGGACTGCTCCTACGGCATAGTTTGCTGGCGTCTGTATCCAGAATGAACTGCTTGTTTAAAACGGGATATACCAGAATTGAAGGTGACGTTAACGCTTCTTTAAATGAATCGAATGATCTATGGCAATCCCCATTCCGTTGAAATTTCGCTCCTTTCTGGCACGCCCTGTGTAAAGCTCTGGTAATGTCAGCAAAAACAAAAAGAAAAGTTTTTACAAACACCCTGCAATAGGAACACAGTCCAAATAAGATTTTGATCCCGTTTGCAGTCTTTGAAATAGGCCACGGATGGGCTTGTTGCAAGATTAAAAGGAGTGATATTAAATTGAAATAATCCTTGGTTCGATGAAAACGCTGTCTTCCGGATAAAGCTCAACCTGATAAAATCATGTCAAACAACCGAACCAACGAGAACCTGCTAATGCCTCGAGACAGTCATCTTTACGTGAAAATGGTTAGGCATCCTTAAAAGATCGATATTCCACACATATTCAAGTAGTGCCATATATCTTATCTACAAGTACAGTCCTGAATCCCTAAGGGCTGTTTGACGGTTCAATCACACCCTTGTCTAACGTCTTCTGTATTTCCGTTTTCTCTGTTTGTCGGTTTCATTTAGGAAGCCTTAGCGGAGCCTGTGTTTATCCTAGTGAAACCCTGCCAAGATCGTCCACTGATTTACTGAAAACGTCCTTATAGTAAAGGAGTAGCTTCTACAGACGCTGTCATATCACTATTATTTAAGTAGGTTATGCTCCTTTGATACATATCTAGTATGTGCTCTGATAGAGGCTTCTCATTACGCATAATCCTTATGCTGTTGCAAAATCAAATAGTGTCTCGTAATACAGTTCACAAATCCCTTTCTGTTCCTTAGCATGCCATATAATTGGCTCATGAGTGAATTCACCACTTGAGCCACCAAATTTTCTTCGTGAGGATTCAAAATACCACTACTAGGATTTACTGAGTTCTTCCTTTGGGAGCCAGCTTCCTCTAGGTATTCTTAAGGACCTAAGTGCTTTGTATTTTCAGATGTGATGGTTATGATAATTCTTGAGCATCCTGGAATGTTACCGTAGATAAAACTAAGCTGAAAGACGCTACAGCCTCTCCGCCAATTCAACATGCAATCTCTTAATCCTTAAATCCTTAGTATGTAATACTTGCTTTTTTACACACTTCAATAGAAAATCTTGCCCAATATCCCATCTATTTAGTGTTACATACCAAAAAGTCCATTGTATAAATTGAATTACCAAACACAATTTCGGTTACGTAGCTTGAATGTAGCTTTGAGCCTTTTTGTTTACGTCAAAATGTTTGGGAGTCGCTGGTCTGAGTGTTGAGTCAGTGCATGATCTCAATAACTGTTTATAACTTTTATAACTTAAAATAGATAAGGTTGAACCATTATCAATAAGTACGTTTATGTATCCTATGTATCCCTTTGTCTAAAATCCAGTACCCCATATCCAACGAGTGTTCCCTATCTCTCCAACTCTTATAATAAATCTCCCACTGACTTCCGGTCTATTGAGTCCAAGGGGATTTGAAGTTTCCCTGATTTCCCTGACTTATCTCATTCTATCGCTTATACCTTTAATAGTATGGACTATTCCTGCAAAGGTGATCTCTCTTGTCACAAATTAAACATTTACGGTCTCGCATGGCTGAATTAAATCCATTCGCAAAGACCAACGTAATAATATTATCTACCGCAATAACCGTGAATATTTTATAAAAAGATAAATAGCGGCAATCGCGCAAAAACAATTACATAAAAAACAAATCAATTATACAACAACATGCCAAACACCGAGGAAACTGTCAAAAAGACACAATCACACAAATCAAAGTCTGAACAACCAACACTCTAGCAATTACAGCAGTGGTCCTGACTTGGTACAGGCATTTCAAAAGACACCATGGCATGCTAAACCTTCCATTACTTTAGTATGTGAGTTGGATAAAATTACAATGAAACGGGATGGATCACAAATGTGACTACTACCAGAAATATGAAACATTTAGTAATAATAGAGAATTGAACAAAAAAGTACATTAAATTTAATAAAATAATAAATTACGCTTTTCATGAATATAACATATACAATTAAATACGACTTTGTGAGAACTATTGATTGTTTTAAAACGGTTTATATAAACTGTTATCTAAATAAATTGTACTGGTAATTTACCAATAACTGTAGTACAGCACGATGCAACCCACTGTAGTTAGTTTTCGATATTATCACAGAAGTAAACCTAATTTTTTATGGTTTAAATCGATTCTTAAGATAATAGATAATATTAATTGACGTATTTCATAATTATTTTTGAAAAATAAACTTGATGATAATTGTGGATAATGCCAGCAACGTATTGGAATTTAAAATTGATTTAACAACACATGACACTATATATAACACGTATTTTTGATTGGCATTTAATATTATCTGACGCCATTGCTTCTTGAGAGAAATTTCACATATGTTCATTCACATTTTATTTGATAATGTCATGGTTGGCATTTATTACGATTTGCGATCTTCTAATTCAAAAGGCAAAGTGAGGAGAATTCAAAGAATCAATGCATTATATCAATTTAATTTATAATTTACTTTTTTACATAAGTTGGTTCTTATCCAACATTCTAAAAAGAGTAGACGCATAAACACCACTACAAAGGGCAAAATATGTTCCCCATACCAAATTCTCCTTACCTTTTTAATTGCAATCGCAATTTTCGGCACTTTAATCTATCATTCTTCACGTTAAATTGTTCTCGCCTTGCAAATAGCTTAAATATTGTTCGCTTGACGTCAAGCAACGGTCCAAAATACGAAATGTCATTCCATAAATCAAATAACGCATTGCGTAATCAAAATTGGGAAAGTAATGTTATTTTTAGATTCTATAGTAAAACGTAAACAAAATGGACGTTTTAACAAGTAGGAGAGTGACATAATACGGCTTGTGAGGAAACGAAAAAAATAGAAAAGACACACAACATAAATAAGAAACCTTAAAAGAACAAAAGTAATAAAAACAAAAATTAGTAATCCTAATAAAAACATACAATATATAATATACAAGCGCTAGCGTAAAGAACAAAGTACATCTGCATCTGATAATAAATACTTTAATTATGTGCCTAAGATCGAATGATTCATTTTTAAAATTTATGTTTGTTGTATCTCAGCATTACACTTTATATCAAGAGATGTTTTGTGTCCTCCTAATACCTTTTAAATGGATTGGTAACTTGTTATGTGTCTGTCCTTTGACTTGTCATTCGATGTCTAATCACCGTGTTTACTTTTCATATTTCCCATGCAGATTATTTTTGTTTTTGTTTAAATTGTGTTTTAACGCCACTTTCAGCAATTTTTCAGCTATAGCATGGCGTCCAGTTTTTATTGGGGGAGGAAGGCGAAGTACCCGGAGAGAACCCCCGACCTGCGGTAGGAAAACTGGCAATCTTGTCAATTAAGATTGGAGTCGAGTACACCCTGCCTGCAGTAAGAATCGAACCCGCAATCTCAGTGTTGACAGGCCACGTGATCAATAGTAGACAAACTACCTTAACCACTCGGCCACCGAGGCCCCTCCCATGCAGATTAGACAAACTGGCTATGATGGATTTTTCATGAACAAAAATTAAAGACAACGAATTGGCCCAAATCTGCGTCCGTTTTTAGGCATAATAACCTCGATAATATAATTCATGATGCCTGTTTTGACCGGTTTATAAGAAATCAGAATGCGTTTTGAAAAAAATTTGTTTCAAACAACTTTATGATGCGTAACAACATTATTGGTGCTACGTACAAATAAATTGGGTCGCATAAGATACAAATATTCATACAAACCACATAAAAACCAGCAGAATACAAGAATACTAAATGTAATATGTCAAGGGCTATTAAATGTTAGGACGGACTTAGAAACCATTGAAGAATGATCTCGTGCATACAGTTGTAACCCAATAATAACTTTGTTGTGTCAAAATTTAAAACAATGTTTGTAGGGCACATACTTATTCTAAATAAAGTTTACTTATATTAGATATCCGTTGTTGATATAACTCAACTGAAACCGGAACTGCAATTTGAATTTCTCATTATTATACCTTACAGTTGAAAAGAAATGGATAAGGCAAAGCTCACGTTCAAAAGTTAGTTCTCTTCTGTATGTCGACACAGGAAATATTATTGGAAAAGACAATATTTTTGTCCATGTGATATCAGCTCAAAATATCAAAGAATTAAATATTATTGGTTAATATGTATATACATGTAAAGCTGCGAAAACGCATTAAAGATGACGTTATGAATACAAATCTTTTAGATTCTAGTTACATCTGTTCTAAATTGACTACAAAACCATACCATTGTAAACAAATTGGATCCCGCATCTGCGCACTGTAGATTCAAGAAATCAGTCGGAAACAAACACATATTTTGCAAATAACAGACCTTTTATTTATAAATACATTCAAAGCCTAATCACTGTTAAATGTCGAGAGACATTTAAAACATACACATACTTGGAGCTAATCACAGTTAAATATCGAGAGACATTTAAAAACATCGTAGTAAAAAGCTAACAGAAAAAAGGACGATAAAAACTTTTGCTGGAAATAACGTAAAGTTGACATACTCATAATCCTGTCGCTAACAGTTGACTGTACGAAGATTACAGGTTCTCGTACTGTCATTCTGTACTACTGTAGATTGATATGGTTTATTATGTTCCATAATAACGTTTCAATGTTATATTTTACACTTCACTTGAAAACATCCATTTTAGATCAAGTTGAACACATACTGGATTCAGCATTGTGATATTGTTGGTTTGTTCTTGTAAATTGTATATCGAATGATATTCTAGAAATTTTAGAATGAATTATACAAATACAAAACCTTTAAAGCATATTCTCTATGTGATGGTTGTTATGTTAGGAATATCTTGCCGAAAACTGTACAATAAGATTACAAATACGTTGTCTGCTAATATCAATGCATGGTTGATGATGAAAAAACCTTTGCGTTCGTTAGTAAGACCTTAATAACATAATGTAGTTTTTTATGACAGATTTTGTCTGCTATGTGAAATTTAACTAACACATAGCTATCAACATTTAAGCAACAACCAACAAACACTACAAGATACAACTAATTGATACGCAACAAAACCTCGATGTATCATGATCAGTGATATAAGATATTTGAAGAGTGAGCAAATCCTACTTGTCTGTTGAGACCTGTCGTTTATAGTTAGAAATTCGTGAATAACGCTGTCAAATTTAAGATACAAAACTAAATAGGAAGAAGATTACAATTTAAACTTGATTGCACCAAATGCCATACAAATGTCATAAAAACGTGAATTGATTATCATCAACTGGTTTTTAATTATAAAGCTACTCAAACAGTAGTAACATAACATAATACGTCATTTTTCTTTGATCTTTTAATGGATTAATCACACTTAATATGTGTGTTGTGCAAAATCATCGTTTAACATCAGACATTTCTTGTTAAACCATGGTTAAATCTCACCTGATAAAAATCCCCAGTCAAACACAATTGAAGTAGGCGGAGCTTACCTATGGTATAATCAACCAATCTTTTTTTTTAGTTATTACATAGTGTAAGCCCTACCTCTTACCGTCATTGATAATACCAAATGAACCACATATATCGTGCAGACTGACGGTCTAGCGCGTGATCGTCTAACAATAATGTCACGTATACTCCAAATTATATTGAATGAATTATGTTACAAAGCATATACATGTATATACGCCTTTTATCAGTTAACTTATTTAAAATTCTCGACGCAAGCGTCTCGTAGTTTAAATACTTTTACTGGTAAATGACGTGGTATATAATACTTGGTTGGTCTTGTTGATGTCATCTCGTCCAATTAGACGTTCTAAGGTCGTCAACATGGCTTTCTCTATCGTTATGGTAATCTATTCAATCCAAATCTGAACAAAGTACTGAACAAAATCGCAAAGCTATCGATAACATAAAAACTTACGAACACAACAAGGAACAAGCAAGTAAAACTAAGAACAAGAAAGTAATTGAATTACAGTGATACACGGAGGCGTGTAGAAAATTGCAACGAACTGCAATATTTCTCGTATAAAATAAATTTTATTCGGAATCTTCAGTAACCTTGTTCAAAAGTAAGATAATTATATGATCAATATTTAATGGTTTTTATATAAATTTGTCAAATATTTTTGTATTTTTTTACTAATATTTAAATACAGTTTACTTTTAATTTTACGTTAATTTTGCCACGTTTGTTCAATGGGTTTTACTTCAAAAACAGTTGTTGAAAACATAATTTGCAGGTTCGCCGATATAAGTCTCTGTTAAAATATACCATACCACAATCAGCCATGAGCAGTTTGATGGATATTTGTAGATAAGGTATATAGTTGTTAAATCAATCTTGATTCAATAATTGAGCTACGCTTATGTCATTGTTTGGATTCCTGGTCATCTTTTCAATGTTTTCCTGATTTTAGTTTGGATAAACAGTCGTTTAGCAAGAAATGAATCCTGCAATATAGACCACGTACATACATGAAATAATCGTTAAAGATGGACTTGTAATTGAACGGTTTCTTCATATCAAGTTAATTTACCAGAAATACGACAAAAGTAAACGATACACCTGAAATATTAGAAATGACACATTGTTTAAGCCAATTCACACACATTAAGATAAACAAGAATTCTGTTCAGTTTTTTTACTTTTCGCTAACGAAGCAATAGATGCTATTGATTTTTTTAATGTCTTGCATCACAAGTCTGTTGCTTAAACAATTGTACTATATACAAAAAAACAAATTCGTTTTGATTATACATGTGTCTTAAGCCTATATTACCCCCAATTGCACCAGGAATTATTCCAATATTCGTTAAGTGATGGCTTCAATATGCCCTTATGATCCGCTCTTTAAGTAGCTTTTCTTTAGGAAGACAACCACGTCAAAGAAATCTAAATCAAATTTAAGTACCTGATCAATCGAAAGATGTAATTATTTATTAAATATTTATTAGATTTCCTAGATAATTTAGTAAAAGTAATTAAAAATATGTTTTATGAAATAAATAGATAGGTTATAAACAAAAAATTTGTAATTCTTTTTTATCCTACCTAATAACCTTTTCATGCCTACGTACCATTTTTGGTAGTAGAAGAATTCGTTTTATGGCGTCATGAAATACTTTAAGGAAAGTATTTAGAAATATACATCCACATTCCATTCAGGTTTTAAACATTAATTTCACTTTAACATTATAATATATGTTAATGTCATGGTATACAATTTACTAAATCTTACTTTGTATATTATTTTTTATAGATATTTAGATTTTAATAATACACTTGCACCGTCCGCACTTAAGCTATTAATTTAGAATTAAAAAACAATCATAAATGAAACCGTAGCATAAATATAAATGTTACAATTTTTTATCAGTTTTCGCTTTAATAGTTCGATATACATTGTATGTCGCTTTATTCAACTTCCACGTATCAAATGTTTACGACCTACATTTTAGTGTTGATCCAAAACATGACTTGTACAAAAGCGATCAAATCAAAATACCAGACATATAATAGTACGGTATTGAATAATTTGTGTTTTTAACAATAGTGAATTAAATGTTCAAGTTAGAACCTACATTGAAGTTTGGGATAAGGTTGTCTGTAAAATCCTTGTAAATGATGACTACATTTATTACATCTTAATATCATGCCTGTCAGTATAATTAAAACTAGACCTCCTTTTGGTATTAGGTAGTTCGTCTTCTATTGATCACGTGGTCTGTCAACACTGAGATTGTGGGTTCGAGTCCAACTGTGGGCATGTGCGCTCGTCTCCAATCTTAATTGACAAGGATTGCCTGTTTTCCTACAGAAGGTTGTGATTTTTCTCCGGGTACTTCGGCTGCCTCCCCAATATAATCTGGACGATACGGTATAGCTGATAAATTTGTGTAAGTGGCGTTAAACACCAATAAAGGAAACAATCAATTAGTCTTCCCAAGTCGTTATAGTCCTAATCAGCATTGGTTTCATCGTACTGATAGGTCGATCAGTCTGATTGTTTAAGGTCATTCATTGGTCAAGTTTTATTGGTATATTTAATGGTTTTTCAAATTATCTATGTTTTACAAATTATTATTGATGTGCATTTTAACGTTGTGTATGTATTGTGTTGTGGTATTTCCCATAAGTCTTGAGGCTATACATAACACGATTTAGGACATATAAGTGAGTAGTTGAAAACAATTTCCATAAGATAAGCTTTTGTTCAGCTACATGATGTTTAAATTTCATATTGCGTAGGCGCGAAGCGATAGAAATGTATTAAATATTGAAACGTCAAAAAGAGAAAAAAACATTTGAAACAGCCCACGCCATTGTATTTTACAACTCAGTGGGACGAATTTATACAGGAATGCAACAACAGTTTTCTCTCGTCTTATCCTGAAATTGATTTTCCACTCTATATAAATAAAAAAGAACATAAAGGGTGTCATTAATAATGCAGGCATTACATTTCACGTTTCTACAAACTAGTTTTACTCAGCTTTTATAAAAGTAAGTTTTCAGATTACAAGGCCTTGATAAATGCAAAGATAGATATATTTTAACATATCTCACCTGTAAGTTAGACTGAAACAAGATCGCATGTCGTGGCATTTGTAATAATCAAAACTCTTATTGTCCATTTTGCAACTTATCAACCTGAACATAATATATTATTATTGTAGGATTGATCTCTTAACCGTTAGATCAAAAGTTCTTTTAAAAACATTTTATTGTTTCTAAATAAACCTAATAGTCCAAAATGGACCACTAACACCAACCTCATAAAAACGGTAGATAAAAATGTTATTTGTCAAAATAAGGTCTAATTAACTTTTCATTGAAGAATTATTGCGTCATACAGTTGTTATCCCATTTGTTTTAATATATTCTGCCTAACTTCTAAACACTTGGCTTTGTAGTGTGCATACGTATTGTTAATAAGCGTTTAAATTAAATAAAACTATTATTATATAAACGTTCTTCTCTTTTTTTACTCTTTTTTTTCTTTATGTAAATAAAAATACATTTTTATGTTTATTCTACTGTTTATCGTAGACACTGACATATATGTATTATTCTAATGTTACCCTGATTTAGGTAAAAAATTAAAATATTATTTATACTGTTACGACGAAAAAATTTTAGCAGTCAAGCAGATGGATGACGGAACATGTGGTATTAGGCTGACAGGGATCAAAAACATAATAGAAACGTCTTATTACATGAATTCATTTTACGAAATCAGTTAAACTGTTCTTAAATAATTGGTAACACAATTGAAAAGTCTATTATATACATTCAACTATGATAATTTAACACAAACTATGTTTAACAAACTGTTTTTAACGAGCATAAACCTATCCCTCCCGCTGAAAGGCTATTCCTTATCCACAACCGACAGACTGACTAAGCAGCTATGTCGGGCAAGCACTGAAAATCGTCACCAGTTACCAATACAATATATCATCCTTCGCTTTTCAAGTTCATTTTAGTTTACATAATTTTCAAGAGAATTTATTTGTTTAAATTAAGAGACTGCTAATGTACAAAGGTGTACACATTTATTATTCAATATTATTGAAACGAATTGTTTCGGGCATTTATATCATCCCACCATATGAAAGAATTAAATAATCCGGTTAATATATATTTTGTTTAAAATGAAAAAAAAAAACTACTTCAAATAAGAATTGTGTAGATATTTGATTCACGTATCTAGATTATTACAACTTAATTAAGAATCTATGAAATTTATTCCAAATTTAAATCTGGGATGGTTTCATTTGTTTTCAATAGCATAATGTAAATAATATGCATCGAACATTATATATCATCTAACACCTATTGACCTAACATAGCAGATATCATATCAATTATTTTAATGTATGGATATATCCTTTAAATATACACCAAATATAAAATAAAATTTCATCTTACCCTGAATACATGTTTGACAGTATAACAACGTTGGTTGTAAATAATCATTATTGGTTCATGGATCGTACGGAAACAAAAATGGGCTCCTTCATCAGTCCATTGTAGATTTAATTAAAGAATAATTGCTAAAAAAATGTCAAAGTCCAATAAACCGCAAAAAACAACAACAAAAACAGCAACTACACCAATGGTCTTGACTTGGTACAGGCATTTCAAAAGAAATGGTGGGTTTAACACTATTTAACGGCATTGATTTAAATAGTTGGGTATTATACAACACCAGTAAGTAATATGTATATACAAAAATCATCGCATCACAATCACTGAATTAAAACATTTAGAAAATTATCTGGAATCATATTTTAAACGATTTTATTTTAAAACAAGGACAGGTTACTAAAACTTAGTAACGGCACGGACAAACCATGCAACCTTGGCTAATGGGTTCATCCCAAATAAATTTTTGACGTTTGCAAAAATCAATATACTAACTGGAGCTTTTGCATACCCGAACAATTTGAGAAATTAAGACATTGTACGTAGGATAAACTTGAATGTTGATGTATAAGTGAGGTAATTTTGAAATTAAAATCGTCACGTTGTTCGTAAATTCTCATGCTGACATGACCATTGGCAACATATCCGAGTTGTAAGTCCAAAACTGAAGTGAAGGAAGGTGTAACTGTGGTTTCTTCAATTAAAGTTCTGAGTCATATGATAACGATGCCCATCAGCATTTTTAAAGTAACAATTACCCTCTGTCTAAACGTAAGACAAATTTTGGTTATTATGAAGAATGTTCAATGGAACATTAATATAGCTGCTTTATGCAGCAATAGAGGACTTTGATAGCCCAGATATGTCATTAGCCGGTATTCCGTTCTCTCAAATTTCGTTATTCATAATGCTTACTAGCTATCACGTTCCACTTACCTTGGCGAAGAAACTGTCAAAAAGACAGTTTACAAATAAAATCTTAGAACTTTAGAACAAACAATCAAAAATGTAGCAACTACGGGAATGGTACTACATGTAACTTGGTACATGCATTTTAAAAGAAATCGTGGGTTAAAACGCGGACGAGTCTTTTTTTCCTGCAACCTTCGTTTAAAGTTTTCACAGCAGAAATTGTTTTAAAAGTTTTCTAAATTCAGTATACTAACTGCAAGCTTTTGCAAACCTGATAAATTGAGAAATATAGACAACGTATGCACGAGATTGCTGCATAAGTGAGATAAAAATTTATAATTTTAAAATTAATAGTCTCGTTTGTCATAAATTCTTGTGGTAAGATGATCGTTGGTGTCATATTCAAGAGATAGGTCTAAAATGATGCAGATATAAAAGTTTCTGTGGTTTCTTAAATTTCCATTTCTGAAAGATATATTAGCGGAATACAGTCGAGGGTTGTTAACTGAAAGGAAATCATCAATATATCTATATGTGAAATTAAAAACATAGTTTTTTCTATCTATCTTTCTGCTATCTTTTGGACTTAGTTGAAGAAATTATTTTTTCAGACACCATATATACAATAAGGTCAGTATCATGCTCAGTCCTACTTCTAAAAATAAACTCATGAAAACTACAAACTAGACTCTACGACAAACGTTATGACTTCAACTTTCCAATTTTCAGCTTTCCGTTCATCGACAGCAACATTCCAGCAGCTCCAGTGTATGGTGTGTACATTTCTCAACTTTACGTTATTCTAGATCCTACGATCGGTATTCCGATTTTCTATACAGCTCACCGCTGTTGACTACTAAACTACTCAAACAAGGGTTTGTTGTACGTAAGTTGATGTTATCTCAGTAAAAGGTCTAATCGTCACTTGATTGGTCGTTGTGTGAAATCAATCTCTCAATTACGATCATACATTTTCTTTGAGTCATGGTAGTGTTTTCTGTCCATGGATTTGACTTTTTCCTAGACATGACAATAAGTAACTAAATAGGTGTCTAATTAGAGGCAGGCACTGCTTACTCGATTGAAACACCTGAGTGTACCTTTGCTTTTGGGGGTTTGGGTAACTCTCTTTTTCTGTTTTTGTGTTGTGCTGTTTATGTTTGTCTTTATCTGGATTTGTAACTGTCCCTTTGACTTTTGGCTCTTGATGTTCGGTCGGCTCTCTTTGCTATTTTTTCAAAAGAAGACAGGAATACATCGGCAAAGAGTTATTTCCATTGGAATTACGCTTCCCTGCGGAAAAACGTATCTTCCAAAAGTAGCAAATATGTTGTCGATAAGTAAAGTTAGCATACTATAACCTGTTCCTCGCTGTAGCATAATTTGCTTTTTAGTTCCTGAGTAGAAAAAAAGTATTGTTGTAACCTAACACTACATATGTGTAATCATACATTGAAGCGAAGTCTTTATGTGAGATTTCGTTGAAGACGGGATTTCAGTTTCTTGTGAGGCAAAGTTGTATAAAGTGTAAAGTGTAGAAATGTCAAAGGTTCTATATCGATCTTGATTTCAAGTTGTTCAAAAGTTCCTAATTTTGAAGACTCCAAGTATGGCTAATATACCTATACTTCGAGAATAGAAAATTTTCACAATATATTTGTTGTCTGTCTTTCACTGCAGCAAGTATCTTTTGTCAACCGTTTTGAAAACTCTTTGGTAGAGCACGACGATGAGTCGGTAATGTACCTTTTCTTGTAGGGTTTGCTTAAACATGACATATCAATCAAGTAAGGTTGGCCCTCACACATTTATTTGCTTTTATTTTTATTATTATAACTAGTAGTAGTAGTGGTATTTTTGTTATTTGTCATTTAGCGTTAAACATGCTTCAATGAGACCTTTAAGAAACTGAAGGGAAGCAATAGGAAATGAAAGACCCAAATATCTGAAAAGTGTAGCAAAGAAAAATCAAGGATATTATAGGCGAAGCACGAGCAAATTTAAAGCAGATCAAACACACAAGAAGTTTGGATTTACCAACAAGAATAAAAAAGCGAAACAATAAAAGACTTCCCCAACACAAACAATATACACAAAATAGTTTCGAAAGTTTTGTGAATGCAATCACAATTTGATTATTTAACAATAACGTTTTTAATTATAAAAACTTAAAATTATATAATTTTAACTTACTTTTTCCCGATTCAAATTTAGCTAAACCCGTTGAGAAATTGTTCTAGAAGTTTACACATCAAACATAACAGTAAAAAAACGTAAAGCCAAACAACAATAGAAAAATACTTGATATTAGCATCGCGTTTAGGAACCAAACATTAATCATATGTGAAATTAATACTGTTCAAAGTATTCCGTTGTCATTTCGTGACACAATGATTTCTTTATGTAGTTTGATCATAGTAATTACATGTATATATGAAATGTTTTCAAAAATTGTTAAGTTATATCATGGCGTCCAGTATTTATTAGGGGGGACGCGGCGTACCTGCAGAAAACCCACTACCTTTGGTAGAAAATCTGGCAATCTTTGTTAATCAATATTGGAGTCGAATTCGCCTTTCACGCAGTGAAAGTCGAAACCCCAACATTAGTGTTCACACACCATGTAATCTTTAGCAGACGACTTTAACCAACTCTGCAACTAGAACCCCAATGTTAATGAATCAATGATAAATGTTTACTTGAATCCTTTACATCTATTGTATCTATGTTAAAATTCTGCGACTATTTTATTATACATGAAATAAAGTATATTTTCAAATATAGTTACATATTTATCTGTTCTGTTTAATTCTCAGAACGCGTTACTAGTTGCATTTTTGGCACAATTATAAAAACCGAATTATTAGTATGTTCCGTAAAGTAACTGAAACCAATTTGCGTAGATCTTGTTTTGTTAACCCAACTTTATGATTACGAATACATATTTTTCTTAAAAGAATATGTTTTCTGATGTTGTTTTTATTCGTTATGTTATAGAATTAAATTTCGAATCTTAAGTTAGACCCTTTCTTGTTTGTGTGCATTTTAATTAAATAGCTTGCTCAAGAAAATCGTGGCATTTAAACACATCACTGGAGAAACGAATCAGTTGAAAAACAAACTCTATATGCCGAAGTGGATGGAATGTTACTGAACGAAACCGGAAAAAATGAAAGGCTAAAGTCATCACGTTTGTGGTAGAGCCTTTTGGAAAGTTTTCCTTGAGTGTCCATTTCCGAAATTAAAAGTTATTGTAAAAGGTTCGCTTTACATGAATAGAGAAACAAATCGGCAAGTAATAGTACATAAATGTGCCATCGTAAGTATGCAAACTGAGCGAATATGGTGTCAGTCAGAAAATAAAACATTACAATGATTTTTAGTTTTAGGCTAATGTTTGTCATGTTACGTTTTAGTATTGTCGACAATGTTTTAGTATAACATGGTCTTATTAGTTGTTCATATTGTGACATTAGCCATGTGGTATAGTGGTGTGAACTGTAGAAGACATCTGTATCGAAGCAACTCTATCACCTTTATAAAATTTTTAAGGATCCATATTGTATTGTCACCATTTTTAGAGTTACAAGAATCGAAATCTCATAGACAGATCTTTCAAGATGAATGTTAACATGACTGAAAGAGGTTCTTTACATTTAGTTGAGCCAGCAATAAAATGTTGTGTTCTTATGGATTTTTGTTTAATTTAGAAAGAAGGAAGGATGTCTTTGTTCTCCTCACTTACAGATATTTCAAGAAAGACCTAGCAAATGTTTGATTTGGATAACTTAGTTCGTAGACAGTTTAGTTACTATAAGGGCAGGTCAAATCACGTCACAGTAAAATGCCCCTGTTATTAAGGCCACTACATTTACAAAAATTGCCCCGCTGTAAATTTCCCAGCATTACCCCCCCCCCCCCCCCAAGTAAAATCTCATGGATGATAATTAAATGATATCTTCACGAGTTTACATTAGTATGAATAAGCATGAATAGTACGAAAATAATTTTAGGAAAATCTATATCAGAAATTGAAGTAAATTATTTTAATTATTTTTTTTCTAAATCATTTGTTGTTAGAGCATGGAAGGAATATACATGTATATGTACACGCTCAAAACTTGAAACACTGAAAAAACCAAAAAGCAGTCGGAGCAAATTTTGCCTTTTTAAATAAGTAGTAGGCATGGACACAATAAAAGATATAATTTATATTATAATGATATTTATCATTTGGATGGTCTTGATAAAAGTTCGGGAGTTTTTGTATATTCATATGTTATTTATGCGCCTTATCTGCAGGGACGAGAACATATTCGTAATGTTAGTTCAACAGGGTTTGGCAACATCTAGGTGTTAGACGTCAGCCCCTTTCATTTGTTCTGTTTGTGTTACTTTTCTTGCAAGGTTTGTTAGAACTTGAACTTTAAAATTGTGCTTCCAAGTAATAAACCTTTGTTTACAATATTTTTGTCCTTTAACCAAAACGTATCGATGTAAGTTGTTATCGAAGATGTTAAGGTCTACGACAATAACATAGCTTGACAAACGTAATTAGAACGGAGAAACTTAACTAGAGCTGTTAGGAAGGTGAAGTCATTGATTTGGAATTACAGTTCACAGCGTAAGTTGCAATAACAGAAGTATAGGTAGAAGAGATGATAGGGAAACTTTTATCGTTGAATCAGAGGGATATTATCAAGAACATATTTTTGGCGTAAATTGTTGTCTGGGTTATTAAAAAGAATTGAATACAGTGTGTTAAAGTGTTGTATTATTTTTTTATAAATCTGGTAAATTATATAGGTACATTACATAGACAAATTTCTTTCAAACTATTTGCCTATCTTGAGTACTTGCAGCATTTATTGGTGTTCATTTTTGCTCTAATTTTGTATACTGGTTTTGGGGTCGAGTACTTTAGGTAGTAGTCAACAGACAATGTGAATATGAGTCCAAATATAATTGACAAGGGTTTTAGTTACCTATCAGCGAGCGTTTTGCGCCTAATCTGGCTTTCTCTTGCAAAACAAAACAAGACGCAACAATATCGCTGCAAAATTGTGGCTTAAATACAATTCAAACAAACATATTGTTGATTAGCTTTATTTACAATGTTGTAGGCAAGTCTTTCTCTTACAATATATATTTGGAGTTTTAGTCACGTACTAACGTATTAAAATATTTCGTCCTCTTGTAAATGCACTTTTAAAACTAAATGGAAATAACAAATTTGACATGCCTATTTAGACTTAAATTTTAGCATACTATATCATAATTAAATATTTGAGTCCTTTGATTATTCAAAAATAAACAAAACCTCGTTCCTTTCTTTCTTTCCTTTTTTGGAAACAGAAGCATAAATGATATCAATCATGGTAATAACTTGCATCAAAAGTCTTCTACTTCCAAACTGGAATCATACTTCAAAAACAAATTCGCTAAGATTATATCGTATACATATACCTATAAAACCACCATTGCGATAGAAAGCTTCAATTACAAACGTGAATTGCAGGATGTTTTATCAATGACTTCAAATCCAAACCTTCTGACAGCTCTTTACACAGTTCTCCATTCATTTATAGTCGTCACGTTATAACTGAAAATTTGAACATTGTTGACATTAAAAGATTCCAGAATAATTTTTTGTACAAATTGAAGGATCAAAATACCGTTATCTTAAATCCATCAACTTGAATTTCAACTTTAAACTGGTCATGAAATCAATTTACGGAGTATGCTATAACATGGGCAAAACGATAAGACCAGGAGATTGATACCTTCTGATAAGGTAAAACCCTAGAGGTCATTGAGTCAAATAAGAATATATCGTGTAAGAATGTCTATAAATACTAAATCATCATCAGTCTTCAGAAATATTGATGCTGCTGAAACTCCAACATTCATGAAAAATATGTTGTTGTGCCATCATTAATACATTATTTTTACGTGTAAGAAACATTATATCGAGTGTTTAATAAATAAATTTTGCATGGATAGTTCACTTTGCATTCTACTATGTTTTTAAAAGAGATTCTAGAAATTGGCAAATCAGTATTGACATCCTTTTGTCTTCATATTAAAAGTCGAAGGTTGGAATGTATACTCCTTATTGGATACTCAAACGTTACCAAAAATCCATACCAAACTATTCTAACAGCAATAATAGCGTGGATTCAAAAATATAGTGAGTAGGATAAATGAGATGTTAATGCTAAAACATTCAAAAGGTCCGATAGTCAGATTAAGGTCTGGATCTCTTTTCCAACATTGAAACATTGGTGTTGTTTGTTTTATCGAGGGTTTGCGTTGTAAATGCTTGTCTATATTTGGATTTCAACATAACAGTGATTGATAACTCGGTGACACAGTATTTAACTCTGCTTTTAAATCTAAGATCATATTATTTTAATATTTTCTTAAAGTGAGGCATTATATCATCATTAATTGTTTATTATTTGGTTGTTTTTCTAGAAACATCTAAGTACGTGGGTTAAGGAAAGAATTAATAGAAATATATAAAAATATTTTGGTTGTTAAAAGGCATTATATTAATGGAACTGTTATACTGACTTTTACCATAATAATGCGACGTCTGTCCATAGTGTAGCATAGTAGTCTTACCCTTTCAAATTACTTGTTATGACACCTTATTTCATAGTACTATCAAATCCGTGTGTTTATTATACCAAGTGTCTGTTTAGTTTTCTTTATAGTATCGAGTTCACATACTAAAGGCTTCGTTTGTACTTTCTTATTTTTAATGAATTTTATTAGCAAAGCTATTATGACTTGGCAGACATTGAGATTACATTTTTTCATCCCTGTTTTGATACAAATTTAAACAAGAATATTTCCTTTGTTGTCGAGATAAAAAAATCGATAAAGAGTACAAATTTCTTATTATCACTGCATTGAAGTATTGTTATATCACTATAACGTTGTGCAAATACATAGGTTAATAGTTCTTGACACCATTTTTTAAAATATCCTAGCAACCTTGAAATATAGTGATATAATTGTTTTTTCTCAAATTTAAGATGAATTTAGCCGCACGATTTTACAATTTGCATATTACATCTTGGAATTGATGAAATGAATTAACCAGGTTATTTATACTAAGGTATGTAAAATAATTCATTTATTCAATTATAATTGTATTTCAAGTGTCAAGGTCTCAAAATCTTTATGATTTGACTGACTTTATATATGTTTCAATGTTGGCTTCATATTTTTATTTTCAGTCACAGAGGTCTTCAGTTTATTTCGAAGCTATATAATTGAAACATATTTTTTTATGCTTGCTATAAATATTTTAATTTCTTTTAAATACTCAATACATGAGCAAAGTTGGTTATTTCGTATAACCAAACTTGGTATGTAAGCACGTGACTGATTGTGACGTCATAATAACATGTATTGATAACGTTGACTATACATGAATTCTTCCGCAAACAACAAGTGACGATACCAAAAACATTGAATTGCAAATATTATTTGATTACTTGTAAAATATTGTTCCCGTTATACCCTGTTTACTATGGAATTTAAAATATAAGGTTTGTTTTCAATTGTTGGTTAGATTATTGGATATAAACGACTTTGGATCGATTTACGCTGCAACATTAACCGCTTCGCGGTTTATTCAGCGTAAATTCACCCAATGTCGATTATATCCAATAATCTAACCAACAATTGAAAACAATCCTTAATTAGATCAGTCACAAGAGTTTTACTGATTAATGTCTTTATAAAACATGCATATACATTGTTGACATTAGTCATTATAGTATTATATACCTTATAAATTTTGCATCTCACGAGTATCTAACTTCTAGTTTTATTGCAGTCATCTGGGATCCGCGAAAATCAAATCTCGTGATATATTTGCTAGTTATTTTAGATTATTACATAAATACTTACTCGTTAAAATTGAATACCACCTAAAGGAAAATTTAGCATCCGTAAAAATACTTTTAACGTATGTAAACATGAATTTAAAATAATTTAAAATGATAAAAAAACAAGGGATGAATAAAAAATGTGTTAGAAATATTCAAATCGTACAGACACCTGTATATTTTGAGTACGTTAGGCACGTGTATGTTCGAATATACGCCTATGTTTATGAACAAATAATCCCTAAAACCAAAGAACAAATATATTTTCTAAAATAAACCATAAGATTTTTTACATTGTTTCTGTATGGATATTTAGGTGAAATCTATTGTAGCCGTGTTTTAAAGATAATAAAATTATCAATCGATTATTCGTTGCACAATCATGTGCTCTTTCATTTAAAGTAGGTAGACTTTATTATAGATGCTGTGAATTTCTGTATGGATAAGAAATATTGCCCATCTTGTATAAGTAGTAATAATACACTTACCGTATAATTACAATTAGACATGAATTGGTTTTTTAACACTCTTGCAGTTTATTTTAACACTTCCTAGTACAAGTGAAAAGTCCAACTTCATCATATAGTACAATCAAATACAAAAGAGGTCTAAGTACTAGCCCTTGATGCACACCGGCGTTCAATATACCAACGTTTGATACCGAATAAATTAATTTGTACTTTTTTAAGTACGTACAAAAAGGTAACTACATGTATTTAACCAGAATAACAAATCGCCTTTTATTCAATATTTGTCTTACTTTTACATAAGAATGAAACGCTTTATTGGTATAAACAACTTTTACAATAGTTACTTTTGTATCATTCAATGCAAACACCGTTTGGTTATTAAAGTTGAAGAATTGGTTTGTTGATAAGTAACAAAGAATGAAGTCAGACTACAACTTGTATTAAAGTTTGTTGTTATGCAAATCAGTAAAACGTGTTTTTTTCAATGATACATTTTTATGATTTGACGGTGGTGACCTTTCATCAAATTTAACTTAGGGATAAGTTGGGAAATTTCTTGTGCTGGAAAATTATTATCTTTTAACAGCATAGTTTGATAAATTGAGATTATTGCTGGGATCATTCAATTGAGTTATATCATGAGATATCATCATTATATCATAATTGAGTTATATTTCTTATAAATTCATCTACATTGTCAGTTATGCTGGCAAAAGATCTGTATGAC
The DNA here is from genome assembly GCA_944474755.1 of Limnoperna fortunei. Classification (NCBI taxonomy): domain Eukaryota; kingdom Metazoa; phylum Mollusca; class Bivalvia; order Mytilida; family Modiolidae; genus Limnoperna; species Limnoperna fortunei. The sequence goes on from OX104122.1 coordinate 37,456,181, forward strand.
CTTTTTGTTTTGTTTTCTTTTATTATATATGATTTTTCTCTGTTATTTAAACTTTCTGACCTGAGTTGGCATTTAAGAAACGAAACATTTTTTGTAAATTTGTCGCTTTACGTTGCAAATTTGAACAAGAAATGTTTGTATCACATCTAATAAGTAGCTTCTTAGTAGTTTTAAATTTCATAGCTAACATAATTTCGGGTAAAGTTGAGTTTTGTGCTTATCGCATTAGCTTTTCATGATATTGGGTTATGTCAACGCTTGACACTGATTCTGTAGTGGTAACGTTTTGTCATTTCCCAAAAGTCCGCGAATGTGTAACTTTCCAGGAAATAATCGGTGTGACAGTTTATTGTTACGTCTCGTATGACGTTTGTCTGCTTCTATCTCTTGACAGGGTTTCGTTTCGAAGAGTTTTGTTTCGTCCTAAAAAACAATTTTAAGGTCCTTCTAGTCATTTTAGAAATATCTATCCATATTTTGGGTTGAGTTTATGTATTTTGGGAAGACATTAATATTGTTTACATTAATTTAGCTACGTTTAGTTACCAAGCAATGAAGTTAGGGACTTAGTGCTAACATATCGGTTGTACTGGGCTATTTTTGTACATTCATGGGATGTTTCCTTGCTTAATTCAGATGGCAGACAGTAGGTGCCACGGAAAAAATAATTCATAACTTGTGCGCACGAGTTACTAACTTCAGCGCACGAGTTTCAAATCTTGTGCGCTCGAGATACTAATTCAAGCGCACGAGATTCAAATCTTGGGTGCACGAGTTTTAAATCTTGTGCGCACGATTTCTAAATCGCTATGATTCCGCCAAAAACCAATGTGAGCTTATGCCATCTTTATGACCGTCGTCGTCTGTTAATAATTTCAAAAATATTCTACTCTGAAACCACTGAATGAATCTGATTAAGAACTTGGCGGGAATGATATTTGACATGTTGGCTAAACGTAAACAAATATGGCGGCCATGTGTCGTGTACGCTTCAGACAATAAATTCTGTAGGCAAAACCATGCATCATGTTCATTTTGTTGAGTTGTTGCGACTAAGGAAATCGAACTAGTAGAATTTTGGCGATAAAAATATCGTGAGCGATGTATCGCTTAAACGGAAAGTTATTTAGTTGAAGTAGCTGCATATTATTATTATATAATCATTTCATTAGAGAAATGCTTACAAGTTAATACTTTAACAGCACAATCTGTTTTGGGTTCATTTTCACATTGCTAAATGAAGGGAAATAACAGAATTTCGAGTTCGGACGAAATGAGCGTGTGAAGGCATATATAAACGATATTAACAAATGTGCGTTTCTAGTCTTTTTAATTAAACAAATTCATTTCGAATACACCCAATAGACGTTTTGTAAAACTACATTCTATTTCCTAAGTCGCAACAAATCAACGAAATGAACAAGATGCACGGTTTTGCCTCTAACTCCATGTTTTAGCACTGCTCCTTCCATTTTCACTGATAAGTCCATCGAATAATGACAATTTTTGATTTTTCTGTTCGTATTAAAGAAAGAGCGTCTAGCTAGGTTTACGTTGCGTTTGAAATGATATGACGTCACACATGACGTTACATATATAAACCGCAGTACAATGAGGAACATTACAATACGGAATTCACGGAAAAATTGTTTGTTGTTCTTTCTTCTTTTGTTTTCGGTAATAATCTTCTCGGCAAATCGTGAAATATATATGTTGTCAATGCCAGTTATTCTCTCAAAACCGACCACGTCTTCTACTTTTTTCTGTCGTATATTTGTCACACAATGATAATAGAATTTATGTCGGGGGAAGAAAAAAAATGGAAGAATTAATTTATGAATAAATGCATATTTTTGGTAATTCATCGATGTATGAACGAGGTCGACTCACTCACAAACTTATCATAAACGTCATTCGGCCGTTTATTTGTTTGTGTGTTAGTAAACCTCGTTCATACATCGATGAATAACCGAAAATAAGCGTTAAATCCTATATTAAGGTAGCGTTTGGAGTACAGGATAATCCAAAAACCTTTCGACCATCGATCTGTTCTAACATCCCAACAAATAGATGTTCAGGTCAACAACATACATTCTACGTTCTAAATGTTTTTTTAGAAAATTACAATTTCAAATTCTTTTATAATATCCAAAACATAATTAACATTTTTTGATATCGCTGCTACTGTTAAGATAAACATATTGACCGTGTTGTTTTTTAAATTTCTGATTTGGCTCTGGGATCTGGGTTTTCTTTATTGTCACCACATACTAATAATAAACTAAAGAGTAAGACAAGAATTCAACTGTGATACAGTTATATTTTTATTTACAAGGGCGGATTCAGAAAACTGTGTTAGGGGGGGGACAAAATTCGGCAAAGGGTCTGAGGACTACAGCGCAAGTGTTGGGGAGTAGGAAAGGGAGAAGCCCCCAGAAGCTGGTGAGTCTTAAGCAATTAAGAGGACTACACATTTTAGCATTTTTGACACACTCTCGCTCGCTCGCTCTTTCTTTTTTTCTCCGTTCTTCCTCCTGTTATGATAACACTGAACCATTTATGTCACAGTATAAAGCATATTTTTATGTTTTGGATAAAAATATCGTAAACCAAGATTTATTGAAAACACAATTTTATATTTCTGGGAAAACAATTATATTACTTTCTTGTATTTAGTTCCCATATCACACAAATATTCATAAAAACAACGTTTTATTGCTAGTTCATTTATAACAGAACATTTTTCAATCCTGTTAACATCCTTTTTAACAGCGATAAAATCCTATCTGCAAAAATATTTTGATTTATGTTGCTCTAGAAATGAGTTAAATCAAAGTAGTTTTTTTTAAAAACTCTAAGGAAGTGTTAGATTTGTTTTGATCTAGATCCTTTTCATGTTTTTATAATAGAGTAAAACATTTGAGTTTGCTACAATACTTTTCCAGATACAGTACTAAAGTTAAAATTAGCACCAATACGTTTCTTTACTAAAAAATGTGGAAAGCGTATATACAAATATTTAATTGTAGATAACACTTTTTTGTTATCAATTACTTTAAAGCTAACAACAAATTTACGGATGATAAATCATGAAATATGATCGTTGTTATTGACAAAATACACGTTCAATTTGATAAATACAATTGGTATTACAATTGGCACTAATTGTGCATCATTCCTTGCCGATTTGTTTTTTTCCATTCATATGAACCCGACATCTTACAATCACCTTTGGAAAAGTAAGATAACAACTAGCCCAGTCTTTTAATTTAATTTCAGCTTCTGTTAAATTGATTGTTAAATTTGTCAATAAGAACACTTTAGTTTTTAAAGCAATAATAGATTATCTGAAATGAATTATTATGTGCTTTTTCTAATAAGAAATGAATGGTGATTTTTAAGTTTTGCATTGTTGGATGTTCCTACCTAATTGTTTATGACATTATACATTTGTTAAGACATTTTTTCTATATTATTAGGTCTTACCACCTTTTCTGTCGAAAGACCTATAATTATTGTTCTGATTATTAGGTGTTTCCACCTTTCTGTGGAAAGACCTATAATTATTGTTCTGAGTATTAAGTCTTTCCACCCTTCTGTGGAAAGACCTATAGTTATTGTTCGGATTATTATTATTAATATTTTCTCTTTTCTTCCGCCAACTTTCTTCGGTGAATTTCTTTTTTACTTCGCGACATGTCGCTTTGATATTTTAAATCTCATATCGGTTACCAATGAATGACCACACCCTTTTCCCTTATGAAGTTATCTCCCTTTTACTAAAGAGTGTGTTCCTGGTAATCCTCCTAAACCAAAAAAGATAACAAGACCAAACCTTTACCAACATGCGTCCAATATCCTTGCGCAACTTTGGTACATATTGATTGAAGGGTTTTGGCGACATCTTATATGAGTTATCTCCCTTTAAATAAAAGTAGTAAGTGATAAACAAATATCAAGAACTAAAAGAGATAGAGGCCTGGGGTCTTCACAATAGACCATATTTACCTTTGATCTTGAACAAGGACACAAGGTCAAAGGTCAATGTCACGTTCTAAAGTTTGACAATTGCTTGTGTCCGCTACTCCTTTGAAATGGTAAACGTTAGATAAACACTTATTAAGGTGAAAATGTTTGCATTAGTAAGACGCAACTTTCTCACATTGGAGGTAAGTAATTTGACTTCATTTTATACGAGTTATCTCCAGTTAAGACAGTTGATTATTTGTTTTTTAAATATTACGTATTAATTATTATTTTTCAAACATAACTTATCAATTATTTCAATAATTATCCATTAATTCAAGTAAGTATTCGTTTAACATACATAACGCATTAAGTATTCATGTAGAGTAATAATAGAGTAGTAATAGTAGAGTCATGGGTCTTTACCATAGACCATAATGAAAGTTGACCTTGAAAATGTGCACAATGTCAAGGTAACGTACTAGTTTTTGACCTTTGCTATTTTCTTAGATATTAAAATAATTGTCCTCCCTAAAAATGTTATATTAATAATTACGTGTACATTAAGACATGTCGTGAACAATTTCATAAACATTTTATATGAGTTGTTTCTCTTAGAGCGGCAATCTGAAGCAAACAGTAATAAAATAATTTTAAAATATGTATCGCATAGTTTATACATCTCGGGGGTTGATAAATCATGATATTAACTGAAATGTAAAGTTATGTGTCATACAACAAAAACATTTTTGTCAAAAGTATTATTTTATCAACAAAGAAAGATAACAATAAATGTTTAAAATTAAACAAAAAATATTTTGTTCTTATTTAAAGTTAAAATTGAAGTGATATTGGAACAGTTTTGAAAAATTGGCATTGGTACAGGAAATTTTTGTCTACCACATTTACAGTTTACGTTTACATTTACAGTTTTTGTCGTTGTTGACAAGGCCATTTTCCACACCAAAAGACATTCGGATGATGCAAGCACGTGGATGTGAGTGAATTTGTGTAGGCTTAAACCAAGTGAATCGGAAAATCGACAAGTCAAATGTAGGCTTTAAAAAGTTACGGATTTTTCTTGATACTAGGTACACATTGAAGCTTACACAAGTAATGATCATCTCACGTGCATAAATGCGCGGTGATTATCATAGTTTGCACCAATACGTAAAATACCCTTTAATGAAAATCAAAGTTAATTACTGGCATTTAATAACTACCTATAAATAAATATGAATAATTAGTAACATATTCATATAGCCAAGAAACAATTAGTGAATGAATTATTTTTAATAACCAAAATGATCGTAGTATTTCATCTTTTGAGGTTATTGGGTTTGTTTTCAGATAGAGCGAGAATAAAGGAAAGGAAGTTTATACTTCAAAATGAAGCCCTATCTAGCTGCATATTTAATACTGTCATCTGCGTTGGTAAATCTTATTCGATGCACAACAGTTTGTGAATATAGCAGTACAACTGTAAATTGCTCATCAAGGCATCTAAAACACATTCCTGTTGATCTCCCGAATACGACGACCTCTTTGTGAGTATATAATGTGGAGACAAATTTAAAACATTTTATAAGTGAAACTTACTAGTGTTCTGGTTAAATTCAAATCCGCGAAAGTTGTAAGAAAGTTGTAATTTCATTTAAGAAATAGTTTATTTTTTAAACAAGTTCAAGTTGTGAAAACGTAAAACATTTCTACATGTATATGATTAAATTAAAAATATCATTATTGCTTAAAGATATGATCATAAACATTTAAACATGAGAGTTAGAACGACAATAAAAGCAAATCGCCAAAGGCAAGCGGAAATTGCTAGTAGCAGTTTATATGATAAAAATTATGTTCCACTAGGACCAACAAAAAAATCAACAGTCGAAAAACAGATAAAATTTAATTACATATGTTTTTGTAATAGGTATAGTTGCGGGTTGTATTATTAATTGTTTTAACGTTTCGTTGTAAGATAATCATGGTATCATTTAAGACTACAAATAAGTTGACACACTTGCTACAAGACTAGAACTATGTCGGCTTCTTTATTAGACAAGTATTGACATCTTTTTACGATAGTGAGCACCCAATTCAGGCATTCACGTATTTTTAAGAAAATGTTTTGGAAAATTTGTATTGGAAAATCCCTTTTTATAGAGACCGGAACTTCAAGGGTTGGGTTAACTGTTTTCTTGTTAATGTAATCTGTTCGGATATTAACTGTAATTTACTATGTATTATTGTGTCTTTTGTTAGCTAATGTAAATGGTATTTCTGACCTGCAATACACCCTATCTGAAAATCCACAGAAAAACCATTTACTACCAAAAGGATAAACGATGGTTTTTTTTATATCCTTTGAATCATATGTAAGATTGATTCATTCATTTAGTTTTATATGAGATATTTACTACATTTCTTTAAGTATGGATTCTCTTCCACTTGGAACTGTTTATTCTTATAATTCAGAAACGGCCATAGGGTCACTCTATACATGCTAATAGAGTTAGCATGGAATTGAAGATTGTTAAAACCCCTAGAAAATACCTGAACCTTATTCTTTTCTTAACATTTTGACAGCAAAGACATGGATGTTCCTTGTATATTAAAAATGTTATATTAAGAGTTTCTCCATAAATTAAACACACAATCTGTCACATTTATTTCTTTAACATATGCTACGGCTTCTATACATCGATAATATTCTAATACAAATGTGTCCTGAAGGAACTCTTTATCGACGAATTCAGCGTCAAAAGTCATGTAAGCTTAAAGTTGATTATTGTATGAATAAAGATTATAGCTGGAATTTCCAAGATTAAATTTGGAATTTTCAAGAATACAGTTGGAATTTCCAAGCTTAAAGGTTGAGTTTTCAAAATTAAAGTCGACAAATTAAAATATAAAAAATAAATTGTGGACTTATTGCTCTTCCGCAAAAAACATCGAAATGTTTTTAAAAATTTACGCCAATGAAAAATCATTCCAAGACACATGTTTTTCTTACTACATTTCTTTTATTGCACCGTAAAAGGCAATGTTATAGTGGCAGTTTTCAAAAGCATTAGTGAGGTAGTTCTGTGACAAAAAATGAGAGAACCCTTGAGAGTTAGTGCAATCTGCAATTCTATAAATACCAGAAACCTGAAACCACACACTTTTTCTTTGTATGATATAACACATTGGCTGATCTACATAAATATACACACTAATTGATTTATTAATTAAATTTACGGTGACATCATTGGTCTATAATGTGTACATGTACAAGTATATCAATATAGTCTCAGTGTTAATAACCAGAAATATGCACATGTGCATTCAAAAACAAGAGATCTCCGTACACAATGTTTTATTGTGGTGGCGGGATCTGCTTTACTGACAAAGAAATCAACCACTCTTCCATAATCTCCAAAGAAACAATCGTGCGATAGTATCGTGCGCAAACTCGTCAACCGGTTTATAACACAAATAGAAACAAGATTGCATAATCAAGATCAACCATAATAGAAATATTTTTGAATTATCCCCTTTAAATATCGTCAGCATTTAAATCATTTTTATACTATTACCGGGCTAAATAAGTCGGCTTGCCCGCAGCATTAATTTCGAAAAACGAAAAAAAAAGAATTATAATCCAAGATTTGTTGTCATTAATATGACCATCTTGCTTTTTCCGTAGCCCATCCCTCATGAGCTTTAATTAACATATCAGAAATACCATAATTAGCACAAGAAGTCGATCATCAATTTCTCAAATCGTGCAGAACTGCCCAAATCTATATCAAATATACTCAAATTTTCTGCTGACCAGCACCAGTTTATGACGATGGCACATTTCTCTTGCAAAGCATGTACTTATTTAAAACCTGAAATACAAAGCTCTGAATATATACATGTCAAAATTCAACGCTAATTGAGCTAAAGCTATGTATCGTTTTAACCGAGTTATCAACAAATATCAGTACCAGTGGCGGCAATAACTACAGAGTTACCTTTCTTTAAACATATCTGTTCAATAAATTATCTTAACTTTGCTCGTAATTTCTCATTTTAATATTGGCAGATTCGATGGAATTGAGAAATCATAGTTTTGTATTTTATCGAACCTGAAACACACGTGCACGTTTTCAAGGACTAAATATTTTTTCCTGGAGTTATATGTTTGTTATCTTTTAATTTTTGCACAAAAACCCTTACCATTCTAGATACTGTACTGGTTCACACACGTTTTCATAATTAGTTATGACACCATTGCAACATTCTGATTTTCTGAGGTCAACTATGTTGAACTTTACGGCAAAACCGGTTTTCTTTATTAATTATAGGGCCTCTTATACACACTCAAATTTAATTTACAAAATTAGTCGGCAAATTTGTTTACGTGCCATAAATGTAAACATAGTTGCTTTATTCCTTTTCCAGGTATAGCGACGGTGAGCGGGTTTTTTACATAATGTTTTGCTACCTCTACTATAGCATTTGCTACAAAATTAGAATGTCATAAAGAAGATCAAATACGCGAAAGTAGGCTAAGATAAAGTATATAATTCTGTACCCAAATTCTATAACGTTTAGTATAAAATCGTTAGCCTGAAGTATATTTTTGCAAAAGTTTTTATTTCTGTCCAATCAAACTTTACAAATTGTTTTCTAGTTTTATTCTCATATTTATTGGAAATATAAAACAAATGCTAAACTTCATCTGCAGTCGAATTTGTAGTTTTACAAATTATTCCTTTAACGCTGGTAGTTGTTGCTGTGGTCTTATGAAGTTGATGTGTTTCAACCTGTTGATTTACCTCACTTTCCTGTGAGCAAAGAATTTGGCGTTATAACCAGACTGGTGTGCTTGACTTTAACTTTAATTGAGAAGATTGTCAGTATTATTTCCGGAGATTAAGGGTTTTTCATTGTGTATTCCTAATCATAAACGACTACAATTGTGTCTAAATAATGTAAACAACATTAGTTGAATCGGAATATAATTTAAATCAAGTATTATTTTAATAGAACCGATGTTATATTGATATGCATTGCCGTGGTTGATAAGTAATAATATCTAAATCATGGTCTTTAAAATTAACGAAATATATCTAATAACTGACTTGTTAGAAAAATAGACAGATTGAATGGTTGATTTTAACGTTTAACGATGTCACTTGATTTAAATTGACAACTTGTTTTTGTATCGTGGTGCATAAGTAATAGATTCTAAATCATGGTCTTTAAAATTAACGAAATATATCTAATAACTGACTTGTTGGAAAAATAGACAGATTAAATGGTTGATTTTAACGTTTAACGATGTCACTTGATTTAAATTAACAACTTCTTTCTGTACCGTGTTTTCACTGGCGTAAAGGTGACAAAAAGAGATTTATTTCTATTGTAACGTTGAATTTTGTACAGTCAATCGCTCGTTAGCTGCTTTCAAACAATGTTTAATGCCGACGAATGGCGACATTCTAACAACTCTCCATAATAGACAAATCGATGGTTGCTTACGACCGAATATCTGTCTGTTAATCTGCTCTCAAATACTTATTACGTCTCCTCAGTTCAAAACTGAAATCTCAATAGCGCATGAAAATACCAAATTTCTTCCGGAAACTAACAAATTTCACTTCGTTATATCCTGTAGACGCTCAGAATTCCGTCTCAGAAAGAAGGAATTTCTGTTTTTCATTCAGGTCTTTCCCCATGATTCATTTCATGTTTCGTATGATAAAAATTCGTGTGATAAAATTTACAAAAACATTTGGTTCGGTAAAATACTATCAGTTTACAAACTTATCGGATGTCTAACAATCTGCGATTTGTGAATGTGTGCTGTCTGACAGAAATATAGATTATATCCAAAATAAAAAACAACTGAGTTCAAAAAGTTCGTGGTCTCAAGTTCCTTTAGTTTTTTTTAAAGTTCCTAATTTCTCAGAATTATACGACGCGCGGACATAACTCTTACTGCGGATAAAATTATGCAATGGCCGGCGCTGTAGACCTTAACTTGCTCATGTAATATTTAAATGACATTGACGAATCAAATAAAATTAAAAAAATACAGTAAGCATGACGATCAATAAAGAAATGACAGAGAGAACAGGGGCTAAAAATTCTGTACTAATATCTTTGTATTGGAATTCACATTGTCAATACATATAATATATTGATCAATCTGTTCATGTACACGGTTTGAACCCCTACTGTCACCTTTCTTCCTGAGTTAACAAATAAAATAATACATATACGTCTACAACACTGTTAGAATTAGATTTTTAACACTGTCCATTTTTAGTTTACCCTCAGCGGGATTCGAACTCACACCGTTGTGACACTGTGGCACCAAATCGCCTGCACTATGTCCAGCGGTCTAGACTCCTCGGCCAAATCCGCTATATAAAAATATAGCTTCATTAACCGGGGTGAATCATAGACATAGTACATGTGTACTAGCGTGTGACGATGGAATTTTCGTAACCAATACGTAATAGATTGACAGTAATCTAAATCAACATTTTTGTATATATTATATAGGATGACAAAGTTTCTTGTCATACAGTCACAGTAAGTAAATTATATACAAACGTCTAAGTATTGTGACAACCATATAATATATCTATCCATTTCTTAAACATCAGAAATACAGTGTTAGCGTTAGGGTTAGGGTTAGATACATCCCTGTATTTCTGATGTTTCAGAAATCCGCTGGACAGTTCGATCTTTCGAAGGATGTGACCAGTTAGAGAGCGTGTATGTCTTAAAGAGTAGCTTTATTAAAACCTTTTTGTCTGTTTTTTATATCTTACTTACTTCAAACATTTTGCAAACAATTTTGGTAAGCGTAAAGAGAATAGTACCATGTTATATCAATGTTTCAATAAAACAATAAAAATGTTTTCAATCAGGTTTCTAGAAGATATGGATGTATTCCGCATACCATATTTCGCTACATTACACAAAATAGTTAAATTTTACAAAAAATCAACCAAGTCTTTAGAAAATTAATTACCCCCCACATGCCTGGATCAAAACCATTATTGAACAATATCTTTCCCTAATCTTAAAGAATCTATATGTTACATATTTATTGATGCAATGATGTGTCATAAACATTCCTGGAGTTTATTTATAAAAATCACTGAATTTTTCGTTTTGCTGCCCCAAATTATGCATTTAGCCTATTGTGATTTCATTATTTAAGTTCAACTAAGAACTTTTTTTTAAATTATGTCAACAGAATATAAGAAAGACATTTTTAATTTTTACTTACCAAATTTTTCAAAGTCATAACATTTTAATTATAGTTTTCGTTTTTGGCAATTTACCACCAAAAGTCTCTAAAACCTTCGTGTCCTTTGTTCTGTACACGATAAAAAATCAGTTCAGGGGTTTAAAAAAATTTATGCATGAAACTACATTTACTATCTCGTTATTCCATTCTATAACTATTGTCGTTGTAAACGAAAGTTTCATACTTAAAACGCAAAACTATATTAATAACGATCTACATGTTTGTACTATAATCTCTTACAACGAATGTGGTCTACCTATAAGGGATGATTCCATACGAAACATGTGCACTGTTTACAAAATAATCGAAATGCGTACATTTATCATGTTATTACATTGTAGCGCACTCTTATGCACTGATTGACTGCTTGAGTTAACATTACTACTTGAATCAAAATCAGGAGCAAGAGACACAATAATTATGGTGTATAGTGAACTTGGAGAATGAATTGGGCTCTATCAATGATCAATGCTAGGTAAACTTGAAAATGTATTCCCTACCAGAAAAAGTACTTTTACAAAAAATATCTACAGTCAACAATTGGACACCTTTTCACTCGATAAACAGAAACTTCGTTTATTTTCGATTATTGTTCATGCATGTATTAAGTTTGAAATTGGAAATTACATACTTCCCATATATATATATATATATATCAATTGGGACAACAACTTCATATTGTTGACGGAATTTTTGTTATCCTTTTCTTAGGTGATGACTACGTTCTTAAAAGATACCCAATTTATACAAAAATCCGTTCTACAATCACTAGTGTGCATCAAAGAATATAGCGACTATAGAAAACTAAGCCTATTTAGTTTTTTGATAAATAATATATATGTCATGCTTTATACACGTATTTTGTAACAAAATTGTAATGGGTTAAATTTTGTGTTATTCTCCGCGCCGATTTGTTTTATTTACTGGGATGCGGTTAATAAACTAAAATTTACGATAATCGTAATAACTTTAACTTACCGATTCTTAACTTTCTGTTTATGTATAGCTATATTTTCTCAGCTCTCGCGAACAGTGTTTATATTATTACAACTGATGTATTTACTAGATCCTGCGATACGTATTCGATGTTCTAGAAAAGGCACATTTGTTAGACTATTTAAACACGGATTTGTTGCTCCTAGGTTGATGTTATGTAAAAAGAAGCTGAAATTGCTTTTTATTCGGAGCACCCGTGTGTCCACGTCCGTTCCCTTAGTCGTTCTCTTAACAATAATTTTATAACTGTTTATGGTTTATGGTGCTTTGACCGTTTAGTTTTCTTACATATTTTGATTGCACCAAACAGTTTGATAATACCTTTTACAGCTGGTGTTAAACAATTTTGTAAACTTGCATTAGTGTATTAACATAAACAGTGCGCTTTGGTTAATCGTATAGAACAACTTATATTTTATATAGTTATATTTGTAAGCGCAATAGACTCAACAAAACTATCCCTTTCTGGTAAACTGGAAAAGATAATTATTTTTTAATGTCGAGATTAATGTTTGCGAATGTATAGTTTTTACTGTATACTTCTTGCTAAAATATAGTTTATATTATAGAATCAATTTTAAGCTATATAACATTTTGCAATTTTTTATATTATATTACATCTTACAAAAACGGAAGCGTTGTTGCATCGTTTTGTTTGATGTAATCATTATTTCCTTATTTTTGCAAACAAAAAATAAAGAAATAAGGAGTTAACTTCTAATGCAGTTTCTAAAAAAAACACAAATTAATATACGACTGTTCCCAAAAAAGTCGTATATCATTTGCAGACTTCTATATCAGCCCGAAATGCTATTCAAAAGATGATAACTGTGATAACTGGATGGTATGTAAATATGAATATGAGTTATTCATGTTCTCATATAATTCTGACACAAATGTTTAAACAGTAAAATTGCAAGGGAAAAACTAACAATTTATAACTTTTTACATTATTAGGACTATTATTTTGTGTCGTATTTATGAATGTCTCTTAAGAAAACAGAAAATTGCACCAGTGGTAATAAAGTGGTGGATTAACATCCAATACAGCAATATTTCAGCTATATGTATAACGAGAAAAAGTCATTCTTTTTGCTTTTTGTACTAAATATAGGGTTGGGTCTTTAACATGCAATACAAGCGTGCGTCTCTCCAACGAATGTGTCTACTATGTTTTGCGGTCGGACATTACGTGTTATATCCTAAAAACTTCAAAAAGAATGTCTCCAGTATCAAACACCTCTAATTTACTCATGCTGGTCAACCCATTAGAACTCTTTCCTGAACCCTAAGTGCTGTATGAAAGATTTACATTTATTATAATGAAAATAATTTGATAACGAAGCGCCGTGAATAAAAACTAATCATAAAGCCAGTGAAATGTTATGTTATTGATGTCACTAGATTTTATTTTGTTTTAGATGGCTAAATAATAACAAAATACAAGTGATAGAAGATTACATATTTGCGAATATGACGAATTTAAAAGACCTGTAAGCAACTATCTATTGATGAATTGCATTGTGATTTTACATCCTTTCAATTGTATAATAATAAAATGTACAGCAACTGATCTCAAACTCGAAAGAAATTATTTATAAATTTACACACACAATTTTCAAATTATGAAGAAAATAATTTATTTATTAAAACAATTTTAAACAGTTATATAAAATAGCACATTGGAAATTGATAGTTGAGAATACTAGATAAATGTATTTGAAAGCAGTTATTTTGAAATGAGCTAAGAAATAAAAGTGGCAATCAAATATGTCAGTCTAAAACACTAATGCAAATCCATGTGACGCACAACAAACAGAACAAAACAACATACAACAAATGCCAGCGACACATTTATCGTTAAGTATAACGTAAGCTAGCTTAAGTCAGAATATGAGTTTGTTAGAGTATAATACAAATTTTTCAGCGCGTCTTACAATTTGCAATAATATTTAGTTTTGACTTTTGTCTATTGCTATTGACTTGATTCAGTTGTATAAAATATTCGTTTAGGTCTTTATCTAGCAACGATATATGGCTCATAAAACAGAATGCGTTTGCTAATCTAGTTAAATTAAAATTTCTGTAAGTATCATAATAATAGATAAAAGATCATTGATAAATATTTATGCCTTACGTGAGATGTGACAACGACAAAAGGACAATAAAAAGCCGAACAGAAATGTATGTTTAATATATAACACAGCTCGTTGCGCATACCAAACGTAAAACTCATTATAAATAATTACCACGACACACTAACGGTTTATTAAGACCTTAACAGAAAAAAGACAATTGAATGTGTTCGTGTAATTAAAGTTACATAAAAACGTTTATGATGGACGTTGAAAGGTTGAAAGTTAAAATCAAATCAAATTACTAGTACCTATCAAATTGGCATCGTCAGAATATCCTATTTTCCGGTAAAACAACAAGAACACTTTACTATAAAACACAGAAAAGTAAGTAAAAATGTATGTAATCATATAGCAACAAGGTTCGCATTCTTCTTTTTGTAGATTCAAACACCACAACATACTGGACGCTATGGCCTAGCATGTTCTTCAGACAAACATCAAACCGATTTCTACATCACTTTTAAGAATTCTATTATATGCGCTTTCTTTATAGATGCATATCAGAATTTGGTTTGCAAAAACCCAAGCCGTATATAAACAGTTTTAACAAAAATCTGCTGAAGAGATTATGGTTACTTAAATAAAGTTAAATACTCTTATTTAAGTTTAAAAAATGACTGAAATAAAGCGAAGTTTATTTAAACCTTGGCATGGCAATTAGGTTTATATTACCTAGAGTGCTTTGTTTTTTCAGACATCTTAACGATAATTCAATAACGGTTATACACGCTGGTCTGTTTATCGATTTGAATAACATAGCAAAAATGTGAGTAAAAATGAGTAAAATTATAAACAAATATCATCTTACGTATAGCAGGGTTAACAAGATTTAATGTATTTTTATATTGTATAATTGCTGCATTGTTATTTTGATTTACACTATTTATGTTAATTGTTTTGTGTATATCTAGTCCTGCTCAAATTAATCATAAATTCTAAATAAAATTTGTAAATATTATAAGAAATACAGGTCCAGAATGCCTGAATACACTTTTTTAAACGGTTTTACTAAATAAAACTATTTCAAAATATGTATTATTATACAGAAACCCATTTTTACGTGAGCTGTACGTATATTAGTTCTCTTTTAGATACGTAGTTGATAACCTTGGCGAATACGATACGAAAAAGACATAAGGATATTCAGCATTTAAGAACAATAAGGAATCATTTTCTTTTCTATATATATTTGACCCTCATTGATTATTTCCGGTCATTGATAGAGAGAGCATAAAGCAATACATGTGTGTAAAATACTATCTTATATATGAAATGTGGAAATATGATTTCTTTATAAAAACGACACATACAGCCCATTTCTAGTCTCTACAAGTGGGAATGTAATTGTGTATATAACATGTTAGCTCAAGCTTATCACAAAGTCTGGGCTCCGCTCAATATAAATGTATAAGTAAAACACAATCCCTACGGAAAATACGCATAAGGCTTTTTCATATACGAAATATTTAGATATATTAATTTGACTAATCATTTCATTAATACTCCTCAGTATCTTTAATTTTTGTGTGACTTTGTAGAAATTTAAGTAGCAACAATATTAGTCTTATAGAATATGGCACATTTGGCAGAAACCCATCTTTGATATTTCTATCAGTATATGTGATATTTGTACAAATACCACAAAAAAACTGTATGTTTTAAAAATTTGGTAAAATTTAATCTGTTACTTTCAACTAAAAAAAACGTACATAAAACAAACAAAAATTTACGTCTATAGCACAATATGAGATATAATTCGATGTGATGGCCAAACCATAATATCCTTACTTTTTCATGAAATTCTGAAGTGTTCTAAACGAATTATTTGAATGGTATAAATCTTTTTGCTTGTTATTTGCGTTAATTATTCGTAATGTATCAAGAAAGAATGTATAATTTATTATTATTTTTTTTTTGCATTCTTTGACATGACCGGAAGTAATTTAAAAGACTCAAATCTCTTAGATAAAACACTAATACTATGCCGTTTAACAAAATAACAAACACAGAACAAAAAGACGCACGCAAAAGCCAATGTCATGAACTATCAAGGAACACAGTCCTCAAACAATATGTATAACTGTTTTCCGAAAAAAGACAGTCTTGAGTTTGGAATGATGTGCTCGACTCCAATGATTGCCAGTATTTCTACCGAAGGTCGGGATTTGTCTCCGGGTACTTAGTCTTTCTCTTTTAGAAAAACTGGACACCATGATGAACTTGAAAATTTCCTGAAAGTTGCATAAAATCCAATTGAACTTCCGAAATATGAAATCTAGTTAATATAAACTGGAACTTTATCAAAATTATAGTTTTACTACACATTCAATTAAGCTGTCTAACAGGAAGAATATACCCGTTAGAGCATTTTTTTTTTAAATATTTGAGAACATTATGAAGACACTTAAGATAATTTTGACTTAAATGGTTGCCTTAACTGAAACAAACCACGAATGGTAAGCAACAGATATATTCACGATTTTTGCATAACTGTTGTCAATGCAATATCACAGCATCCGGCTTTATTTAGCGTTGGAATTTACAAAACAAAACAAATATGCATTTTTCGCAATATGCATGCTGGCGTTTCCACTTTGTGTTTGTTTCAAGAAATGTGTACAAAGTTCAAAGAAATGTCAATGCCGTAATATTTTTTTTGTAGAGATTTAACCGGAAACAAAATCAGTCTGATTGAAAATGGAGCATTCGGCAGAAATACATCTTTACGTTATCTGTAAGTTTATTAAATCTTATTTAAGCAATTCGTGGTAAACCTTAACAAACTGCAACCTTCAAAATCACTGTGTGAATATGATCATCATGAAAAGTATATAAAATGATATACAGTTAACGTCCATCGAGCAAACATGAGCTATATTCACACAAAAGACAAGATACCTGCTACAATATCATTTTCTACGTTTACGTAAAGTGCGTAAAAGTTATTAAACAGATTATTTGAATGCCACCTAAACATATAGCCGCAAATAGGGCCATCGTATTAAAATTGATCTTTTACGTGCCGAGAAAAATGGTGCTAAATATGTTTTATGAACTCAATGATTTGACTCAGGATTACAAAATAAAGACGGTATAACAATAACGCATGTGTCAATCAGATAAAATGATTCACATTGCTTAATTTAATCTAAAGTTAATCATTTTTAACGACATTAGTTTTTTTTTTATTTTTAAATTTAAGTTAAAAATATCAGTAGATTTAGCTATATTTGCGAAGGGAATTAGAAGTGATTTTCGGAATTAGTAAACACGTTTAGGATCAGAACACTGTAACCACATAGGTGCCTCTAAAGGTTCTCTAAGGTATAGGCGTATTACACATTACAAATAAAAACTGAACAAGGAAGCAGAAAAAAAGAGTTTCAAATTTCACGTACGAGCATTAAAAAACACATATGTTTGATTACGCCAGCATATATTATTAAAAACCATTTCACATTGTTGATTTTCTTTCAAATTTGGTTGCTATGATATACATGTAGAAACAATTCAAAACATAGTAACATATTCATCCACGGGTTCTTTCAATCACAGATTTCAATTTTATCACAGAACGAAGGATGTATATATATAGTTACATAAACTTACAATCACTATTTTTAAATTGTATAAAAATAATGTTTTTATGTAAAAAATTCCCAACGTTATTACCGAACGACGGAGGTATCTTATTCGTAACAAAAACTTAATATCGCAACTTTTTAGAACCGTATGAACATATTTTTGTTTTAGGCTTTCTTGAATAAATCTTCTAGGAATATGGCAATTAATAAGAATAAAGCATCAATTGTAAAAACAAAGACCGTTATCATTTTATCGTTAAGTTATTACATGTATTTCTTCAAGCGTATTCACTCTGTTGTAGATTACTAGGACATAATGCATTAAAGGTTATAGCAACCGGTCTGTTCTTTGAAATAGATAGCCTTTCTTTTTTGTGAGTAGATTAGATTAGGTTCTAGCTTATGTAGAACATAAAATATTTAAAAAACAAATTGTGGTTGATTTTAATATTTCAGATTAAACGAAAAAAGAAGAAAGGTTAAATGATAAACAGCATTTGACGAAAATTTAGAAACTTTCACAAATATGTACAATTCTTCATCTTAAACACACATTGTTTATTTCTGGTCACAGATGAAAATTGTGAGAAGTAATATAAAGAAAAGATAAGTCATGGACAGACACTATAACAATTAAAAACCGAGTAACACGAGCCACATTACAAAGCCTGGAAAATGTGGTTGCTTCGCAAGTTATGCAACTTATGCTTCACGCGTTGCACCCATCATATTCATGTTAAAATCTGGTAATTAGTCATATTCAGAGGTTATCATAATCCAATCCTGAAATACGAAACAAACTGAAATAATCAATGGTCATTTATGACACAGATATTACATACCCGTCAACTAAGTCGCGATGTCAATCGTAAAATTTTCTAAGAGATGACCTAAATCTTGACACCCTAAAGACCAATTTAAGTAGCATTCTATCAGCAGACATCCACTTTCAAGGGATTATGTGTATGCAATCAGGCGTTTTAGGACCGCATATAATAGGAGATGTCTATGTCCTATGCAGGAGCTTCTGTATAGATCCCACAAAATCATGGACAATTCACAATAGGAAAATTTATTTGTTCCTTTTGCGTAAATTTTAGTTCTCAGCCCACATTCATTGTAAATTTTGAGAAGGTCAGTGTATATGACAGACCTAGCTGCCTCTGCGATGTACTAAGTTCAGTGGGGTAGATGCGATGAAAATAATATATAAATCCAATCTTATGTCCCGTACCAAAAGATCCGCCTGTTATTTAGACGGATTCCAGGCGTAATTATTTAGACGTAATCCGCCTTAATGGTATTTTACAACAGAATAAAGAGGTTAGGCGGAATCCAACCGGACTCCAGCCGGGTTTTGAAGGCGGAATATGTAAATTAGTCCGCTTATCTTAGACGGAATTTTCTAAAATCCGATTATTTGCAGAAATCCGCTTAAATCAGATTTTAGGCGGAATTATTAGACAGAATTACCAAGATATATTTAGAAATACACCTACAGGTTATACAGAATGAATTAAGTGTGCGTAGGGTTGGGGGGGGGGCATTTTTGTCTCCATCAAACCCTTGCTAGGAATTCAAAACCTGTTCTTGAATGATTCAAGAATTGTCCCAGAACATAGTTCTTGAACAGCTCCTGAACTTGTTCTTGAACTAGCATTCAAGTTCAGGAATTTGTTGAAAAATATTAAAGAACTTAATTCAAGAACTGTCAAAACCATTCTTTAATTGTTTCAAGAACTCTCATATCATTCTTGAATAAAATTGAATCAAGAAGTAGATGAACTATTTCAAGAACGAACAATTGAAATATTTCATACCTTAATTATGATACAAACTTCTATTTAATAAGCCCTTAAATTTTTGTTCTAAGTTTTATTTTTTATGAAAATACATCTTTGTAATGTTGTGTTTTTTGTAGTAAATTTTCAAACAATTCCATCTTTTTATTATTCAAAGCTGTCTTTACAGTGTCACCACTCTTTATTGTTCTTTTTTCGTGTCCTGGTACAGGTCCTCAATTCCTCTAAGGTAAAATGCTTCATAATGTTATCGTCTCAAAGAACACCTTTAACAGACTTTTGCAGCTCGTCTACTGAATGCTCCTTATCAGTCATCCACATGTATGTG
Organism: Limnoperna fortunei; assembly: GCA_944474755.1. NCBI lineage: Eukaryota > Metazoa > Mollusca > Bivalvia > Mytilida > Modiolidae > Limnoperna > Limnoperna fortunei. Next base: position 37,476,295 of record OX104122.1, read on the forward strand.
GGCTTTTCAGAGTTAAACTGTGGAATCCAATCATGACAAGGTCTTAATTTTAAATTGATGCTCTAAAAAAGGCAATTCTTATACTTGTCATAAATTTTTATCAAATTTTACATATAAAAATGGTTAGATGCAGTGGCGGATCCAGGATTGTTTTAATGGGTGTTCTAAAGAAAGGGGCAAGGGGGTCCAGTCGCCAAATTCTAAGCTATTTTTTGTGAATTTTCGCCAAAACTATGCATAAAAAAGAATGGGAAAAAGCCAGAATTGATCTCTACAGCGTACCAAAAAATAAAACAGAAATTTAAACATTTGAGCCCAACCCAAAGAACATCCCTCTTGATCCACCACGAGTGAAACGATTGGAATATTGGATACAAAGTACACACTTGAGTCCTGCAATTCGTCCGTCCGTCAAATTCTCTCACTTTCAAAGAGTAATTTTTCATTTCTTGTAAACTTCGTCTGCTACGTGATGTCAACAGTTTGCTAAACGACTGAAAATAATCAAATTTCATTGCAATGTATCATATCAAATTATGATCACAAAACTAGTATCGAAGAATTACCTCAAAACCGCGCTGCAAGCACATGTTTCGATTTTTACGATCATTGATACTGCATGAGCGTTTTTTTCCGTACAATGTCACACACGATGTAAACACAAGTGAGCCACATGTTTCGTTAATTTTTATGGTGTTATGCATGGTTTTTCGTCAAGTTAAAACAAGTTCACATTCATACAGTTCCATCTCAATTTTAAACATTTATTACAAATATCGAAGGAATTATTTTGATTTTACACAAAATTTCTACTTACGTGGACTGATTTACCGGACTGCATCATTCCTCCAAATTTAAGAATGCGAAACTGCAAGGCATCCTCGATATTTTGTACTACCAAATGTAATGCGGACACCTACAACTTAAATCCATCTGTAAGCAACGCATGACGGCCTAGCCCGATTAGTCGGCCATCGTGTGATCGATCTTGAAAATTGGCGCAAACTTCAGTTTCAGTATCAAAGCGGATCAACGATTGGACAGTCATACTATGCAACCATGACAACAGCCAATCGGATATCACGTAATTTCACAGCTTCAGCAGGACTCCGTTCATATGACTAATTAGCAACGTACCGTAGATTTTTAAATATTTTATTTTACCTATTATTTACAAATGAAAAAAGGAGAGACATTTTAATACTTTAAATTAAAATGTTACAAGAGAACCAAGTGCATTTTTTTATTTGTGACGTTAATCACTTGTAAACTTAATTTGTGTTCGGTTATTGGCAAATTTCGAATTTGTGCATGCTCTCACAAAGTTGCTATCCGGACCGTTGCTAACAGTATACATCAATTTGATGGATGTTCCAGGTAGAATAAGAGTAAATGTTTTGACCATAGTCGACAACACTAACATTTCTGTGATTTGCATACCTTTCTAACATTGATCAGCATTTACCTGGACTAGGAAATTAATAAACTTTCATTTTCATTAAAAAAATACGCCATGTATATCCGTTATAAATTCCTTTTTTCGCTAGTAAAAACATTTTGAGACGTTCCCACTTTTACATGCAATTTCTAATGCAGTGAATGTAAAAATACTACATTGTTAAAAAAATTACTAAAATTTTATCTTGCAAGATCTGAGAAAAATTTTACCACTTTTTAAAACTTAATTTATGCAGGAGCTTACAGCTAAAAATTGTACACATCTGACCACTATTGACCAAATCAGAACACAATGTAGTATTCAGTACTGTACTTAATGTAGAGTACACAATCTGATAACCTGTTACTGGTACACATTTACTACTGTTATACCTCCAGATAGTGGAGGAAATATCTATATAACAAAAAGAAGACTTCATCGTGGCGTCGACGAGCAAAGCAGCGAACATTGAAGAAATAAATTTAGATGGAAAGCATATAAGTTCCTTGTGGTCGCGCACCCCACGCAACAAGTATAATGCTACTCCTAACAGGCAAATCTAAGAATGCTATAATTTACACGTGACAAAAAAAACTGAGTCATTTTTTACAGCTTTGACCAACCGATGCGATAGAATTAATGAACGGGTTTGGAAAATTTTGTATTTAAAATAAATAGAAAACAAGATCTAGAAATTTCAAATATTTCAAATCAGTTTAGATACCTTATGTAAAACAAACTACTAGAAAACTAAAGTAAAGGAAATATTTTGTAAAGCAAAAGTTTTGAAGAACAAGGCATGATCAATCTCAAAAAGTCAAAAAGAGGAAGACAAAATCAGAGAAATCAAACTAGCAACATTGGTCCTCAAGAGTACATGTAAAAGCATTTCAAATCAGAAATGGTGGCTTAAACAAACTGTGCAAAAACCTGGATCATTTTATATTTTATTGAACTGTCTAATCAAATCGAACAATTTTCAAATGCTTGAAGTCTAATGTTCCGCTTTTTTGTTATTATTTGTTACACTGAAGTTTGATAATTTCCCCTTTATGTGCCTTATTTATTATGATTATTGCTGAATTACACAGATTTTTTTAATTCCAAAATCTTTTTCCTTAACATAAGTATACAGTGCAAATATATTTATTTAACCTGTAATAGAGCTTCAATTATTATAGTAAAAATGTCCAAATTTCCGTCTAAGATTATTATGAAAAATTTTCTAAGTGTCAGATTTCTCGAACTGTTTACAGGAATTGTGAATACCAAATTCTGCTTTTGCTGGTACCAGTTAGCTGGAATTAAAAACTTTAGCTTATTCTTAGATGGATTCCGCCCAGGATCCGGCTGAAATTAGACGGAATACGCTCAATTTTTCCGTACAGGGTATAATAAAAGGGTTAAGAAATACAACAAGCAGGATCAAATCTCTTCGATAAAAACACAAATACAAAACCGTGGAACACAATTAAAAATAAGAACAAAAAATGAAACACACACAAACTAGGGACATGAACTCTGAAGAAACTCTCATGGATAAAAAATCAGCAGCTGATTTATGATAACTATCACATACATTTCCTATTATTCTCTCGCCCTCTCGTTTTGTCGATGTCAATAATTGAATTCTTAATATCACTTGGTATATTTCCAGTACAGCTTAAGTCTATCAAAAAATAGATTTGATGTGAACGTTTGAAATCTTATAAAAAATACAAAATCATCAAAATTTAGAAAAATATGTATAATTCTTGTCCGAAAGGAGACATTGAACAAAATATGTCTTGATATGTTTAGTTTGACTTGTCATTTCGATTATTTTTCAGAGATTTAAGCAGAAACAACATCAGTTTTATTGCGAGCGGCGCATTTTCTCGAAACACAGCCTTAGAAGACCTGTAAGTATATAAGACATTTGTTGAAAATTGTGAAATACAATCTTTGACTTCAAATAAAAAAATATATAACAATTAACTGATCGACGGTTATAGCCTATCCGACAATACCTGAGATCTTTCCACAAAGATGTCGCAATCAAACCCAGATGTCATTTACTACAATTTCCCAAACCTCAAAATGGATAGGCTAACAACGCCTTGTTTGATTTCCGAAGTTTTATTAAGAGGCTTAAAACATATAGCCGGACACTGAGTGACAGATATTCTTCAGGTATTCTTACAAAATAGATACTGAAACAATAGATATTGATTTTTATATTAATAATCAATATGTGTGTTTTTATCTATGCGATACTGTTAATATTGTACAGTTTTCTGTTATTTATTTTCTGGTTTTGATTTTTTGTTTTTGTTTTGCGTGGTATATGTTTGTCTATATCCGGATTTGTAATTTTTCCTTAACTTTCGACTCTTGTTGTTCGGTCGGGTTCCATTGCTGTTTAATGGTAATAGGTCGATATCACTGCTGGAGGACTTTTTATTCCCGAGCACCCCATCCCCAGTAGCTTTATACAGTAGTCCCCCTCTTATAAGATCACCCCATCTGAGTCATGAAATTGGTCTTATAATAGGGGTGGTCCTTCTTCAGGGATATATACAGGTTTATAGAGCTTGGTTGGTTGATTAGCAACGAGAACTGTGAAGTGATCAAGAATCAAACATAATAAATATTTGTATTTTATTATTCAGTATAAAGAAAAATAATGAGAACTCATGCAGTTGTTATCTGTTAAAAATGTGTAATGATAATAAAAGAATTCCAAGTCTTCTTAACAGTGAAAGTTTCTTTTCCTGTTTCATCTGCATTATCATTATTTTTATCACTTTTATTGTCTGACCAGGTTCCGCTTCGTAGTTTATTAAGGGTCCGTTTAGCATGTGAAAATTCTGGTTTTTCTCTGTTTTCAGTTTCCCAAGTTTTTTGTCTATTTTGACATCGTTTGTTGTAAATTATAATTATGTTAGTACATTGTACTATTTTCTCCTTGTTGAAACTTTCAGTCTTCTTGTAACAAACACGATTTTCTGGAATGCCAAATTCAAACTGATTTACAATATCCTACTTGTTTTCCTATTTAATCCAGCTTAAAAATCTTTCTTTTACGCGATTTCGACATTTTGTTTACTGGTTGTTGAACTGTTACCGAACTGGTTTACGATAATAAAACCAAATCACGTTCTATTCGAGACTTCCAAAATAAACATCCGGGCAGTGAAAATGGTCCTTCGCGAGGGGAATTTACGTTGTTCTGTCAAGAAAACGTGGTCGCTGATCGCGTTAGAGGGGTGGTCGTTCCCGAGATGTAATTTTACGTTAGAAACACTTAATGCATTAAGGTTTTGGCTAGATGAAACGGGTTGTCGCTGGCATGAAACATGAAACTTTGTATATGCTGTCCAGGACGTCGCCCATCATAAAAAGGTCATAAACTGATGATACTACGGACACGGTGTTAAAGGCAGGTGTCCAAACTCTATTGAATTTCAACGTATGTTAAATTAGTAAATAGTCGTTTTCAGTATACAAACTGAGATTAAATTAACAATATTCGCTCCTGATCCAGTTATATGATATCTTTAACGATAAGGACAATGAACAACATTGCAACATCTATACATGCAAATCAAAGAATTGTAAAACTTGTAACATTTTTTAAACAGACACTAAATTTACAAGAAGTTTGACTAACAACACATATCAAACCAGACGTTTTGATGATTTGAATTGCAAATCAGAAAATACTGTCTACGCGTTATAATGCAGCCTATGCGGACTTTTTTTTGTTGGAGAAACAAAAGGGCGACTCAACAAATGTATATGTGGACAACGTTGAGGAATAAATACAAACAAATCTTCTGTGGAATACCAATAATTAATCAGCCAGATCATTTTAGTTTGTTTTTGAAGATCCTCATTTTTGAAAAGATCTACCATCATTCTAACAATCCCCAATTAAGTATACCACTGCGTAGAAAAAAAAGAAGAATACTGGATCCGAAATTTAGGTATTGAAATACCATATGGGTGCACTAACAAAATCTTTAGTATGCGTAGCCTTTCTAGTCCTGATTGCAGCAGTGTGAATGTGATGGGACTTTTCAATCATAACCACAGGTGACGACGTAGGCATGGTCATCGTCCCTATACATCACCTTGGTTGCATAATGTATCAATAAATGTCATCTATAAATTGTTCAAAAACCACTAAGACTTCATTATATTCGCACTAAATTGTACTGTATTCCATTTAAACACTAAATTCTCTCTATAAAGAATGTCTCCAGTCAACTGTAGCAGACTATTCGTCCACTCTGTATAGATAAGTAATTATTATTTTAGACATTGGTAATAACAGATTTTTCAAACGCATACAAAGATGAAAAGAAACTCGTTCTTTTTGGTCTTTACTCTTTGCTAACAAAGGCCTAGATTTTATCAATCCTTTCCGATAATATCTTATTCCTGTGCTACCACACCTGCCCCAAGATTCTTCAATTAAAAACGTATATTGCATTTTTTTAAAACAATGACTTCAACGACAACCCCCTGACTGCTCCTGCAATCATTCCTTATTTATTTATAGTAATTCAGGTAACGTGATAACTACAATGTAGAGGTTCGAACATTGTGTAAAATGAAAGACTCCCCAATATTATGTCCGAAGGACAAAAATACTGTGAACCTAAATTCATCAACTGGAATTACAAGTTTAAATTATTGATGGATTCATCAGAGGACTATGCCAGAAAATAGGCCAATCAAGGAGACGAGGATGTTGATACCTTGTAAGAGTGAACTTGAGGTCATTGATTCAAATTAGAATAAGTCTTTTACGAAGCACTAATGCATCAATAATCTTCAGCAATCTTGATGCTGTTAAAAGTTTTCTTACATTCAGGACAAATATGTTGTTTTGTGCCAGCAATTAGGCCTATAGAACATTATTTGTATCTGCAAAAAAACACTATATTGGATGTCAAATAAATGAGTTAGGCATGTATAGTTTACTTGGAAATCCTACGTTTACATAAATTACGCTTTCAAAAGTGAAGATACTAGAAATCATAAATCGATGTTCGCATCTCTGAATCAAATTCGAAGACTAATTTTTTTTGTATTTAAAACCAAAACTTTTAAAAAATTCCATACAAACAGAATTTATAGCAGTAACATTTAGTGACACCGTTTACTCCAGGAGTGGCATAAATGAAATTTGGCTATAAAAAAATTTGATATTTCGACACTCGACAGGCCATCCCTCAAATGCATCCTAAATCCAGGCTTAAAGATCTTACGAAACGCTGTTTTTTTCAAAAAATGGAAAGAAACGTTAAAAAGACCTGATAATTAGCCGTGACAGAATATACTTTGTCATCAATGACCCTTAATCAAATAACAAATATAGTGAAGACCTAATCAGTCACATGTTAGATTTTCTGATTGACAACATATTCGTCATGTTTGGAGGACATGTTTTTCAAGAGACTGTTGACATTACATTTGGTAGTCATTGTACTCCTCTCCTTGCCGACGTGTTTATGTACACTCATGAGGTTCAGTTCCCAGAAGGCCTGCTGAAGAAGAAAGAAAATACGCTGGCGCAAACCTTTAATTTGACATACCGCTATACTGATGATGTTTGTTTCTCAACAATGCTAAATGTAGTGACTATTTGCATTCAATTTACCACAGCGAGCTTGAAATAACCAAACAATACAGGTCTTACTTCTAGAAATAGACACAGGAAAACTACAAACTAGACTCTACGACAAAAGTGTTAACTTTAACATTCCAATTGTCAACTTTTCGTTCATCAATTGCAACATTTCAGCAGATCCAGCGTATGCTTAATTGACCGTTAACGGAAATATATCTTTCAAATACGATCGGACATTTGTGTTGAGTCATAGGTAGAGTTTCCTATTCCTCGATTTGACTTTTTCCTAGACATAACAATGGGTAATTCGACAGGTGTTTAACTTTCTCGTCAGGAGCACATGAGTGAATCCATGGTTTGTATTGGGTTAGGGTTACTAATTTTCTGTTTCTGTGTTTTTGTTTTTGTTTTACTTTTTTTCTTTTTTGGTTTTGTGTTGTATATGTTTGACTATATCCGGTTTGTAATTGTGCCTTGTCTTTCAACTCTTGTTCTTCGGTCGGTTTTCTTTGCTTTTTCATTTTAAACATTTCTGACTGCTTTGTGAGAAATACAGTAAAAAGGGAAATGTGGCGGGTTCACATTTTAACATGAACGCTGTTATATTATCAACGAAAAGGAATTGGTACGAAAAATAATATATATGGCTAGAGGAACCTTTGTAAACACTTGAATATAAATTCTCTTTTTGTATCTTTACAAACAGTGCAATATTTTTCCTGTAGGTTGTTAACGGAAAACTATTTGAATTGTGACTGCAGCATAAAATCTTTCTGGTCTTGGCTAACAAGTAGTTACCGACGATTTTCCGATGCAAAATGTAGTGACGGAAAAGACGTGATTAGTATTCCTGAATCTGAGCTTTCACGATGCATTGGTATGTATTTTTTTGTTTCGTCAATTCGTTGGTCGTAAATGTTGTCCCGATCCGTAATATATTACTTCTGTAACTGCAAAAATACATAAAAGTTGTTACACTATGGATAATCTTTAAGATGATCATCCGTTTTTTTAAACAAAAAAGGTGAAATTAGGTCGTTCTCTAAAAGCTCATAGTATAATGTTGTGTTTTTAATACAAATGGTTCTCTGAGTTATTTAAGTTTAATTTAATCTTGGTCTTTCTCTTAGAAGATTCACGAAATGGCTGTCGTAACTTCCGCATGACTTCGACAATTTTCTGAAGCCTTTAGTTTACATGCGCTTCCTATGTGTCCTTCTTTCATAAAGGATTATCTCCATCTGCAGAACATGAAGTAAAATTTTCAACAACTTTAAACGCACCAAATCCTTTTCCTCTTCGTCCACAAGCCAAACGTCTACCAAAACTTATTGACCTCGAGAATAACTTTAAAAATTAAGGCGATGCAAATGACTGAACAATTTGGTCATCGATAACGGCATACGTTCCTATTTTGTTGTTTTCGTTGTTTTCATTAAAATCCCCAACAGAGACAATCAATGATATTTTTACCGCACGTTTCCTTACATACTTCAGTATAAGTTGAACTTACTGAGAAAACAAAGGCAGACTTATTGATGCTCCTTGCCTTCCGCCGCCGTTATTTATGGGTGAACTGTTAAAGTAGACATCTTATTTCTTGCGATTTGTAACGCCATAGTGTGTAGTTTACTTGTGCAATTTTGCAGGGTATGATAGCTTTGCACACATGGCATTTTTACGTATTGAGAGCCACAACATTTCTTACAAATATCTTGTTTTTTTCAAAATATTGTTCTCTCGGTTATTTATTTCAAATTGAACCATCTGCAATCATCCAGTATGTGTTTAGTTTTATGAAGTTTGCATCTCTCTAAAGGTAGATAATGACCACTACGTTTTATTATATGTCTTTTTAACTGCAATTTTGTTTGCATTGCATCAAAGTATCTCAGATTGTGCCTAAAATTAGGAATCTCTTTTATCTAGATTATTTCTGACATGCAGAGTACAATTTTAGGTCGATCGTAGAAATGTTCGATCGAGATAAATGTAAGTCTCCACAAATAAAAAAATATTTATTGATGAGGTAACAGGAATGACTTTCAGATCTCTTACTCTGCCTCAAGGCTGAGCAGTTGTGCGAATACCATGAACTTAAGCGGAGGTTGTCGAGTCATAATACGAATACTTATCGGCGGACTACAGCGAGTGAGGTGTTCTGAGACTGTCACGCTACTTTCATGATAAATAACCCTTTGTAGATATCGATAAGAGTAGGTTTTTCGTAGCCGACACAAAATGCAAAATTTTCCACCCATACCAATGCTTTTTCAATGGCATTAATTATTTTTTGCTTTTGGTCTATATTTCCCCGAATTGGTTTATTTTTGCAAATTTGTTTCCGTCCTGAATATATCTGAATTCTGTTCACTGGACGTAAAGCAAATATCCAATCAAAGAATTAATCAATTTAGTAGGCTCAGTTTAGCTGTGAGTTTTGTCTTTTTACATGGTGCAAAGTTCTGTGTCTGATTTCCTGTTCCATTTTGCACCAAATGTCAATGAGGTGTTTCCGTCTTTTGGCTAACGCGAGACTAGCTCTTAAAGCTTATGCCCTTGTCCGTTTTCGGCTTTCAACGCAAGATGTATCCAAACATCTCAATGTCCAACTGCGCGATGAGAATCGTCTGCTTGTTACCTTTAGTTATATTGGCACCAAGGCACGAATCAAAATTCTAAAACACAAAAACAGGCAGTAAAAACATGTGTGCACTCACATGTGGCTGAAATTAATTAAACAACTGCCCAGTCGGTCATATCTCGTCGAAAATGTCTCAATTGATTACGACCAATTGATTTTTGGTAACGGTCATAGAACATTCTTAAGGGATAACATCAATCTAGGTAATACAATTTCTTGTTTCATTAGCTCTGTAGTCAACAGCTGTCGGTAACTCTACTTTTATTTACACATTTCGAATTGAATCATGAGGTTTTCTTTAAAAGATTGCATGTTTTTGTGACTACAGCTTCCACTTGCGAGTGCTACAATGGCGGTATCTGTACTATTGGCAAATATGGAGAATCTGTCTGCTCGTGTGTTGGGGCTTGGTCAGGTGAAAAATGTTTAGGTAATCATTTAAAATATCTGCGATGATAAGATTATTTAATAATAAATTTAAATGGTTACATTGACGATATGCTACTGAAAACTACAAAAATATAGTAACAGTCTTATTTAATTGCTTTACTCGTCTACAAAACTCTGTCTTATAATATATACACTTAATATCATAAAGTCATGTTTTGCTTTATCGACACAATTAGTTAATAACGTAGTCAATACATGCAATATTTTAGTAAAATTATTAAGTATGTAAAATGGTACTAACAAAATACCGAACACCGATGAAACTGTCAAAAAAGACAATGCACAAATCAAAGTCCGAGAAACCGGCAAACTCCAGAACCAACAACGAAAAATACTATAACTACATCAATGGTCCTGACTTGCTATATGCATAACAAAAGACATGGTGGGTGAAACCAGGTTTAATGGCATGCCAAACCTCCTGCTTCCATTACAACAGAATATGAGTTGGTTAGTGGGTATCATAAACCAGAAGTCACTATTAGGTGTATTTATTAATCATCATAGCACATTTACTGAACACTGAATTAGAAATCTGCAACCTTATTTTGAAACGAGATATATTTTCAACAAGGTAAAGTATTAAAGGCGCGGACGAGGTGTTTTTTTCTTGTAACTTTGTATTATAATTTTCTCAAGAAAAAAGTGGAAACATTTGCAAAAATCAGTATACTCGCAGCAAGCTCTTGCATACCTGATCAATTGAAAAGTATAGACACCGTATGCAGGAGAAGCTGGGATATTGCTGCATGGGCAAAGACAATTTATAATTTTGAAATTAAAATCGTCTCGTTTTTCATAAATTCTGTTGCTAAGATGACCAGTGGTGTCATATTCGAGGTGAAGTCTAAAAATGTTCTATTGTTTCTTTAACGTCTAGTTCTGAAGGATATATTATCGGAAGCCCTCAGGAAATTGAGGGTGGTTTATTGAAAGGTCATCATCATCTTTATCTTCATCTTCACAATATATATTGTAATGTAAAATTTAAGGACTTATCTTCTGCATTCTTCTTGTCTTTGATTAAGGGTAAAAAAATATACAGGGTATTAAAATGTTAGAGCCGACAGTGTGGAGTAATGAAGATTATAGAAGCAAATAACACTTTTTGCGTTTGAAGTTGACGAAAAAATGATTTAGAAAATAGAACATATAATTGAATTTTTCGATTCCATTCGCAAATTCTTTTATATTACAGATACTCAATGCGAGTCATATCATTGTGCAGAAGGTACATGCTTTGCAGAACCAAATAATGGGTCAGCGAAATGTTTCCTTTATAATGACAGTTTTACTAGTAAGTTTTGTAATTTCTATTAGGTAAATTTCATTTGAAAGAAGAAATGTTTGACTAAAACCATGTACATAAACATTTTACTTAATTTAGTAGAAGAAATGTAATTTGATTTAGAGGAAGAGCAACATGTTCATTTACTCTATTGCTAGCAAAAATTACATTTTAAATTAGGTATACGTATATTTGAGAGAAATATCTTGATGTTTAAAAAGAGGTACTTTTAAGTTATGATTTTGTAAATATAAATGTACCTTATATTATTAAACACGTCTAATATTTACTTACCATTAAAGATATGACTTACATAATATTGTATAATTATTATTGACTATTATTAATAAATACATACAATTGTATCTGCATGTCTCTTATTTAGATGCTTGGTAATATCATAGTCTTTGATCCTTTTAATGTTGTGTATTATTAGCCTGCTTTTTCTATCCTTTATTGCTTTTATGTTTACATGTATGCATGTTTATGTGAATGATAAATTAATATCCTTTCTCTGACAGTACATCTATTTTGAATCGATTTGATAAAAAGTGCTAAATGAATGTTTTGATTTTTTTTGTCAATAATACATGATCGGTTCAAGATATAACAGATAAACAAGTTCAAAAACATGCGGTTTTTTTAAGTATGATTATTTGAGAATACTGTTACAAATAATTATATACAAGTTTTTTCTTCAATTACATAATGAGCTATCTTATGGGGTCATTAATGCATTGTTTTTTTCTATTTCTATTAATTATGAAGCTACATTCTGCACGATATCAAACAGTTTCAATACGATACGAACACAACTAACCATATATATTTTAAGCTATTAATGATTTATCATGATGTTATGCATTTCCACTTCAGGAATAGCCACAGATATATTTTCTTCATTGTGGATAACACAATTTCAGTTGTGCACATTGCATTATCCGCGTGCGTAGCAAATACTTATAATAATATTAAACATTATTTCAAAAACCTTTAATTTTACAAAAAAACACAGGCTGTAAGTTTTACGCTGAATGATATAAGACGTCAGACAGGGTGTGCGTCACGGACAACTTCTGTTTTTATACATTTCTTTTATATTTGTAAATGTATTAATTTATTATACGTTGCTACCCTGGTAGGATATTTAAATGACCTATACTAAGCCTCATTGAAATAACATGATTAAATTTACCTGGTCTTACCTGTGCAGTATTTAACTTTTCGAGACGAGTGCTTCAGAGAAAGCATGCCTTTTTGTAAACATTGTACATAGTTCTTACACGTGGCGTTGGTTGGAGCTCACTGGTCTGCTGCTGGTAAGGTATTTTACTAGGTCCCAGTAATGCCTGTAGAATGTAATTGCTGTGGGTGTACATTACGTGGTATACAGTACTTGCAACCGTAAACGCAACACTTTGACTGATTGATAACTGATTGCTGCAGATTTTGGAACGCTGACTGATTGATGATGAACACATCCGTCCAAAATTATGAATCTGTCATAACCTTGGTAACCGTCAGCGATCGGTGCAATCAGTCCAATCAGTGCGATCCAGTATCCGTCATTTAATTATATGCATAAATCGGTAAGTTTATTGACGGATTCCTATAAATTAATAATGTAAAGATAAACGAATTCTGCGTCATTTGTATAATATATATATATATATACATTTATAATAACATTTATAATAAAATAAACACAAGTATCCAAAAGAATAGTTAATACAATGTCTCGTTCTAAAAATAAAATAAATAAACATATTTAAAGAAAACACTATTTCTTTATATTATATAATTAAGCAAATTTCATTAAAGCAGGACATATCTGCGAGTAGAGCCCTGTAAACCTTTAAAAACTTTGATTTAAGGCACATCAGTAGCGACGAGGTAAATCTTATTCAGTATTATAAACAGGAATTCTTAGAAAAACTGATCAAACCACGACATTTTTAAGCGTTTATAATAAAAAACGTCGACCTCGGTGGTTAAGGTAGAGTAATCTTTTATTGATCACCGAGTTGTCTGTTCAACCAGGGTGTGCTCGATTCATCCATAAATTTGCAAAGAACACATGTTTTCCTGTCGAAGGTCTGCTGTTTCGTTGGGTACTCCAGCTTTTTTCTATAAACACTCGACGCCATATTATATCAACTAATATAATTTTTGAAAATAGTCTTAACCCAACTTCAAACATACATAAACATAATGCTAACGCGAAAGCGCGAAGTGAAAAAAATGTTACGATTCCGCCTTCACGTATTAGATCTTTTTCGCTTTTTACGCTTTAAAAAATTTCCTTGACACGCGAGGTCAAATATTTTTGAATTCATTGGGTATGGTTTTTTTTATTTCTTTAATAATTTGTTTTTAAAATAAAATGACACAATGTGATGTTATATCCGTCACAGATGCATTAGTTATAGATTTGGGGGGATTTCCATTTATCATTTTTAACTTTAGACTAGACTTGTTCTGCTTTGAAAAAAATCGAAGACATGTACGAGACATGTGCCTTGGCATTCGAGGTATTTTTTTAAGTCATTGTGTATGTGTTTTTTCAATTTAGTTTGTTTTAATAATTTTGTTAATAAAATGATGCATTTTTCATAAATTGGAGAATTTCCATTTATAACATTTATAACTTTAGACCAGTTTAAGCCTTATTACTAGGCAAAACGAGCCATAAATGAGGACATAGCAGTGGACATTTTTATACTTTTATAATTTTTGCAAGTGAAACGTATTTTCAAATTTCGAAATTAATTTTACTAACCGGATGTTGAATGGACGAATTGAAGTGATCAGTCCAAATTAACCGCCAGATCATTCAAATCGTTTCAAATCCGTCAATTGACGATGGACGGATTGGGAACGATCTGACGGATTGGGAACGATTTGACTGATCTGACTAATTGATAACTGATTGCTGACGGATTTTGGAACGCTGACGGATCGCTGTCGGATTGCTTAAAGTGTTGCGTTTTCAATCTCAAGTACTGTATGTTGTGGTCTTCGAGTAACCGTTTGTTGCAGTACATGGAAATGTAGTACCAGTAGAAACAACGTGTGCTTATAGTAGCCATGACTCAAATGGTGTCAGAAGTGGGATGCTAAATGGCTAGGAAAGCACACTATTATACATGTACAATGTATGTAGCTAAATACATTTGTCGAAGGATTTTACAAAAAAAAAACAACTATTGTAAAACAATAAAAATTACTGTCATATCTTGTATTTCTGTTTACCTTATTTATAACAGTTCAAACGTCACCATATGCTGTATAATTTCAGATGTTGCATCAAAGATTGAGTATTTGGGACTGTAAAGTTTGATTTGTCAGTGCAGAGCTGTGTCTTGCCCAAGTGGGTTGGTGTGTTTTCTCTTCGGCGTTATATGTGTATGAACTCTGAGTATGGAATGTATTGATATAATATTAGTATTAAGGTGTACTTGAATAGTGTACCGGGAGAAATCGCGGTCTGTTTTATTGAGGCCTTTGGGTGGAGTAGCTGGTAATTTATTGATACAAATTGCTAATTTATTGTTCACTGTGGACAAGTTGTTAGAGTTGAGAGAATACGGGGTGTCCATGGGTTACAATGATGAGGAATTAAGACAATTTGTTAGAGAACAACAAGCTATTCAGCGTGATGAAAGATTAGCAGCACGTCAGAAAGAAAACGAGGAACGTGAGTATCACTTAGAAATTGAAAAAAGCTCAGTTTGATAAAAAAGGTTAGTACAAGAAATAAAATTCCTGGAAATCGCACATATGCAGAAGATTGACCTGTTGAAAAAGCAGTCGCTTTTAAGTCCAAGATCCGAAGTTTCTTTTTCCGATAATATCAGTGCTCCATGCGCACCTTAATTCTCAGAATGGGCAACCAACCTAAGTACCTTATTGAGAGGCAAAGCTTTGGACGTTTATGCATTGATGCCTGCCAATAAAGCTCCCGATTATGAAGCATTAAAGGATGCTCTTTTGAAACGGTACGATTTAACGGAAGATGGTTTCAAACGCAAATTCTGTAGTTGTAGGCCTGAAATAGGTGAAACTTTTGTTCAATTTTCGGTCCGGTTGAATAGTTATTTCAAAAGATTGATTGAAATGTCTAAAACCGAGATGACGTTTGACAGACTTCTTGACTTGATGCTAAGGGATCAATTTATGCATGTTTGTTCAAAAGATTTGTTGTTGTTTCTAAAGGAACGAATTCCGTCTTCTTTAGACAAAATGGCATCATTGGTTGACCAATATAGAGAAGCACGATTTATTAGCGACACACTGATAAACCACTAAAAGATCAATTGATTAACCAGTTGAACGTACCTCTTTTGTTCCAGTAAGTGACAGAAAATGTTTCAAATGCGGGAAACTAAGGCATATTGCATCGGATTGTCGTGTTAAATCTAATACAAATAAGGTAAGTACTGTGACGGCGGTAATGAGATCACCACGTAGTTAGTCGAAGTTTTACGGTAAAGAAAGTGAAGATTGAAATCGTACTAATATTTGTAACGCCTGTACTGTGCCATGCCAGTCTTGTTAATACGTCCCCCCGCACTAAAACCTGTCATCTTTATGCCAGAATATGTCTACTGTAAGTATGCCCGTCTCGCCAGATTGGTAAATGGTAGACCAGTAACTGTCTTGAGAGACTCCGGATGCAGTGGTATCGTTGTAAAGAGAAGTATAGTTAATGATGATTGTTTATTAGGTTCCGTATATGTATGTTTATTAGCTGATGGTTCTAAAATAGAAACCCATGTTGCACATATATTTATAGACACTCCTTATTTGAAAGGAGAGTACGATGCTTGGTGTATGGCAACACGTGTTTATGATTTGATCATTGGTAATGTACCAAGTGTAAAAGAACAAGGTAACCCTGATCATAATTGGAGGTCAGTGAGTGCTGTTGAAACCAGACAACAAATTAAGGATAAAGGTAAACCATATTCCAGTTAAGAGTACATGATATTATTACAAGTGAAGTAAATCCAAAAGAGATTGTCGAAGCACAAATCAATGATCCATCATTAGCTAAAGTGAGAACCCTGGTACAGTCTGAAGATACAATTGTCCGTCATAATTGTAAAGTAACATGGACGGTGAAAAATGATCTTATTCATAGAAAGTTTATATCAACTTCAGTAGGGAACGGTAAAGTCTTTTGTCAGTTGGTAGTTCCTGAGCCTTATCGTGAAAGGGTTATGAAACTTGCTCATGAGTTAATCATGTCAGGACATATGAGTACGCAGCGTACATTGGACAGAACACTTACGTCTTTTTATTGTCCAGGAATTACATCAGATGTTAAAAGGTTTTGCCAATCGTGTGATATTTGTGAAAAAACTATACCGAAGGGTAGAATTGGCAGAGTTCCTCTTCAAAACATGCCCCTGATTGATGAACCATTCAAGCGGGTATCTGTTGACTTGATTGGTCATCTTCACCCATTAACTGATAGAGGTAATAGATACATTTTGACTCTTGTTGACTATGCCACCAGATACCCAGAGGCTATAGCTTTAAAGGGTATTGAAACAGAAAGGGATGCAGAGGCTCTAGTAGTTATATTTTGCAGGGTAGGGGTTCCGCAGGAAATGCTTACCGATATGGGTAGTCAGTTAACATCAGCACTCATGAATAAAGTTTGTCGCCTCGTATCATTGAAACCACTGACAACAACTGTATATCACCCAATGTGTAATGGTTTGGTAGAACGCTTTAATGGCAGTTTAAAACAAATGTTAAAACGTATGTGTAATGAGCGTCCAAAAGTTGGGATAGGTACTTGAATGCGTTATTGTTCTCTTATAGGGAGGTTCCCCAAGAAAGCTTAACATTTTCACCATTTAAACTTGTCTATGGTAGGTCTATAAGAGGTCCGATGTCTATACTGAAGGAGTTGTGGACAAAAGAATCTATTGATACAAAGGTAAAAACTACTTATCAGTATGTTATTGATCTAAAGGAGAGACTAGAATCTACATGTGAATTGGCAAGGAATAATCTGGAAAAGGCTTCTAAGAAACATAGAATTTACTCTGACAGGTCTGCTAGGTAAAGGAATATGAAGGTAGGTGATAGGGTATTTATATTACTACCAACTGAAAATAACAAATTGCTGATGCAGTGGAAAGGTCCAAAGGAAAAGTAGGTCAGGTCGATTATAAAGTCAGTTTTAATGGTAAGATCAAAACCTTCCACGCCAATCTTCTGAAGAAATACTTAGATAGGACAAACATTTGTGACAGTTTAACTGTTCATGATGACCAAAACAATGAGGTGTTGCGTCAATAAACACGGTAGTCATTGATATGGACAGTGCAGAAAATGATGCTCAAGGTGAGTTCTATGATATGCCATGCATTGACACAGATGCAGGTTCAGATCACGTCGATGTTAATCCTGAACTTACAGAAGAGGAAAAAACTAAGGTAAGAGAACTTCTAAATGATTTTCCCGACGTGTTAAGTGATAAACCTGGTTGTTTAGAGCATGAAATTAGACTAAGTACTGATTTACCGATAAGGATAAAGCCATATCCTATTCCTTATTCATTGATTTCGACCTTGAATGAAGAAGTTACTAAGATGTTAGAATTGAATGTTATTGAACCGTCTTCAAGTCCATATTGTTTTCCAATTGTAATTGTGAAAAAGAAAGATTAAACAAATCGATTTTGTATAGACTTTAGAACTTTGAATAGTCTAACTATTTTTTATGCTGAACCAATGCCTAATGCGGATAAAATGTTTTCAAAATTAGTGGGACACAAGTTGTTTTCACGGCTAGATTTATCAAAGGCAGTTATCTTTAGCGGAAAGGTCTAGACCAAAAACAGCTTTTTAAAACCCAAAAGGTTTGTATTATTTTCGCAGAATGCGATTTGGGTTGGTTACAGCCCCAGCCTCGTTCTCTAGATTGATGCATTTGGTTTTAAAGGACATGGATAACATTGACAATTTTATTGACGACGTTATTATTTTCACTATGACATTTGTTGAACATTTGAATGTCTTGTTTTATCTTCTCAACCCGGAAAATACTCTATCGCATACGGTAGTTTGGAATGTTTATGTCATTTTGTATGATATGACAAACTTAAACCTCATCCTGATAAAGTAAGAGTGATTTAAGAAGCGCCGAGACCTGTTACAAAAAAACCAGGTGCGATTTTTCCTCGGATTAGTAGGATTTTCGTTCATTCATTACAAATTTTGCATGTATCGCAGTTCCGCTTACCGACCTAATTAAAAAGGGTCAGCCGAAAAATGGTATTTGGGAATGTTCTCCCGAACATGCATTTGAGACTCTCAGAAATGCGCAAGTCAAGTTTCCAATTTTGAAACTACCAAATATGTCTGCACCGTTTATTTTGATGACCGATGCGTCAGATTGCGGCTTTAGGCCGTTTTAATGTAAGAGCAAGAAAGAAGTAAGATGCAGGTTGCCTATGCAAGTTGGAAATTTGAAAAGTAGTGAAGTTGCTTACTGCTATATTGAAAAAGAATGTTTAGCAAGGGCGATTCAAAAGTTTCATAGGTACTTGTATGGTCAAGAATTCACATTGCAGACCGATCATAAACCTTTTATCTACTTGAATAAGAAAAAGGTAGCGACTGCGCGACTTATGCGATGGGCGTTGGTCTTGCAACCTTACAGATTTAAGATAATAGCAGTAAGTGGTAAGGCAAATGTAGGTGCGGATTTTCTCAGCAGAATATAGGAGATCAGATGGACATACGAAAAGGTGAGGTGTGGACAGATTTTAGTATACAGAGAGGCGCTTGTCACACTAATACTGAGATTTGTTTATACATTAGCAGTTGATAATGGGATCACATTGTGTTTTATTAAATTGACATGTATATATAATAAAGTACTTTGTACTTCTCTTCGGATGGAGATGTCACGGACAACTTCTGTTTTTATACATTTCTTTTATATTTGTAAATGTATTAATTTATTTCCCGTTGCTACCCGGTAGGATATTTAAATGACCTATAGTGAGCCTCATTGAAATCACATGATTAAATTTACCTGGTCTACATGTGCACTATTTAAATCACTCTCGAGTCGAGTGCTTCAGAGAAAGCATGCACTTTTGTAAAAATTTTACATAGTTCTTACACGTGGCGTTGGTGGGAGCTCACTGGTCTACTGGGTATGGTATTTTAGTAGGTCCCAGTAATGGCCAGTATCAGGTAATTGATGTGGGTGTACAGTACGTTGTATATGTTGTAGTGTGTTGTTACATTGTAGTTCGAGTAACCGTGTGTTGCAGAACATGGAAATGTAGTACCGGTAGAAACAACGAAGTGTTAATCTTGTACCTACGGAATTCATCCTGGAAGTATTTAGTTAATGAACATTTATTTTGGAACTTTGGCCTTTACGATCTTTAAATTATCTATTGTAAAAATTCTCACTTTTATATTTTGTTTTACGTTTTTATATGTATATGTATATAGTTAATTAAATTGTTACATTTGTTGACATTCTGTGTGACTTATTTGTGTGCTTCTAGTAGCCATCACTCGTCCGTCCGTGACAGTGTGTCTCCATGAAATTGACTTTTTCCATCTTCAGAAAGAAAATATGTTAAAGCCATTCAGAGGTCAGTAGTCTGGTATAATTTATTTATAGCGCAATGATTAATTAAATAACTTGTTGACTATGTTTGTGTTTTTTTCAGTTGTCAGTTATAAATTTAATTAGTTGAAATTTTATACGGTAGTACATTTAAAATAGTTTTTTATAATTAATATATTACTAAGTGTACCATATTTGTTTAACGCTACAATACACCAAGACGAATTAAACATGCAACGAAAGGTAGGCTATAAAGGTTTTGATAAAACAAATATAAAGGATGAGATACGATAAGACGCAATTTCAGTTCCAAGTAGTTTTTTTATATAACAGATTTCGTTGATATCAATTACAAATATATAGGAAGGGAGTACTGTGAAAAATATGCTTTTAAAACAGGGTGGGGTAATACACGAATACACGCTCTGCAGCGGGTACTATCTATATGGCACCAAAGAAATGAAGGTTTATCATTGAATACCTATATGATTTTTGCGTATTAAACAATTAATTTATACGGATTAATTGTTTATTTCTTTCCTTAAATATGACAATGTTGACTGAAAATTGTAATGCTTTCGAAGGTCGATATCTGAACTGCATGTCATACAAATTGTGTTAATCAATGTGTATCCGTAAGTAAAATGTAAAAGAAAATAACATAAATACAGTTATATGAACGTGGATAAAAATATTAATATTATATTTATATCAACATCACCAGACGACAATTTGAAAACAGTTTCAATAAACATTTAACAATAAATAGTTACTATGTATACGTGGTTCAGTGGTTATCGTGTTTGCTTTCCGTCCTCGACGATCTGAGTTTAAATCTCTATAAGTTTGTTTTTCAAATAGTGCAGGGGCTATAAAACCCCGTCCGGATCAAATCTTTAAATGTCCCGCTCCCATCAAAATCTATAAATAGCGTTGGACGGCAGTGGATTCTCGGACTAACAAAAGAACTTTTCATCTATCATAAGGATGTTGATCTAGAACTGGTAAACCCGGATTGAGGACCGATTGACGAACTTCTTTCTTCTACGTTAGCTATTTATTAAGTAATTTTTTAATTGGACGAAATGTGCGTCTGGCGTAATAAATTTTATAACTTTGGTATCTTTGATAACATTTTATTTTTTACAATATCATTTGAATATGAAAATAAATTATTTAAAAAATCCATAAAAAGTTCTTGCCTATTTTAACAATTTCTTGTATATTGTGAGGATGCACAGATAAATGAGAGACAAATGTAGATGTATTTAGTTCAAAAGAGAAATGTTTTGATAAATACATGTAATAGTAATAAAAGAACAAAATCCAACTGACTTTTTTTGTTCATTTGTTCTAATTGTTTCACCCTCCTTTTAGTACCTCATCTGAGCATGCGCCGATCCCTGCAACAGTTTGAAACTTGAATTTTTGTAAATAACACAAATATATCTTAATAATATATATATATATTGAAACGTTATGAATTTCTCCAAAAACAGCTCTTATCATATCTCATCCTTTTCACGTACTTTGAATAGACAAATTTTGTAATAAGTAAATCTTATAAACAGAAAATAAGATCTATAAAATGTTGGTCATGCCCGAATTGCAAAATGAACTTGCTATGGGTTATATTTGTTTATTCCAACAAGGCCCCAAAGTCAGATAGTGTATGCAACTTTTTATTACGATAATACAATGCCGATCAACTAAATGTTCTTCCAGTTGTTGGGAATGATTATATGTAGGACATGTTATAATCCTTAATACATCCTATATAAACAGCAAAAAAATAATATGATACGAATAACAATTTATTCTGCCGAATGACAGTTTTTCCATAGAGCTCTGGCCTAATCTATAAAAACATTGATACCATATAATAGCTAAATATTCTTGAACATTGTTTAAAACTAGTTACTTCAAACAAAGAAGATTATCATTAGTCGCTGGAAAACGAAACCTAAAATGTTTAAATTTGCGTGTTTTAAATGAAGAACAAAACTAGAAGTTTGTAACTTACTTTTAACTAGATCTTTATCGTCCCAGGTTAGAAAAATGTACTGGTTTTTACTTCCTTTTACAAACCTTGACAGAAATATTTCTGCTAAAAATATCTTCGTAATGACCAAATCAAAATCAAGGCAATCAAATTCAACTGCGGTTTCATTTTACCAAATACAATTTTATTTAGTTTAAAAGATGGCATAATCAGAGTAAAAGGAAACGATAGAGTGACATAAATGTGTTCCATGTGTATAATGAATATAAGTAGTTGACCTAGCTTAGCAGAAAAAATATATTTATATAAAATAAAAAAAAGTGTTAAATTTCTAATTTTGAGCAAGTTTAATTCTTAATTAATAAGTAATGAAAGAGCACAAATTTATTTAATATTGAGTCGTGGTTTATCGTGTCATCACTTACACGTGCACTATTGTTCACTCGTAGGCTTTAAAGTTAAAATTTAAGTTTTATAAGATTCATTCTTCATGCTCTATATGTCGTTTGCAATCATGTTCTTACATTGACGACATGGGTCCTACCTAGCTGCCATGTAATTTTCAATGGCATTTTTATAGGATGACATATGCAGGAATCTCCCCCAGACTGATTTTTTTCATCGTGTTGGCCACAACAAATGATGCAAGTAACTGACGTAGAGTTCGGCTCAGAAATGGTTTAGTGATTTGTGTCATATGAAAATAACTGATTACGGTAATGTAATCTAATTAAAATTAAATCTTTCCCTTATTCTCCTTGATTCGTTATCGTCACTGTAAATCTGTACAGCCAATTGCAGGTCATGTCAAGGGTCATACGCATTTTATCAACAATTCATCGACAATTCGGATGTTTTAATTCGAAATGAAAGTGAAGTACAATTTTACCAAGATATCAACACACCAAATTAAAACGAAATCTTACAAATTAGGCATCCACTAAATAAACAACGTCCAGAAAATTATAATTACAATGCGTGTTTTATTTCAGTAATAAGTTATTGGGGCCAAATATATACAGATTCTACCACCGGTTGGTCCTTAATATAAAATATTTTACCACGAGCGTTAGCGAAGGATAAAATGTAGACAAAAAACGCAACCCGTAGTAAAATCAGTATATATTCTTCCACCCAATTAATTATTTTGATTATAAAAGGACATTTATATATTAGCTTTTATTAACATTGAAACCTTTGTGTTGCAGGATTTTCGGACATTTAAGAGATACAGTTTTTTTGGCGTCGTTCCAATAAGTTTCATAAAACTTCTCAAATTGAGATTTTCCTCAAATCCTTGATTTTTTCCTCAAATTTGAATTTTCCAGCGATCTGATTGGTCAATATTTGAGTTGAGGATGAGTTGAGGAAATCCTCAAAATTGAGATGTTTTATTATATTGACTTTTTTCGTCTGGAAGTAGATATGGCCTAAACACTGTCACAAAGTGAAAAAAAGGACTACAGTTAATTTAAAGGTAGAATTAAAAAAAATTGACATGGATAAACAATAAACGTTCTATTTGAAAATAACAGCAAAAAGATGCATACAATTTTTTCACAATCTCTAAATCTCTATATAAAAAACTAAAAAACAATCATATAATATTGATGTGACGTCACGTGACCACTGGAAATTAGAGGCACTGTTAGGGTGTTCGGAAGTAACGTCAATTATGAAATGCACATTATATATAAATTATAAACGACTATATTGTCTGTGCTCGCATTTTGGCAATGCTTACTCTATATTATAGCATAGACTGAACACCTACTAACAATATAAATACACATTACGTACATTATGTGTAAGTACAACTACCTGTATCACGACGAGACAGTTGTGTACATTCGTATCACTACGAGACGCACAGCGTCGAGTTGTGACGTGGAATGTATGCAACTATCGAGACGCGATACGTGTAGTTGTACCTTCACTTAAATGTATGTAATAAGTTTATCTAAAATTAGGAAGTATAAAAAGGTCAGACCAAGACTGAATGTTTAAAATCTAAAATTTAACGTTCAACGAACCATTTGTTTATAAATATAGTCCCTAATGTCTTACGTATCCTGACGGCATAATTCATTCATAGAATGAGAATCAATTTACCGAATCAATTTGACGTCAAGAAGAAGTTCCGACAAAAGTACATCTTTTATCACCTATATAGATGATGCAAGGTTTTGTATCACATGGGTTGATTCAATCGCTAATTTTTCAGATTTTGATTGAATACAAACTTAATTTTAGATAAAAAACACTTACCAACAATACAGATAGGTATGATGGACTAGGAACTGGTAATCATTGTTAACAACTGTTATTGTGATTGTTATAAAACTAACAAATGTAATGTTTTTAATAAAAATATATATGGTTTAGTAAAATAATTAAGATGTCAAACACTTCATTAATGGAGTCTGTTAATACACCATAATTGTGAAAACATATGCCTATAATATCTAGTGTCTTGTAGATCTTCATCGTGTACCCTCCTTTTCCTTCTGAAAAGAAAGATTTCACTTGCTTTAAAATTGCTAATGCTGCTCAGAAAGTCAAATACCTAAAATAGTGTTGAAATAAAAGAAATACATCAGAACACCTTACTTCTTAATTTCATATTGCCACATCTCATACTCATTAATCTTAATTTTTTTTGCTAGAGATAGTTGTCTGTCTCCGATCGAAATGTGAACTATATATCGAAAATTCGAAAAAAAGTCTTGGCACATCCATTGGGTTTTTATTAATGTTTAAAACATATTTTTGGAGTTTTTTTTTCCACCAAAACAGTTTGAGTTGGTCTTTCTTAAATCTTTAAGCAAACAGGTTATGTCTGCTGACATCGAGATTTTATGCATTTTAAATGTTTTGCCCTTTATTCAAACACTCCGTTGTGCATTTTCAAAAACATCATGTTAAAGCAGGCTTTTTTTTCTTCTACGCGCCAAAGTACAAGGAACGGTTATCCCGCTTGAATGTTTGCTAAATATACGATGAGTAATGATAAAGTTATATTCTAGACGAGAGCATGAAAACAAATACAAATAAATGGGAAAAAAGCAGACTAACGAGACAAAACATTTAACACTACATACCGTATGAATCTGGTAGGGACGAACAAATTTAGCCTTTTGTAAGGGTTACCATGAGTCTACTTATCTGTTTTCTACAACGAGCGTGGCACTCTCTTAGCAAGTTAATGACAATGGTATGCAATCAAGACAACCTCGAAAATGAGAGTCTTCAATTTCCTATATCTGGGACTGGCTGACCTTCTCTATTGTTTTATGCGTGAAACCTTTTGCACTACAAAGCGATATGAATGGATTATAAAATTCATTTACCAAATGAGGCGAGTCAGTACTCTTGTCTAACTGAAAGCAAACAGGTTATGCGTATTGACATCGAGATTAAATGAATTTGAATGGCTTGCTCCTTACACAAACAACCAATAGTGCAATTTAAATGTTTTAATTCAGCTATCATTCATTATGACATTACTTAAAGACATACCTCTTTTTTCGACTTAGCCTGCAAATTCTGTATTCATCTAGTACAGCAACAACTTCTGGTTGTTCACATATAGATGCATAATGGAACACTGTTAGTTTAAGCGAATCCTTCATGTTTACGTCAGCTCCATTCTGAAGTAAAATTTTGACTATATTCGAATTTCCTTCAATAGAGGCTGTCATCAGAGGGGTTAATCCCGATTCAAATTTGGTGTTCACATCAATTCCCCCATCTACTAATATTTTTACCAGTTTTGCTCGCCTCATGATGATTGCATGGTATAAAACATTCTGCAATCTCAAACAGCGTGTGCTTTGTTGGATAAACATGGTAAAATGGAAAGCGAATTCATTTAGTCAGTAATATATTGAAAATATACTCCTACGCAACACTTAACTAGCAAGCATCTTATATATCAAACAAATTATCGCCTGCACAAAAAGTGTCTGTGAACTGTGTGTTTAAAGCAGTCTCTTACATAAATAATTGCAATGATTATATAACGTATCTCTTAATACTTGCTACATATCAACAAAATTGACGAAAAGCACAAAAAATGGTTCTCGTTTGCAAAGTATTTCAATTTTCACGAATAAGCTTTAGTAAAAGTCAGCGTAAAAGGTGTTTTGAGTGACAAATAAAAACTGATTATGACGTATGGTCTAGCTTCGAATACCATTGAATGTCACGAAAGGAGAAAGAAGAAGATTTTTTGTAAACAACGTAAGGTCCTTTTTTCAACAAAAATGGATGACTTACAATATAAAATTTACCGTAGCAAAAGTCAAGGACGATTTGTGACATGTAACCGACAGAGGCTAAGTATTAAATATGGACAGATCTTCGTGGATAGTTTTTTCTACTCGATTTTGGTAATAAAAAGGTACAATATTGAATACAAAAATTAGGCAGGCAAACAACGCCCTTAAAGAAAGTGTGACTTGAGTATAAATAAATGTTTACTGTATTTCTAGAAATAATACTGCAGCGCATCATCTGATCTTTTTGTGTATGTTTCTGTCTTACATTACGTAGATTGACAGATGCTTTAATATGCTTTCGGATCTGAAATGCCTACACTGATTTTCCAGATGAAAGATTGTGTGATAAGAAAGGTGTTATAACATGATTTCAGTCAGTCAAAATTTGTTTGTATTGGTTTCCTTTATGGGTTGGTTACTTTCTGATCTATCTTATCGGTATTTTTGTTACGAAAAATGTTTATTATAGGAGATACGATCTGTCCCTAAAATGGATGTATCTCAGGTCCATAGCATTTCGTATAATTTTGTGTTTATTGTTTGTTTCGATTGTTTCGTGCGTGTTTTGTTTGTACATTTTCAATACAATTCGAAGCTGTAATTTTGTTTTGAAGCATTAATTTGATTAAAACTGCTACTTTCTATCTCGGGAATATAAAATCATTGTTCAAACTTACATCTGTAACAGTAGACTATTGTGCCTCCAGTTACTCTTTCAATGCTAAAACACAATGATTACGTGAAAGTTTTTCAGAAGTTACTTGCCTTCAACAATACAGTAACACTTTTACTCCAGGAGTGGAATAAATGAAATGTGGATATTAAAAAACTCAAAAGAGCTAATTGACATCTTGAGGTCTGCATCTCTTCCCATTGTAACAGCATTGAAACATTTGATCTTTCGACACATTATACGGCCATTTCTCATACGCATCCTAAAAACAGGCTTAAAGATCTTATAAAAAGCTACTTTTTCAAGAAAAACGGAAAGAGACGATAAAAATTCGTGGTAATTAGTCATGACAGAACTTACTTTGTCATTAA
The DNA here is from genome assembly GCA_944474755.1 of Limnoperna fortunei. Taxonomy (NCBI): domain Eukaryota; kingdom Metazoa; phylum Mollusca; class Bivalvia; order Mytilida; family Modiolidae; genus Limnoperna; species Limnoperna fortunei. Next base: position 37,503,671 of record OX104122.1, read on the forward strand.
TGACTCTAAATCTCATGCTAAATATACTGAACACCAAATATGCCACATGTTAGATTTTCTGTTTGATAACATATTCGTCATGTTTGGAGGACATGTTTTTCAACAGATTGTTGGTATTCCAATGGGTAATAATTGTGCTCCTCTCCTCGCCGACGTGTTTGTGTACTCTTATAGGCTGAGTTAATAGAAGGCCCACTGAAGAAATGACACTGGCCCAGACATTTAATTTAACTTTCCGACCTATTGATGATGTTTTGTCCCTTAACAAAGCTAACTTTGGTGACTACTTACGCTCAATTTACCCAAGTAAGCTGGAACTTAAAGACTCCACCAATACACTAAGGTCAGCCTTTTACTTAAACCTTCTTCTACAAACTAGACTCTACGCAAACGTGATGACTTCCAATTGTCAATTCCCGTTCATCGACAGCAACATTCCAGCAGCTCCAGCGTGTGGTAGTGTTTCCAATTCCTGGATTTAACTTTTCCCTAGACATGACAATGGGTAACTCGACGGGTGTCTTATTACAGGCAGGCACTGCTTACTCGTCCGAAGCACATGAGTGCAACCATCGAATAAATTTACTGAAATATACTTCTCGTCTAAAAACGCGAGTAGACATGAAATTAAATTCAATTGCATTATTCTGTTGTCGTATTATTATCTTGTTCTCTTATACAAGGTTGCTCAATTTTGTGATTTTACCATTTCTGTAATTAGTTTTTATTACACTATATAGTATACACCTATGTATGGTAAATTTTGTCCAAAAACATCACATAATATTTAAAATTAATTATAATTTAATGTAAATGGCAATATTTTAACGTATTGTTATGCATTGTTTAATAAAGAATTTTTTTATGGCCCGAGTGTACCACTGACGCTAAATAAACAAAAATAAATCGCAAAAACATACAGAAGGTTAAAGTTTTACATTCAAAATGTCGTCTTTTAGTAACATTATTGACTTGAAGTGAAAATAAATGTATACATTTCCATTATCTGATTTCAAATATTCTTATGAAGGTCGAGTTGGCGAAAAGTCTATTATATAATATTAGGCAAAAAGTCAAGATTAAGTTACATATTTATCTATTCGGTTTAACTACACGTACATGTATAGTCGTTACAGGTAGCATTTTTGATCTGTTCTTTAAACCTGCGTTGCAATCAATGATTGATATGTTTCGCACACTGACTAAAATTCGATTCTTTATATCCCATTTTGTCATTTTCTTATGGTAAATTGCTGTTTAGGAAAGGAACTATTTTCGACAAATAAAACTAGTACATTCCACTGTGGTCTTCTGTGACCTTTAGATTAAGTTATCAGGCAGATCGAGCATCGATGTATTTGTTGTCTTCTTAATCCCTAACATCGGTAGCCGAGTTGTTAAGGTAGTTTGAATACTATTGATCTGTCAACACTGAATTACGAGTCACACTGCAGGCAGGGTGACAATCATTAATTGAAAAGGATTGCCAGTTTTCGTACCGAAGGTCGGGGTTTCTCCGCATACTTCGGCGCCCCCCTCTTTCCCTCGCAAAAAAGAAAGTCGTGATATAGGTGAAAAATGGTCTTTTTTAGATATTTATCTTGTCTGACAAATAACACCCATGACTTACGGATGAAAGACGTTTCCTTATTATATGACAGATGAAGCATTTTACTGTGACGTAATGTGGATATCATGATACATGTAACTATAGCAACAAATTGTATAACAATCCCTATTGCCACTATCACATTGATCATGTTGAAAACCCCCCAAATACACATTTTTACCATGATAATGCAATGTCATATGTAATACCTTTTTTCCATGGAAACGGCAACAATATTGAAAATTCACAAAATGGATTGCAAAACTTCAGTTCACACTTAACATGTTCCCAAAGTTTCATTTTGATTTGACATCTCAGGGAAAGTGTGTGGACAAGATTGAGCGGAAGGAAAAAATGAAGAAGAAGAATAATAAAAAACCGTACAAAAACAATATGTCTAAAACTTCGTTTGGGAGACAAAATAATAATAAAAATAAGAAGAAGAAACGGGGTAAAAACAATAGGTCTCCCAAAATTTGTTTTCGGTGACTTAATAATAATAATAAACCTATTAAATAATAACAATACCTAATTGAATGACTATGAAATGATTTTATTCTATTTAGATAGTTTAGTTCACAAAAAGTGTAGTTTTCTTAAAGGCATTTTATTTTGTTGGCCATAAAAACTTGGTTTGAGCACATGTATTTGTTCATGTTTTGACTGTCATTTAAATGGTCATTCTGTTCACGTTCATGAACTGAATAACTTACTAAGAAAATAACTAAAAATAGTAAACAGTCTGGTAATCGTATATTAGCACTAATAACATGCGTTAATAACATAAATGCATTTGTTTGTTAGAATGCGTATTGACGCAACATTTTTTCAATTGTTCATGACATCATTGAGTCGTTTTATCGGGGGAGGACGCCAGAGTACCTGGATACCTTTGAAAGACATCAAATCCTACAAAGCACAGAAAGAAGATGTAAATAAAATAAAGAATGAAGCCTGCAACAAATATTAAACCAGTATAATTTCAGCACAGGGAAAAACTTGTTGTTGCAAAATGTTAATTAATTGGAAATAGATGAGAACAAGCAGTTGTGCAACATGCAAAATGATTTTAATTAGTGGGACTTTATTTTTTTCTTTAAAAAAAGTTTTTATCCACCTGGCAGACATTTTGAGACAGTTTATAGTATCTAGTTTTTATTGGAGTCAGAGACGGACTTCCAGCTGAAAACCCTTAAACATCGACGGGAAAGTGACAATATTTGTCAAGAAAAAAGAAGATATTTTGATGTATCTAAAAGTAGAAAACCTATTGACAACAACATACTTAAGAGAAAACAGACAAACAAATCAATTAACACACATTTGACAAATACAACAAACACGTTATATATGTTAGCCCATAGGTTATAAAAGCTGTTAATAAACGGTTAGTGGACTTAGGTAGCTGAGTGGTTAAGGAATTCATGCTACTATTGATCAGGTTGTATTTACACAGTAGGTTGCGAGTTCTAGTCTCATAGCGGGCAGGGTGTACTCAAATCTAATCTTAATTGACAAGGATTGCCAGTTTCCCTACCGAAGGCTTCAGGTATTCTGGCTTTCTACTACAATAAAAGCTGGACTACATGATATACTGATATAGCTGACAATTGCTAAAATAGTGTTAAACACCATTTTAACAAACAAACAATCAAAATTGTGTATTCTAGTTCAGAACACATTTCTGTTGAACTGGAACTCAATGATTTAAAGTAGACATAGCATTATTAAAATTGATTAATTTAAATTAGTTATAATTAATTTTCTTTTTTATGAAAAACAGTTTCCTTTACGCTTATGCGTTTCCTTGGGTTGCCCCTATATGCTCACGTTTTACACTCTCCTTTCTCAAAACTGGATATAATAGACCAATACCTATGTTATAGAACATAAAAAACAGGAACCCTAGGCAGTTCTTATACGTTTGATAACTTAAAGTACACTGTAAAACGTTTTAAGAGTTCCTGGTTAGGAATATCACTCTATTAAAATTAAGGCGTTACATGTAGAGTTTAATTATTAAGCAGAGTTAGATAATGGATACATCCTATAAGTACGTTTTACCATTCAGAAGACCCTTAAAACAATGTTAAAATCATTACTGCTTAATCAAGTCTGCCTCTTACCTAAAACTCATTTTGAAATAGTGCATACAACAAATGTAATGGCTTCAACTTCCCAATTGTTAATTTTCCGCTTATTGATATCAACTCCAGTGTATGTTGTTCACATTTCACTATTTGTATGTTATGCTGGATCTTGAAATCAGTATTCTAATTTTCTAGACGCTGCTGTTGATCAATTAGCTACTCGAGCAGGGATTTGTTGTATTAAGGTTGATGTCATCCCTTCAGAGCTTCCATGGCTGTAACCACGTTACGGAAAATCGATCTTCTAAATGTTGTCTAAATTTTATTTTCTGAGATATAGGCTGGCTTTCTCCTTCCTTAATACGAATGTTTCATGGAAAAGATGACAAGTAACTCGACGGATATTTAAATATAAATATAAGCATACAGGTAATACTCGTTCGGAACCTCATAAGCGCAACAAAATATTTTTATTGAGTTAGTGTTGTTGTTTTTGTTTTATTATTTTATTTTATTATTTTTTTTGTATTGTTTTTGAAATTGTTGGTGGTTTTTCTTGTAACCTTGGTTTATAAGTTTATCCCGAAGAAATACTTCCCATTCTAAAAAAGCGGACGCCATGATATAGCTAAACGCGTGAGGAAAGTCGCGCACATTTGCAGCCTTATTTAAACAAACTATTGAACTTAATATCCTTTGTAGTTCTTGAACGCAATAATATCTAGACTGATAATAAGAACGCCCTTTTTTAGTATCAGTTAATTATTAACTATACGTCGAGATAACAATATATAAACTTAAAAGCCTAATGCGAGATAGGTGTATGTGCGTGAGCATATGTGTTAACGAACGTCAAGAGTATTATACTTTAAATGATAGGCTTCGGTTACCAAGTACGTAAGTTAGTTTGTCATGTACTTTTGTCAACACTGAGGTTACGAGTTCGAGCTTTGCTCTAGGCAGGGTGTGCTCGACTCAGAACGGAATTGAGTAGCCCTCAAGTTTTTCTTATAACGGTCGGAATTCTAGCTTCCCCCCCCCCCCCAATAAAAAGTGAACGCAATGATATAGCTTAAAAAAATTGCTAAAATTGTGTTAAAATCATTCGCACATAATAAGCAAAACTTAATAAAAAGGATGTATGAAGCAATGTGATTAGCATTCACTTTCGTAAAGACTCGTGTGCAGAGAAACATATTATTTCATTGAAAGATAAAAATGTACACAGTTTTCATTTACTCCATTAAAATCTAAAGAATATGCGCGTTACGAAGGTACATTTTGACCAAATAAAAAAAAACTCACTTTATGTAAGTACTTAGTTGAGGTGGAAACTAATGATGTGCTATAAATTACATAAAACGTGCAGATTTGTACTTTTTTGCAAGTTATCCATGTGATTTAATCTAACGTGAATTGTATAATCATTCATAATAACAGCCTGGGATTATACTGTGACGGTTCCGAGTGCTCGACGCACAGAGCAGCCCAGCGCGTCCCCGGGTGGCGAATAGGGGAGACCCTCTCGTTGGGGGTTGTCAGGTCAAAATACGGAAAGCCTAGCCGCGGACCATAGTGTGTAACGTGTTTGGAGAGTGCCACGCTCCTTGCACGATAAAGATCTCTTTTGAAGATTTTAAAAAAGAGTAGGCATATTTTAGCCGCAACAAAAGGCTAAATTCTCTGACCCTACCCAATACTCCGTACTTTTCCAGTTGCAGTTTAAATTCCCTGTGTCCCATCCTACCCTTTTTCAATTGATGTTTTGTTTGTTAACTTGTTCCCGTCCTGAATATAGCTGAAATACTGCTCGCTGGACGTAAAGCAAACATCCAATCAATCAATCAATCACAATAACAGCGGACCATTGCTTGATTGTTAACCTTGTGGCTTTGAAATTAAATTATTGCATTTATGATATAAATACATATTCGATTTAGCTGTGTCGTAATTTTAACACATATGTCGTAATTTCCATACGCTGTGTCGCAATTTTAACATATTATATCATAATTTCGATATGCCGGGTCTTAAGTTCAACGCAAGTTTGGTGTAAACTCCATGTATCATGGTGTAATTTCGATATTTTGGTTGTAATTACAACATAAATATATATTTTTGTTCAAACGACCCTTAATGGCTTCCATGGCAACATCTGTTAACGCAATTTTGCCGTATTGAAAGTTCTTAAGAACAACGTCGTTGTATGTAGTGAAAAAATTTTTTTCTGACTGGAGAAAACACAAGACATATTTTTGGATTTCCTCTTTAACGGTTAAGATTTCATGCTTTTATAAACAAGATAAAATTTTACATGGGTTTACCCGGTTCACACACAGCATCTCTGTCAGCTTTGCATCGTCACCTCTACGTTAGTCTTCTGTGCCAAGTATTTGTAAACAACCACTTGCAATCGTACCACATGTCCAGTCTGTCTGTAAATGAAGGTTGATGTAAGAGGGAATAAAAAATAGACCCACATGTTCAAGGATTGTACATGTTTTTTCTTATTGTCTGTTTATTATATTATTTGTTTTGTCTTTTGCTTGTTTGTTTGTTTGTTTTTTTAAACCTCCGACTAACAGAATACTCCAAGACACACGCAACAAAAGAATAAGCAACAAGAACCGCTTTCAACAAAGGAAAGAGGAAAAATATTCACAGCTGATACCCGATGTGAATCTTAAGGTCCAAATCCGTGTCAGGATCAGTAATAGAAAGCATAGAAAAACATTATATTTAAAAAATCCTTGTCTGCTTTATATATGAAATGTTTGATATTAAAAAAGTTTTCACATTTCTCAACAGGTTATACGATATAACATGTACGCCTTATAAACCGTGAACAGACCCAAACCAAGTTATAGAGTATGACCTGTTAAGAAATGTTTAATTATTACTTTTAACCTAATTTTAACTATGAGTCTTAATGTTAATGCTAAAATCATCGATGACGTCATGAGACTATTTGAATTTTAACAGCGACAATAGCTCATGTGACGACGTTATATAGTATAATATGATTGATTGATTGATTTCCCATTTGAATTAGATTTTCGCCTTCAAAGCAAATTAAATTGTTATAGCGTAATTATAATTCCAGATGCTTATTGTTATATTTCTGTTGTGGTAAATGTCTGGACTGCATCTAAAATTAAGACTACAACATGCAGTGTTAAAAAAGCTTTAATACTGGACCTACTAATTTAGAATAAAATTAACAACGGTCTTCTTCTTCTTTGTATTACGTCCACACCTTCGAAGATTACTTGAACGGGTGTCTTGCGCATACGTGACTAAAAACATTTAGTCAAAAATGAAAAAAAAGATAATAATAACTAATCAAAATATTTACAAAATCAAATAATTGTGGTAGTGCTACTATACAAAAAAGAGTGATTAAAATGAAAATATCAAAAGTTAAAGGAAAAGGATTGTAAAGGGAACAGCTGTAGTAAGCTGTTCCCTAAGCTGTCAACTGTTATAGACGAGTGATTCTTCAAAAACGAGATTATTGAACTTTCAAATGCATTATGTGCTGCCGCAATTGCGTGTGCCTTTTATATACAGAGCAAATATAATATCTGAGCCATGCTTTTTCAATCAAAATATGTTAGATAAAGGATTGCTGCTGACGATAAAACTCGATGTATATGGATTCGTTGCGAAGTGATAAAAGTCTAAAATATTTATGTTCTATGGTCGCGCCGGTGAAGTGCCAACTGCAACTGCCTATCGTAGACGAGTTGGAAGCTGTCCAGCGCGTTCCCTCTTCGAGGGTTGTTAGGTCATATACGGAAACCTTGACCGCGGACCACATTAACATGTTTAGAGAGACCCCTTTTGTGGATGTCGACAAGAGAATGCTCGTCAAAATGGATAAATTGTCTGCCCATACCCCATACTATTTCCAGTGGCATTCAAAATTTGTCCGTTTGGTTCATTCTTTCTTAATTGATTTATTGTTTGTAAACTTTTTTTCTATCTGTATATAGCTGAAATAATACTCGCTTGCCGTAGAGCAAACATCCAATCAATCAATAAATCCTTCTTTACAATTTTTCCAATGTAATAATTTTACTGCGCCTTCGTATCGTTTTCTTGTATTCAAGCAGATACAAATAAATGCAAACATAGCTTTCCCTTCGTAACTCCCTACATAATCTGGTAAAAAATCAAATTTTAACTTTCCGTGACGTCAGGGGTGTACTCGACTCTGAATTTCATTGCCAGTTTGCCCGTGTGTTGAAAAATTAAATGTTGTTAAACCCTATTTATGTAAACAAACATCAAATTACATTAATACAACGATCATGATGGGTTTGTTATAAATAAAGAAAAAACATCAGCTACAGAACACAGAACAAAGTCATATCAAAGATTGCGTGGGCATGTTATTTATTTTATTTTATAAATCCTTTCATCACTACACATGATGCTTAATAAGAAATACTGTAATGTATTTATTTTTTTTTGTTGCATTTTTGCCGTTAGTATGCGAGAAAATTCTATAATTGTCACAACTTCAAAAGATATTTAGTATTATCTGCTGGATTACGACATGTTTTCGAATGGGCTACTAAAGATTTTATTATACTTCACTTACAATTCTGTAAATTCTGTATTGAAATTCAATATAAAAAGTACTTCTGTTTCCTTCAACGAGAACAGTTACCTGGTAATTAGTTTTGGGGACTATTATACTCGGCTAAAAATTCTGCCGCGATTTCCCATATTTGGAGATTAAGGCGTGACCAGCTGAAATTGATCTCCATACAACTTCAACGAAATTCATGATCCCTTTTTTACTTTACGCACTCTAATATTTCAATTGTCTTTTTTCAAAATAAATATTATATAATAGAAAAGTTAATAACCAACATCTTTTGATATAGCGATTTTATGTTTTTCCACGCTATACGATTTCCCTCCATCGTTGCAGTTTAATAACTGTATAAATATGTCTTATAAGTAAAATAAATAAAAACTTTTAAACCTGAAATTGGCTCGAAATTCTCTGTTTTCATGCTGTTTCGGTACAAAATATATTTTATCATTCGATATTCACACCTTGTCAGATGTAGTTTTTGTTTACTCGAAACAGGATATAAATTCGGCAGTGCCTCGCATTCCTGTCGTTTTCTACTGTTGTCGTTTCATATTGACGCTTTTGTCAGAGCCATATTTGACAAAATTTAATACGGAGGATGAATTCCAATATATGTTTGCTGTGACCATACTGAGAAGATTTCCAGTGCTCGACCTACAGAGCAAACCAGTGTGTCCCCGGTGAGCGGATAGGGTAGAGCCTCTTTTTGGGGTTGTCAGGTCATAATACTGAAAGCCTAGTGGGTAACGTGTGTGTAGAGTGCCACGCTCCTTGCACGATAAAGTCCTCGTTTGTAGATTTTGGAAAAGAGTAGGTTTATTGTAGCCCAGACAAAAGCTAAATTTTCCGCCCCTACCCAATAATCCACACTTTTTCAAATGCAGTCAAAATTGTGTTCCCTCTTTCCCATCCCACCCCTTTTTCAGTTGATTTTTGGTTTGTTAACTTGCTCTCGTCCTGAATATTCTGACTACTGCTTGCTGGATGTAAAGCAAACATTCAATCTATGAATCAGTCAACTATATGTTTGAGTGTAAGGTGCCACAAATTTAAGATCTTCAAACAAAATATATATAGCATCCTATTATTTCTCCAACCCAAGCAGAATAAAAACGAATATGCTTTAATTTGTTCAACTTGTTAAGCAACTTTTTACAAGAAAATATCAGTACTCCTTAGAAAGATGATAAAATATTTGTACTAGCTACTGTTTCATATACATACATGTGTATGTGGACATATATTCGTGCCGTGTGCATATATGTTTAGTTTGTTGTCACATTTGACATTGAAAACTTCTTCTGTTAGCTTGATACATTGGTACATTTAAGAGATAAAAGCAACAAAAGAAAATAAAATTAATAGTTCTACTATGTTTGTTTGTTTGATGGTGTTTAACGCCACTGTCAGTAATTTTTCAGCTGTATCGTGGCGTCCAGTTTTTATTGGGGGAGGAAGCGGAGTACCCGGAGAAAACCCCTTACCTGCGGTAGGAAAACTGGCAATTCTTGTCAATTAAGATTGGAGTCGAGTACACGCTGCCTGCAGTGAGAATCGAACCCGCAATCTCAGTGTTGACAGACCACGTCATCAATAGTAGACGAACTACCTTGACCACTCGGCCACCGAGGCCCCTAGTCCTACTTATAAAAGTGGGTGTTGATACAAATTCTTAGTTCGTATTACTGCCGCATACAACTGTATGGATCTACGCGTCAAGGTATCGGGTATCGTTCAAAGGTTGTAATTTTCTTCAAACTAGCGTATATAATTGTGTAAATTCACTGATCGAAATGTAAACTCAATATTCTGATTGTACACTTTTCAAGACTTGCTATAATGGTTCATTGATTATTAAACAAATCAATCTCTTAACAATAGTGTTAATTTGTTATTAATCAAGTATATATTATCGTTCCGAACTTTGGAATGGACTAATTGTTTGTGTAGAAAGCTTAAAATCGCACGTGTTTGTAAGTTGTTTATTTTGATGAATTGTCTATTTGTTCAGTCAGGTAAGTTAACATTTTGCTATTTAAATAAGCTTATAATTTTTAGTAAAATGCGACGATTTTCCCAAAACATGAAATCGTCAAAATACGAATAAAGTTATACATGGAACACACTCATTAAAATTAATTGGCACCAAGCAGCTTTTCGAAATTTAACTATTTTTTAAATGTTTGAGAAAAGAAATAATGTGATTCCCTTTTCTTGTAATTAAAAATTGAGAATTTCAACGTAAATAAGACCTATAATTTTTCCAAAATAACCAAAACGATAAATATATTATGGATTAAAATTAAGGTGTAATCTTATTTAAATAATGTGTTGCGTTCGCTGCTCAATTAATAGGATAGTTACTAGTATACGGAGCAAACGACAGCTGATTTTAATCACATTGAAATTATACACAATAACCTCTGTTTACTGAAACTAGGCAATGTCGCTTTAGTTTTTTTTATTTCCACAAAATCGATGTTCATACTGCTTGACGATATTGTTATGTTATATATCTTTTTTAAGGTTGCGATATGCATCAAATAGTTTAATTTAATTTTTGTAAAATTTTTGTTGTTGGACAGTTACCTAGTTTGTTACCAAGTATAACCTATTTTGGTATGGGTAATTCAAACTAAAAAACTTTTATTAGAATTTGATAATGGACGCCAAAAGTTACGTCATAAATCTTTGTACTGGAATTATGTTAATTACGGTTAATACTTGCGAAATTATTCAGGTATTCAGAATTTTGCAATCTGACGTAGCAGTGCTGGTGACTGACTGTATATTCGACACGGAAGTTCGTTTACGGAAAATATAGTCAGGAGCGTAGATAATGCATCTTAACAAAGACGCTATTTGTTTTCCGTTAGCATTTGCTATCGTGAATACTGCGAATAACGTTCCTTAGCGTGCCTTTGTATAGTCACTTACTAGCATATTCTCTCCTTTGGTACATCACACACATTTTGACTCTAAGTAGCGCGACAGATGTCACTAGTAAAGCATAATTTGAACTCAATTTCGGAACACCTGTTATCTAACCTTTGTTGAGATGGGTTCGTGTCTATAATTTGGGGGTATGCTGATTATTATTTTAGGGTCTGAGTGATCCAGTGGTTAAGGTGGTTAGTCTAATGTTGATCCAATTGTCTGTCAACATTGATTTCGGGTCTCACTGCAGGTAGGATGCACTCGAATCAAATCTTAATTGACATGGATTGCCAGTTTTCTACCGAAGGTCGGAGTTTTCTCCCGGTACTCAAGGCTTCCTCCACCAATAAAAACTGGACGCAGCGATATAGTTTAAAATTGCTAAAAGTGGCGTTAAAACCCATATAAACAAATGTTGTGTTCGTAAGTTTTCGTTAGATATGACATAATATTTTTGTACTAGGAGTTTGTTCTTTTGATGACGCCTTCATATCCTCTGATTTACTTAACAAAGACTACCAAAACAGATAACAAACATTTTTTTTAAATTTATTAATAATGAATCGAAAGACTACCTAAAATTGACATTAGCGACGCCATTTGAATGTATACGTATATAGATGAACGTCATATTTTTATTTTGTACTCACTTTTTTCTCGTCTCATATAATTTTATCATATTTGCAAAACAGTTTTACAAAAACTAATATTCACAGGAAGGAAGGAATTATGTCATAGTCATGAATACAAACAAATAAAACCATCAATCAAATGGCGCCCGCCAATAACAGCATTCAATATTTGACGTCCGTAATTGTAGTTATATCCATCTGCATCCTTGCTTCTCATAAAGAAAAGGAATGCACTAGAATATGGACCATATGCTTTACACTAAGTCATATTAATTTTTGTCAAGCAGTTTTGTTTGTTTACGTTTTAGACTACTATCGGTAATTTTCATACTGTTGGGGTTTGAGTCGATCACACTTTGTCTAAAATCAGACTTGAATTCATAGTCCCAATTTTTTAAACGTCAGCAATTAATATTTGATAATTTTAGTACTAAAGGCTCCTAATTTTGAATGATGACAGGTTGACTGTCGTGTGATATTCAGCTTTCAACTCAGACCCGGACGTTATACGGGGATCGTTCAAACGTTCAATAAAAGTAACCTAAATTTGAATTATTAAATAATTTGTAAGATCCGTTAAAATTTATGTCTTTATGATCAGATATTTTCTTTATCCTCGTAAACTCTTTAGATATTTTAGTGTTGTTGAAGTTAAAAATTTTGGTATCATTGTACTTTAGGATCATTTAGAAAGGAATCACGTGGGTAGTAAATGCAAGAACGATTGTTAATAATAACTAACATTAAAATGTGTGGTAATTATTAGACTTTCAATATTTACGTTTGTGAGGTAAATAAACTCGGCCAGCTGGAAACTTGGCGGAACTTAGTTCACAGATTTGGACAGGGCCGAATCAACGTATTTGAAGATGATTTTGAGGAATCATTGTAACAGACGAAGAGTCATCTTGCTGTTGATAACTACAGGTAAGTTGTGTTTTACCTTGTTAAAAATATTGTATGCAGGCATGAAATATACAAGCATTTATCATTCTAATTCAACAAATTATTTTTATTCATTCTTTTTGTTTTTTTCTTATGTACGTGTGGTATTGCGTTGATCAAAAGTTTATCAACATTTTTGCCGGACTAAAAAATATACTAAGTAAATAAAGATTTCTGTTTCCAAAGTTAGGTAAAAAATATCAAATATGACTGAAATGACAAATAATTCTAACCGATTTTAATTTGTTCCTTAATTTAAGTCGTCATTTTCAAGTTGACCGATGGTCGTCTACAGATCGATGTGCCGGTAATAACTTTTGGTAGAACATAACAATTTTAATTTAACGTTTACAAATATAGTGTAGTCCTAGCCTCATTAATAAAAAAACTCTGTAAATACCAGAACAATACAGCTGATACATGTGTAGGCGGCTAACTTATAAATGAGTAGAAGATGTACATTCAGAACAGTCAAAGAAATATGGAAGTAAATCCGATAAAGGATTGAATTGCTGAAAAGAACCTTTTGTGTGACAAGGAAGTTATATTGTTGCAACAGACGGAAAGGCTCATTGTAGCCGCTACTAAAGGTTAAATTGTCCGTCCCTACACAATGCTCCGTTCCTTGGTTAAAATCAAAATTTTGTTTTACATTTTGTGACAGTAATAACTTTGGTCTTTTTGTTGCAACAGACGGAAAGGCTCATTGTAGCCGCTACTAAAAGTTAAATTGTCCGTCCCTACACAATGCTCCGTTCGTAGGTTAAAATCAAAATTTTGTTTTAAATAACTTTGGTCTTTCATCTAATGGTGATTTAATAACATGCTATGCCCACTTATGGGGTATCTGCCAGCACTGTGGAGCTTAATAAGTTTTGAGTTAAATTATTTTTTATTTACTAAAACATTCATCATTTACTTTATTTTGCAACAACTTTGTACCATTTAAAATTTACGTATGACATAAAACATGTATCATATACGGTAAACCAGTATCATAAACCAGTGCTATTAACCATGTACCATTTCCTATATACAATAAACCATTTAAATCGTGTACTGTTCGATGTCGACTGTTGTTCTTTTAACATTCATGATATCCAGTACTGGATACAGAATGTCCACGTTCAAGTAATTAGTGTTGGGAAGGCTTTTGCACTGTGGTTAAAACCATATTCGTCGACACAAAGGGAGATAACCTCACAAACTTGGGTGCGACTAACTGAACCTTTTCTTCCTCCAAATTTGGCAAAATATCTTTTAAGACACAAGAAAACAGTATGAAAAAAGGTACAAAAGTTATTATTAGCAAAACATGTCTCTCCAAATCGATAATATTCGAAGGCGGATTAACTTGTATACTGCTCAAAATTTCGTTTGCCTCTTGTCATATTAATAAGCTATAAGAAATTTAATAGAAATATTGTTGTTATTAATCAAGAACTAAACGATATACCTATAGAAGTGAAACAAAACCTAATTGTACTGAAAACTGACAACCCCTTTAAATTTTCCATTAACAAAATTATTAACAATAATTAAAATTGCTTATGTCAACTGCATAGACGTTGGAAAGCTAGATTTCTGATGTAATTTTAATATGCAAGTAAATGTAGAAAAACGACGATTAAACCTTGACTGTCCAGTCAGAAATCGATAGAAATACCATAAAATAGTCATATAGATAGGCATTTGTAGAAGATGTTTAATGGGTAATCCGTATAAATGGTAATAAAATTAAATGTTATTAGCCATTACAACTTCAATACAACAGCTATTATCTTTCGCATGCTCAAATATAATATTGATAGAAACTCTTTAGAAAAATTTACATTGCCTTTATTAGACCTATTCTTGAGTATGGAAATGTTACCTTTGACAATTGTACTCGGGAGGAGTCTAACTTATCAGAGTCTGTACAATATGACGCTGTCAGAATAATTGCCTGCATGCGTCGCGGCACTCCAAAATTAAAATTATATAAAGAACTTAGGTGGTATTCTCAGCAAAATGGGCGAAAGAACTAAAAAACTTATTCTTATATTTAAGGCTTTACATGGATTTCTCCAATCTTACATTTCTGATTTCGTACTTTCCCAAATAAATAGAAATGAGAATTTTCATATCAGAAAGCCTAGATATTTTGCTATACCACATGCCCGTACAATCTGTTATAAAAAAATCTTCTCGGATATCTCAGATATGTGGAATAAACTGGATATAGGTATACAAAATATCACCTCTGTCTGAGTTTAAGAACACATTGAATAATGAGATAGAGGAGCCATTTGACATTATTTCCTTGGCCCACGCAAACTAAATATAGTATATTGTCAACTCCGTAACAACATAAGCAACTTAAACCAACACCTTTTTCAATCACATTTATCTGAAAGCCCCTGTTGTTTCAAAATTGCTTTATTTAATAATATTGCAGACACATATGGTTGTCTTCTTCAATTGCAACATACATGTAGGTGCAATTAACTCGTAGACAACCTAAATCATGGCAAAACCTAACACCATTCTGGACAAGATCGTCAACACCAACACCATTCTACACAAACCAATCACTACTAATAATTATATTCCTTTTCACGACATTAACCACGCAGAACAAATGGGGCAATTACTGTCTTTATTTTGAAAGTGATATTTACATAGCATGAAAGAGATTTACCTTCAGCTATTTATAAATTGATTTTACATCATTAATTTGCCTACACCAATTAATGATTTATAAACTTTATAACGCATTAAAGAAACTTCTTCTCCTGATTATACAAGTGACCGAAATTGATGTTAATTAATTTCAATCAAGCAAGAGTTAGATTATCAGTTAAAGTAATATTATAATTCTGAGTTGTGTCGGACATATAAATACCTGTATCGACCTCAAAATAACGAAAAAGAGTTTCTGAGTTTTCCTGAATTGGTTGACAACTATTTCTTTTGTAGTAATCCGGTTCTCCACAATTGCAGCAATAAAATCCTTCATCCACATGGTCTTTTATAGTAATTTTTTTTTGTAATTTAAAACATAAATGAGGTCTTTATGTGAAATAAACAATACCTAGATTTATGTCAGTTACAAGTTGACATTTGTTAGCATGTCTGGTCAATCACCATATGTTCCTAAAAGTATGGTAGTTTACATTATTTAAGTTCTTTGTTTAATTATTTATGTGAAATTAAATTCGTGTATATAATTTAAATTATATTAGTTTTGAAAATAACGCACCAATGCCAGACAAGTAAAAACTAATAATATAAACGAAATACTCGTAAACCAATATGAAACCACAATGGCTAAGGAATTAAACGAAGACAGGGACGAACTGGAATCATCAAAAACAAACAAATTAAACAAACAAATTAATCAATGAGCATGTTATTGAATATTGTACATTATAACTTAAACTTTACTATTCAGGTCTCATTCAGCATATATTATGTTATACAGTCGAAGATGCAAACAAACTTCAGACAGATCTGTTTACGAAGTACAATAAATATGTAATACCACATTACCCGGTAACGGTAAATGCAGAGTATAATCTATTGACTATCAACGCGGTGGTAAGTACCGTTTGTAATGTGCACGTCAATATGCGTCAAAGTAATAAAAGAAAGACAGAACATGAGAAATGTTTCTGGAACCCTTCAAAATTAGTTGATGTCAATATCAAAAGAAATGTTACTCCAGCTGCAATACTGAAGACATCGTATTAATATTTCATTTTGGTAATATTTTTGGATTTTATTTACTTGAAAGTCAAAATACCATATATACTATGAATTATGAACTCTGCTTTATACCTTGACCTTGCACAAGGAAATTGACGACAAGGATGGGTTGAAGTGCAAATTGCACGACAAACGAGATGACTTTATCTTTACATATTTCACAGATTAATTAGGATTTGAATCATTTTACTGTATTTGGGAATTACCTTTTGTAAAAGGAATAGTGACAATGTTAAAAAATCAAAAATGGAGCAACAGAAAATCCACCAAAGACTGAATATAAAATCGTCATCAGACCGAACAACAATTTAAGTACATAGTATAACAGTTAAAACTGATCAAAAAAAAGAAAAGTTGCTGAATCAAAGGCCTTTTAATTAGTGACTGCTTTGTCGTCACATTATAGTTGTATTAATTTAGCATAACACAATAAGGACATCAGTGCGGCAATAAATGTAGCAACACTGCTGTTGTACTTCTTGGTTTTTTTATATTTAAAGAAAAGTCATATACAATAAATTTATTTTCAGGATATGAAGTGTCAGACTGTCTCAACATCCGGGTGGTTTACAGTTGTAAGTTTTTGACATATACCAAAACTAGTAATATTTGTTGTCCTTAACAGCATTCTTACTACATTCTAACATTTAAAAAATACCCCTGTATTTAACAAAAAAAACCTTAACAAATCATTTCAGTGTTATTGGTATGGTATAAAAATGATATAAATGATATAACAATGAACTTTTCTAGAAGCGGTATATTTTCTATAAACATAATAATTCGTTTATTTTCTCAAATAAAATTGGAGTTAGTAATATGTTTTCCACGATCTTGCATAATAAAGACCCCTTTTGTAGAGTTAACAAAGTATTGGCTCATATGTTCATTGTAGCCGCTACAAAAGAACACTTTTATCGACAATACGTAGTATTCTATACGTTTTCCTGTGGCAGTCATAGTTGTGTTCCTGTTAGTCCATACCTTTACTCAGTAAATTTTGTTTTGAGAACTTGTCTGTATATAGCTAAAATATTGTTCACTAGACGTTTTTTAAACATTCGTTCAGTCCATCGTAATAACGCTGTCAGCAACCTCTTTTTTAATTTGCTACACTAATATGTAGATTTGGACCGACAGCCGTTTGTCATGGACACAATCTTCTTATGGATACATTGATCACATTTATGTTGCCGAAACTATGCTTTGGTATCCAACATTGATCGTTGAAAATTCGTAAGTATATTGTATAAGTTTTGAAAGTTGTTTCTTTCTTTTTTTCAACTTACACAGCATTCTTAAACACATTATGAATTCCTGTTGTTCTTTACCTAACTAAACGCAGCATTTATGTTGTTATATAACTAAAATGTTTTATTAATTTCAATAGTTTACATTTGATATGATGTATTGTTTGTTTAAAATCCAGTGGCACAACTTACACAGCATTCTTAAACACATTATGAATTCCTGTTGTTCTTTACCTAACTAAACGCAGCATTTATGTTGTTATATAACTAAAATGTTTTATTAATTTCAATAGTTTACATTTGATATGATGTATTGTTTGTTTAAAATCCAGTGGCACAACTTACACAGCATTCTTAAACACATTATGAATTCCTGTTGTTCTTTACCTCACTAAACGCAGCATTTATGTTGTTATATAACTAAAATGTTTTATTAATTTCAATAGTTTACATTTGATATGATGTATTGTTTGTTTAAAATCCAGTGGCACAACTTACACAGCATTCTTAAACACATTATGAATTCCTGTTGTTCTTTACCTAACTAAACGCAGCATTTATGTTGTTATATAACTAAAATGTTTTATTAATTTCAATAGTTTACATTTGATATGGTGTATTGTTTGTTTAAAATCCAGTGGCACAACTTACACAGCATTCTTAAACACATTATGAATTCCTGTTGTTCTTTACCTCACTAAACGCAGCATTTATGTTGTTATATAACTAAAATGTTTTATTAATTTCAATAGTTTACATTTGATATGATGTATTGTTTGTTTAAAATCCAGTGGCACAACTTACACAGCATTCTTAAACACATTATGAATTCCTGTTGTTCTTTACCTCACTAAACGCAGCATTTATGTTGTTATATAACTAAAATGTTTTATTAATTTCAATAGTTTACATTTGATATGATGTATTGTTTGTTTAAAATCCAGTGGCACAACTTACACAGCATTCTTAAACACATTATGAATTCTTGTTGTTCTTTACCTCACTAAACGCAGCATTTATGTTGTTATATAACTAA
Source organism: Limnoperna fortunei (assembly GCA_944474755.1). Lineage (NCBI taxonomy): Eukaryota > Metazoa > Mollusca > Bivalvia > Mytilida > Modiolidae > Limnoperna > Limnoperna fortunei. The sequence continues at coordinate 37,522,526 of OX104122.1, forward strand.
AATGTTTTATTAATTTCAATAGTTTACATTTGATATGATGTGTTGTTTGTTTAAAATCCAGTGGCACATACTTAAATAGAATAAATTTGCTGTTAATATTGTTGCTATGTAGAAATATGAGAGTAGCCGCAAGCAGCATTTCAGAAAACCTATACTTTTTTTTAAAAATGGTACATAAATTTATAAGTATTTATAATAGTTTTTGAAAGGAACTAAGTCGTTCATATTTAATGCAAAAAAAAGAATTAGGCAGCTGTGTAACTGCAGGGACATTGCATAATTTTCTATGTATACTTTCCTTGGTAGATCTGTGTACACGATAAACGCGTTTCACTGTATTTATGGTTGTATACTAACATTTCACATTATTATTTTATTCTGTTTTTAACAAATCATTCCTTCATTCAGTTCCCCCAGATCACCACATTCAAGTCAATAGCTTTTTATTTAGTGATTGATTAAGTTTAAGAGAATATTTTTAAGCCCTAACATTTAACATTAATAAAATGCAGGGAATGCTCTAGTGAACTATGACATATTTAAAGAGTAATTTAATCATCCATTGCAGTATAACAGATTTGACTAGTCTAGGCGACGATAACACTCAAGTCAGAATTCGGTACGATGGACAGGTACGATGGGAACTATCCGCCATCTTAACAACGTCATGTGACATGGATATTACATATTTCCCATTCGACATTCAGTCATGTGATATACAGCTTGCCAGCTGGGGGTTTCATACTGAGGCTGTACTACTCACATTAAACACAGCAAGTATAAATCTCCAGGACTATACCACAAATGGGGAATGGAATCTGATTTCGACATCACAAAATATCAGCGAAATAACTGACGATGGTCTGATGTATCGTAGTTTAAGTTTTCGATTAATGTTAGAGAGACTTCCTGGTCATTACATAATGAGTGTAATCTTTCCAGTTGTTTTAATTTCGATCTTGACTCTTGTTACCTATCTTCTTCCTGTGGATTGTGGGGAGAAAGTTTCGTATATTTTAACTGTTTTAACTGCATTGACAGTATTGCTCGCCATGTTTTCAGATAACATGCCAACAACGTCAAAACATACGGCAATTTTAGGTATGTTTGCTTTTTTATCTTTTCTTGGCGTTTCATGTGTCAGGCAGCATATGACATCGTACAACTGTCATTACTTTGAATTAACTTATTAGATAAAATTACTACATTAAAATGATTAAAACTATAAGATAAAATTATTAAGAACTATTAGATAAATTCAATATGATTTGCACACAATAACTTAATAATATGTTTATAGCTATTTAATTTTATTTGTGTAATGAATCTGATTGGCCGTTTTAAATGGAGCAACCAGTATTAAACGATATAACTGACATATTCTTACGCCGTTTAAATGCAAATAGTTCCTTGACGTCATCGCTGTTTTAAACGTTTACATTCTCACGACTTAGAGTCAAAATTAAATTATAAGAAATATTTCAAATTTCTGACCAGGGTATATCTTAAACATAAACTTCCTTTGTAATAGGTGTCAGTTTAGGAGAAAGAAGAATTTTGCTGCAACGTTCAGTACGCGTCTTTAAGATTATTGCAAAACAGGAGTACGATTAATAAGCCTAAGCGGCATGTCCAACTTGAGCAATTCACTCATTAGCACCCGCCACCGATAAATCTTGATAAAGTATACAAGGCATACCGAAAAGCAGCATGAAACATGCCTCATAAAAACTCAGCATAAAACAAAATATGTTTAATCACTTATAAATATAGATGCCGTTTGAACAATTATAACGAATTAATAAAATGATAACTGAGCATAAAGAACTAAAAAAGGACTGAAGATAGAAAATACAAACAATTAACACGAGAAGACACCATCATGGAGACATCTTTAATATAATTAAAACTAGGGAGATATGGTAAAGAGGCATTTCTTTTTTAATATATTCAGTGCTGTCTAATCTTTGAGTCAAATATCACATGTGCAAAGGAAACAACACTTGAATCTTGTTTCAGCTATGGTAAGAGCGATAACAGGAACAGCTAATTGATCGAAGATTAATGAAAGTTATCGTTGTTGATAAAAAAGGAATAATTGCAATTATTTCCTTTGACGACTCGATCGTGGACTGTTAGTCCTCGAAAGTATCGCCAGTATGAGTTTAAAATCATTCAGTTTCCATACTTTATAATTCATATACAATACTGGCAACTTCTTTATATGTTCAAAGTTTTTACACAACTAACCTTTTCTACATGTCAATAATAAAGCCATCAGTAACTCGTCTAACAACGGCCGATGTATATCACTGATGGGTGTATTGTGTAGTATATAATTACTTACCTTATACAATGGCAGCTACATAAAAACAATAAAAAGTCTACATTGCCAAGTTTAAATATGAATATTATTTAATTTATTGTTTTCAGTTGTGTTCCTATCCATGACGTTAGGATTTGCCTCCATCGTCATCATTATCACTATTCTTATTATTAGACTGTATCATAAACCATACGATCATACCGCATCTCTTTGGATGTACAGAATGTTTAAAAAATGCAAAGGCAGAGACGTACGAGTTCAGCCTGTTGTTCCGCAAAGCAACACCGAAGATGGAACAGGTTCAAAATTCAAACATGCATTGAAGAATAAAGACAGCTTAGATGAGAGCGAACAATTTCAAACTTGCAGCAACCAAGACCTCGCACAGTTTTTCGATAATTTCTTTTTCATTGTTTTTGTAACATTGTATATAACAGTTGGGGTAGGTTTCATAGCAACATTAGATGTTGGACAATAGGCCGGTCTAAACATTTAAAAGGTTTATTTCGACAAGCATTATATTCTGAAATTGACACAATTGAATGAAGTAAATAATGCAAAAATATTAATAATGAAATCTTGTAAATTTAAACAGGCGGAAAAATATGGCTTCTAAATGATTTTTGCCTTATAGCAAAACTCTTTTTTTTTCACCACCATTAATTTATTGTTGTGAAGATTCGTTGATGATAAATTAAATCAAGTAATAAATATTTAAAATAAATTTGAGGCTCTTTTATTGCTCCCCAAATTGAAACAAACCCCGAAAAAGAAACTTTTTTCAGGCCCACCCAGTATAAAGTCCCGCAGCTTATACAACACTGCACTCTTCAAACCCGTATCCAATGTGTTACGAGGTCAGGATTTCCGGATTTTTATGTGACAGCCTTAAGTGAGAGGGCCTCCCCTATCCAAAACTGGAGACGCGTCTGGTTTTAACGATTTAACAATTTATTAAGAAAAATGCCTTTTTAAACAGTTTTCTCTTGGGTATTTACGTAAAACAACGTCTTGCGGTAGCAACCACCTTGTCTTGTAGATTTAGGGGCCTCGGTGGCAAAGTGGTCAAGATATATCTTCTTTTATTGATCACGTGGTCTGTCAACACTCAGATTTCGGGTTCGAGTCTCGCTGAGGGCAGGTTTCACTCGACTCCTACCTTAATTGACAAGTATTGCCAGTTTTCCTACCGAAGGTCGTTGGTTTTCTCCAGGTACTTCAGCTTCTTCTCCCAATAAAAGGTGAACGCCATGTTATAGCTGAAATACTAAACCTGGTGTTAAACATAATTCAAACAAACAAAAAAACAATCTTGTAGATTTACGATCCCACCAAAAATATATATCTTGTAGACGACCATATTAATCAATCCTAAATATAGCCTAAAATCGAAAATTGTCATACATAAAAAGAAAGTTTTTGTTCTGATGAACAATACAATAAAATCGCCGCATTCCTTCTTGTGTATTGTAGATAATGTTTGCTATTTTGACTATCCTATATAGCAATTATCTCAATTATCTCAATTATTATTCGTGTTACAAAACACTACCACACATCATTTACTTCCATTTTCTGCAAACAAGACAAACAGAAAATGAATCGTCAGAATCGTATTTTGTATAAAATTTTTTTACCTTTTCAATATTATACAATTACTGCACTTGAACCAGATCAATATGAGGTTTTATGGAGCAGGGTAGAATAATATTGAACGAGGCGAAGCCAAGTTCAATATTATTCTACCCTGCTCCATAAAACCTCATATTGATCAAGTTCAAGTGTAGTAATTGTTTTATTACATAATTTATTAAGTCATGAAAATGGAATATACAGGATTTTTTTATTCCGAAAGTGACTGTCTTTCATAATGTTTATTTCTAGAAAATCGGTAAAATATCGAAATAATCCATCACGAAATGTTTGCAGTGATTATTTCTTTATAATGTCCCATCCTCAGTCCTTGCTTCTGCATAAAATTTACAAAAAATTGAGTTCAATTCCCGAGGGTCCGCCGTTTTAAAACTAACTGACATATCCGTTTCACGTAAATATTTCGTAAAAAACCTAATCGCTTGCTTTGTCGATTTGCGAATGTTGACAGCATCTCGTTTCTTAGTGATTTCATTAATTTCCAAGTTAGTAATATCTGCAATTCTTCGCTTATTAGCAACAGAACTATCCGTATTACGTTCACTCGATGACGTTACCATGTTTACAAACAACAATATAATCCGAACAGCAGTCAGAACGATAATTTTGATTGGTTTAAGGGAATAAAGAAAGAGGATTTGATTGGCTATCGTATTTCCGTTGAAGGAAACTGCACGTGCTGGCTATTTTCATTCATAAATTTCTCACGAGAGTGCAATATGGTTTTTTATTGAGTAGAAAGAGTTTTTTGCAAACCAATATGATAGGAAATGGAAAGTCACGTGTATTGGTTTAGGCCATTAGGAAAAAGGCAAAAGTATCTATTATGTAATAATTACCGATATCTCAATAGGTTTTTAATTTGCTTTTACCAACAAATTCAGCACAAGTGATGATATACCTAAACAGTTTGTTGATTTATAGAATAATTGATTATCATCTGGCATCAGTATATGAGCTGAACACGAAACTACAACAACAAATTTATTTGGGAAACAGTATGATCTTATGGGCACGATCTTTCGACCACTGGGACAGAATGAAGATTTGGATAGGGACAGAGAATTGTGACTGGAGTATACTCCGAGATGACATGATGTTAACAATGGTACATGCAAGGTTCTTTTAATAAAGATCATTATACATTTGTTATAATTCCATAATATCAAGCTGGCAAAAATGCTTGCATCCTGCCGTTTATTGTTGTTCGAAACTGTAATCAATGTTTTATTGCTGTTTTCAAAAGCAAACGCTGCAATGTTTTATGGGCGTTTGGGGCGTATTTAGCCTTCTTTTAAACTGTAGCATTTGTTTAACAACTATTTTAGGCTAGATCAAATCGTAAAGTATAATTATCGACTAATTAAAGCTACTTATAAGTCAGATTATTACGTTTTGGTAATATACATTTTTCAGAAAACTATCCTAAATTAAGCAATTTGTGTGTTGTAAAAGACAACATTCACAAAAGAGGTCTAATTGTTATTAATTAAATGTTACTATTGAGTGTTGTCGGGAAAGAAAAGGGGTAGGATTAGACGCTTTATAGTATCAGCAATATCATTAACAACAAAAACAGTACCTCTTTCATATTGACTTCAAACCAAAACAACACAATTTACAAACAGATAAATCCGTTCGATTTAATTTCCTGCTTATACACAAAAACCCAATTCATGCCAACCCCAATTCATGTTACATCTTCATGATGGTTTCGTAAAACATAGTTAATACATTAGTGTGTCATGAATAACTTTTACCTGTCAAAATCCAATTAAAAACTAGGAAGTATTTTAAATATATTGAATCAATAATGTTATATTGCAAGTAGTCTAGTTGAATGGAAACATGAAACTTTTCACGCTGGTGAAAATGGAAATGGAAATTTTGCCGTAAAATGTATGATGTAAACGTTATCGAATTGTTTCAAATATAAAGATGGAAAAGAGTGTTAGTTTAAACTTGTTGTTTGTTATTTATTGTGTAATAACATTGTTTTCATTGGCAAGCGCAAACATAAAAACATACGTGAATGCAAAAGCAAACGTCAATTTCACTAATGTCATAATAAATAACGTAGCCGCAATTGGTATAGTTAACGGTCAAAACTTAATAACGTGTTCAAAATTGTGCCTGGACAATATTTATTGTATGTCTTTCTTTTACAACCATATAACAAACGAGTGTAAAATATTTGACGTTGATTTTACAAACCCTGCACAAGGAATCAATGTTAACGGATGGAAGTATTATACAGCCACGAGAGGTAGGAACAATTTTAGATTTTAATGAATATATATTGTTTTATTTTGGTTTTTACACAACTATTAGCGCATACAGTAATTGGTCTATTAAAGAAGAAGTCTTGATTTTTTTAATTATCGCTTTTGAAAATTTGTTACTTTTTTCCAGTAAATTGGGATTGTCGAGTGGTTAAACAGTCTGCTATTAATCACGTGCCTTTTAGCACTGAGGCTGCGGGTCGAGGGTTACTGCGGGCAAGGTGTGCTGGAGTCCAATCTTACTGAAAGTCATGTTTCATTCAGGTACTCCGGCTTTCTCCCAAATAAAAACTGGACGTCATAAAATAACTGCGAATTTGATAAAATCAGCGATAACAGCATTGAAACAAACACAGAAAATCATTTGTCAGACTGCATAATAACATGTTAATTCCATCTAAAAATCATTCAATAAAGGATGCTTGGATGTTTAAAATACAAAATTCAAGTCTTTCAATGTGACTTTTTATATCGGACATGCTTTTATATGCAGTATATAGAATGCGTAACACATATATATAAAGACAAAGGTTGTCACTTTATTTAGATATCTGACAATTGTTAAAACGATAAAGCGATTTATACTAGTTCCAATCCACTTGCTTGAACAATAAAGGCACCGCAGACATTACAATTTAAAATTCAATCAAGTCATATAGTGATATAAACAGTTGTCCTTCAAACCTTCTATAAATATTTACTACAAAAATTATTTAACGTGGGGTTAAAACTTAATTGATATAAACCTTTCTAAAACGTTCTGTCCTGAAATTTCAAAATAAAAGAAAAAAATGAATAATATATGAAGCTTGTTACTATAGTTAAAAAATATTTGAGGCATGTTACTAAATAAAGAGATCCGGATATACGTCCAATGTAATGTCATTATGCTATTGATATACATAAACAGCAGACGACAAAGACTTATATCCGAAAAATTGTTCAGATGTGGTTTTTATATGTAAAATAACAATTAAGGATAAAGTCAAAATACCGAACACCAAGGAAACTGTCAATCCACAAACCAAATTTCAATAAACATGCAAACTCGATAACCAACAACCAAAATAAATAGCAACAACATTAGTGGTTCTAACTTGGTAAAGGCATTTTAAAAAACATGGTGGTTTAAAGCAGGCAAACCTCCCACTTTCATTACTGTAGTGTGTAAGTTGCTGTTGATGAAATTGGTTGAGAATGAAACACCCCTAGTCAGTTATGTGTGTATCCAATAATCATTGCAGCACAATCAATATGCACTGAATTTACAACTTTTCGGATTATTTTTTTCAAAAAAATCAACATTTAAATGGTACCTATCTACAGTAAAACTTATCAAAGGCGCGGACGAGTAGTCTTTTCTTGTTACCTCTCCAAAGAAATCGGCGAGCTTTAAATAAATCAGAAAACTGACTACAAGCTCTTGCATACCCAATCAATTGAGAAATTTAGAAACGGTATGCACTAGACGCTTGAACAGCGATGCATCAGTGAGGTAAATTTATAACTTTGAAATAAAAAATCGTCTGGTTTGTCGTAAATTCTTGTTCTTGTTGGGACATATTCAATGTGAAAGTCTAAAACTGATCTAAATGGTAGTAAAAAAATACGTATTGCTGTGATCTAAAACTACATATTTGTAGACATTATTATGGGAATACAATGGCTTTATGGAGGATTTCTTTAAAACGGGATTTTAGCTTACTAGTATCGTAATGCATTGTGGTATGAAGAGTTGAAAAATCAAAGGTTCTAGCAGATCAAATTGTAGATATCGATCTTGATTTAAAATTTTCGAAAAATTCTTAAAAATTTTTAGGAATCCAGATATGATTGATATTACTTCGCAAAAATAAATACTGTTTCACAGTATTTTTGCTGTTAATCTTTCACCGAGGACAATATCTTAGTCAACTGAAATTGACAAACTATTTGGTAGAGCACGTAAATTAGCCGGCCACGTGCCTTTCCATGAAGTAATTTTTATGATATTCGGAATTTTCAAAGAAGTCAAAAAAGACTTTTAGTAAGCCTGGATTTTATCTTTGTCCAATGTAGTATATTTATATGTTGAAATATCAGAGTTATCCTTGATGCCTGACTCTTTAATGAGGCATTCATAGTAAATAAATATAACTTACATACAAACACAATGTTGTTAGAAGCCTTGTGTGCAGCCACATGTCATGGAGGGAAGTGAAGAACAAAGCGGACATTCATTCACACAAATGACGTTTACAGTTCAATAGTCCAGAGGGTCAAATGATTTAGTGAAATACGACTTACTAGTACGATTGCTCCTAAATTCTTTGAATGAAATAAACATATCACATTTTTTGCATTTTGTTTTTTTCCCAGTTTTATGTCTGCAAGTCCTGATTATAAGAGTTGTATAATAAAAAAGCAAAGTGATGCAAACAAATCAGTAAAAATCACTTGTAATCGGTTTTATAACATTAGCCAAATCACTATTTCTAAAGTAATAATTACCCTCTGACGTTTAATTCGGTCAATACGCGTTAAGTGAACCTCTTAAGTATAAAAGTCAATACGCTTTATATGGACCTCTTTAGTCTATAAATGAATGATAGGAACCGGCATAAAAAAAAAACAGAAAAAAATAACATTAGCCAAATCCCTATTTCTAAAGTAATAATTACCGTCTGACTTTTAATTCGGTTAATACGCTTTAAGTGAACCTCTTAAGTATAAAAGTCAATACGCTTTATATGGACCTCTTTAGTCTATAAATGAATGATAGGAACCGGCATAATACGCTTTAAGTTAACCTCTTAAGTATAAAAGTCAATACGCTTTATATGGACCTCTTTAGTCTATAAATAAAGGATAGGAACCGGCATAAAAACAGAAAAAAATAACATTAGCCAAATCACTATTTCTAAAGTAATAATTACCCTCTGACTTTTAATTCGGTCAATACGCTTTAAGTGAATCTCTTAAGTATAAAAGTCAATACGCTTTATATGGACCTCTTTAGTCTATAAATGAATGATAGGAACCGGCATAATACGCTTTAAGTTAACCTCTTAAGTATAAAAGTCAATACGCTTTATATGGACCTCTTTAGTCTATAAATGAATGATAGGAACCGGCATAAAAAAACAGAAAAAAATAACATAACTGAAATTATTTTACCTCATGAATATTAATTACAATATAGTCAATTTCTATTGGTTATATTTGAACATGTGATTTAAATTCATTTTCCACTACATGACAACCAACTCTGCTCCAAAAATCAACATTTGTCACGTGGCTTTTGGAGAAGTGCATTTTAACGTCCACAACTAATTGTGGACAAATGGATATTATCTTCAGATATGTTAAAACAATTTATTTGTTAATTGTTAAATTGTTGTATTTTATTGTTTAAAAAATTAATCTAAAAATGAATTTGCTTACTGACCATGCATCCACCGCCCACCACCAAAAAAGGAACTTTTATTCGGTATAATAAAACGATTGATTACTGCTTTAGTGGTCAACAACAGGAAATAATGGACCCCAAGACCTGGACTCTCGCTGACCTGACCCCCAAGTCCAGGTATTGGGGTTAATTATTTCTTGCCGTTGACCACTAAAGCGGTGTCACAGGTTTTCCTCGCATAAAACAAGAAAACAACAACAACATCAAACCAATAAAAACAAATCTCGATAATTTATTATGATATTTTAAATTCAGTTGGGTCAATACGGAATCATTTTACAATTAAAAGTTGGTCAGTCAGAAAACAGCGTGAATATAACAAAACGCTTCTATACAATAATGATAGATTATTACATGGAATTTTCCATATTTGTCATGGTATCAGCCCGAGATGCCCAAATCAAGCCCGAGGGCTTGCTATAGGGCTGCTGTGGGTCGAGGGCTGATACCAGGGACGATATGGAAAATGGCATGCCATAATTTGTTTATCACATATTTGAAAACCACTTATCAACCTTTCATCCGAAAATAAAGGAGATGAAAACAGATCAATATTATAAAAAGAAAGTAATTAAACACAAAAAACATGTACAAAATTCTTAACAGTTCAATATTATAGGTTTATTTAGAAGAAAGCAAGTATTTATCACAGATGTGTCACTTAGTAAAAATTCATTATTTTTTTCGTAAGGTATTTTCATATTTCATACTATCAACAAATGAAGACGTGTTTTCTGCAATGACAGCAACAATCCTGTTATCCGTCATTTTGTTAGTTAAAGTTGTCATCCGTCATTTTGTTAGTTGAAGTTCATCTGCTATGTTGACATATAAGAGCGGAAGTGCCAAATTAAAGCGAAGCTAAAAACCGATATCAGCCACGGGGCTAATATCGATATTAGACCCATGGGTTGATATCGGTCCATCACTTCCGGTCATATCAAATATGCAAATATGTTCATATTACTACAAAATATGTGATAATGTGTGATATTAAGTATAATATTACGAATAGTTCGTGTGAACTTCGGGTCAAATGCCAGTTTATGTACCGGTTAGTAGCCCACAAAATATTTTATTAGTTTACGTCTATATAATATTTGGGGTTAACGGAATGATCCTTGAAACTGGCGTCTAGGGTTATTAAATGTATAAGATTAGTAATTTAAAGCCGATTATTTTGGTTTAGCTTTTTTATTATTATTTTATTTTGTGGTTTTTTTGCAGATTGCAAAATCAACGGCCGGACATGTCCTGAAAGCAATGGCTATAAATTTGTAAGCGAACTGTGTATGTGTTACAAATATGTAGGCATCCAATCTGTGCACGCAAATGCCAGACAGTACTGTTCGCAGGAAAGTGGCTATCTAGTTAAAATAGACAGACTGCTGAAACTAGATGAGATTCAAAGATTTCTTGGTAATATTTATTACATTTTTATACTCTTAGTTTTCGTTTATTTAAAATAGATAGTCAGCAATACAATAACAGCTGCGGTGTTGGCATTTCAACCGGAAATGATAAACTATTATGTACATTGAGCGGTATTTTTCAACTTGCCTTTAATCGTGCAAGCTGAGAAAATACCAAATCACTTTACTATCATGTCACGGATATATTATCGACAGGACAACGTGACAACAGTGTTAAAAAACATCGATAAACAGGGGGTGTCTACTATTGATCACGTGATCTGTCAACCCTGAGATTGATGGTTCGAGTCTCACTGCAGGAAGAGTGCGCTGGACTTCAATATTTATTGACAATAATTGCTAGTTTTCCTACCGAACGTCGGGGACTTTCTCCGGTACTCCGGCTTTCTCTCACAATAAAATGATTTAGATAAAAAAAATAAACAACATTCAAACAAGAAACATCCTCACAAAGTCAGGGTTTCTGTGTCCACATGTATCCACGAAACACTGACAAACTTACATATATGTAGCTAGGAAATTCCCGGGCTAGAAGTCACTATTTTGATTGGCTACATCATACCTGCATGTAGCTAATCAAAAGGTCGCTTTCATTCACGACTTTGTTAGGGGATATCCCGATGTCGGTTGTAAAGAAACCAAACGGATGTGATGCATAGACTACGTAAAAATCAGTGTATTTTGTACATTAGTGTTAATAGTTTGTTTTTACTGCGTTATTTATTAGTTGCATTACGTTTTCTTACCATTCAAGAATGCGTAAAAATTACTACTAATGAACATTTGCTTCTTTCAAGCTATTTCATTGGTTGATATTTTGAAGGTTTGACGTCATATGAAACTCTTCCAAAATTGTGTCAGAGCACCTCATATGCATATCAAGGTATCGCCTGCACGTCACCGGAAGTAATTTTTAACTCAAGGCCTACGTCGAAAGGACTTGATATGCATAGACCTCGAGTAATAAATTGCTTCCGGTTACGTCACTAAATATATAGAGCTGTGGCTGAACAAAAGCAGTCAAACCATTAAACAGACATATACCACTGGTGTTAAACTGATGATAGTAACGTACGTTACTACCATCCCAAGATGGCAGATGAAAAAACTGCTAAGATCGTTTTATGTCTTTATGTTCGATTCTTTCGCGTTTTAACCACCATTTTATTTGTAAGATTGAGTCTACACTTCTGAAGAATATTAGTATTAAGTATTTTGTGTTGTACAATGCTCCTATTGCCAGATATTCGACTAGAAAAAATTGTCAATGATGATAGTAACGTCAATGATTAATGATAGTAACGTCAGACTTTGCACCTTATGTGATGATAGTAACGAGAAGTTCCTATATATAATCATCATGTAATGTCAGTATTACTTAACATTTTCTCACACAATAACAGGTTAACGTTTTACTATTAATGGTCGTTCGTGTCATTGGCGCGATATAATTACACGTAAAATAAATTTACGCGTAAAAACTAAAAAGTCACGCGTCATTGTTATCAATTTACGCGTTATTTGTATAAACTTACGCGTAAATCTCCGATAATAACGCGTGAGTTTTCAAAATTAACGCGTGAATAATACTTACGCGGTAATACAGTAATATATGCCTGGGACTAGTATAACTAACGGGATTGGACACTCGCTAAGTCTTCAGTTTAAAAAGTACGATTTCCTTGTCGCGCGAGACCGGAACGAGATTAAACGAGAACGCAGAAATGGCAGCATCTGTAGTACAATATGATATTTATACTAATATTTCAGTTAAAATTTGTGCAATTATCTTGAGACAGTAATTATTTTTAATTTTTTTAATTTTAAGTGTTTTATTTGCCTCATTGTATTATCGTGACCACGTTTTATAATTTAAAAAAAATATTGAAATCTGCGAAAATCGGGAGCTTTTTTAACGGTCGCCATTTTTGTATGTCATTTTTACGAACTTTATACTTTCCGACCATATATCATCGTAATGCAAAATTACACATTGAAAGGGTATAGACCAACCAATTCGTCTTTTTTGTCGCGTTGCAGCATATATTATTTTTGTCGTGAATCCCCAGTTATTATCGGATTACGTAGCATGAAATATTAGCACGTTTTCGGGAAGACGGCGCAAATTTTTAAACTGTCCCCTTAAATAAAACCAATCCACGCCTTTATTATGAACGCAGTATTCTTTTTTCTTTCACATTCTGAAAGAATGATGTTTTTAAGAATGCACAGACATTGGTCATAATTGATAACACGATTAATAAGCATACTTTTTAAACTTTTTTTCGAACACTTTTTTCCACGAGGACATCTCCATCCTGTTACGTATTTTCAGCTTCTATTTTACAAGAAACTCCTTAATTTTAAATGCAATTGATAACAAAATTTCAGAATTGGAATAAGTATTTTTTAAAACCCATTCTCTTTTAAATTGGGTACACCAGTTGCAATTGTTATGTAATCACAGGTGTGGTGAACAAATGGTTGAATAAACAATGGTGTCAAAAGTTGTCTGAGAGTACACCCTGGGTAGCTAATACCTGTGTCATCATATAAATTGTCTAATTGGTGAAAACCATAAACATCAAATAAAATCATACACGGCGGTTTTGATTTTAATTCACTGGGACTAGTACAACAATCAAATTGGGTGTGTGTTGTGTTTTTTCTAATTTGTTTAATTATTGTTATGAAATGCATCAATGTATTGATATATACACGTAACTTGCTTGAGTCTCGAACAGATTGTATCGTGCAAATTTAAAGCCGTATATACGGTCATATCCGTGTCGGCACTTGTTCGCAAATTAAGTATTGGCGCGACGAGGAAAAGTATACGATATCGTTAGATTCCAGTCCCGTTGATTTATAGGTTCCTGTATATGCGTAATTTTTATTCAATTTTTTTTATGTATTACGCGTAATTTTATGGGCCAATGAAACAGGCTGTTACAAACCATGAAATCTTCAAAGTAGGCGTTTTCATGGAGACAGAGATAGATTTCTGCAACGGATTCAACATGTTTAAGAAACCTTTGATTATTGTTGCAGACACACAATGTGACGGCTTAAGGACTAGTATCATTCAAAGGTAGCAAAATGGTAAATTACAAAATGTCACAAAATCGTAAAACATTGCGATAATGCATGACCACAAATTTCGGCAAAGATATAAAAAAACAGGGCAAATATAACTTTCATTAGTCAAAAAATAAGTTTGATTGCATACTTCAATTTCATGAACTTAAAGTAAACACATCATCACAGGTCAACGTTCAGGGAAAGAAAAGTCACTTTGAAATATGTTAAATGCAAAAATACTCAGTAAGTCGTGTAACCACCACGCTTCCCGTACAGTTCATTAACTCTCCTCCTCATGCTGTTGACTAAACGACGAAGTGTAGCATGTGGTAAATTCTGCCATTCATTTTGAATGGCAACACGTAGTTCTTGGACATTTTGACAAGCAGGTGCTCTGTTATTGATTTTACGGCAAATGATATCCCAGATGTTCAATTGGATTCATATCGAGTGACATGGATGGCAATGGAAGATGCCCAATAGCTTCCCTTTCGATAACAACCACATACAGATTCAGTTTACAGTCGTACGAAAAGCCCGATCCCCACACTGTAACACCACCACCGCCAAACACTGTAGTGCCTAGGATGTTGTTCTGGCTGTAAGCAGTGCCTCGTTGTCTCCAAACGCACATACGCCCATCAATATGACGAAGAAGGAATCTGCTTTCGTCTGTCCAGTGTACTCGTCGCCAGCTTCGAACATTCCAATGGCGGAGATATCATGCCCACTCTAAACGTGCTTGGCGATGTCTCTGTGTCAACAGTGGACGTTTCAAGGGACGACGAGCTCTCAACCTTGCATTGTTTAGGAGCCTGTTAACTGTTCAAACGGCGACTCTGGTTGCAATATTCCAATCGTCACGAAGATATCTTGCAGTGGCAAACGGTTGGCGCTTATCTACACGAACGAGTGCTGTATCCTTCCTTTCAGATGTTTTTAGTGGTCGACCTGACCTAGGACGTTTCTGGATAGTTCCATTATCTCGATGACGTTTCAGTAGCCGGGATACAATACTAAAGTGAATGCCAAAGTTTTGTGCTATCTGACGCATGCTCTGTCCACTATTACGCATTCCGACGATCTGCCACTTCTCAGCTTCACTAAATTTTCGTCTAGGCATTGTAAAAATGTAAAGATGAAGTCGAAAAAGACAAAGAGATGAACACTAAATCTTTAAGGAAAACAAGGCTTTAGGCGTGCTCGACTACCGTATGACAAACAGGTTTTGCTATTTGAAGATTTACCTGAGGAGTTAATTAAAGTCACTTTCCCGTGCTCGAATGATGGCTTTAGTATATAAATAACTCAAAGTAAATATTCATTCAGATTTTTGAAATTATGAGAAAAAATTGTAGGTGTTTCTTAATTTAAGGCGGGGTGTATATATTAACAAGTTCACTCCGTTTACATAACTAAATAAAGTAAAAAAAATCGCCGAAATTCGAGTGGTACCCATACGATTTTGTTTTCTTTCCTTTAAAAGTCATTAAGCCGTCGTCTTATGTATCTGATTCGCTAATTCAGAAACAATAAACAACTGTTTCTTGAATCCGTTGCAGAAAACTAGTATCCATGTAAATGCCTACATGCAGTCAGGGGCCTCGGCGGCCGAGTGGTTAGGGTAGTTTGTATATTATTGATCACGTGTCTGTCAACACTGAGGTTGCGGGTTCGAGTCTCACTGCGGGCAGGATGTACTCGACTCCAATCTTAATTGACAAGGATTGCCAGTTTTCCTACCGAAGGTCGGGGGTTCTCTCCGGCTTCCTCCCTAATAAAAACTGGACGCCATGATATAGCTGAAAAATTGCTGCAAGTGGCGTTAAACATTATTAGTTTAAACATATTTATTTGCTCAAATACAAGCAAAGGGATTGGACATAAGTTATAACAACATAATGGAGGTCCTCTCCCTAACAATCAATGTTTACAATGAAATGCAAAATGACAGCACTTATACAAAAAAAAAATAGAAAAGGTTGTAAAAGGGAACAAAACAAAGCGAAAAACGAATAAAATGAATATAAAGATAATACAATTTAGAGTCAAAAAACAATCACAAGGGGATCTAACTTCTAAAGGGGTTGGGTTCAAGTAATAATCACTTAAAGCGTTTTGTTCGTTTTATGTAGTTTTGAACACAAGTGAATATATACGAGTTATGGTGAGATGTAAATCTTCCGTCACCAGCCAATAGAATTTCAATCGTTATGGAGAGGATTTATATAGGCTATGCCTGCTATCCAATCCATTTCAATTTTCTTGAATAAAATATGTTTAAACTAATCGTTATGTTAAAACCGCCTAATTATGCGTACAGAACATTTCTATGTTCATTGTACAAAGTGCATTCCATAAGGTAGTGAATGCAATCTTCATATGGATGACCGCAGCTACAGGACGGAGAAGGGACTACGTTTATACGAAATAAATCCGCATTTAATTACACGCATGTCTGAGCCTGGTATGAATTATGTTTAAGTTCCTTTCACCGGAATAAAAGTAGTCGGGTGGTTTTGTCAATTGTCGTTTAGTTATTTTTTTGAAAATATTTATATTTCTAGCATTTCTTGTTTCTATGTTTAATTGATTCCAATCTTTAGCCGTTGCATAGAAAAAAGAATTTTCTGTTCTGTTAAGCTGTTAAGTCTAAATTGAGGTATAACATAATCATCACTGTTGCGCAGGTTGTATGTTGAAACCTGATTTGTCAGGGGTGGCATCAAATCACACAAGTATTTTGGGCACAGGTGGTTATGAATTGAGTAAAACATATTGAGACGTTTGTTACGCCTCCTGTCCTCTACAAGTTCCCAACCGGTTTCAAAATATATTGACTCTCTACTAGCAAACATTGGTAAACCTGTAACTATACGACCAGCTTCAAGCTGTAGTTTTTCTAGGCAATTAATAACACAGAGACCACACCCGTTATTCAAACAAAATTAACAAATACATGCAGTCATCTTTGAAGATTTCGTTGTTTGTAACAGCTGTTTTATTGGCCCATAAATTACGCGTCATAAATAAAAAAATTACAGGTAACAAATAAAAAATTACCCGATATATTACTTTATTAACGCGTAAGTATTTATTACGCGTTAATTTTGAAAAATCACTCATTATTATTGGAGATTTACGCATAAGTTTATTCAAATATTGCGTTAATTGATAACAATGAACCGAACGGCAATTGATGTTTTACTTAAAGGAATAGCCGTAATATTCTATCTGTGTATGAAAATAGCAAAATAATATGCTATGGCGTGATGTTCACTGTAAAACAACCAATACCATGAATAAGCGGTTATTCAATGTGCACCAGGTGCTCGTGATTTATTTATAGACAGAAAAAATATTTCCACAAATTCTTAAATATTGATAATTTATTTGAAGGTGGTTAAATGTCCTGGCCTGGGTTTCATAAAACTTCTCAAATTGAGATTTTCATCAAATATCTGAGTTTTTCCTCAAATTTGAATTTTCAAGCAATCTGATTGGTCAATTTTTAGAGTTTAGGAAATCCTCAAATTTGAGATGTTTTATGAAATCGGACCCAGTAGAATCTTCTGCTGATAACATATTGTCATATACACTATTACATCATTTCAGAAATAACCCAACGTTAAATCTTGTTTTTTTTCGCGTGCCAAACCAATGTACTGAAAACAACTAGCATTTTCTGCACTTAATTTGGCCCTTAATTTCATCATAAAACCATGAATTTTCTCGTAACTTATATTTACTTTAAACAACCTGGTAAGGTGGGTTTTACAGAAAATACTGCTTTTTGAATTCAAACAGAGATTATTGCAGGAACCACCAAACCGAGAATGACCGAAAATCCTGGAATAAATGCATAATTTTAGACCATTATAAGATAAGCTGGTAAATTAATTTTTTTTTAATAAAGTAGATTCTCATTTAATTGGTTTCATGTATGGAGTACCGTGTTAATAATAATAACAAACGAAGATAACAACAAACAATAACAACGCATTAACTTCAGGCCATAATAAAACAAATTCCTAGAACTCTGTTCGCCCGCTATTTTGTAGTTATAAATTCTTTATTTTCATATATGTTTAGTAAAATTTTTTGCATCCGGCTGCTTCAAATTAAAAAAATAAGAATCTAAGAATTTATTTATTGCCTAAGTCAAATTCCTATGTCCTACCCTTTTTGCGTTGATTATTTGTTCTCGTCACAGTCTGAACATAGCTGAGATACTGACCATTGGAGTAAAGCAAATGTCAAATCACCCAATAGTTTTTTTCGAAGTATTAAGGTTTTAATAACATACCAAATGGTAATGCCATGCCTAATTGCCTAATTTTATTTGCCTTTCACCATCGATTTGCTGCTACCGCAGGTCGAGGGTTCTCTCCGGGTACTCCGGCTTCCTCCCCAATAAAAACTGGGTGCCATCATTTAGCTGAAAAATTGCTGAAAGTGGCGTTAAAACACCATTCAAACAAACAAACAAAATCGATTTGCTGAAGGAAGCTGAACCAATTTTATTACATCACTAGATAAAAGTCTTAATTATTTTTCATTGTATTAAATTTCACACCATTTATACGAGGTCAAAATAGTGTACTCAATCAGGCAGGACTATAAATTATCATGGGAGAAACTTTGAACAGATTTATTTCTGCAATACTACAACTTTCATTTGGACATTCTGTTTTTGAGTTGGAGCTCGTTTAAACCATTTACATTGTATACCCTTTTATAATCAAGAAAAACAAAACACAAAACACGCGCAAATGACATTTAAGAAACAAAGGAAAACACTGAGAACAGAGAAAAAGTACATACAATATAAAGACTTTTTTATCCTTTTTCCCAGTGCAGACAAACAAGACTAATAGAACGGAATAGAACCTGACCGTTGTGTATTCGGTATTGCTTTTGTCTCATTAGCGCGGTACTTTTTTTTCGTCCATCTTACGTTAATAGAATAAATAACGTCAGAAAATGACGTCATTGTTGCACAAAAGCAAGCTTCATGAAATCAGAAAAAACACTGAAACATTGTGTTATAATCTATCGATTCAATTGTGCATTGTTCAGCAATAGATAAGTTGACAAGCCTTGTTGTGGGTACTTTTGCTTTCTTTTTGTTTTATTAACTAGAATACTGTGTTCATTCAGTGAACAACAACACAATTTTAACTAAATTAGAGCATGTTGTCATTCAACGAGATCTGTAACTGTTATACATACATACAATTATTTATTAATTAGATATTAAGGTATTGTTTATTGACATTCGTAATTAAATTTTTAATTCTGTAATTTTTCCGCTAAAAGTCTTAAACCATCCTAAACTTTACGGAAGTTTTGTGAATTCGACGTAGTTTCCGTAAACGTTCCGTAAAAGATGTAGAAATTGTCCGTAAAGACTTCCACACATGCGGAATTTACGGAGGCTTCGTGAATAAGGTTCTTAGTCTAAAATGTCATTGTTTAGTTACATATTACACTTTATAACCTTTCACAGTCAATTTAAAGAATATTTATACTATAGACCTATACTGACAACAACATAGCTTTCATCTTATCCCGGGCCTGCTGAATGTTCAATTGCTAACCCCGCAAAAAAAAACAAACAAACAAACAAACAAACAAAACAAAACAAAAAGACAAAACATCTTTGAATTAGGAAAAAAAATTGTCGTTACTACCATCTCTCTTTCCCGTTACTACCGTCCTTGGTAATTTTAATAGTGTCGTTACTATCATCATTGCCAAATTTTCATGGTCGAATATCTCTCTATACGAGTATTGTAAAACACAAAAAACGAAATACTCATATTCTTCAGAAGTGTAGGTTCAATCTTACCAATAAAATGATGGTTCAAATGCGAAAGAAACGAAAATAATAACAAAAAACGATCTTATCAGTTTTTTCATCTGCCATCTTGGGATGGTAGTAACGTACGTTACTATCATCAGTTTAACACCAGTGATATACGTCTTGAAGAGTTAAATTAAACCACAATCTATGTTTTAAAATGGAAATATTAAAGCCAGAATATTGACACATATATAAAATTCCATATAAAGTAATAGGTCTTGGCTGGAAATATATGAAAAAGAGATTCTTAAACAACGTTTTCCTTATCAGGTCCCATATCATTCCGAGACTTCAATATATAAGGTGGAAATATATATCTGTTAGGTTATATATACATGTATATATATTTGAACAATTATCCCTGCATCTGTAGTATTCCTGGAATTTGATTGGTCAGTTACACGTCTTTACAAAACCAATATACCCGGGGCGTTGCTAAGTCATATAACCGGGTGTTGCTAAGCGTTTGCTGCACAAAAGTACTTAAAATACGATTATATTGTAAATGGTAATTGGTTTGTGTCATATATAGGATGATGAAATCTTTCACAAAAGATTCAAATGTGTTTTATTTTAAACAGAAAAAGAAACAAAAGACATGCAGTTTAACAAACATCGACGTCACACTATTATGGCGTCTCTGCAAGATATTCAGTGCCAAAATTTATTTCTTAAACATCTGTTTAAATCCAACAAAACTTGTTTTGTTCAAGAACTTTACAAAACCTTAACCGCTCTCCCACCTAGGCCCCGAAATTGGATTGACAAATATTCACACGAAAATGATACACAAGATAGAGTAGAAAAGTGTAGTAGTGTACATTGCTGCTTTGAAACGTATACTTTGGAAAAGTCCTATAACTGTCTCAAAATACTCGAATACAATAATATAACTAGTACACAAAGAAATATGAACTACATGTCTTTGCTGAACATGAAACAAAAACATGTCATAATAAATGGCGTTTTATAACATTAAGTTTCTTAGTAAAGGATCTTTCCATTTATAGGATTCCTATGCCGCCACTACACAAACAAATAGTGGTCATCCACATGCTTTTATCAGTCTGTCATGTCTGTGCACTTTGTGGAATCGTTAGCTGGCCACAACATGTCTTTACTGAACCATGTCATAATAAACATCCTACCGCAGGTCAGGGGTTCTCTCCGGGTACTCCGGCTTCCTCCCCCAATAAAAACTGGACGCCATGAAATAGCTGAAAAATTGCTGAAAGTGGCGTTAAAACACCATTCAAACAAAACAAACAAACAAACATAATAAACATTAAAATGCCATTTCAAATCTAGTCAGACAAGTTGTTCTCAAAGTTTCTAATTCAATCTGGTTCAAGCTAGGGAATTTTATGTTAAAATTCAAAATATATAAAACAAATATGGTAAATTCAATAATATTTTTTTTCAATATTAACTCTTAATTTCAATAAAATTTAAAATAATAATACAAGACTTATACATATATTATTACTTCTAATTTATTCATGGTTAAAATAAAACGTTTTCGAATAAATGGACTCGGTATTGGCAAAAATAATAAAAAGGAAATTTTTAACAAAGGAGGTTAGTTTTGACCAATTTTTTAGCACTTTTTGTCAAGTTATTTCCGAATGGACATCAATTTAACTCAGAAACCCTATTTTTCTTTCCATCACTAAAATGTATACTAATTACTTGACATTATATCAAATGTTCAGAAAATTTGCTGTAATCTTTTCTTTTTGAGCTTTTTTATTCTCTTCTCTGTATAATCTATTAGAAAATTTAATATTTTAGTGCTCAACCCCTCAAAAATAAGCTCTGAAACCCCTATTTGTTATTTTGAATAATGATAACTTGTATAAAAAAATAACTATATGTCGAATTTAAAGAAAATTCATTGACAAATTATTTTCAATGAAAGTGTCCTGCATCCCCTTAATTAATCATGGGAACACATTTTGTCTGTTGTTGCAACAGGGAAAACGTAGACAGTACAATGTAATGTTTTCAATAAAAACTTTAAATGTAGATGACAATATATAACCCTGACGAAATCCTGAAAAAAATGTGTTAATGTTACTCTTATTTGTACAATAGTCGCTTATACATGTATAGAAGGCATTGAAATGATGTCTTGACTGCAAAAGGGAGATTAGTATTGCCAGAAATACTGATAATGCCCAAGGCAGAAGGCAATACTACTGTTCCAAGTGCTGTCAAATAACATGACACTGACAGCTATAAAAGCAACTATTGTATTTATTTCATTGAAGAAATGTGTTTCGGATTTATTTGTAGTTGTTTGGTGTATGATTTGAATGTTTGCCTCATGATATATTATTCTGCGGTAATTATATAGGATTCGTTTTCTAAACGTTATATGACATTTTGTCTTCAATTAGTGCACTTACATACATGTATATTAATTTGTACAAATTAAAAATAAACAGTTCGTGGTTTTTTTTGTTAATGGAGAGGGCATTTTACTACTCATGGATAACTTTTTTTGTTTGAATGGTGTTTTAACGCCACTTTCAGCAATTTTTCAGCTATTTCATGGCGTCCAGTTTTTATTGGGGGAGGAAGCCGGAGTACCCGGAGAGAACCCCTGACCTGCGGTAGGAAAACTGGCAATCCTTGTCAATTAAGATTGGAGTCGAGTACACCCTGCCTGCAGTGAGAATCGAACCCGCAATCTCAGTGTTGACAGACCACGTGATCAATAGTAGACGAACTACCTTGACCACTCGGCCACCGAGGCCCCTCTCATGGATATTGCCCACCGACGTAATCACGGCGCGATTATGACATCGTGTCACGATCACTGAAGATTAAATAACACCATTTATCCAATATGAAAAAAAACATAATGTTACTAATATGAAATACTTTTTCATATTTATAAACATGACATCCAAAACTTGGTCAATATTAAAATTTAGAATAGAAACTTGTCGTTATTATATTTTCGTCGAAAACTTTTTACTAAATTCTAACATTGTTTGAAGGCTGGCTTCATTGTCGTTATATTATCACATTCTAGATCACTAGATCACTTCATGCGTTGAATCGATGATGTAAATTTGTCAACAAGAATGAATAAATTTGCGAAATTTAGGTAAACACTCCAAAATTAGCATATTTTGGCAGTTACGTGGGTTTCTATGTAAGTGATAACTTGTGTTGATGCTAATGTACTGATTTCTTACTGTGATGATCAATGTATACAATAGGAGATCATATAACAACATATTACACTGTACTAATAAACTTTGATCCAAAACATTTTATACGTAATTGCGTAATGAACTAAAGTAAATAAGGTAATGGTTAAAGGGTATAGCGGTTTGTTTGTTTGTTTAAAGCCACTTTCAGTTGTTTCATATTTGGCGTTTTATGGGGGGGGGGGGGAGAAGCCGGAGTACCCAGAGAGACGCCCGACCCTCCGAAGGAAAACTGTCAATCCTGGTAAATAGATTGGAGTCTCGCACAAACTGCCCGCAGTGAGATTTGAACCTGCAACATCATTAGACAAACTAGCTTACCACTCGGTCACCGCGGCCCCTGGTATAGTATGGCAAAGTTTTACATTTATTACGGGGTTGCCTTAACTTAATCGGAATATCTCTCTCCCACTTCTGCAACGTTCGGGAAATGATATCGTAGGCGGAAATAGACGTGGTGATTCGAAAGGCCATCTATGGGCAGTATTTGGTACCAGTACGACGTTGAGTGTTTGAGTGGTAATCTGTATAGTCGAACACCCAGGCTTCGCTAGACACATACAAACTATTACATGTATATTATTTTCCACTGAATTTCTTACTTCAACCGAAAATTAAAGACAACAGATAGTATGTTATTTGCGTCAGTCGTGTCTATTTGAACGTATTGTAATTCTATGACTAAAACTTTAAATCGTTCGAAAATTAAAAATTACAAATCATTTATAAAAAATTCAAATTCTTTATTGCAAATTACACCCATATGGGTCAAAGCAATATAATAACATTGTGAACAAAAACATTAGCATACAAATACAAACATACTCGAAGTACATCAGTTATTATTTCTAATATAACTACAAATGTAGTACATTTTAACCGATGTGGACCCTATTTTCGCATTTCAAATGATTGCTTTAAAAAGTCCTTAACATAAGTTAAATGTTCTGATTTTGGACAAAGGATATATTTTACTTTTTCATTTGCATTTAAATTTGCAAAGCTATTGTCTATATTTGAAATTTTTTAATAGAAAATATCTCTTGGTAGAGTGTTAATTTGACAATGTAAAAGAAAATGTTCTTCATCTTCAAGAATTTGGCATTTAGAGCATATTCGTTGACATCTGGGAATATTATGATATCTCCCTTGTTCTATATGTAAGGTATGGTCACTCACCCTTAGTTTTGTTATCATTTGTCTATATATAAAACTATTCTCATTTACTAGATAGTCTTCAATTTTTATGTCTGTTTTCAGTTGACTAAATAAGTAAAGTTTAGATTCGTTATTTAAATTATTTAATTTAGTTTTAATTTTATTTATATAATATTCAGAAATTAAATTTTTAATTTTTTTCTTTAACTTATCTGCGAGTTTAAAAAATGGGACATCTAAATCTTCGTGTTCTGATCTGTCAAGGTCTATAGTCAAAGTCAGTGTCGGTCCTTCCGGGAGAATGCATATAGTTTGCCTTCTATTGTATTCATGGCTTTATATTTTGTTACCAAAAAGCGTAAAAATGAATTTACAAGCTAATCCAATCTTTCTTTTAGTAAATGTTATGCTCATTACTACTTAAATCGGATTTTTCTGACCTCAACGGAGATTTCCCATTGTCAATTTCGCCATGTTTTGCCTCCAAGCAACAGTGGGAGAAACTTGTTGTTTACAAATTGTCGGCAGTTTCCGTATCATTTGTCAACCAATCAGATTTGAGTTTCATTTGCCGATTACGCAATTTCGCGCCATATTGATGACACACCTTCTTTCCAAATGATTGAGGAAAATATTCGAGGAAATTATGCACATTCTTGCCAGTTCTGACGTGAGTATGTAATTTTATGTTAATTATTAAATTTTCCCTATTGCAGAACAGTTGTCAACTGTCTTTAAATATCAATAAACAAAGTAGTTAGTCGTAAACCACAGCCACGGCAGTTGTCTAAGAACCAGACCCACGTGGTTATTATTTTTTTGTTTACAATCTGAGTATGACTTTTAGTTGATAAATTAAGAAAATACAGAGTAATGTCATTGTTTATATTCAGCGCCGCAGCAAGGCTGAATGATGACTGTGTGACTGTTTGGAAACGGTTCGGTAAAAGTGGTTTGAAGGGGGGGGGGGGTCGGGAATCCGGGTCGTTCTCAATAGCGGTGCAAATCAAATCGGCACATACAAAAAAGACAATTCGGCACCCATATTACTAGTCAATTCGGCACCTCGGAAGAGTCAAAACGTCACCTGGGGCGCATTTCTTTTACCTGAATATGAAAAATGTTTCAGTACAATGTTTCAAAAAACAGAAACATGTTAAGAAACTAACACGTTTCAGTTTCTATCAAAACAGTAAAAAAAATGGCTTGTCGCGAGATCTGTTTCAGTTTGAAACATCAATCACTTATGTTTCAAATGTTTCGATATCATGTTTCTGTTACAAGTAAAAGAAACAGTGAAACTTGAAAATGATTCAGAATCATGTTTCAGATTTGGGTAAAATAAATGCGCCCCTGTTAAATTATTTACTTCTTACAATGAAATAGTACCTTACCTGTTTGCCTGGGTTCGTTCGCTATCTTGAGAATTCCCTTACAGATTTTCTTCAAATTACACACAGTTGTTAATTGTTAGCCTTTGGGTTTGTATACTAGTACTTTTTAGTAAATATGTGAATTTCCACTAAGGATAATGAGAGTTTGTTCTCAAAAAAGTATCGAGTTTTTGTTTTTAAACATTTTCACCAATTTTCTTGAAAGTTTAGCGAATTGTTAATTTTTTTTAGATTTAAGCTTCATTTCATTTTTTATACCCCACCACACAAAGTGGTGAGGTACTAGGTTATACACTCCATATGGATGTGCGTGTCTGTGCCTAGGCTAGAATCAGCAACCTTCAGTGCTGACAGGCACGTGATCAATAGGATTACTACTTTACAATGCAACCACTTAGTCACCTTAACTGGCAGTAAATTTCATGAACTGAAATCAATTTGCCATTTAAACTTGTGGACTGCTAAAGTATTCAGTAACCTATGAAGGCCCAAGTTTACTGCTCACACTTTTACTTTACTATAAGTAACAATCTCAGGTTTTGTCTAGACATGCACATGATATTGAAATTAACAAGAGAAGATATGGTTGTAACCATATCGGGGAAACTCAATTAAAGTAAATGGAGGATTAAAACAGGAAGTCATTTTGTATTGTAATATGAGAGATTAATACAATACAAATACAAATATAAATAATTTTATTGGCTCAAACTCATCTACAATAAATAGTGTAATGGAAAATAATATATAACATCACATGTAATGTAACGTAAATTACCGTTACATACATTAACATTACGTACATTATATGTTACGTACAATAAAGGCACTGCATTTTAAATTATTTTGCCTTTAGGTGCTAAATATAAGTAATATATTAATGATGTTCTGAAGTGCTTTTCAATGTATTTTAGCAGTTATGACACATTATTTAAATGTCTTTAGTGTTTCAGCGCTCACAAACGGTGTTACGGACCTTAATTTCTTAAACGTGACACAATAAATTTCGCTGTCTTATTCGTTGCTGACAACAATTTAAATGAAACATAGATAAGCATTTGTTATGATGATAATTGGATTCAACTTGATCTAAAACCAATAAAAGAACGTCAATAAACGTGTATTGGTCATGCTTTATAGAGAAAATAGATTGATTGTTTGGATGGATGTTTGCTTTATGTCCAGCGAGCAGTATTTCAGTTTATATGTTCAGGAGTTTTGTTACATACATTAATAGGTTTTTGGCGACATGCAATCAAGGCCACATATTTTGTAACAAATAACTTTTATCGAGACTATATTTCTGTCTTCATACAATACAACAATTTATTAATAAGAAAAATCATCAAAAGAATATTTTCCGGGTGTGTTTAATGATTATTTATAAACTCAAAAGTACTTGATGCAAGAAAGCGACATGGTAAATTTGAGCAGTACTGTACACAACTATAAAAAGTAATGTATGCAAGGTCAAAACTCAAATGTCAAGATTGGGTGAACCTTCCATCTCCAAAACATCGACATTGATACATTTTCTGTACAAGAAATAATTTATTGAGACTTTCAGTGTTCACTGAATAAATATTCGACTTGAAAGTTTGACGACATGTTTTTCTTTAAAATGCAACATTTACGACGGAATGAGACCTCATCAACGCCATCTTTGTCCCAAATTATTTACATTTGTACCGTTTGTTAAATCTGCAATCCGAATTGGGATAAAGGACTGGTTTTCGTTTGTTTTAAAAATGTTCGAAATTCGGAATACATTGATTTATGTATTATTTTATTTTGCAAAGATGTACATGTGTAAATCGTGTTTACTGTTAGGACATCATGATGATCAGCTGCAGCAGCACAGGCAGCCATGGAATATTAACTGTTTACATCACGAAAATTGTTTAATACACCATTAAAACAGTAGCAAGAAGTTCATTATTGTTGGACATACTTACAATGCGTTAATTATACAATTAACAATGAAAGCAGATTGAATGTGCATTTATGATATAATATTGGACATATTTACAATGCGTTAATTATACATGTATACTTAAATTCAGATGAGAGCAGATAATGTGCATTTATGATAATAGTACGAAATAGTACGCAATGTTTATTTGTTCAACACATTTACAATAAATGGTTATGACACATAATCACGTGCACATAATGTAATGAATACAACAATATGATCGTTCACCTAGCCAGCTTGATCGCGTAAGAATATATAAACAGAATTATATTTTTATTTAAATGCAAAGAACAACATTATTACATTTCGCAATACAAAACATACTGTTTTTCACCTGAAAAATAATCAAAACAATATTACAGATAGAAAGTACTTACTTCGGTAAATGCAAACATCGAACTAAATTATCGCGCAATAGCTCAGTAAACCGTACCTGAAATTAGTTATAACCCCACGTGTGATACAATGCAATGATTTGAGTTATGAAAATACACCTTTAATCATAGCTCAGAAAGAGTTACCTCAATACCTGAATTATCAAGTTGTGTTTCATCAGTCAACTTGGAAATTTCTGGCATATACAGTAAGATTTTGTATAAATTTAAAGTAATAAAACAATGAATAACCATGTAAAATTGTATAATCAAAATAAAGCATGATGCATTTAAATCAGTCATGTAATATTATATAAATATGTAAACATAAATTGCAAAATAAAAATAAAACATTTTGTATCGCAGTCCATGTGAAATTAAAGTTCAGTCAGAAAAAAAAACATTATTGTAGTATGTATAAGTTATAATTAACAGAATGTTTTTACATGATTGCAGATATACATGTACATTATTGGAGTTTCTGGATGGATGATCATTCATGATTTTTCTGATTACTGCTGGTCACTGGTGCATTTTCTGCTGGCTACTGTTGCATTGGGTACAACTACTACAGAGTGAATCAACTACTTGTTCCACTGGAGATGGCCGCTGTATGTGTCCCATCAGTGATGTCTTGGGAATTCCTAAGAGAAAAAGTGTGAAATACTGAATAACTGAACATTATTTTTTTGTGACTGGTCTATTTCATGGCTTAATCTGTCAATGGGAGGACATTCTTGTGTTGAAAAAAGCATTTATCTTGTACACGAGTTATTTTTATTAAATTGATTTTACTAGTTTTGTTTTAAGAGAGCAACAGATAATATTTATTTACTACATGTATGACAGACCTAACACTTCTGTATGGTTAATATGCAAACATTCTATTAAACATGTATTTCAAGAGACTTTAAATTGTTTAGCGCCTTTTATTAATTTTTCGGCTATTCATGTACTGTGGCGTTAAATTGTGTAATTTAGGCAGCTGGTGAAAACCCAACACCTAAGGTATGAAAACTGACAATCCATGATGCCATTATATGTGTGTGTGTATCTGTCAGTTACTCTTCAGGGTACCCATCTCTTATCCACAACTCCACTATCAACACTGAATGGAATATGATGAATCGTAGCGCCAGTGTGCAACTAATAGTTAACATTTTGATTGAAATGATATTTGGGGTTTTCGATAGAAAACATGGATTTTGACTTTGGTTTAGTACTTATTTTAAGTAATCAACTCCTCCTAAAGTTTTCAGTCCAGATCTCTTCATGGTAACAAACAATTAGACATTTATTGAACTTGTGCATCTTATTATAATGGAATTAGTTCTTATTTGTGGAAATAAAATACAATGTTGCAAAGAATGGTTATAAAAAATTGACCGGTATATAGAACGAATCGTCCCCCTTACCATCAACATGAAGCGAACGTGGACTCCGAACCCTTGATTTGGGAGGATGTTTTGTACATGTTAGTTTTTTACTCTACATTTCACAAGCATATAGGTTTTTCTGTGTTGATAATTTATGGCAAAAGAGATGTGGTCTATTGATGATTTGCTTATTGTTCAGCTATATTCAGGACAGAAATATGGTCTATAAAAAAGAATGTGTTTACCGAAAATAATGTGCACGATAAAAAGAATAAAAAAATATTGTGTACATTTGGGCCTCTGAGGCCGAGTGGTAAAAGGTAGTTAATTTACTATTGATTAAGTGGTCTGTCAACACCGAGATTGAGAGTTCGATTCTCACTGAAGGCAGTGTGCACTCGACTTTTAAGTTTTAAATTGACAAGGCGTGCCCGTTTTCCTACCGCTGGTCGGGGTTTTCTCTGGGTACTCTGGCATCCTCCCCCAATAAAAACTGGACGCTATGATATATCTGAAAGTGGCTTTAAGCACCATTTAAACAAACAACATTTAAAGTTTGCACATACAGCTCGAAATACCGTCTCTTTCAAATTTATTATAATACAAATAATACAAATTTTATTGTCATATAAACATCTAAACAGAGTTTGTGACAAAACTATATAATTAAACAATATAACCGTAGAAATACACAATTAACATATAAAACATAGTATTTTACATGAACAATGTATGTATTAGCTTTGCAAGTATTTGCAATTCAGTAAAGGAGGGGGCAGGATCTCGGAGTGTTGAGGTACTTAAATCAATCGTACAACTAATCGAGAAAGGGTTTTAATTTCTATAAAAGTGAGGTTCAAATCCCATGGCTATATGTTTGAACATTTCTTTCTGATGGACTGTAAAAAAAGGTTTTTCCACCCGAGGTTCGTATGCCCGCTACGGTCTGCGTGCAGGCTTTCGTTTTACATTGTATAGCCAGACCTCCCCCTAGAAACTATGGACAGTTATAGGTTGACCATTGGGAATCGTCCCAGCAATTGTTTTATCACTATATTTGATTCGAGCTTACTCAATTTTTTAATTCTACCAAACAATAAGGCGTGCATACAAATAGGTGCAAGTTTTTAAAATCGCTCGTGGGGTAAAATGTATCGATTTTTTTGTAAACCAGTTTACTAAAATAACATGCCAAAAAACAATTCTGCATCCGCAGTTTAGATTTAGGGAACAATGCCATGATAAAGCCGAAAATGTGGAAGTGGAATTAAAAACCCTATTTAAAGCCATCAAATTACTAACTAGTTGCAATTTCGAGTGTTTTTGTGACTAACATAACATTCTCCGAGAATAATAAATAAAAAAAATCCTTCATAGAATTTTTTATTGTTTAATAAATGTCGAACCTTATTTGAGCACAAAATTAAATTTTATTCATGTTCCCAGCTCACTGGTAGGGGAACAGCAAACAGACATATTTATAAGTATGGCCTTAGTGTCATTTTATCTTATCCAAATACAATGCTGAACTTGTTCGTTTTTAATAATACAATTATGTGAAAATTATGTCAAATTAGTATATAGCCGCTTATGGTTGATATACTTTTCAATATTAACATGTCGGCAAGTTTTTTCTTAACATTGTGAATTTCTCGGGAATTTGGGAAAATGACATTTTATGACCAGGAATTCGGGATGTTCTAATTTTTGGATCGGGAATTCGGGATGATGACCCATGCTCCCCTCCCTCCGGTCTGTATTTATTAATTTATAAAAACGTGCATGCTTACCAATCTGTACTATGGGCACATACTCGAATTTAGGAAATTTCCCTTTATTCAGCGGTGTAAACGAATTGTACTGTTAAAATATCTTGCATTTATTTCTATAAACAAATTATTTCTTAATAATAAATAAACAGGTGTTTCAGCTAAATTACCGGCAGTTAAAGGACATGTTCATTGCCGAAATTCTGTATGTAGTACTCTATATATAGATGGTAAATTGTCCCACCATAATAGTATTTACACACATTATGTTTATGTAAATTCTGTATGACAAAAAAGGAATTTAACGCAAACTGTCATGTAGTGTTTTTTTTGTAACAACGGGGAAAATATGGGTAAAAGCTATAAAAGGATTAGATCTGGTAATTGCTTTTAGTCTCGTTTATAAATAACTGCAATTCTAATTTTTTCTATGTATTAAACCAATTGAAATCGTAATCAATTTTAAAAGAAGTAATTATTTTTTATTAATTAAGTATATACTTACCACTTCAATACGTATACCTCCATTTCTACAACAGCTGTTTCTAGCGTCTTTTTGTTGTACGAGTTACTTCCCGTTATTGCAATACATCATTGACCGCGTGAACTTTGGTGACGTAAACAGCGGCTCCTTGACGAGTTTCCGCTGTAAACAATGGCTGACCGCTCAATGTTAATTCTCCGTAGACACGTAAAAAAACCGTCACATGGCGTACAAAGGAAGATAATTATACAAAACCGATTGTGTGAATCATCTTGTAAATTGCAATAACAAATCTTCACATCAAAATGTAAGCAAATTTATGCACATTTATTTAAAAATCGCGATTTTCTGAACTCCAAAAAGTAGTGACCATGACTATAGTTCTATAAATAACTTTTGTGCCATAGTATACCAAGTATATATTCCCTCGGTGTGTATACTTTTATTGACTTTATACAAAAGTAAAATGTAAACAAATACTCAGAACTTAATGTTCGAACGTTTTTCTACGCTTAAATGTTTATAAAATACAAAATGAACATAATGATCTTTTTTCAAATGTTTTTTTTCTCTTGTAATTTAATAAGTTGTTAGACTAAGTTGTAGTCAACGTAATATTATACAATTAATGACTTTGAGGAACATATACACTTTTGAGGGCTTGGAAATCCTAATAGAAAACCCTTAACACACCCCTGATTAGTTGATTTCGTCATATGATTGACTTCTAAGTCTAAACAAAATTCTCGGGTCTCGTAGTTGTTATATTATGTGCTATGAAAAGCCCCGTATGATATATATCATGATATCAATATTTTGTGTTTATGAAATGTATTTTCTAATGATTGCTGAACCTCATGACCTGCCTGTAAACTGATGGCCTTTTAGTAGCCATATATAAATGACATTATCAGGTCCTTCCACGTAAGCGATTAGGACTTTGTATATAATCGACTAGTCAAGTATATCTTCAACTGATGAAATAGATCATTAAAATATGCAATGTACCATGTAAAAATTACATGTTACTCTACCTTGTTACCCATCGAAGCATGACAATCACAAGACCTTTAAGATCGTGCGTTTAAGCAATTTTACAATTCTAAAATACCAAGAGAAAACACGTTGATACCTTTGCTGGCAAAACATTACTTCAGAATAATGTGTTATAATTGCATATTGTTTTCAGGAACTGTACCAAATCCGATAGAACCAAATGGTGATGTATTTATTCAGGGGACGCGAGTTGGAAATAGTACTAAGTGGATATTTGATAATGGACAGGAAATGAGATATTTCGCTTGGAATACTGCGAAGTTACAACCAGAGCTGCGTGTTGGAGAAAATGTAATAGCCATACAAAAGGTTTGGGGTAGTTTGTGGCATGACACCCTAGAAACTACGTCAATCATGTTTATATGTGAAATTCCATTGTAGACCTGAGAAAAAAACACCGACAAATGTCGAAGACTTAAATAAGTTTACAATGACATCATAAATTCTAACTTATAGCATTGTTAGTCTATGTCTAATGCTTTGTTGTTATTTGTGTAATCGCAAGACAAATAATTATTAATAATAATGCAAGATGTTTTTTATTAGTGGAACAATTGAACTATAGTGTAGCTCCAAGTTGTATAGTGCTTTAGCCCGAAACACATTTTTGCATGAATGTATAAGTTTAGGATATGACTTTTTGGCTTAAAACTTGTGCAAGAGGATCAGGCTTATGAACTGTCAGAGCACGCTCGTACTATAGTTTTAACAAACTTGGTTTTGCGTCCCGAAAAACTGTAATTTTGTACACAATTATTATTAATCATTTCTACTTTATTTCTTCTGTTTTAATATTTTACTAATTGGAAATTTAATAGCTTTAAAGTTACTTGGTCTGTTTCAGAAAAAATAAAAAAGAGATTTACTTGGTCTGTTTCAGTAAGTTCAGTAAACAAATAGATGAAATTGTCTAATGTATTTTTAGAAAATTAAATATATGGGAAAAAAGGTATCAGAGATGAAGATATCATTCTGTAATATTACATTTAACACGCCCTCGTGCCTTAAATAATCGATACACCTAAACTACCCCATGATATCACATCAAACCTCCAGTTTTACAAATTCAATCACTAAAACGATTGATCTTTCTTTATAAACTAATTTAAAACAAAATCGAACACAAATTATCAATAAATGATTAGGATGTGTGAATCTGTACTTTTGATATTTAATAATTAGCAATATTTGTTTATTCAAAACAATTTACACTACACTAATTTTATGACAATATAACAAACTGGCTGTAATTAACGACGTAAAAGCAAGAACCGTTAAATAAAATATATTTTGGTTTGTTTGTATATGTAAATGACAAACGAGGTTAACACAATTAACTGAATAAATCGATTGCTTCATCTGACACATCTGAATGTTGTAGGTCGCTTTAAATTAAGAAACATACTGACCGGAAATTAATTACTTCCCGCCATATTGTGCATGCGGTCACAAATGGTTTGAGATTTTTGCACAGCAGACGTATAACTAGAGGCTCACAGGAGCCTGTAATCGCTCACCTCGAATCCAAATGCCTTCAACTATATTTAAATTTTTGAAATTAACAGCTTCAGTCTTTTTGTGATAGCTTTTAAGTTACTGTGCAAAAACTAAAAATTTCTTCAAACATTTTAGTTAAATACAATAACTCCTATCAGGTGCCATCAGACAATTTCTGAAAATTAAATGGTTAGCCCTTTAGGGTAATTTAGAAATTTACTGGTGTGTTATAGACTAATTTATAATTCAAAAACTGTTCATTTGTCAAAATTCATAATGAAAGGGCAATAACTCCTATAAAGAGTCATCTTGCAATTTTGACTAAGTAATCATTTGTAGGGCTTCTATTGCTGATTATTTGTGCAATTAACAGTTTCTATCTAGCTGTTATAGTTTTCAAATTACAGAACAAAAATTGAAAATTTCATTAATAAAATGTCATTTAAGGGCAATAACTTCTATAAGGGCTTTTATTGATGATCATTTATGCAATACATAATTTAACTCTAGCTGTTATGGTTTTTAAGTTACAGGACAAAAACGGAAAATTTCATAAAAAATTGCCCATTTAAGGGCAATAACTCCTATAAGGAGTCATCTGACAATTTCAGACATATAGTAATTTGTAGGGCTTGTATTGCTGATCATTTTTGCTACTAGCCGTTTCACTCTAGCTGTTACAGTTTTTAATTTACAGGACAAAAACGGAAAATTTCATAAAAAATTCCATTTATGGGCAATTACTAATTTAAGGAGTTGTCTGACAATTTCAGACCAATTAAGTGAATTGTAGGGTCTTTATTGCTGATCATTTGGGCAATTTACAGTTTCAATCTAGCTGCTATAGTTTTCAAGTTACAGGACAAAAACAGAAAATTTCATAAAAAATTGCCATTTAAGGGCAATACATGTAACTCCAATAAGGAGTCATTTGACAATTTCAGACTAAGACAGTGAATTGTACGACTTGTATTGCTGATCATTTTTGCTATTTACAGTTTTACTCTAGCTGTTATAGTTTTAAAGTTACGGGACAAATAGGTAAAATTTCATAAAAAATTGTCATTTAAGGGCAATAACTCGTATAAGGAGTCATCTGACAATTTCAGACCAATCAAGTGAATTGTAGGGCTTTTATTGCTGATCATTTTTGCCATTTACAGTTTCACTCTAGCTCGTATAGTTTTCAGGTTAAATGGTAAATACCAAAAATTTTGTCAAAAAGGGCAATAACTCCTACAAGAAGTCAATACACAACTTCACACAAAAAGCAACTATTGTAGACCTTAATGTGCTGACAATTTGAAGTAACGGTTTTCTCTATGGCTATCATAATTTTTGAGATAATGATCAAAAACCTGTATTGACCCCCATGTTCTATTTTTAGTAACATCAGCCATATTTGTCTGTTGATCCACACCCTGGGTACAAACTTCAAACTAGGAACCCTAAGGATGATTGTGGCCAAGTTTGAAAAAAATGAGCCCAGAGGTTTCAGAGGAGAAGATTTTTGAAAAAGTTTACGACGGACGACAGACGACGGACGACGGACGCCAAGTGATGGCAAAAGCTCACATGGACCTCCAGGTAAGCTAAAAAGTGAAAAACGATAAATCTATATTGGGAATCAAATGTTAATAGAAACTAGTTTATATCCGAACTCCCTTCTTTTCACATACTCCTTACTTTTCCAGTGTCAATAGAAATTTCCTGATCTTGGATCTATCCATCTCGCCCGTTTGATTTATTGTTAATTTTCTTTTGTCCTGCATATAACTGAAATACTGCATGATGGACCCTTTTTTAGTTTTGCTGTCAACAAGAGGCCAAGATGGTCTTCATAAATGATTGAACACGATTGCAAGGGATTATATTGATACAAATTGCATCATTGAATTAGTTTATAACAAGAAATGATATAGGTTACACCCATATCCTGAGATGTTCGCTTTATTTGTTATGGGTGTATCCGATTTGGTTTAATAGGTTTTTTTTCAATTTGTTTTATTTAAAATTTCATCATATGCTGTAAATAGTTACAAATATAGACGAATGTGGAAAGCAAGAAATAATCATCTTGATTTCAATATCTCAACTTTGAGAAGAGTACTGTAATAAAAAAGCAAAGTGTTGGAAAGACAAATGTTTACCGTACAATAACAGTACATTGACCTTTTCGAAATCACATAGTCACATTGTTCTGTTGGGGAAAAGGGGGTTGGGTAAGATCGGCAGTTATCGGGTCCTTCCCTCGGGCTTCCTCTGCAGATCACAGAAAAATAAAGAAAAGTTACAATTTGTTTTGATTTAATTTTACAATAATTAAAATTGTTTTTAAAAAAAATTGGAATTAAATGTATTAAAACGTCAAGCTAACGTTCATGTGTATAAACATTACTAAGAACTTACTAATATTTTCAGACTTAAAAATAAACCGCACAAAAAATTATAGATGAGTCTTATTGTTGAAAGAGACATGTAGTTATATGTATCTGTTTTTGCACAAGAATGTATGAGATTATTAACCTCTAAAATGATTTTCCACTATTTAAACTGTTGATGATCTTTATTCGAATGTAGCTGAACTTTTTTTGTATTGTATTATTATATACATTTTTCCAAATTTCCTTTATCATTTTTTAAATTCTGTTTGTTTAAAGGACTTCATATACGATCTTAGAGGTATGTTTAATCTAATTCTATATATCTAAAAAAAATCCATACCTTTGTGTTACCTTTCATTATAGTTCAGTGTCATAAATATGCAATTAGCAAATAAACAAGGCACATCTAATTTACATTTTACAATTACATCACAGAAATATCTCTTACTCCCAACCGACAACCCCCACCATGCAAACAAACACACGCGCCTCGTTCTCGGTTAATCTCGTGCGAGAGAGTTTGGGATTTAGAAAACGTTAATAATCAAAATCCAGGGAAATTAAATTTAATGTTCAAGATTGATCAATTTTCAACATAAGGGATTTTCTACCATAATTATGAAATAATCCAGAAATAATACTGAAAATTATCGATCAAGGATTTCTGGATGAGTGGTCAAAAGCGCGTGAAAATACTGTTGAACTGATGATGATGCATGAGGGGAATTTGGTAAACACAGAATATTCAAAACTACCATTAGCTTTGCACTTTGCTACTAAAAAACCAAGTGATCTACTTGCTGCCTTTGCAGTATCATTATAATTCAAAAATTCATTTAACACTTATCCAAGATATGAATATTTCTCTACAATATCAATTATATTACCATTGGACATAAAATTAAAACTTGACTTGTTTATTGACTGTGATCTAAAATGAACTATTTTAGATTTTTCTAGGTTGACAACAAGATCAATAGAAGTACACCAACCATTAAACGCGTTCAATAACATTTGCAAATCTTTTTCATTCTCTGCTAAAAATACTACATCGTCAGCATATAAAAGTATAGAAATAATATGCTCATCACATTGAACACTAATATTTAAACGTTTAATCTCATCTATAAGATCGTTAATAAAAATGTTAAATAAAAGAGGAGACAAAATACAACCTTGTTTTAAACCTGATGTCACTTCAAACCATTCAGATAGATTACCGTTAAGTTTAACACATGATTGTACATTATTATAATTGAATATAATGCCTTTAACATTTTAGTACTAATTCCTTTTGTTTCAAGTTAAGTAAATAACTAGCTACAATAATGTAGCTCCTTTTTTTATGGACGGAGCTACAAAGAGGTCCCATTACTCGTAATGGAGCAAAAACACTCTTTGGATTTACACATATTTTCCGCTATTTAACCTCTGTCTTTATTTAATAAATATGTTTTCTTTCCTCCGCCGTTCATCTGACATGTCTACAATGTCTAATTAAATAATTTTAACACGTTTTCGTAATCGTGGCATTGTTGACATAATTAAAATTGTGGAGTGTAGAATTTCGGAATCGTATCGGTAAAATTTGTAATAAGGGGACATAATCATAATGCAATGAATACAGTTGAGATCATCCGGAATGATATTTTTTTACCAAATCGATTCCGATATTATCAAAATTAAGCACTTCCGGAATTCATATTTTGTCAACAATGCTATGATTACGAATAAAGTGATAAAACTAACGAATACGGTGTTGTGGAAATATCAGTTAAACTGCAAACACATAAAAAAAAAGTATGTAGCAAACCAGGGAAACAGTTTAATTGCTTATAATATGCATAAAACCCCCGGGTGTGAATCACTCACGGGCTGCTCCATTACGAGTAATGGGACCGCTTTGTAGCTACGTCAATAAAAAAAGAAAGGACCTACATTATTGTAGCTAAGTAAATAACATATTTCTATTAACGCAGTCATAGGCTTTTTTAAAATCATTGAAAGCTACAAAAGTTGACAGTTTTTAAGTTTTCTGGTCTCTATGATAGATGTTAACGTGGCCCTTTTCTAAAATCATTCTGTTTATCATTTATGAAGTCAATATCGTCAAGTTTATCAGTTAATCTGGCATAAAGTACACCACAGTAAAGTTTATATGAGGTCGGTGCAAGCGTTATACCTCGATAGGCTAATGGATTTCGGGGATCTGAAGTTGATGATTTCGGAATCGGAGTTACTACACCTTTACTCCACAACTCAGGACATTTACCACTGTCAAAACATATATTAAACATACAGGTCAGAGCACTCATCGCAGTAAGGTTTTTATAAAGTTCAACTTGAATATCATCAATCTCTAGCGATTTCCCGTTCTTAGATGCTTTTAATACGTTATACACTTCCTTTATAGAAATTTCATATACTATTTCATTATTCCAATTTAAATCCACATTACTATGATTTTGATTCAACATTGCACAAAAATCATTTTTCCATTTATTAATAACAATATTTTTATCCATAGAAATCGAACCATCATCTAATTTTACTTGCGTTGGAATTTTGTCCACTCCTTTTCCGTGCGACAAACATCATTCCATAACGAAGTCAAATCGTCTTTCCACCATTGTTTTTGACACCGCCTCGGTTTGTTGCTAGCGCCATCAAGTAGTACTGTTCTATGTGGAAGTTTTTGTGACATTTCGGACTTTAATATTGTTACAAAATTAACATACATTTCATCGACCGTGTTTTGGGTACACTCTCCTCGTTCCACCGCAGAAATCGCTAAGTTAATGTCCGAAATAACGCGATCATTGCTAAGCCAGTCTTGAGGTAGGTTACGGATGTCATATTTGTCTGTCGTTTTTTTTTTTTGGCTCGGTTACACGTCTAACATTGAATTCATTCTCTGAAACTTCCACATCTAGGTGCATAATCCATGTCAGCTACGAATGATCAGGGACAATCCTTCGCAGATCGAAGTCATTAGCTCTTCCCATGAGCGTAATTAGATCCGAGATCCTCATAGCGCTGAAGTCCGTTAAAGATCCTAACATTTTATATGGAGTTATACAGTAGTCAACGACGGAGCATCCGCGGGACGAAACAAATGTGTAGTCATTCGTCTTCATGCATTACGTAATAATAACATAAAAACAATGAAAATATACAATTAAATTTCACGTTTTTGAATGTATATTATAGTCAAGATAAAACCTTTGTGAATAACTATGGACGAAAATTGATAGAATTATGTAAAAGGTGTTCTCTTCATATAGCAAATGGAAGATGACATTAAGACAAATTTTGGGGGGAAAAACTTGTAAAGATTCTAGACTATTAAATTTTCTCACCTACTATTTTTG
This sequence comes from Limnoperna fortunei, assembly GCA_944474755.1. Classification (NCBI taxonomy): domain Eukaryota; kingdom Metazoa; phylum Mollusca; class Bivalvia; order Mytilida; family Modiolidae; genus Limnoperna; species Limnoperna fortunei. Next base: position 37,562,674 of record OX104122.1, read on the forward strand.
ACTTTATTACAGTTTGAAATTTTTGAGTACAATCCACTGTTCTCAGATGTGCACAACCAAATGCAGCTCAGTTTTTTGCAATGTGCCATCGATCGAAATACACATAATACCCGTAATAATAACAACACTTACGTGAAATGGAACACGAACAAAGCAGACAAATTTACTCAGGCGCTTAACGTATTTTGTAAACATCTTTGTACTATTATATACAGACGACTCTGTAATTTTATCAGAAACAAAAGAAGGTATGCAACAAGTGTTAGATATACCAGAAAAATTTTGTAAACTTTGGAAACATGAAATCAATGTTAATAAAACAAAAGTTATTGTATTCTCCAGAAGAAAATCAAAACAAGACTTTAATTTCACATTACAAGGTAGAATATTTGAAATTGTTGATACATATTCATATCTTGGTGTTACTTTAAAATATAATGGTACCTTTTAGAAACCAGAAAAAACTTGTTAACCAAGCACAAAAGTCCTTATATACTACTTATAAATTAATCCGTAATTAATCAATTCCTATAGATATTCAATTAAAGATGTTTGATTCAATGGTTGAACCAATTTTAATATTTGGGTCGGAACAGTGGGGATTTGAGAATCTCAAAATTATTGAACAAGTCCACTTGAAATTTTGTAAAAGAGTTCTCAAAGTTACAAAAAACACTACACCTACGTTTTTGGTTTAAAGAGAACTTAGGAGGTTTCCACTTGAAATCAGGATCAAACAGAGAATAGTTTCTTATTGGAGCAAGCTTGTGTTGAATGAAACAAAACTTAGTAGTACTTTGTATAGACTAATGCTCAACCGAAAAAATAAAAAACCAAATAAATTTTAAGTGGATTAATTGCATAGAGTCGATATTTAATGATACTGGTATGGGCTTTATTTTTACACAACAGTCGGCATTCTACAATAAGAATTTGTTAAACCAAATTTTATGTGATCAATTACAAAACTGGTTCAGTTCTCTAAATACTACCTCCCGTGGTCTTTTCTATTCATTGTTTAAAAAGAGTTTCGAAATTGAAAAGTATTTAATTAGACTTCCAGAGTCATGTAGGATTAGGATTACCAAAATTAAGGACTTCAAACTTACGTCTACCTATTGAAACTGGGAGATGTGGTATAATGTACCTATAAGATAATAGAATTTGTCACTTATGTAGACAATGTATTGGAGATGAATATCATATTATGTTTACCTGTAGTTTTAATAATGTTGTAAACCTAAGAAACAAATACATCCCGAAATACTACACTAACAATCCAAGCTATTGTAAAATGGAAGGCCTTCTGTCTCTTTGTAACACAGAAGTATACAAAAACTGTCAATTTAAAAAAAAGTGTCTGCTCTTCTTGGATTTAATGTGATTATATTCATGTATAAAACAATGATTTTTATTTTTATTTTTTTTTCTTTTCTATTACAATGTTATCGTTTTGTTATATGTACATCTAATGCTCATTCTGTCAGGTTTATTGTACACATGTTATTTACCATGACCTCTTGTTACACATTGTATATGTGTCTGAGTGTTTTCTAATAAATCTTGAAAATCTTGAAACGTAATACTACAAAATTTTTAAATGCATTATATTTATCAAATCATCTTATGAATTCCTATAAAAACAAATACATTCACATTCTGTTACGTGAAGATTAGAAACTGCATAAAAAATACAAAGCTTAAGTACCCTATAAATTCTAACCAAAGAAATAAAATTGAAAATTATCGATCAAGTCAAACTTATAATCATCTACATTTTTATGTAATTATACGAATGCAAAAAAAAGATATGAAGCTTGCTCTATCAATCGTGAAATAATCCAAACAAAACACAAGATATTATGATAAAATTGAACGCAACCAGTCTTTCTAACAATAACGTAACAAAATCTAAAAATGCCTTTTTATTATCAAATTATCTAATTAATAAGAGAAACACAAATATATACATTTTATTTTGTAAAGATAAGAAATGCATTAAGAAAATACTAAGCATACCCCATAAATCATGAAATAATCCAAGAAATAAAATTGAAGCGATGATCCTATCTAGCGAGGTCAAAAGCGCATTAATATACAATTGTGTACATATTTACTACTTTATATTAGATCAGGACAACAAAATGTATTTTAAAGCTTGAAGGATTTAACAAAAACAAAAAAACTGTAAAAGAAATATTTTCTTTAATATTTAATTAGCCATTTTATCACTTACAACATGAATTATATTGTACAGTTTTTTTAACCTGGAAAGCGATATATGGTCACCGTACCCGAAAACAATTATATATCATTAAGAGATAATAGGAAGAGATCGAACATATGAAAACGGTCTATCTCCTATCGACACATGTTTTTTAATTTAAGTTAGCCCCAAAAGTACCTGGAAGACTCTTTAATATAACATCACATTTCTACAATTTCTTAATTATCTCTGCCTGTTAAAGAGATTTTGGACCTTCAGGTTGCAAAAACACAAATTTCCTGCGCCAAAGGATACTTAGTGCTAAGTTTTATTGAAAGTAGTACAGCAGTACCTAATGTTTTAAATTTTTACATCACAATTTCCTTATCTCCTTTTTGAAGAAGGTACTGTCCTTCAGTGTGAGATATTTTGTTCCTAGTTTGATCGATACATGCACAATAGTCAACCTTTTTTTAACAACTACTTAATTATCTTTCATTTGAATAGATTGTGGTCCTTCATTTAAACTAACTGTAATGCAAATTCAACCAAGGATATTTTTAAATTGTCTAGTGGTTCTGGAAAAATGTGAAACGTTTAGTAAAAAATTGGGGAGGAAAACTACCCAATTTAACAGTTCATAATAATGAACACTGGCACAAGTTTGGTATGATTTATTTACGCAAGTATGAGTTCTAGATAGAGGAGTCATCATCCTACATCGATCTTTGATCTTAATTAAATCACTAAAAGACACGGTTCGACGCAGTGAAAGCAAGGAAACACTGCACTTATCTAAATGTTTCCATTTGTAAGCCAAATAAACATCAACATTATTAGTAATTTAATTGCAATTATTATTACATGTCATTAATAAACTCGTGCAGTGCATTGGTTTACAGCCGATCAGCTGACAAAGAAAGGCAGGTGGTCCGTTTCTGATAATTGACTGGTACATGTACGTAGCAATCAGACCGGTCAATATAAGAAAGTCAGTCAGCCAGTAAGCGCGCCGATGGTTTGACACTGTTCTTCAATGCAATAAACACAAGAAAAAATGAAACAGATGGCAAAACAAAATGCTACGAAATTTGTTCGAACAGCCCGTGGGCAGTCCGAATTTCCTAGTATTCCTTCAATATAATTCACTATACATGTAATTATGTAATTAAATTTTTGAAATATATCTTATTGGACGTAATATTTAAATCAAACAAATACTTTTAAAGAAAATTATTCATTTATTCACCACTTCCTTATTAGAAGCACTGACTAAACACTGTTTCTTTTCGACTCATTTGAGGCTGTCAGTGAGGCGTTACTAAAACCGCTGTCAGCTGTTAACGAAGCTTCCTGGAGACTTAGAATACACGGAAGTAAAACTGCATTTAATGCATGGCAAGATTAGTATGTTGGCTACTAATATCTAGACTTCCTTTTGTATTTTTTTCGCTTTTCGGATTTCACACTTGAAACTTATAATGGATGACATTTATACACGCACTTAAGGGAATAGGCATTTTTAAAAGAGATTTCGAAGGAAACAGAAATAAATAAAAATAAAGAATTTCTAACAAAGGATTCAAAATATATTTGATTTTTCAGCAACAAAAAAATAATGAATGTATAATTTCCGACCATGATAAACAATAATAATAAAGAATAAAGAACTAAGACGATTATAAAGAATATAGAATGACGCTAGACAAATAATGAATTAATCGTTATGAATTTTGAAACAGATAGTAAATGTCTTTTTAAATAAAAAAAAAAGTTAGTTATAAACATCGTAACTAAACGTTATTAACACTAAAATGAAAAGACATGGCGAAATAGTAAAAACAAAACAGCATTCGCAACATCTCTCAGTCATTTACTTATTTTCAGTTATTATCAATGAGTCTATTTTCTCACTAATGAGACAGCGTGGTACCTATTTTTAGCCGGTTGAGATATCCTTATCTCAACCCGTGGGTGAGATAAGAATTTCACACTCCTTTTCCGTAAAAATGTATTGTGACGTCAACTGTCGGTTCAGCAATAAAAATGATAAAATATTTGCTGTAGTTGTGTTAGTTTACTATGCTTTTTTAAATATTAACATGAAAACAACATATCTGAGCTTCCATGACCCAATTTATGCCACAATATGACAGCGGTAAACATCAAAACAAACACGGTGACGCAACATGTGTACACTGGAGACTACGTTCGGGGTAGATAACTCTATTTGTTGCCATCTTTCAATAGAACAGAATCGGGATTTTTTTAACGAATTAGTGAGAAATAGAATCAAACACCGGTGGTTGGACAAGACGGGAAAATCTCAGACACCCGCGTGAAAGATTTCTTTTGGTCTACAACTTGGCAGAGCCTCGTTGGAAATCTTTTCACTTGGGTGTCTGAGATTTTCCCGTTTGCCCTCCCACCGGTGTTAGATCCTATATTTCTCACTAATGAGACAGCGTGGTACCTATTTTTAGCCGGTTGAGGTATCCTTATCTCAACCCGTGGGTGAGATAAGAATTTCACGCTCCTTTTCCGTAAAAATGTATTGTGACGTCAACTGTCGGTTCAGCAATAAAAATGATAAAATATTTGCTGTAGTTGTGTTAGTTTACTATGCCTTTTTAAATATTAACATGAAAACAACATATCTGAGCTTCCATGACCCAATTTATGCCACAATATTACAGCGGTAAACATCAAAACAAACACGGTGACGCAACATGTGTACACTGGAGACTACGTTCAGGGTAGATAACTCTATTTGTTGCCATCTTTCAATAGAACAGAATCGGGATTTTTTTAACGAATTAGTGAGAAATAGAATCAAACAACGGTGGTTGGACAAGACGGGAAAATCTCAGACACCCGCGTGAAAGATTTCTTTTGGTCTCCAACTTGGCAGAGCATCGTTGGAGACCAGAAATCTTTTCACTTGGGTGTCTGAGATTTTCCCGTCTTGCCCTCCCACCGGTGTTAGATCCTATATTTCTCACTAATGAGACAGCGTGGTACCTATTTTTAGCCGGTTGAGATATCCTTATCTCAACCCGTGGGTGAGATAAGAATTTCACGCTCCTTTTCCGTAAAAATGTATTGTGACGTCAACTGTCGGTTCAGCAATAAAAATGATAAAATATTTGCTGTAGTTGTGTTAGTTTACTATGCCTTTTTAAATATTAACATGAAAACAACATATCTGAGCTTCCATGACCCAATTTATGCCACAATATGACTGCGGTAAACATCAAAACAAACACGGTGACGCAACATGTGTACACTGGAGACTACGTTAAGGGTAGATAACTCTATTTGTTGCCATCTTTCAATAGAACAGAATCGGGATTTTTTTTAACGAATTAGTGAGAAATATAATCAAACACCGGTGGTTGGACAAGACGGGAAAATCTCAGACACCCCCCGTGAAAGATTTCTTTTGGTCTCCAACTTGGCAGAGCCTCGTTGGAGACCAGAAATCTTTTCACTTGGGTGTCTGAGATTTTCCCGTCTTGCCCTCCCACCGGTGTTAGATCCTATATATCTCGTTACTTCGAAAAAGTGACGTTCGTTTATTTGATTGGTTCTTCGTTGACGGTTAGCTCATTGAACGTCAGATTATAAATAAATACTGCTCAATCGAACAGTTGTCTGGCAAGAATTCTTTTTACAGTTTTTGCAATTTAATTAGGAAGAAAAATTATCATATCTGATTTTTAGCTAAAACAATGTCTGTATAGCTCAATAATTAAAGGATAATTCATTTCCTTACAATAAACAGGCGGTCTAAACATACCAAATTTGACCGATTTTCAGTCCAAATCCAAACACTTACCTCTGAGGGACCATTCCGGATGTGATTTGATTGTAGTACAAAAAATGTAGATGTTGATACATTGTAAAGAAAATAAAGAACTATGAAGACAAACGCAAATATTTACTTTCTTTCAGATACGCAATAAATGCGCAGAATTGTGTATTTCGGATATTTGAACCGCGTTCCCAGCGTTTGACTTATTTCTTTTGCTATCGACAAGGGACAACTTTGCTGTTAGTTTATTACGAGTTAAATTTTATTCTCGTTTTTAATTTTATATTAAATTTCAAATATAAGTAATGTTTTCAGTTGTTGGTTAGATTATTGAATAGAGACAACTTTGGATTGATTTACGGCGAATAGCGTAAATCTGACAAAAACTAGCATGACTAAAAAAATCCTTAAAATGACCGAACGATAAGTATCACTAACTTTGCTCAAAAGAATGTTTTATTATACAATAAAATTTAAAACAGAACAAAACAAAAAATAAAAACAGAACCCGCAATTTCTAACGACAATTATACTCAAAATTGTCCACTTGACAGTTCTCCACACCACAAAAAACATGATAACAACGGCCTATATTGACAAGTAAACAAAAAAGCAATACATAATTACAAATCTGTATTCGTAAAACATAACTTTCTTGTAGCAATTTGTATTTCAATACATTAATATAAAATACGATACAAATCGCCCTTAATGATGTTTTGGCTTTTCTACGATATAGCACAAAAGTACTAGTAAAAGGGTATATCTACGTTTACCTCATATTGATTGATAGAGCGTACATCGATATTAAGGTCGAGATCTAGTTAACAAACAATAAACAAACGGAATATCAGGATTTACCAACAGAGAAAATCACCGAGTAACTAGGTGAGGTGAATACACATTTTTGAGGGTATCGAAATCATGATCGTGACTGCATATCAAAGACAGTTAATATTCTATTACAGAAATAAAACCAACAAATCCTCGTCTATCGTATCTATAAGTAGGCGAAGTAGGATCAGACCGGTTCATTGTTGTTGACAAGACGCTTTGTTACGAATGGATGATTTTAGAGAACTGCGATACAATGTATTCAAGAACATGGATTTAATTTTCTAATTGCATAAATACATTTGCGTTTCTAATGTACATCATACATATATAAACAACCTATTACAAATCTGGCACGAGTGGAGCACAAGTTGCTTACCCTCGGAGCACCTTTGTGTTGTGTGTCAGTTTATTATTTTCTTCTGTCCCTGGCTTATTGTCTATTGAATTCTCCTCGGTAGACCTTCGATCTTTTTTTCGTCTTCTAATGACCCTGGTATAGCTTTTTGGGGCATTACATTACCGCCAGCTCAAATGAATGCATACATATGTATCAAAGGTGTACCCCTTCTATCGTGCTTATCACTATATTGACATTAGACGAGTGACAAAACAAGGAATTCTTATAAGGGCAGGTCTGTAGTGGGTCTCTGGGTGCAGCAACCCCACTAAATCTAATTAGATGAACACATTTTCATGGAGAAGGCAGTTTTTTGTGTGGATGAGCAAGAAGAATTTATAGTATTTTAATTCACATTTATAGATAATAGTTGTGGTTACAAAACACTATACAGTCTCACATACAAATGATGTTGTTTGTTTAAAGTTTAATGCCACAGTCAACAACCTTTCAGCTATATTTTGGCGTCTAGTTTTTGTTGGCGTAGGGAGCCAATCTGCGAATACCCCGTATAGCACAACTGACCTTTACAGACAAAAATCTTGCAATCGATGTCAATTAAGGTTTAAGACGAGCAGACCTTGCCTACAGTCAGTCCCGAACAGTCCCGTGTTATCAAGTCAGTAATCAATATCTGAGACCACTAGACCATCAAGGACCCCTTTCTTTTAACCAAAATTGACAGAAAGTGACACGTGTGTTTGTCATATAATGGAGTTAGCTTTTTATTTTAAAAATGCTTCCTAAAGGATTGTTTATTTGTGTTATCTCGTACGACTGAATGTATATTTAGTATTTTTTATTTTCTTTGAACAAAAAATATGAAAACATACGAAATCAATTATTACTACCAATCATTTAAATTTTTATCTTTTGTACAAACTTACAGAACTGTCATAAATTTTAAAAATTTATAGTCCAGTATGTTAACAGTAGCATTTTTAGAATAAAAAAGAGAAAATTACCAGGTAAAAAAACAAAGACTTCACTACAAATTGCAAAATAAACGAATTTTGATCGGTTCTGAATGTATAAAGCACATTGAGAACATAAGGGACGCTTTTGATCATGTATGTTCGATAAACAAATCAATTTCAAGCATGTCCTGTTTATTTAAATGATTGAAATCTGATCCATAAAACATGACAGAGAATGTCATATTTCATTGTTGATTTCTTTTAGGCGGATTGTAATTGTCATTGTTTAACTGATGACGTCCTTTATCGTGTAAAGTCTTTAATAAGTATTACATTCTCAATAGATCATTTCCAGAGAAATATAAGCTTATATGACACATAACTAAGCCCAACTATAATACTATATAGATCTTAACCGTGTACTGCTGTAACTCTTACTATTGAAAATTCAATAACTTTTTGTTTAAGTCTTATTTATTTAGAGAAAATAACAATCTCTCACAATAAAGATTATGCTGCAAGCACTGGTAGATAGATGTTCATATGGTGTGTTTACGCGTTAAACATAACATAGACCTTGAAATTTCTTAAACATTGTACCAAGTCTAATCAAATGGTTTTCAAGAGTTTACATTAACAGTTGTCCAAAATTATGAAGAGTAGATAGATCTTGTTTTTAACGCTAGTATATTGATTAACTTGTAGTGACGGATTTTATATACTACTATGATCCTGAAGTCTAGTAGTTATTGTTTCTGTCGAATGTTCATTTACTAAAGTATTCAAAGCCCTGGTTTACAATGTTGCAATAGCTACCTGTTGTGATAGCTATTAGAAAAATGTATGCACCATTAAGCACAAGATATTCTCAGGATATCCTCATATTATAAATTGGTGGAGAGACAATGGATTCTAACAATATTTTTTAAAATAATAAATTTGATCGATTTTTATTATCTTGTTGGTATTTGGCATACGAAATGGAAGAAGGCGATGAAGGTGGGGTGAATAGTGGGGTCTAGAGGTGGGATCATCTTAGAGGTTAAGGGGATCCTAAGTTAACAAAATTATGATAGAATTAAATATCAACTGTTCGGTTGAACATTTGAGGGTCTTTCCACATTATTTTTAATTTTGTATTACATGATGACATTCAAAATAATCATCTTTTTGCAAAATGTTATAACTTTGCTATAAATATTAAAAAAAGAAATTATTTTGTATTATTTGCTACAGATTGGCATTCTAATAGAGATAACTCTTATAAAAATTTGATACAACTTTTCACGCCATGTCTTAATTAACTCGAAATTATTAATAGAACATATTAGGACCAATAAGTTACATATATAATGGGAGATAACTCCTATAAAATGAAGTCAAATCCGTTTACTGCAAATGTAAAAAAGTTGCTCCTTTAAAAGACCAACATTTTGCACTCTTTAGTTTCCCTCTATCTTTAATAGTTAATGAGTACCAAGTGAAAAACCAATCAGTTACATATATAATGGGAGATAACTCCTATAAAATGAAGTCATATCCGTTTACTTCAAATGTAAAAAAGTTGCTCCTTTAAAAGGCCAACATTTTGCACGCTTTAGATTCCCTTTATCATTAATAGGTAATGAGTAACTTGTAAAAAACCAAAAAGTAACAAATATATAATGGGAGATACCTATTATAAAATGAAGTCAAATCCTTTCCCGGTAAATGTAACAAAGTTGCTCCTTTAAGAGATCAACATTTTGCACTCTTTACTTTCCCTTTATCATTAAAAGTTAATGAGTACCATGTGAAAAACCAATCAGTTACATATATAATGGGAGATAACTCTTATAAAATGAAGTCAAATCCTTTAACTGCAAATGCAAAAAAAGTTGCTCCTTTAAAAGACCAACATTTTGCACTCTTTCGTTTCCCTCTATCTTTAATAGTTAATGAGTACCAAGTGAAAAACAAATCAGTTACATATATAATGGGAGATAACTCCATAAAAATGAAGTCAAATCCGTTTACTGCAAATGTAACAAAGTTGCTCCTTTAAAAGACCAACATTTTGCACTCTTTAGTTTCCATCTTTAAAAGTTAATAAGTACCAAGTGAAAAACCAATCAGTTACATATATAATGGGAGATAACTCCTATAAAATGAAGTCAAATCTGTTTACTGCAAGGTAAAAAAGTTGCTCCTTTAAAAGACCAACATTTTGCACTCTTTAGTTTCCCTCTATCTTTAAAAGTTAATGAGTACCAAGTGAAAAACCAATCAGTTACATATATAATGGGAGATAACTCCTATAAAATGAAGTAAAATCCGTTTACTGCAATAAAAAAAGTTGCTCCTTTAAAAGACCAACATTTTGCACTCTTTAGTTTCCCTCTATCTTTAATAGTTAATGAGTACCAAGTGAAAAACCAATCAGTTACATATATAATGGGAGATAACTCCTATAAAATGAAGTCAAATCCGTTTACAGCAAATGTAAAAAAGTTGCTCCTTTAAAAGACCAACATTTTGCACTCTTTAGTTTCCCTCTATCTTTAAAAGTTAATGAGTACCAAGTGAAAAACAAATCAGTTACATATATAATGGGAGATAACTCCTATAAAATGAAGTCAAATCCGTTTACTGCAAATGTAAAAAAGTTGCTCCTTTAAAAGACCAACATTTTGCACTCTTTAGTTTCCCTCTATCTTTAAAAGTTAATGAGTACCAAGTGAAAAACCAATCAGTTACATATATAATGGGAGATAACTCCTATAAAATGAAGTCAAATCCGTTTACTGCAATGTAAAAAAGTTGCTCCTTTAAAAGACCAACATTTTGCACTCTTTAGTTTCCCTCTATCTTTAATAGTTAATGAGTACCAAGTGAAAAACCAACCAGATATATATATAATGGGAGATAACTCCTATAGAATGAAGTCAAATCCGTTTACAGAAAATGAAAAAAGTTGCTCCTTTAAAAGACCAACATTTTGCACTCTTTAGTTTCCCTCTATCTTTAAAAGTTAATGAGTACCAAGTGAAAAACCAATCAGTAACATATATAATGGGAGATAACTCCTATAAAATGAAGTCAAATCCGTTTACTGCATGTAAAAAAGTTGCTCCTTTAAAAGACCAACATTTTGCACTCTTTAGTTTCCCTCTATCTTTAATAGTTAATGAGTACCAAGTGAAAAACCAATCAGTTACATATATAATGGGAGATAACTCCTATAAAATGAAGTCAAATCCGTTTACTGAAAATGAAAAAAAGTTGCTCCTTTAAAAGACCAACATTTTGCACTCTTTAGTTTCCCTCTATCTTTAAAAGTTAATGAGTACCAAGTGAAAAACCAATCAGTTACATATATAATGGGAGATAACTCCTATAAAATGAAGTCAAATCCGTTTACTGCAATGCAAAAAAGTTGCTCCTTTAAAAGACCAACATTTTGCACTCTTTAGTTTCCCTCTATCTTTAAAAGTTAATGAGTACCAAGTGAAAAACCAATCAGTTACATATATAATGGGAGATAACTCCTATAAAATGAAGTCAAATCCGTTTACTGCCATGTAAAAAAGTTGCTCCTTTAAAAGACCAACATTTTGCACTCTTTCGTTTCCCTCTATTTCAAAAAGTTAATGAGTACCAAGTGAAAAACCAATCAGTTACATATATAATGGGAGATAACTCCTATAAAATGAAGTCAAATACGTTTACTGCAATGTAAAAAAGTTGCTCCTTTAAAAGACCAACATTTTGCACTCTTTAGTTTCCCTCTATCTTTAATAGTTAATGAGTACCAAGTGAAAAACCAATCAGTTATATATATAATGGGAGATAACTCCTATAATATGAAGTCAAATCTGTTTACTGCAATGCAAAAAAGTTGCTCCTTTAAAAGACCAACATTTTGCATTCTTTCGTTTCCCTCTATCTTTAATAGTTAATGAGTACCAAGTGAAAAACCAATCAGTTACATATATAATGGGAGATAACTCCTATAAAATGAAGTCAAATCCGTTTACTGCAAATGTATAAAAGATGCTCCTTTAAAAGACCAACATTTTGCACTCTTTAGTTTCCCTCTATTTCAAAAAGTTAATGAGTACCAAGTGAAAAACCAATCAGTTACATATATAATGGGAGATAACTCCTATAAAATGAAGTCAAATCCGTTTACTGCAAATGTAAAAAAGATGCTCCTTTAAAAGACCAACATTTTGCACTCTTTCGTTTCCCTCTGTCTTTAATAGTTAATGAGTACCAAGTGAAAAACCAATCAGTTACATATATAATGGGAGATAACTCCTATAAAATGAAGTCATATCCGTTTACTTCAAATGTAAAAAAGTTGCTCCTTTAAAAGGCCAACATTTTGCACTCTTTAGATTCCCTTTATCATTAATAGGTAATGAGTAACATGTAAAAAACCAATAAGTTACAAATATATAATGGGAGATAACTCCTATAAAATGAAGTCAAATCCTTTCCCGGTAAATGTAACAAAGTTGCTCCTTTAAGAGATCAACATTTTGCACTCTTTACTTTCCCTTTATCATTAATAGTTAATGAGTACCATGTGAAAAACCAATCAGTTACATATATAATGGGAGATAACTATTATAAAATGAAGTCAAATCCTTTAACTGCAATGCAAAAAAAGTTGCTCCTTTAAAAGACCAACATTTTGCACTCTTTCGTTTCCCTCTATCTTTAATAGTTAATGAGTAACAAGTGAAAAACAAATCAGTTACATATATAATGGGAGATAACTCCTATAAAAATGAAGTCAAATCCGTTTACTGCAAATGTAACAAACTTGCTCCTTTAAAAGACCAACATTTTGCACTCTTTAGTTTCCCTCTATCTTTAAAAGCTAATAAGTACCAAGTGAAAAACCAATCAGTTACATATATAATGGGAGATAACTCCTATAAAATGAAGTCAAATCTGTTTACTGCAAAGGTAAAAAAGTTGCTCCTTTAAAAGACCAACATTTTGCACTCTTTAGTTTCCCTCTATCTTTAATAGTTAATGAGTACCAAGTGAAAAACCAATCAGTTACATATATAATGGGAGATAATTCCATAAAAATTAAGTCAAATCCGTTTACTGCAAATGTAAAAAAGTTGCTCCTTTAAAAGGCCAACATTTTGCACTCTTTAGTTTCCCTCTATTCTTAAAAGTTAATGAGTACCAAGTGAAAAACCAATCAGTTACATATATAATGGGAGATAACTCCTATAAAATGAAGTCAAATCCGTTTACTGCAAATGTAAAAAAGTTGCTCCTTTAAAAGACCAACATTTTGCACTCTTTAGTTTCCCTCTATCTTTAAAAGTTAATGAGTACCAAGTGAAAAACCAATCAGTTACATATATAATGGGAGATAACTCCTATAAAATGAAGTCAAATCCGTTTACTGCAAATGTAAAAAAGTTGCTCCTTTAAAAGACCAACATTTTGCACTCTTTAGTTTCCCTCTATCTTTAAAAGTTAATGAGTACCAAGTGAAAAACCAATCAGTTACATATATAATGGGAGATAACTCCTATAAAATGAAGTCAAATCCGTTTACTGCAAATGTAAAAAAGTTGCTCCTTTAAAAGACCAACATTTTGCACTCTTTAGTTTCCCTCTATCTTTAAAAGTTAATGAGTACCAAGTGAAAAACCAATCAGTTACATATATAATGGGAGATAACTCCTATAAAATGAAGTCAAATCCGTTTACTGCAATGTAAAAAAGTTGCTCCTTTAAAAGACCAACATTTTGCACTCTTTAGTTTCCCTCTATCTTTAATAGTTAATGAGTACCAAGTGAAAAACCAACCAGATATATATATAATGGGAGATAACTCCTATAGAATGAAGTCAAATCCGTTTACAGAAAATGAAAAAAAGTTGCTCCTTTAAAAGACCAACATTTTGCACTCTTTAGTTTCCCTCTATCTTTAAAAGTTGATGAGTACCAAGTGAAAAACCAATCAGTAACATATATAATGGGAGATAACTCCTATAAAATGAAGTCAAATCCGTTTACTGCAATGTAAAAAAGTTGCTCCTTTAAAAGACCAACATTTTGCACTCTTTAGTTTCCCTCTATCTTTAATAGTTAATGAGTACCAAGTGAAAAACCAATCAGTTACATATATAATGGGAGATAACTCCTATAAAATGAAGTCAAATCCGTTTACTGAAAATGAAAAAAAGTTGCTCCTTTAAAAGACCAACATTTTGCACTCTTTAGTTTCCCTCTATCTTTAAAAGTTAATGAGTACCAAGTGAAAAACCAATCAGTTACATATATAATGGGAGATAACTCCTATAAAATGAAGTCAAATCCGTTTACTGCAATGCAAAAAAGTTGCTCCTTTAAAAGACCAACATTTTGCACTCTTTAGTTTCCCTCTATCTTTAAAAGTTAATGAGTACCAAGTGAAAAACCAATCAGTTACATATATAATGGGAGATAACTCCTATAAAATGAAGTCAAATCCGTTTACTGCCATGTAAAAAAGTTGCTCCTTTAAAAGACCAACATTTTGCACTCTTTCGTTTCCCTCTATTTCAAAAAGTTAATGAGTACCAAGTGAAAAACCAATCAGTTACATATATAATGGGAGATAACTCCTATAAAATGAAGTCAAATACGTTTACTGCAATGTAAAAAAGTTGCTCCTTTAAAAGACCAACATTTTGCACTCTTTAGTTTCCCTCTATCTTTAATAGTTAATGAGTACCAAGTGAAAAACCAATCAGTTACATATATAATGGGAGATAACTCCTATAATATGAAGTCAAATCTGTTTACTGCAATGCAAAAAAGTTGCTCCTTTAAAAGACCAACATTTTGCATTCTTTCGTTTCCCTCTATCTTTAATAGTTAATGAGTACCAAGTGAAAAACCAATCAGTTACATATATAATGGGAGATAACTCCTATAAAATGAAGTCAAATCCGTTTACTGCAAATGTATAAAAGATGCTCCTTTAAAAGACCAACATTTTGCACTCTTTAGTTTCCCTCTATTTCAAAATTTAATGAGTACCAAGTGAAAAACCAATCAGTTACATATATAATGGGAGATAACTCCTATAAAATGAAGTCATATCCGTTTACTTCAAATGTAAAAAAGTTGCTCCTTTAAAAGGCCAACATTTTGCACTCTTTAGATTCCCTTTATCATTAATAGGTAATGAGTAACATGTAAAAAACCAATAAGTTACAAATATATAATGGGAGATAACTCCTATAAAATGAAGTCAAATCCTTTCCCGGTAAATGTAACAAAGTTTCTCCTTTAAGAGATCAACATTTTGCACTCTTTACTTTCCCTTTATCATTAATAGTTAATGAGTACCATGTGAAAAACCAATCAGTTACATATATAATGGGAGATAACTATTATAAAATGAAGTCAAATCCTTTAACTGCAATGCATAAAAAGTTGCTCCTTTAAAAGACCAACATTTTGCACTCTTTCGTTTCCCTCTATCTTTAATAGTTAATGAGTAACAAGTGAAAAACAAATCAGTTACATATATAATGGGAGATAACTCCTATAAAAATGAAGTCAAATCCGTTTACTGCAAATGTAACAAACTTGCTCCTTTAAAAGACCAACATTTTGCACTCTTTAGTTTCCCTCTATCTTTAAAAGCTAATAAGTACCAAGTGAAAAACCAATCAGTTACATATATAATGGGAGATAACTCCTATAAAATGAAGTCAAATCTGTTTACTGCAAAGGTAAAAAAGTTGCTCCTTTAAAAGACCAACATTTTGCACTCTTTAGTTTCCCTCTATCTTTAATAGTTAATGAGTACCAAGTGAAA
This sequence comes from Limnoperna fortunei, assembly GCA_944474755.1. Taxonomy (NCBI): domain Eukaryota; kingdom Metazoa; phylum Mollusca; class Bivalvia; order Mytilida; family Modiolidae; genus Limnoperna; species Limnoperna fortunei. The sequence continues at coordinate 37,578,673 of OX104122.1, forward strand.
AACCAATCAGTTACATATATAATGGGAGATAATTCCATAAAAATTAAGTCAAATCCGTTTACTGCAAATGTAAAAAAGTTGCTCCTTTAAAAGGCCAACATTTTGCACTCTTTAGTTTCCCTCTATTCTTAAAAGTTAATGAGTACCAAGTGAAAAACCAATCAGTTACATATATAATGGGAGATAACTCCTATAAAATGAAGTCAAATCCGTTTACTGCAAATGTAAAAAAGTTGCTCCTTTAAAAGACCAACATTTTGCACTCTTTAGTTTCCCTCTATCTTTAAAAGTTAATGAGTACCAAGTGAAAAACCAATCAGTTACATATATAATGGGAGATAACTCCTATAAAATGAAGTCAAATCCGTTTACTGCAATGTAAAAAAGTTGCTCCTTTAAAAGACCAACATTTTGCACTTTTTAGTTTCCCTCTATCTTTAATAGTTAATGAGTACCAAGTGAAAAACCAATCAGTTACATATATAATGGGAGATAACTCCTATAGAATGAAGTCAAATCCGTTTACTGCAAAATGAAAAAAAGTTGCTCCTTTAAAAGACCAACATTTTGCACTCTTTAGTTTCCCTCTATCTTTAAAAGTTAATGAGTACCAAGTGAAAAACCAATCAGTTACATATATAATGGGAGATAACTCCTATAAAATGAAGTCAAATCCGTTTACTGCATGTAAAAAAGTTGCTCCTTTAAAAGACCAACATTTTGCACTCTTTAGTTTCCCTCTATCTTTAATAGTTAATGAGTACCAAGTGAAAAACCAATCAGTTACATATATAATGGGAGATAACTCCTATAAAATGAAGTCAAATCCGTTTACTGCAAATGGAAAAAAGTTGCTCCTTTAAAAGACCAACATTTTGCACTCTTTAGTTCCCCTCTATCTTTAAAAGGTAATGAGTACCAAGTGAAAAACCAATCAGTTACATATATAATGAGAGATAACTCCTATAACATGAAGTCAAATCCGTTTACTGCAAATGTAAAAAAGTTGCTACTGTAAAAGACCAACATTTTGCACTCCTTATTTTCCCTCTATCTTTAAAAGTTAATGAGTACCAAGTGAAAAACCAATCAGTTACATATATAATGGGAGATAACTCCTAAAAAATGAAGTCAAATCCGTTTACTTCAAATGAAAAAAAGTTGCTCCTTTAAAAGACCAACATTTTGCACTCTTTAGTTTCCCTCTATCTTTAATAGTTAATGAGTACCAAGTGAAAAACCACTCAGTTACATATATAATGGGAGATAACTCCTATAAAATGAAGTCAAATCCGTTTACTGCAAATGAAAAAAAGTTGCTCTTTAAAAGGCCAACATTTTGCACTCTTTAGTTTCCCTCTATTCTTAAAAGTTAATGAGTACCAAGTGAAAAACCAATCAGTTACATATATAATGGGAGATAACTCCTATAAAATGAAGTCAAATCCGTTTACTGCAAATTTAAAAAAGTTGCTCCTTTAAAAGACCAACATTTTGCACTCTTTAGTTTCCCTCTATCTTTAAAAGTTAATGAGTACCAAGTGAAAAACCAATCAGTTACATATATAATGGGAGATAACTCCTATAAAATGAAGTCAAATCCGTTTACTGCAATGTAAAAAAGTTGCTCCTTTAAAAGACCAACATTTTGCACTCTTTAGTTTCCCTCTATCTTTAATAGTTAATGAGTACCAAGTGAAAAACCAATCAGTTACATATATAATGGGAGATAACTCCTATAGAATGAAGTCAAATCCGTTTACTGCAAAATGAAAAAAAGTTGCTCCTTTAAAAGACCAACATTTTGCACTCTTTAGTTTCCCTCTATCTTTAAAAGTTAATGAGTACCAAGTGAAAAACCAATCAGTTACATATATAATGGGAGATAACTCCTATAAAATGAAGTCAAATCCGTTTACTGCATGTAAAAAAGTTGCTCCTTTAAAAGACCAACATTTTGCACTCTTTAGTTTCCCTCTATCTTTAATAGTTAATGAGTACCAAGTGAAAAACCAATCAGTTACATATATAATGGGAGATAACTCCTATAAAATGAAGTCAAATCCGTTTACTGCAAATGAAAAAAAGTTGCTCCTTTAAAAGACCAACATTTTGCATTCTTTCGTTTCCCTCTATCTTTAATAGTTAATGAGTACCAAGTGAAAAACCAATCAGTTACATATATAATGGGAGATAACTCCTATAAAATGAAGTCAAATCCGTTTACTGCAAATGTAAAAAAGATGCTCCTTTAAAAGACCAACATTTTGCACTCTTTAGTTTCCCTCTATTTCAAAAAGTTAATGAGTACCAAGTGAAAAACCAATCAGTTACATATATAATGGGAGATAACTCCTATAAAATGAAGTCAAATCCGTTTACTGCAAATGTAAAAAAGATGCTCCTTTAAAAGACCAACATTTTGCACTCTTTCGTTTCCCTCTATCTTTAATAGTTAATGAGTACCAAGTGAAAAACCAATCAGTTACATATATAATGGGAGATAACTCCTATAAAATGAAGTCATATCCGTTTACTTCAAATGTAAAAATGTTGCTCCTTTAAAAGGCCAACATTTTGCACTCTTTAGATTCCCTTTATCATTAATAGGTAATGAGTAACATGTAAAAAACCAATAAGTTACAAATATATAATGGGAGATAACTCCTATAAAATGAAGTCAAATCCTTTCCCGGTAAATGTAACAAAGTTGCTCCTTTAAGAGATCAACATTTTGCACTCTTTACTTTCCCTTTATCATTAATAGTTAATGAGTACCATGTGAAAAACCAATCAGTTACATATATAATGGGAGATAACTCCTATAAAATGAAGTCAAATCCTTTAACTGCAATGCAAAAAAAGTTGCTCCTTTAAAAGACCAACATTTTGCACTCTTTAGTTTCCCTCTATCTTTAAAAGCTAATAAGTACCAAGTGAAAAACCAATCAGTTACATACATAATGGGAGATAACTCCTATAAAATGAAGTCAAATCTGTTTACTGCAATGTACAAAAGTTGCCCCTTTAAAAGACCAACATTTTGCACTCTTTAGTTTCCCTCTATCTTTAATAGTTAATGAGTACCAAGTGAAAAACAAATCTGTTACATATATAATGGGAGATAACTCCTATAAAAATGAAGTCAAATCCGTTTACTGCAAATGTAAAATAGTTGCTCCTTTAAAAGACCAACATTTTGCACTCTTTACTTTCCTCTATCTTTAAAAGTTAATGAGTACCAAGTGAAAAACCAATCAGTTACATATATAATGGGAGATAACTCCTATAAAATGAAGTCAAATCCTTTCCCTGTAAATGTAACAAAGTTGCTCCTTTAAAAGACCAACATTTTGCACTCTTTAGTTTCCCTCTATTTTTTAAAGGTAATGAGTACCAAGTGGAAAACCAATCAGTTACATATATAATGGGAGATAACTCCTATAAAATGAAGTCAAATCTGTTTACTGCAATGTACAAAAGTTGCTCCTTTAAAAGACCAACATTTTGCACTCTTTAGTTTCCCTCTATCTTTAATAGTTAATGAGTACCAAGTGAAAAACAAATCTGTTACATATATAATGGGAGATAACTCCATAAAAATGAAGTCAAATCCGTTTACTGAAATGTAAAAAAGTTGCTCCTTTAAAAGACCAACATTTTGCACTCTTTAGTTTCCCCCTATCTTTAAAAGTTAATAAGTACCAAGTGAAAAAACCAATCAGTTACATATATAATGGGAGATAACTCCTATAAAATGAAGTCAAATCAGTTTACTGCAAATGTAAAAAAGTTGCTCCTTTAAAAGACCAACATTTTGCACTCTTTAGTTTCCTCTATCTTTAAAAGTTAATGAGTACCAAGTGATAAACCAATCAGTTACATATATAATGGGAGATAACTCCTATTAAATGAAGTCAAATCCGTTTACTGCAAATGTAAAAAAGTTGCTCCTTTAAAAGACCAACATTTTGCACTCTTTCGTTTCCCTCTATCTTTAATAGTTAATGAGTACCAAGTGAAAAACCAATCAGTTCCATATATAATGGGAGATAACTCCTATAAAATGAAGTCATATCCGTTTACTTAAAATGAAAAAATGTTGCTCCTTTAAAAGGCCAACATTTTGCACTCTTTAGATTCCCTTTATCATTAATAGGTAGTGAGTAACATGTAAAAGACCAATAAGTTACAAATATATAATGGGAGATAACTCCTATAAAATGAAGTCAAATCCGTTTACTGCATGTAAAAAAGTTGCTCCTTTAAAAGACCAACATTTTGCACTCTTTAGTTTCCCTCTATCTTTAATAGTTAATGAGTACCAAGTGAAAAACCAATCAGTTACATATATAATGGGAGATAACTCCTATAAAATGAAGTCAAATCCGTTTACTGCAAATGGAAAAAAGTTGCTCCTTTAAAAGACCAACATTTTGCATTCTTTAGTTCCCCTCTATCTTTAAAAGGTAATGAGTACCAAGTGAAAAACCAATCAGTTACATATATAATGAGAGATAACTCCTATAACATGAAGTCAAATCCGTTTACTGCAAATGTAAAAAAGTTGCTACTGTAAAAGACCAACATTTTGCACTCCTTATTTTCCCTCTATCTTTAAAAGTTAATGAGTACCAAGTGAAAAACCAATCAGTTACATATATAATGGGAGATAACTCCTAAAAAATGAAGTCAAATCCGTTTACTTCAAATGAAAAAAAGTTGCTCCTTTAAAAGACCAACATTTTGCACTCTTTAGTTTCCCTCTATCTTTAATAGTTAATGAGTACCAAGTGAAAAACCACTCAGTTACATATATAATGGGAGATAACTCCTATAAAATGAAGTCAAATCCGTTTACTGCAATGAAAAAAAGTTGCTCTTTAAAAGGCCAACATTTTGCACTCTTTAGTTTCCCTCTATTCTTAAAAGTTAATGAGTACCAAGTGAAAAACCAATCAGTTACATATATAATGGGAGATAACTCCTATAAAATGAAGTCAAATCCGTTTACTGCAAATGTAAAAAAGTTGCTCCTTTAAAAGACCAACATTTTGCACTCTTTAGTTTCCCTCTATCTTTAAAAGTTAATGAGTACCAAGTGAAAAACCAATCAGTTACATATATAATGGGAGATAACTCCTATAAAATGAAGTCAAATCCGTTTACTGCAATGTAAAAAAGTTGCTCCTTTAAAAGACCAACATTTTGCACTCTTTAGTTTCCCTCTATCTTTAAAAGTTAATGAGTACCAAGTGAAAAACCAATCAGTTACATATATAATGGGAGATAACTCCTATAAAATGAAGTCAAATCCGTTTACTGCATGTAAAAAAGTTGCTCCTTTAAAAGACCAACATTTTGCACTCTTTAGTTTCCCTCTATCTTTAATAGTTAATGAGTACCAAGTGAAAAACCAATCAGTTACATATATAATGGGAGATAACTCCTATAAAATGAAGTCAAATCCGTTTACTGCAAATGAAAAAAAGTTGCTCCTTTAAAAGACCAACATTTTGCATTCTTTCGTTTCCCTCTATCTTTAATAGTTAATGAGTACCAAGTGAAAAACCAATCAGTTACATATATAATGGGAGATAACTCCTATAAAATGAAGTCAAATCCGTTTACTACAAATGTAAAAAAGATGCTCCTTTAAAAGACCAACATTTTGCACTCTTTAGTTTCCCTCTATTTCAAAAAGTTAATGAGTACCAAGTGAAAAACCAATCAGTTACATATATAATGGGAGATAACTCCTATAAAATGAAGTCAAATCCGTTTACTGCAAATGTAAAAAAGATGCTCCTTTAAAAGACCAACATTTTGCACTCTTTCGTTTCCCTCTATCTTTAATAGTTAATGAGTACCAAGTGAAAAACCAATCAGTTACATATATAATGGGAGATAACTCCTATAAAATGAAGTCATATCCGTTTACTTCAAATGTAAAAATGTTGCTCCTTTAAAAGGCCAACATTTTGCACTCTTTAGATTCCCTTTATCATTAATAGGTAATGAGTAACATGTAAAAAACCAATAAGTTACAAATATATAATGGGAGATAACTCCTATAAAATGAAGTCAAATCCTTTCCCGGTAAATGTAACAAAGTTGCTCCTTTAAGAGATCAACATTTTGCACTCTTTACTTTCCCTTTATCATTAATAGTTAATGAGTACCATGTGAAAAACCAATCAGTTACATATATAATGGGAGATAACTCCTATAAAATGAAGTCAAATCCTTTAACTGCAATGCAAAAAAAGTTGCTCCTTTAAAAGACCAACATTTTGCACTCTTTCGTTTCCCTCTATCTTTAATAGTTAATGAGTAACAAGTGAAAAACAAATCAGTTACATATATAATGGGAGATAACTCCTATAAAAATGAAGTCAAATCCGTTTACTGCAAATGTAACAAACTTGCTCCTTTAAAAGACCAACATTTTGCACTCTTTAGTTTCCCTCTATCTTTAAAAGCTAATAAGTACCAAGTGAAAAACCAATCAGTTACATACATAATGGGAGATAACTCCTATAAAATGAAGTCAAATCTGTTTACTGCAATGTACAAAAGTTGCTCCTTTAAAAGACCAACATTTTGCACTCTTTAGTTTCCCTCTATCTTTAATAGTTAATGAGTACCAAGTGAAAAACAAATCTGTTACATATATAATGGGAGATAACTCCTATAAAAATGAAGTCAAATCCGTTTACTGCAAATGTAAAATAGTTGCTCCTTTAAAAGACCAACATTTTGCACTCTTTAGTTTCCTCTATATTTAAAAGTTAATGAGTACCAAGTGAAAAACCAATCAGTTACATATATAATGGGAGATAACTCCTATAAAATGAAGTCAAATCCTTTCCCTGTAAATGTAACAAAGTTGCTCCTTTAAAAGACCAACATTTTGCACTCTTTAGTTTCCCTCTATTTTTTAAAGTTAATGAGTACCAAGTGGAAAACCAATCAGTTACATATATAATGGGAGATAACTCCTATAAAATGAAGTCAAATCTGTTTACTGCAATGTACAAAAGTTGCTCCTTTAAAAGACCAACATTTTGCACTCTTTAGTTTCCCTCTATCTTTAATAGTTAATGAGTACCAAGTGAAAAACAAATCTGTTACATATATAATGGGAGATAACTCCATAAAAATGAAGTCAAATCCGTTTACTGAAATGTAAAAAAGTTGCTCCTTTAAAAGACCAACATTTTGCACTCTTTAGTTTCCCTCTATCTTTAAAAGTTAATAAGTACCAAGTGAAAAAACCAATCAGTTACATATATAATGGGAGATAACTCCTATAAAATGAAGTCAAATCAGTTTACTGCAAATGTAAAAAAGTTGCTCCTTTAAAAGACCAACATTTTGCACTCTTTAGTTTCCTCTATCTTTATAAGTTAATGAGTACCAAGTGATAAACCAATCAGTTACATATATAATGGGAGATAACTCCTATTAAATGAAGTCAAATCCGTTTACTACAAATGTAAAAAAGTTGCTCCTTTAAAAGGCCAACATTTTGCACTCTTTCGTTTCCCTCTATCTTTAATAGTTAATGAGTACCAAGTGAAAAACCAATCAGTTCCATATATAATGGGAGATAACTCCTATAAAATGAAGTCATATCCGTTTACTTAAAATGAAAAAAATGTTGCTCCTTTAAAAGGCCAACATTTTGCACTCTTTAGATTCCTTTTATCATTAATAGGTAATGAGTAACATGTAAAAGACCAATAAGTTACAAATATATAATGGGAGATAACTCCTATAAAATGAAGTCAAATCCTTTCCCGGTAAATGTAACAAAGTTGCTCCTTTAAGAGATCAACATTTTGCACTCTTTAGTTTCCCTCTATTTTTAAAAGTTAATGAGTACCAAGTGAAAAACCAATCAGTTACATATATAATGGGAGATAACTCCTATAAAATGAAGTCAAATCCTTTCCTTGTAAATGTAACAAAGTTGCTCCTTTAAGAGATCAACATTTTGCACTCTTTACTTTCCCTCTATCGTTTATAGTTAATGAGTACCATGTGAAAAACCAATCAGTTACATATATAATGGGAGATAACTCCTATAAAATGAAGTCAAATCCTTCCCTTGTAAATGTGACAAAGTTGCTCCTTTAAGAGGCCAATATTTTGCACTCTTTAGTTTCCCTCTATCATTAATAGTTAATGAGTACCGTGTGAAAAACCAATCAGTTTCATATATAATGGGAGATAACTCCTATAAAATGAAGTCAAATCCTTTCCTTGGAAATGTAACAAAGTTGCTCCTTTAAGAGATCAACATTTTGCACTCTTTACTTTCCCTCTATCATTTATAGTTAATGAGTACCATGTGAAAAACCAATCAGTTACATATATAATGGGAGATAACTCCTATAAAATGAAGTCAAATTACTTCGCTGTAAATGTGGCAAAGTTGCGTCTTCATAAGACAAACATTTTACTCTCAATAAGTGTTTATCTATCTTTTACCGTTTCAGAGGAGTAGCGCACACAAGCAAATGTCAAAATTTAGAACGTGACCTTGACCTTTGACCTTGTGTCCATTTTCAAGGTCAAAGGTCAAGATGATCTATAGTGAAGACCCCAGGCCTCTATCTCTTTTAGTTGTTGAGATTTGTTTGAATATCACTTACTACTTTTATTTAAAGGATGTCCTCATAACCCTTTAATCAATCTGTCCCAAAGTTGCGCAAGGATATAGGATACATTTTGGTAAAGGTTTGGTATTGCTATCTTTTTTGGTTTAGGAGGAGTAGCATGAACAAGCTTTTTAGTAAAAGGGGAGATAACTCCTAAAAGGAAAACGGTGCGGTCAGTCAGGGTGAACTGCGAAAGCGCAATGGGTCACCGATATCAGATATAAAACATCAAAGCGACATGTCTCGAAATGAAAAAACCACACATAAGTTTGCGCAAGAAGTGGGAGAATAATAATAATAATAATAATAATAATAATCAGAACAATAACTATAGGTCTTTCCACAGAAAGGTGGAAAGACCTAATAATAATCAGAACCATAACTATAGGTCTTTCCACAGAAAGGTGGAAAGACCTAATTATTGTATACATCAAAATAGTCATTTCGCCCTTTTATGTAATTGCCTTAAAGTTAAAATCGATAAGGCATCTGGAATCGAATATCAGTGTTACCTGACGTTCATCCATTTTCCTGCGTTTAAAACAAAATGAAGGTACTAACAAAATACCGAACTACTAGGAAACTGTTAAAAAATACAACGGTGGATTAAACACGGTTTAATGACATGCTAAATCTTAGTTTTTATATAAACAGTGTATCCGTTATTCACTTTTTGCAATACTCCAAGGACCTTAATGTGTTAAATTTGCACCCGTTATCATTTAGCGGACACAGTTTGTTGTTTGAATAATGTTTAACGCAAGTTTCAGGGTTTTTTCAGCTATATCATGGCGTGCAGGTTTAATTGGGAGGGAAAGCCGGAGTGCCCTAAGAAAACCCTCCGACCTTCGGTAGAAAAACTGGCAATCATTGTCAATTAAGATTGGATCAGACGACACCCTGACCGCAGTGTACCGGGGTAAGTCAGCATAAATATTTACCAGCTGAAACATTTATCCAGCAGTTGCAAAACAAAATTTCATCAAGAACAGACTCGCTCTGTATCTTACATTTTATAGTACGAATACTGACCTGCAATTAACCAGATCAGAATGCACTCTCCGGCACAGAGAACATAACTGGTTCCCAGATATATCCTCTGCAACACTTCATTCCCCATTAACTGCGGGACTACATTTGTCGTCTGCTTGTAACGTTTGTAAACAAAGAATGATGTTTGTAAAATAATAAACGAGATCTTTTTTATTTTTATATACTATATTTATACACTTTTTATACAGTTTTACATTGCAATTACTGCGTTTGTACGCGAAGCTTATCCGCCATGAGAGATATCTATCACAACGTCAACTAATGGTATGGCAGAGGTGACTGTGGTTGACGTAGGATAACCAAAATTCTTTGCGTGGAGATTCATTAGAATGTTGTAGCCAACCATGTCTTTGCTTAATTTCAATACCGTAATCTTTTATTCGAATATATATTACAGCCCCAAATATATTTCCACGAGCGTTTAAGGCATCAGCAATTGAAAGGGAGATCATAAATGTTCTCGGTTTGCTAATGACCAAACAATTTCTTCATTTTTGGTTAAGTAGACAAACGACACATGCACCAAGAATAAACAAACATAATGTTGTCATGGTAATGCTTATATCCACAGCCGTAATATGACCGGTGCTATTGGTAATGTTATTCATCTTTGGTTATGTTTTACCCACAAAAATGTTGAAGCTTCAAAATAAAACAAAACAATAATGTTTGATTTCTTTTTGCTGTACTCGTAGAGTAACACAGTACATACCAATAACTCATTAACCTTCTTTTATAGTTTTATTTCCTGGTAACTATATAGCCGTTGAATGTACATAACAGTGTACATTAACTACCATTCCTTCTTTTCACACCCAGGGTCGCGGCGGATATCAAAAGAAGGGGCTTAATTGCTGCCCGATCGAAAATTTTCGTTCTTAAATTTAACATTGGCCTGTCTCAACGCCAGTATTTTTAAGTGGATTCACCTTTTTGAAAGCTTGGATACGTTATTTGTAACATTTCTAGTTCAATACTTTCACCATAACATTTAATTGTATTTGTTGGAATTAAATTTTTCACCTCAGGAATGAATTAAGTCGGATTAGTAGATGAGAACTCCTGGTCTTGAAAAAGGAAAACTCGCAATCATTTAAAATTATATGTGAAGATGGAGTCAAGCTTGCTTTTCCCAACGGCAAGTTCAGTCCAGAAAATTCGGAACATCCGACATTTCGTTAAGAGACGTGAATGAGTTATAGAAAACTTTGCCGGGCCTTGCCCTCATTTTTTATTATAAATATGTGAAATAACTACGGACAATCCTGATAGGTAACATTTAAATAATAATAAACATACTGCTTTCAAAGAAGTGTATAAAACCAGAAATAACATTTAAACTAACAGTCTCAATTGTTATCACCACAAGGTATTTTACATAACCAGAATTGAAGCAACGAGAGCAAGACCCAACCACAATTTGGTATCCAATGATAGTTGCAAAGAAAAAAACAGTAGAATCATCAATAAAGATTTTTAAAAAGGTAAAACCCACAACAGCGAATAAAACACTAGAAGAACAGAAAAACAAAAGGAACAATCGTCAATAAAAAATTTTAAATAGGTAAAATCCACAACAGCGAATAAAACACTAGAAGAACAGAAAAACAAAAGGAACAATCGTCAATAAAATTTTTTAAATAGGTAAAATCCACAACAACGAATAAAACACTAGAAGAACAGAAAAACAAAAGAAACAATGTAAAAAATTAAAAGAAAAACAAAAACAACAACATTACAAACAATACAACAACAATTACAAGTTCAACTCAATGAATATTCATAAATGCAAGGAAACCAACCAACCATCCAGGGACGATTTCAAATCCGGATTCATATACATATACATATAAAACTTAAACATCGCAAAAATTGTTGGACGACAAAGAGCCTATAAAATCCGCAACTGTACTACGAAGCCGATTTACTTACTATATCAAAAACTTGCAACACGTATTTGAAAAATTCAGAAAATATAACTCAAATTACAGTAGCTTCGATAACTCGAACTCGCTGGGGTCGCCAAAAATAGTAAAACTAACAAAATGAAATCTGTTTCCCAAAGTTTATTTTTAATTAAGAGACACACACTACACTACAGTCTTTTTGGAACGTTTCCTTGGTGTTTGTATTTTGTTATTACATGTACCGTCATTTATTATCAAAAAATTATCAAAACAGCGTCTTTTAAAATAAACCACAGTTAAAACGAAAAGATTTGCAAGTCAAATAAAAAAAATATGGGGCCCCACCGAGCATTTTTGCATCGTCAAAAACGAAATGTGAAAACGATTTCGATGAAAACTTAAAGTGAGAACGTAATTCCTTTTTTTGTTATTCGTTGATTGCAATTGGTAAATAAATAGACTAAATATGCATTAACCCAGAAAGGTTATTCATTCTGTTTTTTATCTGTGAACTTATTATTATTAAAAATGCAGAAAACACAACTTGTACATGTATATTCAAAGAGCCTAAACAAGTTTTACAGATATAAAAAACGACGTTATGATCTCATGGCTACCCGTAAGTGATCCCGCTAAGGTTACAGCACACACACACAAAAATCAAATTTGCCAAATTTAAATGCGAAGACCGCAAAAATCAATACTTACATGTTGGAGAACATAATTTTGACCATTTAAGAAGATATTTCATAAAATATGTCGCTCCAACGTTATAGAAAACCTCCACAAAAACATGGGATGTCCGAATGTAACATTAAAAGGCAGTAATAATGTGTTGTTCTTATGTACTGTACTATTACTGTTTCGGTTAAAGCTATATTAGAATCAAACAAATCCAAGGACACCCTTAATTGTGTTAAATAGCATCATGAAATTAGATACCAGTAATAGATTGTTTTAACTTGAGTCTTACCTCTGTATGAGGATTTTAGACACAGAATAGACAATTAATTGGTTAATTATAAATGTAAGATTATTGTTGTACAGCAAAAATAATTATATCGGTTTATTTATTATTTAAGTAGTCTGAAGCCGGTGTCGTATTAAATTTTGCTACCATGACAATCGAGCTGCTTTTTAATGTTCGGAATACTCATTCGGTAAAACATCGATGTGTTCCGAAAGATCGTTATGAAAATCTGCTACACAAAAATAACGTGTTTGGATTATCGCCCTTCCACCAAGTTACAATAACACAACCAATGCAAAAATATGAAATTTTCACGAGAGGGTTGGAGTTGGGTATGGTAATATGGATGTGCAGCCCAAAAGGGTCTCTTTTTTTCCCTTCCAAATTATATGAAAAGGTTGCTCTTTTCATTGAATAATATATATATTTGAGTAGTTGTAAATTATCTAAATATACCAATGCCCCTTATTTTCATCTAAAGCTGAGGTTAACCGCGGTGACTAAGCAAATAAACGTGCTCTATTAACATCACTTGATTACATTTAATGTCTTTATGTCGTTAAATAAACCAATAAAACATGTTTCATGCAATGATAACAAATGGGTGTTAATGTGTATAGGAATGCCCACAGATGTTATAATTAGTTGCAATTCTCTGTCATTGTGAAGACAATTGAGGAAATAAACACTAGGAGAACAAGTTCTAACAGACAGGAAACACAAATACATATTATTCTTTATATGTCATTTTAATTTTGATTGCTTTTGTTTTATAAACATTTTGGTAGTAAATGGACTTTTTTCAAAGTGGAGGTACAGTAAAATACAATTAAATATAAGAATATTTTTTGTTTAAAAATTCTATATACGATGTAAGTCACCAACGTATAAATAACGCAACCTTTTGTTAAATGTGTTATTACAAAACCTTTTCTTTTTTTAAAACCTTCAATAACTCATAAAACTTTTACATTGTGTGAAAAGATGTATTGCCGCTGATGTGTATGCTAATTAAATACTAATGGCCACAAAGTGATGGCGCTGTAACTCCAAAACTAGGGATTATTTAAGATCTCCTATTTGTGCCTGTAATCACTTAGGAATTGACAAGGAGTGCCAGTTTTACTACCGCAGGTCGGGGTTTCCTCTATTCCGGCTTCATCCCCGATAAAAACTGGACGCCATGATAAAGCTGAGCTGAAAATGGCGTTAAACACCATTGAAACAAACAAACATGAACACGTAGGTTCGCGTTCTGGCCTAAAGTATTATGAGATGGTATGGCCGAACCTTATAATTGACAAGGATTTGCCTCTTTATTGTGGATTTTTTAACTCGGAACTATGATATAGATGTACAATTTCTGCAAGCGGCGTTAAACCCCATTACACCAACCAAAACCTTATTAACAAAAAAGTCTTTGCTATTATATAAATCAAGCGCGTAAATATATTGATGTTTGTTTGTGTTTAACGCCAATTTCAGCAATTTTTCAGCTATATCGTGACGTCCAGTTTTTATTGTCCAGTTACACTGTCATAGTAACCCCCTCCCCATTTCTTGCCAGATGATAAGATTGTCATATATCAACTGGAAGAAATGAAAATTAACGTATCTAAACATATGATTTATATCGGGCGTTTGCAATCCAGATTATTATTTTAATCATCCAAATCCATTTTTACCAGTTAAATGTTGCCATTAAAATGACCTTAAAGAGAAAAGGACCAAAATACCCTTAATTTTGAGTTTTTATCCTGGGGTCAAAACTTAAGCTTTGAAATGGCCCATAAAATTTTTTTTTCATTATTATTTATCCGATATTGGTAAAACTGTTCTCCCTGGGGCTATACTGTGATGGTTCCCAGTGTCCGAGATACAGTGCATCTCCGGTAGAGGAAAGAAAGTTGTGAGGTATATAATACGACAAGTATTATCTTTCCTAAAAAGCTAGCCGTCTCAAAGCTTTATTTTTCTTTGTGGACAAAAATACGTACTGTTTTTTTAATGTTAAATGGCAATTTGTATTGTTATTATCAGTATAAGTACACGATGTTACGAAAGCCGAGAAGGACCATTCATATTTCAGAATTCAGAATTCAAAATTCAGAATTCAGAATTCAGAATTCAGAAACAAGAAGTTCCCGCCATTTTTTGTTCACGTGCAAGGGCGTATTCATTTCATGCAAAGATGGCGGCAGGTTCAGAGGTGAGTTTTATTTTGTAAACTTTTTTTATTGATTTGTTTTAAACTATTACAATTAAAAACAATAGGTACATTTGTACGCGTACATTTACCAAGGAATTTAATGTTTACATTCTTGATTTACCCCACGGGGCGAACGGGAGGGGGGATGGGGGGGGGAATAACTATGGATACTTTAAGTACAGGTCTGCGGACGGAGATTTGTAAACCCACCCTTTTCTTATATTTTCTGTCGTTATGAAATGGGACCTAATCATATATATAATTATTAAATCAGATGCAAGTATTAAATATATTTGATTATTGCACATCATCATTGACAAAATAGTCCATTCACTACAAAAATGAGCAAGTGATGTTAATGGAACACTTTGTTTATAAAATCACTGTGGTTTACATCGGCTTAAAATACTATTGAGGCCTGAATATATTTAGATAATTTACAACTACCAATGATATATTTTTCAATGAAAAAAGCTACCTTCTCATGATCATATATTTTGAAGAGCTAAGAAGGTGACCATTTCGGACCGCACATCCGTATTACCCAATATATATATACCAAGTTACCCCCCCCCCCCCCGATTTACCCTAACTCAGCATGGGTTGAGCTTGGCTTCGCCAATGTCGCCATTTGCGATTTTTTATTCAATTGGCGACAAAATATTGTCTTTGGCGATTTTTTGGCGACAGTATATCTTAGTTGCAAACTGAACGAAATGACCGGAAATAAGACTATAAATTAGTTAAAGGTGTTCTTCTAGATCACTCACACACATAAGGATTATACCGACAGTTTATGACTAACAATTGTTAACCACAGCAGGTGTCAAAAGCGGAGTATTGCGTCATTGTTGATCGAACGTAATTTCTTTGATCTTGCTTCAATGAGAAAATGTTAATTTCAAAGAAAAGAAATCTCAAAACAGTACAAGATAAACATTTTTGAACATTTTTTTTGTCTTTTCATTTTATATTTTTCAAACTATGGGTCAGAATAAGATCGAGGACAAAATGTTGTAAAAAATTTCTAAAAATAAATTCAACAATGCAGTTACTTCCCTTGCTTTTCAGAAAAATAAACAAATCTACACAAATGCACCTGGCAGACTTTTCTAAATTTGTATTGCAAATAATAACTTAAATAAATACACATTTTAAACAATATATTTGTAAAAATTTGGTGGTTAATTATGTTTTAAATAAAAAAAGTTACAAATAAAATTGAGTATTTTACTTTTAGTGCTATATTAACTGGAGTTCAATAACTTAATGGGGATGCAGTGGTTTTGTCAGGGGGCCTCGGTGGCCGAGTGGTCAAGGTAGTTCGTCTACTATTGATCACGTGGTCTGTCAACACTGAGATTGTGGGTTCGATTCTCACTGCAGGCAGGGTGTACTCGACTCCAATCTTAATTGACAAGGATTGCCAGTTTTCCTACCGCAGGTCGGGGGTTTTCTCCGGGTCCTCCGGCTTCCTCCCCCAATAAAAACTGGACGCCATGATATTGCTGAAAGTGGCGTTAAACACCATCAAACAAAAGTGGTTTTGTCAATTGTGGTTTGTGCTTTTTGTGTATTCAGAATTGAAAGCATAATAGAGATACAGCATTGCATGGACAGTACTACATCCTGTTGTTTTTCAATTTCTATCCTACACAGCATGAGAAAGTTATTATATTAACATAACCTCCACAATAAAGTAGGACAATTGTGATGCTTGATGTCTAATAGAATGAAACTTTTTTGCAAAGTAAACATCAGAGTGTGTCATGACCATAAATGACAATACACATGCAGAATATATTGGCGCCAGATTTTTGAAATTGGCGACAGAAAATTGCAGTTCGCGATTTTTTGGCACCAACTTTTTATCACCCAGAGCAAGCCCTAGAGATAAACAATCCTACTTAAATACACCTGCGTAAGGGTCTATCTATTTACCGACAAGAAAGAACAAATGATTATTTATAGTAATTATTATGAAAAGAAATTGAAAAAATTATTTTTGTGATTTATTGGGTAATTTTGTTGTCGTTTTGTCATACTCTGCACGAAACAGGGAAAAGGCTCGGCAGAGCCTCGCCTTTATATTCCATTTCTAAGTCTCATACTTATATTATGTTTATGTAAATTCAAAACATCAATAGTATATATACAAAATAATAAATACATGTACAAAAATTAAATAATAATAAAAAAAAATTTAATTGATACATAATTAAATTCAAAATCCAATTGTGATGATAGCCTTGTTTTGTTCCCGGTTACTTACTCTTTTCGGGCAACCGGATATTATCAATAAAACGTTACAATGTACTTACATTGTACATGCAACATAATTTAGCTTTTTATGAATTGTAATTAAACAGAATGTATTTTGAAAGCATGGCATTTCTTCTTAATAAGGGCATATTTTGATTGAGACAAAGCTTATATTTTATGGAATATGGTCTTTCCTTAAAAACAGAATGAAAAACCTAGACCACTGAAAGTTTTATATTTATGTCAAACGAATGTGGACTTTATTCCCTATTTCTTGATCTCAGTAATTAATTGATTGATGTCAGCAACTATAAAGAGATTTATCATATACTTATTGTAAATAATAATGTTTTTTTACTGTATGATAAACGGAATAAATGGGCAAAAATTTGATATTTTACCAGATTGGCAGGCTAATATCAAAATGTTATTAACTGGTTCCGAAAGTTATTACATGCTTTTCCGTAAGTGTTATCACATGCCTTTCCGTAAATGATCGGAAATTACCGGAATTGTTTACAAATATGACATCGAAAGATAAAGCAGACGACATGCAGGATACGAATGCATCGGAGATGGCTGATACTTTGGATTATTTCAAGTCGATGAAAACTAATACACAAAAAGAAACAAACCGTGAGTGATCTGAAAATATTATCTAAATGACTTAAAACTAATTCGGAGCACAGGAATAGCGGTACCAGAACTCGATAAGATTTTGATATATCCAAATCTATTTCATTTTCCCCTGCTGAAGCATATGATAAAAAGACCATTACATGACATATATGCATTATTAGCCCTCTGTTGATATTGGTCCTCGAGCCTGCGGCTCTTCGGCCAATATCACACCTTGGGCTAATAATGCATATGATATAAAGAATTTCATAAAATAATCTGATATTATTAATGTTGTAAAATAATAAGCGAGATTACTAAATGGCGGGACTAATGTCCAACATTTTCAAACCTTGGACCAAGCCATTAATGTTCACCCCAAGCGAGCCGATACCCTTTTTTAATATGCGTTTTTGATTTTGGACATTTTTTTAATGTGCCAAAGCATACTTTTTAATGAAAATACCTTGTTCCGTAAAAACAGGATGAAACTTTGACCCGTGCAAGATTTTTTTTAAAAACATGGCATTTTTTCTCAATAAGGACATATTTTTATTGAGACAAAACATATTTTTTATTGAATATGCCTATTTTTTTTAGAAACTGAATGAAAAAATTAGATCGGTGTAAGATTTATATTTAAAATATGGTAAATATGTATATCTTCTACCTTAGGACTTATTTTTATTAAGACAATGCATACTTTTTATTGAAAGTGCCTACTTTCCCAGGAGATTTTACATGTAAGTTGGGAAAAAGCTATCCTTTAATATGATTGCAGTGATACTATTTTTAATTAATAAACTTGATGATAACTGCTGATTTAAAGTGGAATATTAGTTGTCAGTGGTAAAAAAGTAGACTATAGTAATTGTACAAAAGCGGAATATACCAGCGTGTTCTAAGTGTATGATCTCGGCGTACTTTAAGTTGGAGATGTCATTAGCCTGTTTCAAGTTGTCAGCCTGTTTTAAGCTTGAAATAAAAAAGTCTGTTTTAAGTGTTAGCCTCTCATGTGAAAATAAAGTTGTAATTGTATGTGGATTGGAAGCATATATGATATTAAAAATTGCAAATTTGGTGTAGGTTGAACTGTTTTACAGCTAAAAGCAGAATTACTGTGCTCCATGAGTTAAAACTGAAATTTAGCCATTTTCTAAACATATCTTTTTTTGTACTTGTTGTTATGTAGCTCTAGCTTCATTCTGTTTAAAAGGATTAAGAAATGATAAACAAATTACAATCACACAAGTTTATTTGAGCATCAATATTTATGGATGCATAATGTAACCTTTAAAACATATAACATAATATAAGATGAAAGTAATTATTTACAAAATATTTACAACATAAATAAGTTTTAATTGACTTTGACTGTTTTAGTTTTTCTCATCTTTTCCACTCTCATCATATCTCTTCTCTAATTACCATATGCGAAACAGAAATCTGAAAACACAATGGTTTTCAATTAATAAAACTTAAAAAAAAAATTTTTTCAAGAATTACATGATGTCACATTTCCAAAGATACATGTAGCTAAACAATTTTGCTCCTGATACTAAAATAAACAATCATGTATAAAAGATATTTTTACGAATATAATAAAAAGAGACATACTAGTATATATAATTTACACACTTGTAACACAATGAGTATGAAGATGTAAACTTGTTTGATAGAGTTTTGTCCAAGCAAAACTGATATGAGTTATCTTCTCCTTATATCAGTTGCTTCCCCTTCTTAGAAGCATTTAAGTTTACAACCTAATAAATGAGTATGTTATATGTGTAAACAACCATTGTTTGATATTTTGTGTGCTTCTTTAAGAATAAAACTTATAAGAATTTATCCTGACTTCAGTATTAGTTACATTTAATAAACCTACAGTTCAATGAATATGATTTTCTATAATTATAATTACTTCATGAACTTACCAGTGATCCATGTGCTTTCTTTAAGCTTGCTCTCTAAAAACTTAATTCAGCTTACACACTACAAATGCAAATGTATCCAAATTGTTTCATCTTACAAGCAAACACTGAACATAAACCCACGTTTACAAAATAAAAAAAACACTAAAACAGTCAATGTCAATTAATACTTAAAACATATTTCTGTTGTAAATATTGGGGAAGGATGCCAGAGTACCTGGAGAAAACCAGACCTTTGGTGGGAAAACTGGCAATCCTTGTCAATTAAAATTGGAGTCGAGCACACCCTGCCGCAGTGAGACTTGAACTGGTAACCTCAGTGTTGACAAAGTAATCTTTGTGTTTATTTCTAGAAAATTTAGCAAAACTGGATATTTTATCAAATAACAACAGTCATTTACTGGTTGTAAAACATGTATAGACTAGCTATTGCATTAACATAGGCCGAATTTTACTGCCGTTATAATCGGAAGTTCGTTTTGTGATTTGTTGGATTAACCCCCCCCCCCCCCCCCCAAAAAAAAAAAAAAAGAAAAAAAGCTAGGGTACAAAACTACGATTATTCGTTCTAGTATTAACATTATTGCACATGGACATACTAGTACAAGAAGAGTTGCTGTTACCCTGGTTGGGCTTGGCTCATCATTTAATGTTGTGTTGACTGAATGGATGAGCAGGTTTGGTAGCTGTTCCTTGTATTGGTTGTTTCACATCAATAGTTAGGGTGGCCTTTGGAATTAGTCTACAAAATAAATGAAGACATATGCAATATATGACCATTCTTAAATCAGCTACACAATTCTCAGCACAATACAAATTGAATACAGTGTACCTGTAATTTAGATTTCTCAGTTAAATTCCAAAATATTCAAAATCTAATACTGAGATTTTGAATATGTAGGAATGTCACAATTAATGCATGTACTTACAACTATACTTTCAAACTTGTGTAAACGATCCCTCCATAGAACATATCTTTCGGTAAATGTTTTCCGATAACTAAGTCCTGCCAAAATTTCCCAGTTCATTTGTACCTTTATATTAACGACTCCCAACATCACGCACTAAGATACTAATAATATGCTACTAGTAATTGCTATGCTTATTTGTATATATACTAGTATATTGCTGCTAAATAATAATGTTTTAATTTATACCCTTTATCTCCATATGCCATGGTTTTTGTGTACTAGTACTAGTATGTGTTCTTACTTATGTTTCTGCCTATAATGCTTGGATTTTATGCTCAGTAACACTATAGTATTTGGTCCTTTTTACCTCACCTGACCGAAAGGGACTTGTGAGCTATTGTTATCATTTTGCGTCCGTCGGCGTTGTTGTCAGCGTCTATAAACTTCTTCTCTGAAACCACTTGGCGAATTGAAACCAAATTTGGCCATAATGTTCATTGGATGGACCTATACAAAGTTTGTATTTGGATTGGAAAACCAATATGGCCACCACCGCAAGACTTAGTTTAACATAGGACACTATGGGAAAAAATTTTAAAAGGGCTTCTTCTCTGAAACCGTTTAACCAATCAAATCAAAACTTACTAGCAATATTGTTTGGATGGTCCTTTAAAAAGTTTAGGTTTTCTATGCCAACTGGAAATTAAAAATGGCTGCCACCGCAGGACTTAGTTTTACATAGGACCCTATGGGAAAAAGTTTTAAAAGGCTTCTTCTCTGAAACTGGTTAACCAATGGAAACAAAACTTACTAGCAATATTGTTTGGATGGTCCTCTATAAAGTTTGTGTTTTTTATCCTAAAAGGAAATTCAAAATGGCAACTAACCACAGGACTTAGTTTAACATAGGACCCTATAGGGAAAGGTTTAGAAAGGCGTATTCTCTGAAACCGGTTAACCAATGTAAACAAAACTTACTAGCAATATTGTTTGGATGGTCCTCTATAAAGTTTATGTTTTTGATGACAATTGGAAATTCAAAATGGCCACCAACGCAGGACAAAGTTTAACATAGGACCCTATGGGAAAAAGTTTTAAAAGGCTTCTTCTCTGAAACTGGTTAACCAATGGAAACAAAACTTTCTAGCAATATTGTTTGGATGGTCCTCTTTAAAGTTTATTGAAAATTACAGCACTTAGTTTAACATCAGGGAAATGCCATCTTTATTGCCTATAAAATCAGGTGAGCGATACAGGGGTCGATTTCACAGAAGCTCGTAAGTGTAAAATACATCGTAAGTGCTGACGTCACAATGCATTTTCCTTTGATCTTCTAACACTTACGATAGATTTTACACTTACGACTTTTTGTGAAATCCACACCAGGCTCTTAAGAGCCTCGGTGTTTTTTGTATGTTTTCACTCAATGCATAGATTTTATTCTATGGTCATTGAAAGTTTTATGCAGATTAGCTGTCTCTTCTTGACTACACTAAATGCTGCACCCCCTTGGAAAAAATTGTTTGCTTGCATTTTTTTAATTATTTTATATTTTGCCTTTTTATTACAAAAGTGCAGTTGGATTCAAGCAGGTATAATCAATTGACTGTAATTTGCCTTTTTTCTACTTAGAAAATCAGTATAGTTTAAGTTGGCTAAAAGTGGGGTTTAAGTATTGCTAATTATGCAGGTACTAATTAAGTGGTAATTATGCATGTTGATTAAATACTGCTTTTTACAACAGCGGATTCTATGCAGATAATAAGCAGCATTAAAGTTTTGCTGTGATATAAAAGCGCCGCTTCCAAATTGTCCAGAAATTTCTTAAAAACAGAAAGAAAAACTTAGACCCCACTAAGTTTGAAGTTTAAAATATGGCATGCAAAGTTGTTTCAAAAAGTTTTAAAGGAAAGTCAATTGTCGCATCATCAGTCGATTAGACAACAGCATATTCTAAAACCTGAAATGGTCTCATACATGTGTAGGTCCTGTCTTGATTAAATTGTACCTCTTGTCTCGATAAACACATACAACAGTAACTGATTTTGACTATTTCCAAGGCCAGACAAAATTTAAGTGTATACTAAAGAAGCTTCATACATTTTCAATTTTTGTATACCTTTATTTCACCTCCCTGTGACCTGCCAGTTTAATAAATGTACTAGTATTATCTTTTCATTATATTTCAGGCAAACTACATTATGTTAGTTGTGGATGAGGATGATGGTTATTATAAAGTTCCGCTGGAGGAAAACTCTTTAAAAGAATCTGTGTTAAGTAGGTTGTATTTATTTTTCTCACCACTAGCATTTGCCATTTTGGAAAACAACTATGATTTAGTTTGTTTTGCATGTCAAATTTATCATTTACATAAAGATGAAAATAAAAATGAGGATCAAGATGACCCTAATTTTGATGGTGTTGATAAATACCTACTAATGACAAATTCATGTACCGGCTATACATTTTTTATCTTTTGAGGTAGGCTTTTGATGTTTGGAATGTGGGTAGATAATATCAAGGTGATGTGTCACATACCATGGTTGATGACCTTTGTCCTTGACCTCAAGGTCAGACGCCGCCCACAAAGATGGATACCATCTCACTGATATCTAGTTTCTTGCGGTTTTCGAGATATGGAGTAAAAACTGTGAAAACTGTCAATTGTGCAACGAAGAGGCAATAACTCTTGAAAGGTTGTAGTACAAATTGGACCAAATGAACAGTTTTGTAGAGCATTTGATGCTGAACATGGAGGTAGATTAGGATCTCAAGTATTTGTATATCATATTCTTTTTTAAATAACTGTACATGTTTAAGCCAAAAACTATATTTTGACTCGGTAAGGCCTAGTATTTCTTCTTGTTTCTAAAGCTTGACTAAATAAATTCTCTTTTAGTTCGGTAACAACTTTGTGTTCTACATGTATATGGCAAGGGAAGCCATATTTAAAGTTAAAGTTCAATATTAATACCTGTACATGTTTAAGCCATAAACTATATTTTGACTCGGTAAGGCCTAGTATTTCTTCTTGTTTCTAAAGCTTGACTAAATAAAGTCTCTTTTAGTTCGGTAACAACTCTGTGTTCTACATGTATATGGCAAGGGAAGCCATATTTAAACTTCAAGTTAAAGATAACATTCATTGTCTGTATGCAGTTTTTTGTCAGCAAACAAGTTAAAACTGGGGTCATGAAAACTATATTTTGACTCGGTAAGGCCTAGTATTTCTTCTTGTTTCTAAAGCTTGACTAAATAAAGTCTCTTTTAGTTCGGTAACAACTCTGTGTTCTACATGTATATGGCAAGGGAAGCCATATTTAAAGTTCAAGTTAAAGATAACATTCATTTTTCTGTATGCAGTTTTTTGTCAGCAAACAAGTTAAAACTGGGGTCATGAAAACTATATTTTGACTCGGTAAGGCCTAGTATTTCTTCTTGTTTCTAAAGCTTGACTAAATAAATTCTCTTTTAGTTCGGTAACAACTTTGTGTTCTACATGTATATGGCAAGGGAAGCCATATTTAAAGTTCAAGTTAAAGATAACATTCATTGTCTGTATGCAGTTTTTTGTCAGCAAACAAGCTAAAACTGGGGTCATGAAGAAGGTGCAGGAATTTAGTTAAAAATGTATACCAATACATTTTTGTACTACATGTCGCATTTTTGTGATTTATCTTTGGTTATACTTATTTTGTTTTCATTACCAAAAGAACAAAATGAAAATATTTGAATTGCAGTTTTTGTTCTGTTGCAGATAATTTGTTCCCACAATCAATAGGCTTGTTTTTTAAAGACCACAACAATGCTAGAACATTAGTTATTAAAAGGGGTGATTCATTTATTGAGCCAAGTGATGGTTGGAATGGTGAAACAAGGAAATATCATCTGCTAAAGAAAACAGGTATTTCACAATATGTGTCATTCTTGATAAACTATAAAACTTTGCGTTTATACTACTCAAATTTGATGTTCCGTTTCTAGGGAACAAATGACAAGTACTTTGCTTAAAATGGAAAATCTACATTTAATGTAGGTCCCTTTTCGAAATTCAACCTATTTGTATTTAGGTTTTTTTTTTCAATATTAATCTCAAATTATATATGATCTCCATCTCAATATAACCAAAGAATAAGTTATTTAAAATTGAACAACAAAAAAGGACATGAACAATTACTAACAATAGTGGTAAAAATGGGAAATGCCCAGTCATGATGAAGTTGTCAATGGATTAATAAAGGTAGAAAAAAAGTATCAATCGGCAATGGGCTTTGTAAAAAAATCCTTTGACAAAAAAGTAACAAACTACTAGAACAATGACAACTACAGAAGCCTTGACGTCTTGGTACCTGCATTTCAGAGAAAGTGGTGGATCAAAACAGGCTTCTTGGTGCCAAACGTCCCTCTTCCAATTTGGTTTCAGGGTCTGGTTGAAAAAAAAACACCAGTCAGATGTTGATACACACAGTGACTTATATGACTTTCAATTATTTCCAATTTAACAGAAACCCAACAAGAGAAGATCAGGAGTTTAGCTGAGGCTATAAGGTGCGAAAAAGCTGGACAAAATAAAAGAAAACCATTACAGCCTCCAAATGTAAGTAAATAGTTGATATCTTTTGCAATTTAATCTCTGTCTTAACTGTTCCAATTTGTTAGTAGTGCAATTCTGTGACAGAGGTAAGAATAGATTTTCTGAGGCTTAAAGTTGGTATTGCAGGATGAAGCAGATCCTAATCCGGTCCATTCATTTAAAAAGAGCATATCTAATACCCTTTTATAATTTATCTGTCAGTACTGTCTAAAATCGGTAATGCCCCACAGTAAGTAATGCTTCCCAGAAAGTAATATCCCAAGGTCAGTTTTGCCCCCAGAATAAGTAATTAGTTTTGTTTGTTTGTTTGTTGGGGTTAATGAATTTTGACTCTTACGGGTTATACAGGGTAGTCAGTTTTATCGTTGGAGGAAACCAGATTGCCAGGAGGAAACCACTGACTTTGGGCAGGTAACTAACCTAACTACATACACAGTTGAGTGAACCATTTTTGCAATTTACAAAGTGGGATTCGAACTCTTACTGAAGAGGTGGAACTGAAGCTCTTTCTTTTAGCCAAGTTACAGCAGTGTTCTTTAATGTGCAATAATTATCAACATGATGCCTAACTTGTTTGCATAAGGTTTTCTGTCTTTTAGCCTGGCAATCCCAGCATACAATATGACAGGGTTACCCTATTCAATCACTTGTGAAACACATACCAGTCACTGTGGACAAAGGGGCCTGATGCAATGGTCAGGGTACTGGGTCCTCTTCAGTCGCCTCTTACGACAATAGAGCTGCTGTCTGCATTCTTTTGCCACCGGGGAAAAATTTAGAATTTAGAACTCAAAATTCAAAATTTAGAGAATTCAAAAGTCAAAATTCAGAATTTATAATTGAAAATTTAGAATACAAAATACAAAATTCAGAGTTAGAATTCAAAATTCAGAATTCAAAATCCAGAATTCAGAATTCAAAATTTAGAATTCAAAATCCAGATTTCAAAGTTCAAAATTCAAAAGTTAGAATTAAAAATTCAAAATTCATAAGTTCAAAACTCAGAATTCAAAATTCATAATTCAAAATTCAATATTTGGTAATTAGAATTTTCTGCCCTTTTTAATGTCCACAGTTAATATTATGTCCCATAAGATCTAAGTACAGAACTTGGTTGACAGTGGAAGCAAACACCTTTAACATTTATTTGTTTATGGCTAAATGTAAATGTATTATGTGGAAAACTCATTTACTAAGACAAATACTTTTTTTATTACATTGCAGGTAAATCAAAAGAACAAAAAGAAAGAGTCTGATATCGTTGCTGTAAGGTTCCAGTGGATGCACTATAACGAAAGCAAATATTCTTCCAAAAAAGGGTACAAACAAGTATTAGCCTGTGATGGAGGCGGAACAAGAGAATTCCAAATGGACAGAAATGTAAAATATGAAGAAATCTTGCAAAAAGCAAAAGAGATATATTTTGAAGGAGGCAAATCAACCAAAGGTACCATTGAGGAAATGAAGGTTGAAATAGCTGACTTTACATTGCAACCTATCAAATATTTCACAGACCTTAATGGAGTTGAATGTACATATAAAACTCACTTGTCATGCAGAGGACTGTTTCCATCGAGATCATCTGTAATTTTAATGACAAAGAAGGATACAAATACATGTTTAACATCACAAGAAGAAAATATATCGACAAATACGAAAAGAAACACAGGTTGCTCAGGGGAAATTGAAACTTCCATCGAGTCAAGGATGATAACAACAATGAACATCGATACATGTTTAATTAAACAACAAGGAAAGTTAGCAACAAATAAGAAAAAAAGAACCAACGAATGGTCAGATGAGACAGCAACAGTACATGAAACAACGATAAAACCTACATCTTTTCCGTCATCAAGTACTATGGTTAGCATCAAAAACAAACTTAAACTCATTGAGATTTCCACCATAAAAATAAAGTACGTAAAACAGAAACCATCATTATACAGTATGGACAATGTATCCATCAATGTTATAGGCCGAAATCAAGTTAAAGAGGTTCTACAGCAGGAAAACGGCATTGAAGTTTCAGATCCATTAGACAGTGACTTTACCATTCACCATATTAGCAAAGGTGGAAGGGTGTATCTGGATGCAAAGGTATCTCCAGGTATGCTAAAAGAAACCGTTGTAGGTCTTGAATATCAGTCTGAGGAAACCCAAATAAAGTTTGTTTTTCCGAATGATTCATCTAATAAAAATTCAATTATAGTACATGGACCTAATGAAATTTTTGGTATAGATGGTGATGAACTTGTCATTGGTGTCGTTTGTAGGAATCATGGAACTGAATCATTGCTGTACCGATGGTTCAAAAATGATGAATTGATAAAATGTGGCAACAAATACGTCTTATTAGAAATAAAAGACACTGGCACATATTATTGCCAAGTTGAAGATGGAACAAGAAGGCAGAATTCAGAAAAAATTATTTTTGAGGAACTAAAAGAGTCACCAAGGGGTGATAGTAAAGGGGAACAACCACTTATCCCCATCATAGCTGTTACAGACCTTCATTTTAGCAAGGCAGATGAAATAGGAAAAGGTGCATTTGCAAGAGTATACAAGGGTAGCTGGATAGGGTCTTGTGTTGCCATCAAAATAGTAGAGCTGAAAAAAAGAAGTCAAAATAAAATAAAATCCATGGTTGAAGAAGAGATAAAAATCCATTCTAAAATCAGACATCCTAATATTGTGCAGCTTATGGCTGTGGCTTATGATGTATGTAGTATATTCCTTGTGTCAGAATTTATTAATGGTTTCAACATGGAAGATGTCATTTTCGATGATAATGTTAAAATTATATGTAACCTTACCTTTCAAAATAAATTACATATTAGCATGCAGTGTTTGCAAGCAGTGAGCTATCTACATGGATTGGAACATCCGATCATACATAGAGATATTAAGCCTGCCAACATTCTCATTGATAGACAGTCATATGTAACTAAGCTGTGTGATTTGGGTGTAAGTCGAGTAAAAAATTATACCTCGTACTCAATGACCAATCTTGGTGGACAACCAGGTACACCAGCATATATGGCACCTGAGGTAATTTTGCTTGGAAAGAATGCAACAACGAAATCAGACATCTGGTCCCTTGGTGCCTCCCTAGTCGAGCTGTTTGCAGAAGAAGAAGCCTGGGGCGACCTTGATAGCCCTGAAGATGTCAAAGAGATCTTAAAGGAACACAAAACACCAGTAGCACTTGAGAAGATAGCACAACCAGTCAAGAACATTCTTGCCAACTGTTTAAACTATAAATCCAACGACCGACCAAATGCATTAGAAGTGTTAGAATCTTTCAGAAAACATATATAGACAGCTTTGAATGACTTTGAAAAAAATGTATCTGTTCTCAGGTACCTAGTAAAAAAAATTCTTAATAACTACTGTATTTAGCTCATTTCGCAGAAGGCTGTGTGAGCTATTGCCATCACTTGGCATATACGTCGTACATATTTTTAAAAATAATTTCCTCAGATATCACACAGCCAAAAGCAACCAAAATTTTGTCTTTGTTTTTTCGGATATCCTACATTCAAATTGACCCATTGGTACTTTGCTTTTCTACTTGAATTCATCCTCACAAGTCAGGGTTTCTGTGTGTCCACGAAACCCTGACTAACTTGGCTAGGAAATTCCCGGGCTAGAAGTCACTATTTTGATGGGTTACATTATACCTGAATGTAGCCAATCAAAAGCTCGCTTTCATTCACGACTTGGTTAGGGGATATCCCGATGTCCATTGTAAATAAACCAAACGGATGTGCTGCATAGTTGCGTTACGTTTTCTTCCCACGCAATAATGAGTAAGGATGACTACTGCCAAACACTTGCTTAATTCAAGCAATTTCATTAGTTGATATGCAGGTTTGACGTCATATGAAATCTTCTAGCCCGGGAATTTCCAACCTAAATTTGTCAGGGTTTCGTGGACACAGAAACCCTGACTTGTGAGGATGCTTGAATTTGAAACTATCTGCAACTGCTGCTACCACCCACAAAAAACACCTATTCAGATGTCGTTAAAGATGAATTTTAAGAACCTTGACCTAAACCGGTTATGGAGACAGCGGCGGTTTATAGAAGAGTCAGAAATTGATACATATGTCCTACATGTATAGGAAAAACTGAATTATATGCAGTAGAAATGTGACGTTCCAAATATTGAGAGAGTGGGTTCTTTTTTTTTTCGCCCTAGCAACTCTATTTATGTTATATCGGGACGATGGACATGAACTTTAAGTCTTTTATTAAACATCCAGATAACTCAATTGCTTCTACCACAATTAATGCAACAAGTGCTATTTTTAAAAAAGATAACAGATGCATTAAAAAGCTGTTGAAATTCTGATTTCGTTTATTAGGAATGAAACGGTAAAAAATATCCCATGGAAAAACAGAGAAATAGTACTGTGATATTCGTTTCCATATAAGAGCGTCTTGAAGGTTCAAAGGGTAAAAAGCGAAGTTAGCTAATCTGATTGCATCGGAAAAAAACCATCAATGTATACAGCAAAATTTCTAAAAATGAACGTTTTGGGGTTCATTAGCAGGAAACAATCTGTGCTCAGTATACATCTTCCAGGAAAGAAGAATGGCAACTTTCCCCTGATTTTTGTTCACTAGCTGGGACAATTTCTCAATTTTCTCCGAAATGTTTAAAATTAAAAACTTAGAGGAATCATAGTATGATATATATATTTTATAATACAAATTCTATTCTTGTGAAATATAGTTCGTTTTTGATTTATTCATGACCTAACCTTACTACAAATCCAGTTTTATCAAATTTAAGGTATTTTTGTATAAATGTTTTGTTTTCCAAATATTGAGGGCATGTACAACCAAACCCAATTTCTGTCTCATAAAGAATATATAATTGTTTATCTTTTGCATAACCTTAAAATTTGTTTGGTTGTAAAAATCCTTATTCCTGAAAAAAAGATATTTAAATCGAAATTGTGCCATTTTTTTAAATTAAATTGACGTTTTTAGTCAAGACCCTAATACAACTATATTTTACACAAAAGGAAATTTGTTTCATAAAATACACTTAACATATTTTGATCTGACTGCTTTCTAGAAACTTAAGACAATGTCGAAAAATTGACCCATCTTGTGAACATAAAACAGGGTCATACCCTTTGTTTTATGATTTACGTAAGCTACCGTTTTCAAACAAAATTATTGTCATCACAAGGCAAACTTGCAACAATTTTCTTAAGTTGTCGTGCTGATGACTTTATTTGTAATCTATTAGAAAGAATGCCATTATTTGTCATAAAATTTATTTGGTCGAAAAAGACCGATAAAACGATATTAAATCTATCTAACAATTTCGTCTATTAACTGAACTATTTCAAAAAACAGAGCCAAAGCTTCCTCAGTGGTTGAAGGTTCGTCACAATTTGGCTTAAGTATGTTTACTATTTCAAGGAAATTTCCACAGCAACCATACAAATTTGGTACTTCGCGGACATACATTTCCTGGCACATTTCAATTTCATTTTCATCCACTTTTGTCCCATAACTCCTGCAGTTAACGGATTCTGGAAAAAAATAAAGAATGTCTGGAATGCCACGCGGACTTTCACTCTGCCTATTTACTTGTGGTCGATGTCTATTCCATTCTGATGCAATATTGTATAGTCCCTTCCTTAAAAGCCTCGTAAAACAATATCGTAAGCATTCACGGTGCAATGGATCGGATTCATCATATCTACCAGAATCTCTCAAATCTTTAAAAATTACCATAAACCAGTCGTTAAATTGTTTTCGTAAAATGCTCCAGTAAAACTCAATTCGTTGGTTATGACAACTTTTCCCAAAAATGAAACATTTCTGAGTATCTTCGTCATCGTTCAGGTGAAAGTACGACTGAAGAAAACATACCACTTGATTTTCCGTTCCATGGTCGGATCTTATTATTTTAGGTGTAACTTTCAAGCTTTTAAGGCAACCGAGGTAGTATGCGGCTATTATATAGGGATTGTTATTAGACGGACCAACCTCTAACCACAAAATGCGCCTGGAAAATCCATCTATACAACCATGAATTGCGAAACCATACGGTTTAAGTTTATCATTTCCGTCTATATGCCACATATAATTAGGACCAGGGTTACAGTAAACACGTCGTAATAACCTATGTTTTTTTCGTCTATCTACACTTTCAGGATCAATGATTTTCATTGCTAACATAACATCATCTCTTTTTACCTTTAATCCATGTCGTAAGTGTAGTCTCTTCCACATTGTCCTGTATCCAAGACAGGAACCAGAATCTTCCTTCTCCTTCAAGATGGCCTTTACAATGTCTTCCATACTATCAGGTATTGTCCTACGTTTAAGATTGATTCGTTTCAAAATTCTTTTAACAGTAGTCACACTCATTATGATGTAATGTCCGATTGCCAATGAATGTGCAATTTCAACATTTGTATATCCTCTTTCAAAATATGCTTTGACTAGCTCGTCTTTTGAATAAATATTGGTATCCAAAAGAGGATGACCGTCGTTGAAAACAGCATATGTACCAGTTATTGTTGTTACTGAAATACATATCTGAAAATATTTTAAGAATACTATTAATTTTATTGCGATTTATTTCGAAACGATTAAGTTGAAATGGAAAATAAGACAAGACATTAATACAATTAATGAACGGACTTCAATGAATTAATGCATCTTCAGGATATCTCAATGTTTGGTTATCTTAAAATCTTGCTAGTATTTGTATCCCCACAAATAACAGTATAGTAAATACAATAGGCAGCCTAAGAGTTGAAACAAAATGTTTTTGTCATCTTGTATGATCGACAAAATTCTTGGTATCACTTTGAGTGATTAATATTCATGTTGAAATGTTTTACATGTGTTAATCACATTGTTAAATAGAAATGGTGTCAAACTGAGACAAGTATACTGGGGATGCTAATAAAAACTTTTGGAATAATTACACCCCAATAAGACAATCGAACATTATTTTATTTAGGATACACTTTAAATGTAGAATACTTACCATTATAGTAAAGCACACACCTGCTGCCATTTTCCTTCCAATACAGCCGGAATTTACTTAATATCATCACGTGTTGTAAAGCGGGAAAATGGTATTTTTTTAACTTCTGAATTTGGAATAAAGAAAGCGCGGGAAATTTTGAGTCGTCAATTTCTGGAGTTCTGAATTTTGAAATCTGAATTCCGAATTCTGAATTCTGAATTTTGAATGGTCCTTCTCGGCTTTGGTACGATGTAGATATCCAAATCAGGCAGCCGTAAAATATAGGTGATAGACAGCAATTGAAGCATGCACTATACTCAGCATCTCTAGATGCATCATACGTGGTAAGATAGTTGATGTTAAAATTGTCAGTACGCAGGAAAAGAATTAAAATTTGTCTTGTAACCGGAATCATTTGTCCATAAAATACAAATCAAAGGCAGTATCCAAGAATGCATTGTTAGTATCCTAGATCCATTATATTCACAAAAATAGTTGATATAGAAATGTTCGCGAAAATATTACGCTTCGGAAATTTCCGTTTAAGTTTTATACACATTTTATAACCATGCACAAATCAATGCCACTTTCCTTTCAAAAAAGTTTGATTCCAATTTCATTAAAATCATATTTTCACTTGACCCCCGTTTGCTATTGTCGTCGTGAAAATAGCAAAAGGGGGAACCAAGTGAAGATCTAATAATTTTAATTAGATTGGTTTGATTCCCAATATCTTGCATATTTTTCCCCTTTTTCATTCATCGTAAGCGATTCGTGATTTCTCGGCTTTTCTCGAGTGGCATGAACGGCGGTCTGCCCATTATGATTGCTACCGCCCCGTAAAAATGCGGGGTTTTCAACCCTAACTTAGCTCTGCTTATTTGTTGGCCAATCGGCAGCTATCTCCCGATTTAGCAGCCAATCAAGACACAGCATT
Source organism: Limnoperna fortunei (assembly GCA_944474755.1). Classification (NCBI taxonomy): domain Eukaryota; kingdom Metazoa; phylum Mollusca; class Bivalvia; order Mytilida; family Modiolidae; genus Limnoperna; species Limnoperna fortunei. The sequence continues at coordinate 37,611,737 of OX104122.1, forward strand.
GTTTATCTGTTATCCTTGAAGTACAACTGGTTTCTGCAGTTTAGAATTTGATCATTTATCCTGTCTCATGCGAAACGGGAAAAAATCTGACCGCGAACCGTAGTGGGTAAAGTGTTTGCGGAGTACTACGTTTCTTGCGCGATGAAGACCCCTTCCTTCTGTAGGCACTTTGCACCCGCTATATTATGCTTAAAACTACGCGCCTCATAACTATTTCAGTGGAAGTCAAAATTCCGTTTCCGGTGGTCCATCACTTTTCTCATTATTTATTGATCATAAAAACAAACAATAAATCAGTCAATCAATCAATAAAATAGTTTTTAGGCTTGTCATGTTATATATTATATTATAAACTATCTATATTAAACCATTGCTTTGACAGTCTTAAAAAAACATTACAACATTTCCCAATTGTCCAACACTTAAAATTCCCATGTCGTCCATCATTGTTAATCACTTTTTCTATCTTTCTTTACCTATAATTATCAAAAGTGGTACAATCTGGAAGACACCCTAATGAAATATATAGTCTGAACAAAGATTGTTTGTTTGTTTGATTGGGGTTTAACGCCACTTTCAGCAATTATCATGGCGTCCAGTTTTTATTGGGAGAGAAAGCCGGAGTACCCGGAAAAAACTCCAGATCTGCAGTAGGAAAACTGGCAATACTTGTCAATTAAGATTGGAGTCGAGTACACCCTGCCAGCAGTGAGACTCGAACCCGCAACCTCAGTGTTGACATACCACGTGATCAATAGTAGACGAACTACCTTAACCACTCGGCCAACGAGGCCCCCTGAACAAAGACAAAAAATCTCAGTACATTCGGAACGTACGTATGTACGGTTGTCCTACGAAAACAATGCTTTATAGTTGTTAAAGAAGCCGAACTAAACACTGGTATTGTTAAACAAAGAAATTCAATCTCCCTATGGTTTTGTCCAATCTAATTAGAATTCGTCCTCTCGTGGCTTCTGTACTTATTTTTGACGCGATGTATCAGCAAAACTTGAGATAGATATGAGGGATCGAATTTTAATTAAACAGATTGTTTTGCTCATAGAGCGGCTTGGGTCATAACCTTGACTCTGTTGTGACTAAAATGTAGCAATGTATGTAATATTAACAATGTTCAGTTGTTTAAGTATTTTAGTTGTAAAAAATGTGTTAACAGACCCGGTGATCAATAGTAGACGAACTAATTAACCACTCGTCCAACGAGGCCATATCCGATCTGTATTGGATAAATTTATTTGCTAAAAGTTTGATCTGGGCTAAGTATAAGAAAATGTACAGTGCGTTTGGTGTTTGACATTTTCGCTAAGTTTGATATAAAAATAAAATATATTTGGGTATCAATATTTTGGAGATTTGGAATACTGCTTCGATCCAACTGGCCGATTCTGAAGAATCTTTTCCGATAACAATTATCGCGAAACTTTAAAAATGAAATATTTCTTACTATTTCCACTGCCTTTTTGAAAAATGAGAAACAAAACGAGCAAAAATAACAAAAGTGAGAAGGAATTTTGAAAGCAAGCAAAGTAAACCTTAATAATAATAATAATAATAATAATAATATTCACATCAATATTCTTGGTCTAGTTCTAAAAATGCATGTCGTAAAATATAGCAAGAATACACATCTTCTTAGTAGGTGAACATATTTATATGAAACCCCTTCATGAAATGTCTCCGTTTAAGAATGGCATTAAAAAATGTAGTTGATATCCACTTAAAATTTATCCTTAACAATAATTCTTCCTAAGTATATATGAATTAAATGAATTATTTCATTTATGTTTACTTTAATGTGACAATTTTAATGTTAGATCAATTGTTGCTCTATTCAAATTAAGACGGCAGGTAGACAGATTAACTTGCACATATATTAGTATGATTATATACAAATGTAACTTAATTAAATCTATTAATGAAGGCAAAGTATCCTCTAGAGGTAGCTTCACTAGGTATGTAAGAATTTATCTACATGTTTATAGCAGTAAACAAATAAAATTGACATTATTAGTTTCAGTGTGCAACAGCCTAAAAGTAATTAATGCAGAAAACATTCAGATAAAATCTTGACCCTCTTCAAGATAATGTATATGACCGCCTTCAGATTTCATCACTGTTGGATAATTTGCTAGAACTATTTCTATAGGAGTCGTCAGAGAGGTACCTAGAGTCCAGTGAAATCTTGAACTTCTGGTAGATAGAATTGGCCACGTTAAGAAATTAGAATAAAGTACCATAAAATTTCATACATGTACCGGTATGTTAAACCGAGCAGTCCATTTGAAAACTATAGTAACTATGGACTTATTACATCAAAGTGATGCAGAGTAGAATCACTAAAATGGAACAACATGAATTAAGCCCCATACCATTTGAAAAAGGGGGGGTGACATGGCCCTTTTTATATGTAGTAAAATTCCTGTGAATAAATTTTACCGACAAGCTATTTAGGCTGATGTCGGCAAACGAAAAACTCACCCTGACTTATAATAGTTATGTAAGCTTAAATTACGTTGTTTCTCTTACAAAGTTGTTTTAGGTGCTAGTTAAAAGCAATTCGAAGAAACGATGGAGATGGTTTTCCTTGAAAACAAACATTTTATAAACATTTGTATTAATTTCTGCACATAATTTATCAGCATTTTCTGAAAAAAGATGGTAGAGGTTTTAATTAATTTATAGTTTGCCCCAATCTTAACCTAACAATAGATAACTTTTGATCATTTTAGTATCTTTCCCCCAGCCCCCTTTTTTCTAATCATTAAAAAAATATGGCATATATATTGATGCGATCATTATATTGGATGCAGGATGGAAATTCGCCTTCGGATATTTTTTAGATCCGCCGCGAACCTTAAGTGAAAATATCAAATTCAAATTATTTAATTGGATAAAGCATAGTCATATTTACAATATTGCGTAATATAATACAAAACAGATAGTACGTTTATTGACATAAAAGTATACTGGTATGTATTCAATAATTATAATGAAATAATCAATTGTGAAAATATATAAAGTTTCTGTATAGTATGACAATGTACACTAAGTGGCAGTTTGCTATACAATATGATGAGAATTATTTTTGAATAATTATACACATATATTTTTTCTAAAGATGTAAATCTCTTAGTTTATAAGATTCTTTTAAATATAAACAAATATTCTTTAGTTCTTGTGTTGTATTTGGGTTAAGGAGACGATTGATAGTCTCCATAGGAGTCTCATTTATATCTTATATTTAAAAACTTATCTCTAATTTTGTTATGTAAGGGACAATCAATTAAAATGAAAGACATTGGCAGAAGTTGTATTATTATTATTATAACTACCTGTTTCAATAGCTAAGCAATGTGCACTTAGTCTAAGTTTTGTCAAATATGATCTTAGATATTATTAATATTAAACTTAAGATACTGTTGAAGTTCAAAATTTTAGATATTTTTGTTATAGAATCTCAGTTCTCCTGAGTCACTATTTTTTATGTGATTTAATGATTCCTAAGTCTGTTTGAATAGTTAGTTTTATATCTTTCTCGAATGTGAATGAGGAAGTTCTAGCGTTTTTAGATTAAATAATGTTTTAAATCTTCTACAGATTTCCATAATATGGAGAATTTTCAATTTTTAGTTTTTAATCGTCCTCAACGGCTGATCTTTGTGAGTCGTAAACATACTCATTAGATGATTCTTTCACCTTAAGTCTTTAATAGTATTTAAACATATTTATAAACCTTTAAACATAAAATATAAACTGTTCTAGCTCTGTTTGAATTGCAAGGTTGGAGCCTTGGCTATGCACTCCTAGTATATGGTTCATGATCATATTCTGTTTTTTTTTCAAATGAAAAATTGTTTAAATTATCTAGGCTTAATTTTTGGTCAGCTAACCATATTTCTGAACCATAAGTTAGAATAGGAGAAATCATAGATTAATATAATTTAATCCAACTCTGTACAGAGAAGTTTTCTGAAGATGGGATAAGCCAAAGAAAGCTTTTATTGCCTTTTGGGCAAGGATTTCAGGTGCATATTTTAATTGGACGTTATCAGTTAAGGTTATACCAAGATATTTATATTGAGTAACAGATTCTAGTTGTTTACCGTTAAATGTAAATAATTTAACTTGCTTTGTAAGCTGAAATCTGATTGGCTTATTCAAATGTAGAACCCCATATTATACCATATACAGTCCCTGGAACGTATAAGTTAACAAAACGCACGATGCACGAACGATGTACGAACGATGAACGGACGATATACGGACGATGTACGCACGATATACGAACGATGTACGCACGATGCACGAAACGATATACGATACGATATACGATAGAAACGGTAAGACGGCGTTTATCGTTTTAATAGATCGTTTCGTCTATCGTATGGCATATCGTATCGTGCAACGTTTCGTTTATCGCATGGTATATCGTATGGTGCATCGTTTCTTA